>CM077513.1:7203646-7913386 GCA_039654745.1 Houttuynia cordata | reverse complement strand
AGAAAGATGACTTCTAGAAAACAATTAACACAACCTATATTTTAGAACCTGCACAAAATGGTGCACACATTACACATAAAATCCAGCGTAGGCATTTTGACAATACAAATTACAATCTACATAGTAATTGCAAACTCATATGTATCAAAGACCCTAACGATTTCAACATTTACTGAAAAAAGAGGGTACATAGATATCATAAAGGATATGTATGAAGGGGTTGTGACTAGTGTGCGGACTATTGGGGGGGGGGGGGGGGGGGGGGGGAAACTAAGGAGTTTCCGGTTACGGTAGGTCTTCATCAAGGGTCAGCCTTAAGTCCGTATCTTTTCGCTTTAGTTATGGATGAGCTTACTAGTCATTTGCAAGATAATGTACCTTGGTGTATGCTTTTTGCAGATGATGTAGTTTAATTGATGAGAGTAAAGTAGGTTTAAATGCGAAATTAGAATTGTGGAGGGATGCTCTAGAATCAAAAGGTTTTAAAATAAGTAGGACTAAGACAGAGTGCATGGAATTTAATTTAATTTTAAGGAAGATAGAACTTTAGATAGAGCCCTAGTTGAAATAGATGGGCAAGAAGTGCCTAGGTGTGATCATTTCCATTACTTAGGATCCATTATCCATAAAGAAGGGGATATTGATAGTGATGTGGTGCATAGGATAAATGCGGGGTGGGTAAAGTGGAGGGCAGCCTCGGGAGTGTTGTGTGATAGGCGGGTTCCAAAAAGACTTAAAGGCAAGTTCTATAGGACGGCCATTAGGCCTGCAATACTCTATGGAGCGGAGTGCTGGGCACCAAAGAGTAGTCATATAAATAAATTGAATGTAGCGAAATGAGAATGTTAAGGTGGATGAGTGGGATAACTAGGAGAGATAGGATTAAAAATAAATATATTCGTGAGAGCCTAGGAGTAGCGCCTTTAGGGGAGAAGCTGAGGGAATGTAGGTTGCGTTGGTATGGGCATATGCAAAGAAGACCTTTAGATGCCTTTGTGAGAAGATTAGAAGGGATACATGTAAACGATGCTAAAAGAGGGAGAGGGAGACCTAAGAGAAATTGGATGGAGTTAATAAGAAAGGATTTGACTTTACTATCTCTTACAAAAGAGGTAGCCCAAAACAGGCTGGAATGGAAGAGTAAGATCTGTGTCGCCGACCCCAAATAGTTGGGAAAAGGCGCTACTTGATTATGATTATGATTATGACTGAAAAAAGAGGCTCAAAAATGAATCATCAATTCAGCCTAATATAATGACATGAAATTAACTTACGAACAATAAAATAATCTACTTATGGGGAAACTGATATATAAACAAAAGAAGAAAATGGATTAAAAGAAAAACCAATCACAAAACCCCCAATTAAGAAACAAAGATATCTTCACATACCAATTCTCCAACCTCACATCCAATGTTAAAACCACCCAAAAACACAAAACCGTTGTGATTTTACATCAAACAAAAACAATAAAAAATATCAAATACCCACCCATCACATTCCATCGAATCACCAAAAATACCTATAAATTTACATCAGCTACGAAAAAAAGAAAAACATGCATCAAAGGGTTTCCAACCATGGGTTTTGACAACGGTCAAAGTGGGTAAACGCAGGAGGGCTCCACTATGGCGTTTCTAGTGCGGTGCTTGTCGAAATAAATTGGAGGAATTGTACTTTACCCGACTGTGTTGAATAAAATCATAATTAAACCTAAGAGAGCAAATCACTTGAAATTATCCGATGCACAGTATGCACTACCGACTTCGAAACAGATATTGCCGCCCACACGTGCACAGACTACATCCGATAATTTGCTCCCAGGATACAACGGACTGCTGATCAACGAGTGGTGCACTAACAAGTTTGACCCCAAACTCAAAGAGTGTAAACTGTTGCCTTTTTCTGGAAAAAAGAATTAGAAGAGTTTTTACAGAATGAACTGTGTTATGTATCCCGTTGTTTTTGTTGCAGGCAGCCCTATATAAATCTGAACCCAACGAGCACCCTTTCACAAAGGGAGCCGAATGGAAATAACTGTCTATTGTCCACCAAAGTACCCGTCTTACCGTTTAATCATAATCACGACTCCTAAGCTCCAAAAAGTATTTGGCCGTTTCATAAAAAATCAAAGGGTCTAATTACTCCTTACGACGATGCGAAGAGCTAAGTGCGCCACAATGCCCCCACGCCACGTACGTGAGTGTCTGCACCTTCGGTGCACCCACAATGTATACACACTCGTTTGGGAAGAGTCTCCACGCCAAAAAAGAGATAGAATAAAAAAGAGTTTCCTTATATATATCCTATTACACTAAGGTGTCTTTTCTATGTAGGACTAAAAAAATCTCCGAACATAGAGATCATTTTTCATTTTTCCTCCAAATTTAGCAAAAGACAAAATAGAATGGAATCGAATTTCCTAGTTCAATCACATTATGATTTTTTTAGTAAATATACAATGTGGGCCTAATTCATTAAACTATTATTAGTGAGTTTTACACCACTACCCAACCCAACATAATCTTTACTAAAATTTGAGCCCACTGCCCAAACCCAAAACCTAACAGCCCAAAACATAACAGAGGAGAAGAGATTCGAGCTACAGAGGGCGCGGAGTGGCGCTTCTCCGCGTCATAGCCGAGGGGAGTGGTCGTGCTGCATCGGTCCCCCGACCCAAGAACCCGCCATCAAATGCGACCCAGGCTTTTTTTTTTTAAATGACCCAATTAACCAAACCTCCGAAATTCCTCCGAACTATGAGTTTTAGCCGAAACTGAGTTCAGCAAATTTTGCCAGATTTTGTCACTAAGTGTTGGAAGCTGGCAGAGCAATGGTAGTTTGCAGGCAGGCCCAGTAATTTGCATGGCCTGCGCTAGGGCCAAATCCTCCTCGCCGTGGGGAAATTTTAAGTAAAAAACAAAGAAAATGATAATAGCACTACCGAATCTGTACACCATACTCAAACACGAGAATAGAGGGTTTTTATTGAACAACGAAAACATGGGCCTTTTACTATTCAGCAAAACTACGCATGTATAAGAGTGGTATACGGGGTAAGTGTATAACTTTTTGTCAAATACTCTAATGTAATGTGAAGAAAAACCGTAAACGGGGTCAGTGTATAACTTGTTGTAGTTGATTTTTTGGCAATTTTGGCAAAATTCTACTTTTCTTTCAGAAAATGTGTGGAGCACTTGTTCAGCATAATACTCTATGAAATCCGATCATCAAAATTAACCAAATTGCAATTAATAATATTTTATATGACCTTTAGTCTCAAACAACAAAAACTGAAGAATGTTGGATATTTGCCTCCTTGAGTGAATCGTTGCAAGGCTGGAGGATTAGGAGCTGTTGATTATGATCAAACCGTAAAACGGGTGCTTCGGTGGACAATGGACAGTTATTTCCATTTGTCCCCCTTTGTGAAAAGGTGCCCGGTGGGTTCATATTGATATAGGGCAATCTACAACCAAAAACGAGATACAGAACACAGTTCGTCCTGTAAAAACTCCTTCTCTAATTCTTCTTTCCATAAAAAGGCAACAATTTCACTTTCTCTCTGAGTTCGGGGTCAGACCTGCTATAGTGCACCACTTGTTCACCAACAGTCTATTGTATCTTGGGAACAGATTGCCAAATGTAGCCTATGCACGTGAGGACGGCAATATCTGTTTCGAAGTTGACAATGCACACTAAGCCTCGGACAATTTCAAGTGATATACTCTCAGGTTTAATTGTGATTTTATTCAACACAGTCGGGTAAAGTACAATTCCTCCTATTTATTTCAACAAGCACCGCACCAAAAATGGCGTCATGGGGGAGACTTCCACCATTTCGACCAATTGTCAAAACCCCGTTGTTGGAAACCCTTCAATGCATGTTTTTCTTTTTTTTGTAGCTGATGTAAATTTATAGCTATTTTTTAGTGATTTGATGGAATGTGATGGGTGGATATTTGATCTTTTTTATTGTTTTTGTTTGTTTGTTGTAAAATACAACGGTTTTGTGTTTTTGGGTGGTTTTAACATTGGATGTGAGGTTGGAGAATTGGTATTTGAAGATATATGCTATTTGTTTCTTAATTGGGTGTTTTGTGATTGGGTTTTCTTTTAACCCATTTTCTTCTTCTTTTGTTTATATATAAGTTTCACCGTAAGTAGATTATTGTAGTGTTCGTAAGTTAATTTCATGTCACCATATTAGGCTGAATTGATGATTCATTTTTTAGGGTCTTTGATAAATATGAGTTTGCAATTACTATGTAGATTGTAATTTGTATTGTCAGAATGTCTATGCTGGATTTTATGTGTAATGTATGCACCATTTTGTGCAAAGTTCTAAAATACAGGTTGTGCTAGTTGTTTTCAATAAGTCCTCTTTCTACCAACAGCTCCAGCTCCTCGAGGAGGACCCTTTGCCTTCTCCTCTGCCGCCTCCACCACAAAAACGAATACAACCAAAACCAGATGAACTGGGAGACCCTCCACATTCCAAAAAAGGCAAAATCCGCAATCGAGCAAACAATTGGTAGTTCCTTTTAGTTTATATCCCTTTTCCTATTGTCTCCTTATTTTCAATCATGCTTTGAACTGTCATCACTCTATCTTAGCTCTAAGTTCGTGATAAAGATCTTGATGATGTATGGAAAATGTTTGCTATTTTTTTGTTTCAGTTGATGTAACTGTTGCAGACATAGAGCCTCAATCTGCCAATACTATTGTAAGTTGAGAGGGTTTTTTTTTATGTTGTTATTTATTCATCTGCAATTATGTTTAATAGTGTATACTAAGATAAAGTTTGCTAAAAAAATGGCTTCATTGGTTCTTGTAGAAAGTTAAATCAAGTTGCAACCCTCGAAAACCTTCATCATAAGCGAGTGGGGAAGAAAGTTATAGAAGGTATAGTTGTTTCTATGTTTAAGTGCATTAGTTTTCAATATGCTATAGTTCTTTTTAATGTTGAATTACACACTGTAAACATAAAATTTTGTGATGGCATTCATACTTGCATGAGTTGGAACGATAAGAGAGATTTTAAAGATACAAGTACTTAGAGATCAGGAGTTGCACGCAGCTTTGGCATCTCCAGGCCAAGTAAAATCAAACCACTTCTTTGTGTGATGATGTCATATTTTACAGAATTGAGATGTTATTTTCTGTAAGTAAATATTTTAGCCTTTTTCTTTAAAAATATGTTTTTTTGCTGAGTTTAAAGTAATTCAATATTTCTTATGAGAGTTGTTGCTCTTAGCTGAAATTGTAGTCAGAATTTCTACAACAGCCTTAATATAGATAGAAAACATTCCCACCCTCTAAGTGAACACAAAATGTTCAAGGTGAGCATGTCAAAATATAACTAGAGCTAGGCCTTTTATTGGGATAAGCCGACTAGATAGTGCTATGGCTAGTATATAGTCATCTGTTAAGTGCTTGTACAAAACTTCCAACTAGATCTGCTAGGCATCATAACATAATATTGTGGACCATATATAAATGCTGGTTATACTGTTACATCACTTTCCCAAAAAACTTGTAACATCACTTACCTAAATTTTTAATGTATTTGAGAAAAAGGGTATCTAGGAGTATGTGCCAAATTCAGAATCAAAATGATCTAAAAAAATGACTAAAAAGTAAAAACTGCTTCCATCCAAAAAGAGTAAGTAAAATTATTTTTTTTAAGCTGCAGTGAACCCAGGCGGGAAAAAGCCGCTGTGCGAATAAGGCTAATTGTAACTACTTTTTCCAGACACAAAAAGAAAGAAAATGTCACTACTATTTTCAGACATAGGTAGTAACATTTTTTTCAATCGGTAAGTAAATCACATTTCACAAATACTATCACAAATAACATGACCGCTGAAAGATATCCCCGATATGAATGCACTTTATGCAATTTAAAATAAACAAATCTTTAGCTTTGCTTGATTCAAAACATCAATACTTGCACAGCTATTTTACAAAACATAAAAAAAGGCTGAATCAAAAAGAAATTGAGCAATTCAATGCAGCATATTTCGCGTCGAAAATACAACCCTATTGAAGAAGCCCTAATCTGATAGCCTGAGTAGAAAAGCCTACAACGAGAATTTCGACCACACATTGTGATATACATGAAAAAAAGAGAGAAAAATGCCAAAAATTCCTCAGAAACAACCGAAGATCTATAAAAAAAATACTCAAAATACATTCAGATTAATAACTCAACAGATCTAATCCAGTAAACCAACTTCGAATCAACAAAAATACCATAGAAGCATTCCGATCCAAAGAGCAAACGTTACCTGCAGCAGCAAAAGCGCGCCGGAGACACTCAAGAGCAGAGGTGGTTTCAGTCATCCATACCCTAATCCGCGTGGGTTTCGCGTTTCAGATGGTCGTTGTGTACACGTGGCCCATTTTCAAAATGAAAATGGGCCGACTGGGCCCATTCTAAACCTACTGCAGGCCCAAAACCAGCTAAACCTCTGAAAACCCTCACTCGAGATCCAGAGCCATTGAAAATGAAAGCAATATCGTCCGGTCCGTCGCCCTTCGTCGTCGGCCACTCCCCCGGCCAAACCTACCTCGCTCCTCGGCCTCCGGTGCCGCCGCTTGGATTTGGTAGAGGTGACAAATTCATTTTCGTCCAACCGATTTTCGTTGTTAATCTCTGAAATCCCTTTTTGATTATTTTTCTTTCTGACGTCGGAAAAAAAATCCCGTCTGTCTAATAGTATACTGATTTCCATCAGAGGAAAAAATAGTTTCGGAAAACTTTGAAACCTCAGTTAGCATACTTTATCTTTCTTTGCATTGAATTCATTATAATTATTCGAGTAATAAAGTTGGGGTACATCTGCACAAGGCTATAGGCATAAGCCTCATAGATGATAGAACTATACAAAATCCAGAAAGGAAAAAAAAAAGAAATCCATCAACATAAAATGAATTATAAAAAGTTTTAAATTGTAATACATGTATCTTACATAAATATCAGGATGCATTTGATACAGGGCGAGAACACATGTGCATGACAAATAATAAAAAAAATTCTAACTTATTTCTAAACTTTATTTTACATGAACATCTTTCTTTACATTCTAGTCATTTGAAAATGAGTATACCAGCCAACACAAATCTACAGTACAGAAGTTTTCAAGTTCAATTTCTTCTACCTCTACTGCTTCTAATCAATCAGTATATTCAGTAATCCCGTAAGTAATCAAGCTCATTCATGCACCTCCTTCCCATCTGAGGATCTGTGACAAGAGAGGAGATTTCAGTATTCTTATCCCCACTAGTACCAGTTTCCTGTGAAAGGCCAACCAATTCATTCTCTGGTTTCCAAGCATGCTTCATGCCGGAGTCATGGCTCTCAAGCAAAGCCCTCAAATCTGCATGGTCTTGCATGAAAGCAGAAGTGGAGTAGAACAAGCTCCCTTGGCTTGGGAGTTGGGACGGAGGTTTTGTGCCGAAGTAATGTAGAAAAGGGAACATCAGAGGTGTTTGTGAAGAAAGAGGAGGAAGGAGCGAAGGTGTCGATCATGTCGCCATGGATCTTCTGCCCGCCCATGCCATTGGAGAAGTAGGCCACGTGGGCTGACTCAGAGCTTGTGACCATGTTACTGTAAGGAGAGTCCATTAATGGCGGCATCGGAGATGAATCAAACTCGTCTTTCAAAGAGCTGATCCTCAGCAGCCCTGTGAGGGGTGTCTTCTTCCCGCTGGATGACTTGTTGAAGATCCTGCATATCACCCATTCACTCTGCAAACAAGAAAAACAGAGGGTTTGAATTCATGAGGACAGAAGGGAAATAAAAAAACAGAGAATTTGGTACAAACTTGAATAGGACCGGCGGGATGATGAGAAGTTGAGGTCGCCATGGGATGAGAAACCGTATGAAATGCTGCCGGGCGGTCGGAGAGCTTATTATGATGAGCAGGATGTTGTGACTCTGCTTGACCCCCCCAAAGAACTCATCCCCTTGGACCCTGTTTCTTACAATCCCGCTGCTTATCTCTGGTTGGTTTTTTCTTCGCCATCGCTTCACCTCTTACTTTTTCCAATGGCCGTCTCGAAAACGCTTACCGGATTAGATCTGTACGGCGGGACTGAGCCATGCCGTATGGATATCGGTAAAATATCGGTCTACTAAATATACGAAATATAGCAGATATATCAGAGATATTGTGTAAAAGAATATCAGTGATCGAAAACTAGTTTTTACTGTATATCTTCATAATCTAACTTTTACGATGAAATATACTAATTTAGGCAAAGTATAGATTTTAAAATATGCATAAAAATGTATATTAAGATGGGAAACAAACGGAAAACTTATTTTTTTCCTTCTTTTTTTAAAGAAATTTCCAATTTATTTTTTAAAAATATTTTTTTATAAAAATGATGATATATCGGTCCGAAACCTCGCCGATATATCGGCGATATTTTGAATTTTTTGAAAAAATGATACCGTTCGGTATCGTTGTATCTAGTGGGGCTCGATACCAAAATATCGACGAGCCGACATTCCATAGACTGAGCCCCACATAACTTCTCATCTTGTCGTTGGATGGCTAGAATTTGATCTACATGCCCCATATCTGATTATTTCCCCCCCCCCCCCTCTTCTATTTTGCAATAACATTTTGGAATTTGGTGGGTCGGTTTGGTTAGAGAGAAAAAAAAAAGTCAAATAAGAAAAAAAAATGAGGAGGAGTTGGATTTCTCTCATTTTCTTTCTATTTGAGAAAGAAAAGATTATAACTAAAATTTTTCTGTCGTCCTCACGAGAGAGAAAAATAGTTTTCACCTTACATACTTTTTTGTCCATCCAAACACTAAAAAAATAAAAAACTTTGACTTTTCTCCCATTTTATTTTCCTTTCCTGCTAACCAAACACACCCGTATGTCATCCATCTCTACCATCTTGTAGGGGATCAGGTAAAAAAATACCGAAAGTGCATTCATCTTGTCTGCTGGGATCCTCCATGCAAAGCATGAAGGTGCAGATCCTTTGGCCCACCCGTGTGAGGCTACATCAAATGGGGATCCTGCCTGAGAATATTGGACCGGGTTACGAGGATCGCCAGTAGGCAATAGGAGCCAAAAGGGCAACCCTCTCAAAGAGGCCCACCCATGTGGGATGAACATGATATTCTACTCCAACGCTCCAAAAAGGCTTTTACTAGCGGAGGGATCTTTGAGACATATCACATCAGCACCAAGAAGCGGAGTCTCTATTCTGCCTACATTCCATTGAACGGCTTGGATCTCCTACCATTCTGTATATTGGATTTTGTTCTATGAAATGCTCGAGGATTTTTCATATTATTATCTGGTGAATGAACCAGGATTGCCATATTGCCTAGGTTTTTTCGGGCTCGTGCCATATAACTTAGTTTTGGGACATTGTCTTCCCATTTTGACCACCTAAAACCCTAACTCTAAACCTCAAGTTGATTTTCCAATATTATCTGGCCGCCCCATTTCAGTTGCATTGTCATTGTGTACCATACTTCAACGAATTATATATTATTTATTTTTTATTTATTTTTATCTATTTTTTGCATACTTTTTTATTTTTACTGCTCTTTCTTTTAATGATGATATCTTAAATATCTTGAGATAATATCTAGTGGAATGTAGATGTTTCATTCTATTCATATACACGTTTGAGCAACTGAAATTTAAAGTCATTTAGCTATCGTGTCATCAAGTATACGATAATAATGCTTGATGACAATGAATAGAATAATTTTAGATATTCTTGATGACAAAATACACACTTCATTATCATCAAGAAAAACTCAAAATCATTATGTTTACATACACGCTTCATTCTGTTCATATAAAAAATAAATGATATATAATTTGTTGAAATATAATACACGATGACGATGCAACTGAAATGTGAAATGGGGCAAGTAATTAATATAAAAAAATCAATTTGAGGTTTAGGGTTAAGGTTTCAAGAGGCCAAAATAGGATGACCAAAGTCCCGAAATTAGGTTTGGTAACCATGCTCTAGCGAGAAAAAATAAAAAGAAACAGAAAATCGCTTGTTTGATCATGTATATACTCGTATGTTCGATCAGATTGCTATTGCATTATGATATAGAGAAAAAAATTGGAGACAAATGGACGTTAATACCTCATAATCCTTTATGCTAAATGGATTGTGGGGGTAATTAGCTCATCTATCAAACGAGTGAGACAAGTGTTGGAAGAACCACCTTCATGCACCGCCTGCTTCGCCAGCCGGCTCAGTTCTTGAGCCACCTCCCCTTTCTCACCTCCCATCAACTCCCTCATCTTCTGGCAGATAATCTCACGGTCCACCACAGCTCCATTGCTGCCGTTGGGGATTCTATCACCGGCCTTGAGCACTTCCACGACCAGCTTTGCATTCAAGGCCTGCTCGGCTATCATGGGCCAGGCCAGCAGCGGGACCCCGGCCGCCAAGCTCTCCAGCACCGAGTTCCATCCGCAGTGGCTGAGGAACGTCCCGCCGGTCGCCTCGTGCGCTAAGACGCCTCGCTGATCGACAAAGCCCCTCACTATCAGCCCCTTCCCATCCACCAACCTCTCGTCCAGCCCCTCCGGTGGCTCCCAACTATCAGACCTCACCACCCAGACGAACTGGTGGCCGGACATTTCCAGGCCCAGCCCAATCTCGTCGAGCTGGGTGTGTGACAACTGCGCCTGCGTGCCGAATGAAACATAGATCACAGACCGAGCTCCATTTGCATGTTGATCCAGCCATTCGATGCACATTTGTCGCTTAGCATTTGGATCTGATTTCTCCGCTGCCTCATGGTTGTACAAGCAGAGTGGCCCTACACACCATGCCTTGGCTCCTTCTTGGTAGAACGACTCCAAGGGGGTGACAAAGTTCGGTTCTAGCTCCATGAAACTGTTGAGCAGCACCCCCCAACTGTTCTCATCGGCCTCTATTGTCTCAATTAGGAATTGGCAAAAAGGGTTGTCAGGATCTTCCTCCATTAACGTTATTCCGTATGGCAAATCCTCTAGGGTCAGGGGGACCCCCTGCACGGTGAAAGTCTCACCGGCGCTGGAGTTGACACGCTTGTGTGGTGCATGGCGGGTCACATACTTGCATGTGGCCATGGAGAAGGCGCCCATGCCGTGGAACACCAAACGGGGGACGTGAAATTCCTGGCACACCCACAGGCTCCAACCAAAGAAGAAATCGGAGATGACGCAAATGGGAAGGTCTTGACGGTTGGAGAGGCTTTGTAGCAGCTGCTGGAAGGGCTTGCGGAGTTGCTTTGTCGCTTGAACAAATGTGAAGTGGAGATCCATGGACGGGAGTTGGTCGGTGCTCTCGCAGCCTACGGGAAGGCCGTCAACCTTTGGGAACTCGAGGACTAGTGGGTGCACGTTTGGGTGGCTGGAGATGGAGTCGAGGATGAAGGGGGAGTTGGATGGGGTGGTGATGATGCTTACTTTGAGGCCCCTATGGGACAAAGCCTTGGAGAGATCTAGTAAGGGTATTAGGTGGCCCTTGGCCATGAAGGGGAAGATGAGGACGTGATGCCTGTGTTCAGAACCCATGGCTGGAGCTAAAGTTGCAGCAGATGCTTATTCAGATCTTTAAATGAGTGCAGTGTATATGAGGAACTCGAATTATAAAGGGATGCAGCCTGCAATGGAAGCAAATATTATTATTTTTTCATTCAATGGAGGAGATATCTAAGGGATGCATTGGGTATACTTTTCCGATATTTTATGGAAAGATATCTAAGGCTTCTGGTACGCGACGCGTATCTAATTTCTCTCTGGACTGGGGATGGGCTGTGTTTCCTATTTGGTCCAGCCGTGGTACCAGGTGCTGGAGGAGTGGCGTTTGTATACGAAGAAATAGAGGGCGTCTAGCATGACCAAGTTTGAGGACCAGATTAAATGACCCCATGAAACTTGGTCACTAAAACATTTTCCCAAGAAATACATGCAACCTATGTGGTGGCCTTAAAAGCTGGACGAATGATAACTTAGGCGTTACTAGATTTCTTTAGTACTTTTTGCACCGAGGCATATATCTGCCTAGGAACCTTACTCTCGGAGAAAATGGTGACAGAGCTGGCAATCAGCAAAAACTTGGAATCACGCGGAGAGACCCCAACCTGATTATTAAAGGGTGAAGGGAACAAAGAAAATAGAAGCTCAAATGAAACATAATAGTAAGACAAGTATTTTAACCAGCTTAAATCTCCAAATTTCCCACCGTTTCTCATCCCACCGCCCAATGGATGAGAGAGATTCATTCAATCTTACTTGTTAATTGAATTAACGACGCCAGTTACTCCTTGTATTATCAGGTTCTCTTGCATCACATCATGATACAAAAAAACAGAATTGTTGACCAGTACAGAATCAAAACGCATTAATATGCGTGTGATTGGCATTTACCGACTTAAATGGTAGGTTGATAATTTATTGGAATCCCGGACCTCTTAAAGGATGCCATAATTGCACCGTGCTACACTGACGTCCATGCCTACGGGATAGAGTTACCGGATAACATTATCAACGTGGATATATGGGGCCCATAATACTCCGTCCGTCCAACAGTACCTGACAGGATTGAAAAAGCAAAATGAACTAAAATCAGTTCACTTTAGGGGCCGTTTGGGGCGTGATAAAAACCAAATATCCACTGTGGATAATCCACTTTATCCGAGCTTTTTACATATGACCTGGCGCCAAACACCGGTTTGTCATATTACCCGGAATCCTTTTCTTCCTTCCATATGACCCGGAAAGTACCCAAAATGCCCTTAGGTTTAGGTATAAGGCACCCACACTTTGGTTTTCCATATTACCCGGAAAGGGAGCGACTACCCGGAAAGGGAGCGACTACCCGAAGAAGCTGCCGCTAGTCGGAGAAGAAGGCGTTCCGTCCGGCCGCTCCGCCCATATCATCGCCGGCGCCGGCGTCGTCGAAGTCCGAAAAGGTCATCTTCGCGGCAACAAGCGGGAAAAGGAGCGGGAAAGATCGGGTATTGGAAAACAACTTCAACGGAGGCAAGGCACATCGAAAAACTGGTAGGTGAAGTTAAAATACGACGATTTATATGTTGAAAGTTGGTTCCAGAGAAGAAAGTTGAAAACGTAGCAAGTTTTCAACTGTTGTTACAGTCGTGTCGTCGACAACACGACTGTAACCATAGTCGTGTTTGATGAAACACGACTCATATACGATGCACTCATATACGGTTTTCAATATATCGTGTCTCACGGATTTGTAACTTATGTCGGGTTTTTAATGGCAGGTACGGATGGAGAAGATAGTTCTTTGTTTACACTACGATGGAGTTTTGACGGATTCTGGTAAGTACGTGGGCGGGATACGGAAGCTCCTGCCTATAGATACACGAATAAAGTACCTAGAACTGTTGCAGCTAGTCGAAGAAAGATTACCGCTTAAGTCTACACCTGGTACATTAACTTTGTCATATCATGTTGAATCTGAAGAATACACATTTCTCCTTGAAGACGATAAAGACGTAGAGTCAATATTTATACTTCACAAGAGCAAGCAAGGCACAAATGGACTACTCCGCCTGTACGTGGAGTGGACTTCTACGGGCAATAACACCGAGACATCGACTCTCAATAAGGAAATAAATGCCAATGCGAATAACAGCCCGGCCGAGAGGCTACCAGAGGCAGAAGTGATGCCGGGCAGTAACACACCGCCGGAGAGGCTACCAGAGGCACAAGTAATGCCGGGCAGTAACACACCGCCGGAGAGGCTACCAGAGGCACAAGTGATGCCGAGCAGTAACACACCGCCGGAGAGGCCGTCCAGCCCGGGCAATAAGACACCCGCATCAGCAGTCGAAGGAGGAAGAGATGGGGACTATGCGAGGTGAGACTTCTAAGGCACGGATACAAGCAACTCGTGTGCTATTATAGTCGACTATAATAGTACACGACTAAAAGGGTTATCGTGCCGTATTGAACACGACTATATACTCGTCGTGTTGAATCGTAGACGACTATAAATCAATTCGTGTTGCATAAAACAATACCTCATAGTACACGACTAAAAGGGTTATCGTGCCGTATTGAACACGACTATATACCTAGTCGTGTTGAATCGTAGACGACTATAAGTCAATTCGTGTTGCATAAAACAATACCTCATAGTACATGCAATCGTTTTGTCAAGTCCATTCATACATGTTTTTGCCCGCAGTTTCGGAGATGGAGAAGGTGAAGATGAAGAAGATGACGATGAAGATTCCAGTCCAGATGAAGAAGAATTGTTGGATGAAGATGAATTACCGTGGTCTGCAGATGAGTGGGATGAGCCTCTTACAGTACCACATTTCAGCCAGCCATATCACACGCGAACATCAACCTCTAGAGGTCCAACGGCAAGAGACACATCTAAAGGGAAATCTGTCGCGTCGGAGGACGATGACTATCTCAATATTGAGGGTGATGGTGGTTGGGATTGGGGTTCCTATTCTGCAGAGGCCGGTCCTTCAAAACATTGTGAAGAGGAGACGATGGTGACCGGAAGTTTGCAAGCAGAAGACTACGAGGCACAACTTACCTTAGGGGCTAGATTCGAAAGCGTCAAGCAGTTCAAGATGGTTCTAACTGATCTGGCAATCAAGAGGAAATTCATGTTCAAAGTAGCGGATGAGAGCAAGGACACATTCGCTGCAAGTTGCAAGGTTTCGGGGTGCAAGTGGTACATACGAGCGTCGAACAGACTTGATGGAGTCAGCGTAACAAGGAGGGAAGAACGGCATACATGTGACACTTCTCTAAGTTCGAAAGATCATCCATTGGCTTCTCACCTCTGGATCGCGAGGAAGTGTCATGGCCTCCATAAGGATTCAAACTCCATAAAAATCTCAAATATCCAACAATACATTGAGAAGCATTGGGGCATCAGTGCATCAGATGGACCCAAAGAAGCGGCCCCTTCAAAAGGAGCATAATAAGAACACTCCTATCGGTATGCAGACGAAGGAGCTGGCAAGGAAGTCACATCTGGATTCGACGAAATGGGGTAAAGGTAAGTTGTAGACGATGATTTATTTTTTCGTGCCCCATCATACACGACTACTATATTTGTCGTGTTTCATTGTACACGACTATGTGGTTTATCGTGTTCTATATAACACGACTATGTTTTTTATCGTGCTGCTACTACTGACATGAAGAAGTAAAATGTCATTTCAGCTCCCATCAAACGCGCGGTTGAGGAAGACAAGATGGAACGGGCTGCGAAGAGATCCTCTGCCAATATGTTTTTGAAGAAGCTCCAACCAGAATTCAAGGAAGATATGGAGCGTGCAGAAGTCGAGTCCCGTCCGACGTACGGCCGGGACATATTCCCCCCTGGTGTAGTGATAAGGAAGCGCTTCAGGACTGTCGGCTCGAAGGAGGAGCAGAGGATTAGAGAAGAGGACCATATACGGAGAATGGCGGAGGAGCAGAAAAGAAGAAATAGGTCCCCTCAGCCGAAAGCCGACTCCGAACAAACCATATCCGATAGAGAGGCGACCTCTATCATCGATGAGGTCATCTCTTCCATACGGCAGTCGGATATCGAAACCGTGAAGGAGGATGTGAAGGGCGGGGACGTCGAAGAGGAGGAGGTGAAGGCGGATGTTCTGGACAAAGAGACGAAGGAGGGGGAGGGGAAGGAGGAGGAGGCGAAGGAGGAGGAGGGGAAGGAGGAGGAGGTGCAAGCAGACGAAGAGGCGATGGAGGAGGAGAAGACGGAGGAGTTGAAGGAAGAGGAGGCTGAGGAGGAGAAGGCGAGGGAGGAGGAGGAGGTCGCCGAGGGCACTGGCTTAACCGCATCACAGCCGGTTGACGTCGATGTCCTCCTAACCCCTCAGAAGTCTAAGTCTGTAATTGCTCTCCCCGACCACTATGCCGATTCGGAGTTATGCTTCGACATGGGGGTACTGTTAGAGCGGGATAGAGTGGCAATAGATGGATGGATGGCCAATCCGAGGAAGGCTTATCCAATCCCAACGCTATGTGATGACGACTATTTATCCCTCCTACAAACAACAGAAATAAACACCAATGTAAGTAAACCTATGCTCCTCATATATAGGGTTGTAGACATAAAGTCGGTATTCGAAGACACGACTTTGCGCGTAGTCGTGTCTATGGAATACACGACTATGCGCATAGTCGTGTCTATCGAGGACACGACTACTATGCAGATCGTATATATAGAATAATCGACTTTTAATTGGAAGTTGCATGTTGCCTTACCGAAGTGTAATGACTCCTCAATATGTTTTCTGTAGGTTATAGATGCTTTTTTAAGTCTGTTGAGCCAGCGCAACGAGAGAAACCCGATGAAATATCCGTGGGCATTTTTTGGTTGCCATGCATTCAAAGAGATATTCGACAACGTAAGTGTTCCCTGCAGAAGGAGTGATAAGTAAATAATTATGATATTATTAGATCGTTGTCTAAATCTCTTTCGCTTTCGCAGGAGCACCACGAAGGGGGAAATAATGCTAAATTGGTTAAAAAGCTCGGGAGGATGCTGGACGGCTTGAATAGGAACATGTTCTACGCATTTTTTCCAATCCGCACCGGCTCCCACTTCTGCCTCGTGTATGTCCATTTCCCGCACTGTGTATGGCGCTTCTACAACCCACTGTCTGGCAGATCCCAATTATATCCGCATCACAGAAAAGCTGCTGACAAATTCACGCAGTTCATGAACGTCGTTATGGCAGACAAGCTGGGGTGGTTTGGTTTGCTAGACTGGAAGATGACTCAGATAACCAAAGCGCCGTGGCAACAAAATTCGAAAGACTGTGGCATCTTCATCATGATGTACGTCGCGCATTTGGCGTCCAATGTGAACCCCCCGGAGTTTGACCAGTCCACAATCACACGACTGTGGCGACCAGTCATCGCTTCAACCTTGATTCGGGGGCTTATTAACAGCGAGTTTGACGACGATTCCGGACAAGGCACAAAAGATGCTGTCACAGTTGCGGGTTTTTTGCGGCTTCCGGATAAAGAATAACTTCAAATTCATTTTATTCACATTCTTTTAATGTACAAAGTTCATTTCCTGTAAATACCAGATGTCACTGTACAAAGTTCATTTTATTCACATTCTTTCACTGTACAAAGTTCATTTTTAATGTACAAAGTTCACATATTTGACTCATACCAGATGTAGACAAAATATCGCTATCATGAATGTGAATACGGCCTTGATACAACAGGTTAGTTTCATATAATCGTCTCTGATGGAAAACGACTACGCATATAATCGTCTCTGGAACAACACGACTACGTATATAATCGTCTCTGATTCAACACGACGTTATATGTAGTCGTGTTTCACAATACACGACAGTAGAGATGTTAATTTGGGTAGGCCTTCTGCGCTATACAAGACTTTGACTACATCCTAAGTGAAGAATGGTGGGGGCTGAGGTAAGCCGGAGCGGCGTACATCCGCTGTCTCGTTCGTAGACAGTTTGCCTTGTTGCGGAAGTTTTCGTTTCCTGCGCGTCCGATGTTCTTTCGGAACGGGGCTTTTTGTGCACTTTGTACGGTTGTGACCAACTTCACGACAATTCCCACATTTCGCACGTGGCCTTGCAGGTGGATCGGGCTGTGACTCAATTCTTTTTGTCTTTCTCCTGCCCTTCTTTGGAGCTTCAAGCCTTGGCGGTTCGCATTTAAATAATACGCCGTAATTTCCCCACTGACTTCTGTCTAAAGTAGGGAACACTACTTCTTCGTACGTGGTGCGGTACGTACTTGCGCAGTACCACTTCTCACAATATTCTACCGCTTCCAGACTCCTCTCATCAATACATGCCATGGCGTGCTTGCACGGAAGTCCCATGCTCTGGAAGAAGCCGCATGTGCATGTTCTATTCGTAAGGTCCACAACATCCTGATGCGAAAACATGAACAACATTAGTGTATTCGACAATACAGTCGTGTCGTCGAAGACACGACTGTATGGGTAGTCGTGTCTTCGACGACACGACTTTGTTATAGGCGTCTCTTACAGAAAACAAATTTATGCTTACCACATGGTATAAAGATGTCACTTCAAACTGCCGTAATGATAGCGGTTGAACTCGAACTGTTCCAGCACTCTGATTCCTCATCTGATTGATATGATTCTGTGCATATTTTGTTAACGGAGTCGGTAGGCCGTCTGCCTCTATTCGGCTTCTCTGAAAATGGACGCTTGTGGTCGCCCGCGTTTGCTCGATCAACCGAGTTATTGGCCAAAACCTTGCCTTTAGAAGCATATTATTTACACTTTCTGACGCGTTCGACGTGAGAGTGCCGTACCTTTTACCCGGATATTCGACGTTCGCCCAATGTGTTTTCGGAATATTGTCAACATATTTCCAGGCCGCCTCATTGTGTTCCTTCATCTTCTCCATCGTAGCGTCGAATTCTGGTCTCCTGAAGCATTTTGCAGCTCGGAATAGGAGTTCCTTCAGGTACTTATCCTTCCAAGTATTAAGCATATTTGCGGCCATATGCCGGAGGCAAAACCCATGGTGAGCCTCGGGAAAGACATCGGCGACCGCTCTTAGAAGGCCCTTCTGTCTATCAGAGACAATAGTGTCCAGGGATGCCGGGGGGTCCGTAAAGAGAAAACATTTAAGTAAGGTGAGGAACCACGTCCTGTACAAGTGAGAGACAAACATATTAAACATAGAATGCTTCAGGTTGTTACAAGGTCGTCTATAAGCAAAGGACGACTAGATGAGTAGTCGTGTTGTCGATTACACGACTGTGTGCCCAGTCGTGTCGTGCCTAACACGACTACTCATACAGTCGTCTTTCCTGGTTCTAAACTTACCACGTTTTGATATTCTCTTTATCCACAATTGCATATGCAAGACACATTAATTGTTGATTGCCGTCGATTGCTGTAGCAACCAATAATACTCCAGGGTACTTTCCTTTTAGGAATGTTCCATCAAGCGTGAGCAACGGTCTCAGTGTTCTTCGGAATGCTCTTGCAACCGGGCCGAACATCCAAAACACACGTCTGAAGTGTCGTAGCCGGCTAACTCAATTGGGATATCAGGTATATCAGCTGATCTTTCGATGACCACATGTGTACCTGCGTTAGACCGCTCTAATTCCCTTCCGTATTGTGGCAAAATACGATAAGCGTCTTCAGGGTTGCCATCGATCAATCGGATCAATTCCTCTTTCGCCCTCCATGCCCTTTTATAGCTGACGGTGACACGATTGTGGGCCCATTTGGGGCCGCTTCTTCGGCTCCATCTGATGCACCGATGACTTCTTTCTCTCCATTTCGGGGCGCTTCTTCGGCTCATTCGTCGGCTCGTCAGTCATCTCCTCCTTCGGATGCTCGAAGATCTGACCTTCTAACAGCATTGACGCTGACGCGGCAGAGGACTTCATAGAGTGGAGAATCTCTCGCAGAGGTCCCACTCTCCTTCCCATCTCTTCATAGGAAGACAGAGCTATCTCTATTAGTGACTGTATGCCCTGAAGGGCACCCTCCAATCGGCCCATTGCAGTTGCAGTCGACTGGGCAGCCTTTCTCGAGGAAGTGGAGGCAGGTTGGTTGGGAGTCCGTCTTCATTTCCGGCCTCTGCGGCCTCTGCCGTCGTGGAGGATGGGCCCCTGAGGTTGACGAAGCAAGGAGATATGCCTCTCCGGCCATGGGGCTGATTACGTCGACGAGTTCCTCCCCTATTTGAAGATTGTGGAACACTCCCGTCCAATAGTCGGCCATGCGGTGCTTCTTCTGTGCACCTTTCTTCACCTCTGTAATGAGGGCCCCACTTCCTGGCCATCTTTTCGCCCGTGGCTGGTAGGGCCCATGACAAGATGGAAGATTGTCGTGTGCTCAAAAAACCAAATCTGCAAATTAAACAGTTGAAAACATTATAACAATGCGCGGTTGCCTTAGTCGACTATAAGTTCAACACGAATTGAACTATGGTCGTGTCCTAAAAAACACGACTATATACCTAGTCGTGTTTCATTATACACGACTATAAATATAGTCGTGTTCTATAATACATGACTATATATATAGTGGTATTGTATAAGACTTTTTTTCCCGATCGAAGACTATGAATGCTACATACCTGAAGGACATATGCGGCGCCATTTAGGCATCCACCGCCCAGGCACTCTCCTTGCGATCTCGCTCCCACTAGGCGGCTGGTATGGGTTATACCAGAAACCAACATCTTATGTATAGCCCCAGCCCAATTGTATGACCTCAATCTTGGGAGGTCGTCAATGTAACGGTACAAAGAGGGAATGAACCGCTCTAGTGCTGTGTGGAAACAACACCGTGGAGAAGAGGAGGCAGATGATCATCCTCGCAATGTCCTCCTCTTCCATCTTCAGTTCGCCCGCGCTAAGCTTGTCTATCATTTCCTCAATGTGTGGAATGTCTGCTCTCCTCGCGGCGAAGTACTTTCTGAAGAATTGACCTTCCGGTCGGCGTGTCAAAGAGGGAAGGACCTCAACTCTGTCGCCCTTTGCGGGCAATCCGGTGATAAGGGCAACATCTTCCTCTGTGAAATGTAGCGTCCTACCCTTGATATTGAAGACCCTTCGCCGACTCATCCCAGTACCTGACCAAATGGTCGAGGAGGTTCCGAGATACAACAACGTCCTCACCTTCAAAAATGACAGCGAAACCAGCCTCGTTCATCACTTGGGCACATCTTTGGTGACGCTGTAGGAGGGCCGCACACTTTTTCATCGCCCCCGGTTGACAACACGTCTTCAGCGCCGGTCGCGCATTATATGTTCTCTTCTCTGGTCGGTCCATCGGAGCCTTCCTTTTCCTGCCCCTCTGATTTCGCTGCCGAGGTGCGAAGACAAAATCATGATCCTCCTCCTCTTCCGGTGGTATTTCCTCCATAGACTCATCTCTTTTTTTATCCATCTGCAAGGAGTGAGGTATAGTGGTCAGTACAAAAGTGTCCTCGGTGCAACACGAAAATATAAAAGTCGTGTTGTCGCGGACACGACTAAATACACAGTCGTGTCTACTCTAGACACGACTTTATAGTTCATAGTAAAAATTAAAAATTCAAATGTCCGACCTTATGAAACTAAAATCAGGTAGGATAGTTGTAACTTACCGTAGTTTAGTCGTCTGTATGTCTGTATTTCCTCGCAGGTGCCTTCACAGTCTTCCTCGCCGTGCACCGAAGCTCAATCCGGTCAATCCGCCTGTTGCATGCAGGCGGAGGGAGCCGCGGGGGTCTTCTCAAGGTTGAAGATCAGAAATCCCGACGGATGCGCTTCAAATCGCCGCCTTTGTCCACTCTCCCTCAGTCGTGTCGTCGAAATCCAGCAGGGGGGCAGCTCGATATCGAGATGGGGGACGCGAATAGGCTCGAACTCGTCCGTGTATTCCGCCGGTTGAATCGCCGCTCCAACTCGCCGGTCGCCGGTGCCGTCGCCGATGGGAATCGCCGGAGAACTTCACACTCGAGGCGTGTTGTACACAACACGCCTCTTCGCACAGTGTTAACACGAAAAAATAGAAGAAAGGGCATTTTGGGTACATCAAGTCCAGATTCCGGGTCATATGAGATTTCACGGGAAAAACCTGGGTAATATGGGAATATGAGATTTCGCGCCAGGTAATATGGAAAAAAGCTCACTTTATCCACCTTAAAGTGGATTATCCACAGTGGATATTTGGTTTTTATCACGCCCCAAACGGCCCCTTAGTTTCCTAATCCTGATAAGTGAAGTTGTAGAGAGGGAGTATCAAAACACGAAGGTTTTTGACAGGAAGCCATGTATATCCCGTGTACAAATTGACATAAAATAAGCATTTTCGTGATAATTAACTCATTTAAGTAGAATCATATTGTCTCCACATAACTAGTGATCATTATGTGGTAAAACCAATGCTACTGGAGCCAAAATTTAGCCAACTCTCAATCGAAATAAAAAAGGGAAATCCAGTTCTCTCGTTCACAGCTTCTTCAAAGTGTTCCTAGATTCAAGTTGCATAAGATCCTCGCTTGTGTTTTGTGAGTTCCCGATTAAAACTTGTGGGTTGCTGTTACGTGTCTACCTAGATTAGTTATTATATAATAGGTAATGGGTAAGTTATTATCTTAGTTGGTTAGGGTAGTTATTATTGGGAGTAGTTACTGTACATAACTGTATGTGTTTGTAACTCTTTAAATATGTAAAAGAGTGAATAAATGGATGTGCTAGAATTTTATCAGTAACTTGGACAAGTTCCATTTGGAGGTTTTGCTTCCCTCGAAGAAGCGTATCGGAGGTCCAGTCTCCCTTGGAGAAGACCGTAACAATTGGTGGAGATGCCGTTCGATCCTAACATGGCAGAGGGAGACTTCCACACGTTCCTCTTCACGTTTCTCCTTTTGAGAAGAGGAACGTAACAGTTGCAACTTGCAAGTTGTAACTCTTTAAATATGTAAAAGAGTCAATGAATGGGATATGCTAGAATTTTATCAGTAACTTGGACAAGTTTCCATTTGGAGGCTTTGATTCCCTCGAAGAAGCGTATCGGAGGTCTAGTCTCCCTTGAAGAAGACCGTAACAATTGGTGGAGATGCCGTTCGATCCTAACATGGCAGAAGGAGACTTCCACACGTTTCTCCTTCTTTTGAGAAGAGGAACGTAACAGTTGCAAGTTGCAAGTTGCAAGTTCAGTGTCGCTTTCCATCAGATAGGACATGGCAGAAGGAGACTTCCACACGTTTCTCCTTCTTTTGAGAAGAGGAACGTAACAGTTGCAAGTTGCAAGTTCAGTGTGGCTGTCATCAGAA
Organism: Houttuynia cordata; assembly: GCA_039654745.1. Lineage (NCBI taxonomy): Eukaryota > Viridiplantae > Streptophyta > Magnoliopsida > Piperales > Saururaceae > Houttuynia > Houttuynia cordata. The sequence continues at coordinate 7,890,570 of CM077513.1, read as the reverse complement.
TAGAGGAAAAAGAAAATACGGTTCCACACTTTTACTGTTGCTTCTATAGTTTGAGTCGGCTACACCCATTGGACATCTTATGCATATTGAGTCTAAGCTGGGAGAGTAAACTTCTCGATTTGGCATTGTAATACCAAAAAAGTTCATCACCACCCCTGCATCTTAATTATACTGCAATTGTTAGCTGTAAAAACATGGACAAGATCAGCTTCATGTTTTTTACAGCTCACATTCTGCAATGTAATTACCATAAAAGATGGATCATAAAAGATATTACCAAAAAACAATATTAAAGGACAACTTTCTTTTTGGTTTACAATGAAACTTATTTGATAGGGGAACAACAGCTGGAAATGGCTGCTGATACCCCGTAGGCTGAGGAGCAAAAGGGGGAATCCGCCCGAGGGGTCTAATAAGATTCACTCATTTTTCATAGTTTTATTAAATAGGGGAGTATAATAATAAAGCCTTGAACTGGGTCTTCTTGATCAGGGCAACGAGATTGTGTGCGGTTTCTATAGTTTTTCTTACAACAAAATATATGTTCAGTACTTGCAAGTGATCCACAATTTCCATCGTCAATGAAGAACTTGCATAATTATATTCCACTTATTATCAGAATGGATGTAAGCCAATGTTATTAATAGTTGCACAATTAAATAATACTATCAGGCAGCGTGGTTTTTGAAGGTGACTGCTTGGATGTCATAAACCACCCTAATTGAAAAAGGGGTTGGTGTTATTTTAATATGCTTGTATATCCACTCGAAGGCAAAGTTGGTCTACAGTTCTTTCAATATTATAGTGGTTTAACTTAATACAAATGTTCAATTTTTCCTTGCCATTGTCAATCGTTAAGAAAGTACTACTTTCCACGCCTTTTCAACCTGATTTTTATTTGTTATAAACTGCTTCATTGTGGGAATAAGTTTAATTGGAGGGATAACCTCCAATCCCTCTTACAGCAATTAGCTTTCCTGTCCATATTAATTGTTCATAACAGCAATTAGTGGATGGAGTTTATAAGGTTAATGGACTGAAATGTAGCTTTCCTGAAATGGTATAATCTTTCAAATCTGGACAATTAAAGTGGGTCAGAGGGAATATCTACCACCAAAATAAGGGATGAGTTTACATGAGATCATTCTCATATAAGGAGCATGAGGCCAATATTTATTGTCATTAGATTCTGATCGAAGGGGTGGATATTAAATCAGTGGGTTGGTGAGTGTGTCACATCAAAGAGTGGGTGAGATCATTATCGATATTCGTAACCGTCAGATAAAGATCCAATGGCTACGATTCAAAGTGGCCTTATATAAGCAATAAGAGAACGATCTCATTTAAACTTTTCTCTATATACCTTGATTAGTGCCGCAGCATCGTCTTCAGCAGGGAGCGGTTCTCTAGGCAAGGCTGTGTGGTTTTACAGTTTTTTATGTTGGAATTGACAGTCAGCGACTTTTCTTCTTGGCATTAATGGTGTGGTGTCAGAGTGTACCCTGTAACATATTGTTTTCTTTGTGCTACATGATGTTACATGGTTTTAGGTAACCGTGACCAAGGTCAAATCTAGCTTTTATTGCTGGAAGATGGTTTAAGTTGGCTGCTTTGGTTTGTATGTTTTTGTGTAGTTAGAGCTAGAACATAACTGAGAGGATTAAGTATAGAGAAGGTTTTTTTTTTGGTTCATAAACTGAATTTGAAACCGGTATGAGCTAGGAGATGCCGCCCCTGCTATGAGATTTACCTGTGAACTTGCTCCTCGCTTCTTTCGTTTTAAAGGGATGTCACGTGGTCGTTTTTTGACTGAAGGACATTAATATATAAAAGGGGAATTTATATAATAAATTATAAAAGAAATTCTATTTTGATGCACTGTTTAAATTATTTCAGAAACAGGATATCTGACGAGCCGCCGGCGCCGCCTGTGTGGCTTTTTTTTTAAAATCAACCCGAGGGCATCGACCAACTGCCTTTAACACCCTTAATATGTTTTTGTCCTATTTTAAAAAGGCGATCATTTCAACAATGTATATCTCTATCATTTTTTATCCGTTTTTGCCCATTTTTTTCATTCTTCTTTATTTTTAATGCTCATTCTAATCATCATGATATCAATCACCTACTAGTTATTGTGATTTTTGTAATATTTTTTTCGATAAATAGCATGTGATGGCGCAACATCTTTCTGATATTATGATGACTAGAAATAACACTAAAAATAAGGAAGAATAAAAAAATAGATAAAACAGGATAAAAAATGAGAGAGATATGCATCGTTGAAGTTTATCCCACTAATATAACTTTAAAAATTTATCCCATTTTAAGAGGCGATCACTTCAACGATGCATATCTCTCTCATTTTTTATCCATTTTTTGCCCATTTTTTTCATTATTCCTTATTTTTAGTGTTCTTTCTAGTCATCATGATATCACAAAGATGTAAAGCCATCGCATGCTATTTATCAAAAAAATACCACAAAAACTACGATAAATAGTATGCGATGGCTCAACATCTTTGTGATATCACGATGACTAGAAATAGTACTAAAAATAAGGAAGAATGAAAAAATGACAAAACGGATTAAAAAAATGAGAGAGATATGTATCGTTAAAGTGATCGCCCTTTTAAAATGGGACAAAAATATAATAAGAGTCTTAAATGCGTCAGTTCAACCGATGCGCATCGGTTCCTTTCTCTTTAACACAAGAGACTGACCACCTTTTGGGTCAGTTTAAAAAAAAAAGTCACGCAGGCGCCAGTGATGCGTGGCTTGTCAGATACCTTGTTTGGAAAATATTTTGAACAGTGCGTCATTTTGAAGAAAAAATTATAATTTATTATATAAATTCCCCTATATAAAATGGAATATTTTGGACAGTATCTTTTTCAATAAAGAACTTTTTCAGAGAAAGTTCTTGCTCATTGTGACTAACATTAATGGCCTTTATATATTGCATTCCATTTTCTACTTTGCATGAATCAGTTTGGGTGTGGAAAATAGTAAGCCCCATATGGTACTTGTACTCATGATAGGCAAATGAATGCAAGGATGATACTGTTGGGCTTGTTTTTGTAATAAAACATAAAGTGGCCTAACTATCTCAATTGATACTGTTTTGAGTTTTTAAAACTGTCTGGGTAATGGGTCTGAGTGAGAATACCTATTAAGCTGTGGTTTTAAGTGAAAGGATTTGAACCATTGGATGACCTATGGATGGACGATCAGGATTTTAGGGTTCTTAAACAATGTGTCCTAGTTTAATTATAAATATAACATTAGCCATCCTAATACGGTGTCTTAAGCGAGATTACTCTCAGTTAAATTCTAAACCAGAAACTCATTGTGGTTATAAAGACGATTAGCAGAAAGACTTCATTGAAGGTTTTAATAACTACATGTATGCCTAAATATCTTGTTTTAAAGTTTATCAATTGGTATCAGAGCTCCCAGTATATTTTGGTACGATTCTGGTACGCTCCCGCTATAGACTTTCTGCGCATCACCGGCTGACGGCCGTACGTGATGTTAGCATGGGTCGCGGGTCATGCCGGTATCGGCCCCTTTCGGCTGCCATAGTGGCGGCATGCTGTGAACGACGCTTATGATATGTCCGCACACCGTTCGCAGCCATGTGGGTGGCTTTTGGCCGCCGCCGGCATCGCCGTGAAAGGTGATGAAAGGGCGGCCCTTTCGGCCGCCATGGCGACCGCATCGATGACCGCCAGCGTAGATCAGAGCAGTAATAAAAATAAAATAAAAAAGGTAACAATTTTTTGCCGCTGTCGGTCTCGCCGTAGAAGAGGAAGGAAAGGGCGGCCCTCTCGGCTGCCGCCGCAGCATCGCCGCCATAGTGGACCCCGTGGCGGATGGCGTCTATGGTCGCCTCCCTTGATGCCGTCGCAAATCGCCGCTCTTGCTGATCCCGCGGGTCCCGATCGCTGCCCGTGGTGATGGAGGGCTTAGAGGTGGTGGGTTGCAACTGGCGATGAGGAAAGGAAACCACAGAGGAGGAAGGCAGCGGCAGAGGACATGGCATTGGCCGCCGCCTGCTGCTGTCGTTAAGCGTTAGGCATGGAATGTCGTATCGGATATCGGTAAAATATCGGTCGGCCTAAGAGACGAAATATCGGAGATATATCGGAGATATTGTGTAAAAAAATATCGGTCCATCAAAAACTAGTTTTTACCATATATTTTCACAATCTAACATCTAAAATGAGTTATACTAATTTAAACAAAGAATAGATTTCAAAATATGCATATTAGGATAGAAAACAAACATGAAAGTTTTTTTTTTCCCAAAAAAAAAAAAAAAATTTGAAATTTTTTTTTTTTAAATATTTTTTTTTTCAAAAAAGGCCGATATATCGGCCCGAAACTATCAGGCGATATTTGGAAAAAACCTGAAATCCGATACTTAATGGTATCGGCGTATCGGTTTGTGTCCGATACCGATATATCGCCGATATATCGGCGATCTGACATTCCATGGCGTTAGGGCATCCTCATGAAGAGGATGACCCTGTGACTCGAACCAGGACCTTATGAAGTAAACCGGACCAGACCGGTCCGGTCTATATTAAAAAAATAATAATAATAAATAAATAGGCTTAATTATCATGATTAAGGCTTTATTAATGTTATGGGCCGGCCAGGGGATTATATTGCAATCGTATGTTTTATCATTTTTTTTAAAATTGTTGAGCGCACCACTTATGTAATTTTGAGAGAAAGTGTACATTATACCTATTGTAAGCGACACCAGACTTCAAGGACCACGTCTGGAGATGGATGCAATCATGAAAAATTAATGTATATTTTTTCTGCTACAGGGGCTTATAGCTTCCAACTTGTACAAATTTTTTTTAAAAGGATTGTATAAGGACTTTGGACTATATTTTTTCATTGTGGTGTGTGGTGATGGAACCCCTGGCTGAGTCCCAAAAGCCTGATGATAAAATTGACATCAATGCCCTGGTCAATTTTATATATAGATATTGTTATGATTGTCTGATAATTAATTGCATTCATTTTGTTATTTGACAAAGGTGAATAACACAAATTCAGTTCCCACGTCCATTGAGATGATTTAGGAATGGCCAAAGCATCCTAAGTTATTTGTCAACGTGTGAATCATATAGAATGCTACCATGGGGTGCATAGATTCACATACATATAAATATTGTGCTATCATCAAATTTTGATTATGTGACAAAGACTGTCATCCGGCCCCAAAGGGAGGTGGTAGTTAGCGTTACATAATTAGGATAGGGTGGAGGGTTTATATATTTTAACATGGGTGAATCCCTATGCCGAAAGGTGTAGGATTTTTTCTATAATATTTTCTGTATAACCCACTAGCCTTATCATGAGACAAAATGAACATTTGTTTCTATACGGCTTAGTTAATTTGATGCAGATTGCAACATTTGCCCAAAGGGAGTTTACAATTTTACTACATGATTTTAGCATTGACTATTTTTGTACTTATGTTATTATTTCTTGCACTCTTTAATGTTTGCATGTATTTATTCTTTTATTGCAGTTTATCCATCTTTTATTTCTGACCTCAATCAGCACCTTCCATTATTGTCTGGGGACAATTTTAAGGATTGGAAGGAAAAGATGTTTTTACTATTATGGTGCATGGACTTGGATTTAGCGTTTCGTATGGATGTACCCACCACTTCTACGAAAAAAATATGCCAAGTGAGGTAGCATCTTTTGAAAAGTGGGAGCGGTCTAACCGCTTAAGTATGATGCTCATGAGGTCTCACATAAATCAAAGCATTAGGGGATCCATCCCAAAATGCGCTACAACCCAAGAACTATTGAAAGCTATTGAAGCTCAATTCAAGAGTTCTGATAAAGCCTTGGCCAGTACCTTAATGTCTAAGTTGTCATCCATGAGGCTAACAGATAACAAAGGTGTGAGAGAGCATATCATGCAGATGCGTGATATTGCTAATCAGTTGAACAACATGAAAATAAAGATTGATGACACTTTTTTGGTCCACTTTCTTCTGAACTCCCTGCCTGCACAATATGGGTCATTCAAGATTTCTTATAACACACATAATACTCATTGATCAGTTAATGACCTTCTGAGTATGTGTGTCCAGGAAGAGGGGAGACTTAAGCAAGAGAAGCTAGAGAGTGCCCATCTAGTTTCTCATAAAGGACAAAAGAAAGAAAATCATGGTGCTTCTAAGAAGAAAGCTGGTAAAGGTGTGCCAATGAAGTCTACTGATGACACCAAGGAAACCAAATATTTTTTCTGCAAGAAGAAAGGATACATGAAGAAAGATTGCCCTAAGTATCAGAAGTGGTTTGCCAAGAAAGGAGGTAATTTCATGCCTTTAGTGTGTTATGAATCTAATTATGTTGATTCTCATCATAATAATAACACATGGTGGATTGACTATGGTTCTACAATCCATGTTTCTATTGTCATGCAGGGGTTTCTCAGTCTAAGGAAACCCAATGATGGGGAGCACAACATCTATTCTAGAAATAAGATGCGTTCGAAGGTTAAAGGTGTGGGGACATATAGACTTATTCTCCATATAGGATACACCTTAGATTTAGAAAGAGTTTTCTATATTCCAAGTTTTTCTGAAAACTTAGTTTCTATATCAAAACTAATGCCTCATGGCTTTAATTTTCAGTTTATGAATTCTTCATTTCTGATTCTTAAAGATTCAGTCACTAGTGAATTTGGTAATTTGCTTGATGGACTATATAGACTCTCTTTGCATATTTCCTTTGAACAATCTATGATGTATGTGCAAGGAAGTGTTATTAAAAAGAACTCCTCTATGTTATGGCACAGGCGTTTGGAGCATATCTCCATTGACCGCTTAAAGCAATTAGTCAGAGAATGAGTTTTAAAAACTCTTGACTTTACTGATCTTGAGACATGTATAGACTGCACAAAGGGAAAGCAGACTAACAAGTCTTCTAAAGGTGCCAAGAGGCATGATGAGAAATTAGGCACTATACACACTGATATCTGTGGACCGTTTAGTACTCCCTGTCTAAATGGTCAAAGGTATTTCATTACCTTTATAGATGATCATACACGATACATTTATCTTTATCTCTTAAATGAAAAATCTGAAGCATTTGATGCTTTCAAGACTTATAAGGCAGAGGTAGAGAAACAATCTGGATTGAGTATCAAAATTGTTCGATCAGACAGAGGAGGGGAATACTATAGCAGGTACACAGAGAGTGGACAAAAACCTGGACCATTTGTGCGTTCCTGAAGGAACATGGTATTGTTGCACAATACACAGTACCAGGCACACTACAACAAAATGGTGTTGCTGAAAGGAGGAATCGCACTTTGATGGATATGGTGAGGAGTATGATTAGTAAGTCCTCTCTTCCTCTCAAAATGTGGAGTGAAGCATTAAAGACAGCCATGTACATTTTAAATCGAGTTCCATCTGAAGCCGCTCCTAAAATACCCTTTGAGCTATGGAATGGATGGAAACCTAATTTAGATCATGTGTACATTTGGGGTTATCCTGTTGAGGTTAGGGTGTATAATCCACTTGAGAAGAAGCTTGACCCTAAGACTGTCAGTGGTTTTTTCATTGGCTATGCAGAAAATTCTAAGGGTTATAGGTTTTATTGTCCATCTCACACCCATACAGTAGTCGAAGCACGGAATGCACGTTTTCTTGAGTATGGCAACTTCAGTGGAGTATTTCTCCAAAACACATTGTGTTTGAGGAAATACGGATTCCAGTTATTATACCCACATTTGGTGGAGGATCAGATGCTGTATCGCTTATGGTGATTCCAGAACAGTCTATCCCCCCTCTACTATCCCCTAAGGATCAAGTTGCTGAAATTCCTATTGCACATGCACCTCCTCTTGTTGATGAAAATAGGACTTCGACGATCCTCAAGAGTAAGGAAACCTGCACTCCCCTCTGACTATGTTGTATACCTCCAGAGTCTGATGAGAATGTTGGACTCATTCAAGATCCTATTACATATTCACAGGCCATGTCTGGAGATAACTCTAGCAAATGGTATGATACCATGCAGGAAGATATGAAATATATAGCTGATTAATCAAGTATGGGATCTAATAGCGTTACCGCATGGCGCCAGGGCTCTTGGCTGCAAATGGGTCTATAAGACTAAATTAGATCCATCTGGTAACATTAACATGTATAAGGCCCGACTTGTAGCCAAAGGTTTTCTTCAGAAAGATGGTGTTGACTATAACGAAACCTTTTCTCCAGTTTTTACGAAGGATTCATTGAGAGTTATTTTGGACCGTGTAGCTCATTTTGACTTGGAATTACATCAAATGGATGTCAAGACGACGTTCTTGAATGGGGATCTTGAGGAGGAGGTGTATATGACTCAGTCTGAAGGATTCACCTCAGATAAAGGAAGTCATCTGGTTTGTAGACTCAATAAGTCAATATACGGGCTGAAACAGGCCTCCCCGACAGTGGTATTGAAGTTCAATGATGTTATTACTTCATTTGGTTTTAAGGAGAACATTATTGAACAGTGCATATACCTTAAAGTTAGGTGGGAGCCGTTACACATTTTTGATCTTGTATGTTGATGACATTCTACTTACAAGCAGTGACTTAGGGATGTTGCACGAGACTAAGCAGTTTCTTTCTCAGAACTTTGACATGAAAGATTTAGGAGAGGCATCCTGTGTCACACCCCCGACACAGCCCGACACGAATCGAACCCGGTCCAAGAGCCGGACTAGGGCACGGGGGCGACGGTATTAAAGAAATAGCGGAAGGCTTATGCCCCACATACGGGCAGTCCATCTAACAGAGTTACACAACTACTTTTGAGCAATAGTAAATAAGTAGATTAAAAGTGGAGTTTAACATCTAAATTATTAGTCCACAATTCTTAAACCCACATACTAATGATTCTGTGTCATCATACACAGTGTTCCATACTCAAACCGAGTAAAACAGAAAACATAACAAAACATAGTCCAGAGCTCTCCACGCCTAATCCCATGCTCTCCCTGACCGTTCCTCATACAGGGATCCTGTCCATCTGTGTGTCACACCACGCAGCCCCAAAATAAAACAAGGAAAGAGGGGTGAGTATAAAACTTAGTAATGGTTTTAATACAATCGACAATAATTAGGGATCATAACGGCATCACAATATAGCAAATGCAGATCCAGAATCAACATGACACACCATATTATGATCACCCATTCAAATATCATAATCCTGCATAATAATGTCTCATCCATATACTTTCTGGTCATGCATTCATAACACATAATCCTGCATAACAATAGCTCATTCACATACTTTTTGATCATGCATTCATAACACATAATCTTGCATAACAATAGCTCATTCATATACTTTCTGATTATGCATTCATAACACATAATCCTACATAACAATGTATCCAACACATGGTACAATCATGCATAATAGTCACAATATACATGTATCAACATAAATGGTGAATACCTCCATCAAAGAGTAAACACAGTCATCGCCACACAGGCGGAATACAGTCAAGGCCACGAAGGCGTATCATGGTCCAATTTCCATAAAGGAAATGTAAGAAAGGTTGGGGTTGTCGGCCTCTAAAGCTGCTCGCCCTGGACGATCCTGGCTAAAGATGTCTGATTCTTACACAAAGAACCTAGAGCAGGTGTGTTCGCCCAGGGACAACTCCTGCGGTGGGGGAGAGCTCGAATTCCTAAACAGGGAACCCTAGAACACGTGGTAGCTGGTGCACGAAGCGTACCACTCTAGATGCTCAAGTCCAAATGACAATCTCAGTAATCTCACCTGCAAGGCAAGTACACAACTCGCCCCCATATATCTCAATATATTAGACTCAACCTTGGGGAGTATACTCGTTCCACATAGGATCCAAATCGAAAACATGTCCTTTCGGACCAACCAAGTTTCGATTAATTCATCCGACCGATTAATCCGACACACAATCTCAATTATTGCAGACAATCGATCAATTCTGGTTAAAATAACAAGAAAACTTCATCCATGAAGTACGATACATGATGTATGATATCATGATATATCCGTGAGTAATACCTACATGGGTTCCAACACATGGAACATGCTCCCAATCCATCCCCTCATGTATCATCATTAAAGTATAAATCGATTTCAATTTCATAACCACTACCCATGTGTGTGTGTAATCATACATATTCTAAACACATGGCCAATGCTTTGACATAAACTCATAGAACAATAGACATATGCTTCAACACATTTAAAACCATGATTCCCAACTGAAATTAAAACAAATTCCACCATAAAACTTTAATCCACCCATGTGAAGTTGTAGACTCACTCATACAAACATGATTCTCTTCTATGCATTAACCCATAACATGATCACATCAATTCTCCATAAACCATACTCATTATAAGAGAACACATCTCATCATTTACCATATGATATTCCTTGCTGGAAACATGCTTAAATCACTATAATTCTAACATAAGGTAATTCAATACCAACATGCATAAATATCAACATATGATACAATGCCATATACAAATATTTAATATAATCCATACACCTTCATTCTCTATTTTTACACTTCCAGTAGACTAATTTCAACATAACACCTTCCATAATTATTATAATCATTAAATAGAGTGAAAATAATGAAAATTTTCAAATTTTTCAAATTTTCCCGAGAAGACGATCGATCGGCCAGAATGCCCGATCGATCGTTTGTCTCATTCCTTTCGAAAAACCCGAAACCGAAACTCCAATAACACGACTTGAAAGTTTCATACATGGTCTCAAACACTATAAAAAAGCTATCAAACCTTCCAAAACACTAACCTATACCATTCTAAGATAAAACCATAAGAAATCGAAGCAAAAGATTAGCATTTATTAAACCCACCATTAGAGACCTAAAAAAGCAATCATATTCAACTAAAATCATGAAAATAAACCTTTTTACTTCCCAAAGTTGAGATTAAAGAACCCATTACCTTCATTGTTGAGAATGAACCTTCAACCTCCTCCACCACCTTCCAAAAACATGATTTTTGTGTTAATATACAACTAATCTCGATTTAGCTTTGAAAATCAAAAGTAAACCCTAAATCTAGAGCTTTGGAAACATAAAAATAAGATTTTGAAGATTAAGGCTTGAAAAAGAGATGTAAAACAGTGATTTTTATGCTTTCAAAATTGATTAAAATAATAATGGAAATCAAGATTAAGAAGGGTTTAAGAACTCTAAAGAAGAAGCAAGGATTAAGCTAAGACTTACCTCAAATCCTTTCCTCTTTGGGCCTAATGGGGAATAAGCTCCAAATATCCTGGCCAAGCCTATTCCCAATTTGATAAATAGCATAGCACTTTCCTTTTATAGAAAAGGTTGGGTAAACCTAAGTAAAATGTGGGGTAGAAATAGAGTTTTTTGGCTAAAATTAGAAAATTCGGCAATTTAACCCAAAATTAGTCTAGAAAAATTCTAAATTTTTTATAGTATCTTCCTTTGATGTCTGGGACATTTTGGTCACAAAAACCTAATTTCATTGGTGGGGCCCACCGGGGTCCCATCAAACCCTAATTTTAGAAAATTGGTAAAAATATCAACAAATCCCAAAAATTCAGGTTTGATCCAAAGTCACTTAAAACTCATGATTGTGAAGTTGGTTTTGGTTGAAACCTTTATAAACCTCATTTATTTTCAAAATCCGCTAAATTAAATTAGAAAATGCTTAGACCACACAATAACCGATAAAGAACATTAAAATAAACCGGTTCAAGATGAGGGTCCTTACATCCTGTGTCATAGGGATTGAGATCTATCGTGATAGATCCAGAAGGATCCTTGGGTTGTCTCAACAAGCCTATATCAATAAAGTTCTGAAACGGTTTAACATGGAAAACTGCTCACCTAGTGCAGCTCCTATTGTGAAGGGTGACAAATTTGGCTTGTTCCAGTGTCCAAAAAATTCTTTGGAATTGAAAAGCATGAAGGAAATTCTTTATGCATCGGCAGTTGGTAGTATGATGTACTTGAAGGTCTGTACAAGACCTGATATTACCTTTGCTATGGGAATGTTGAGCAGATACCAGAAAAATCATGGATTGGATCATTGGAAAGCTACAAAGAAAGTTATGAGGTATCTACAAGGAACGAAGGATTACATGCTTACATACAGACATTCTGACCATTTGGAACTAGTTGGGTATACAGATGCAGACTTTGCTAGTTGTGTTGACTCGAAAAGGTCGACATCGGGTTATATTTTCCTTTTGGCAGGTGGTGCTGTCTCTTGGAAAAGTATTAAGCAAACCCTTACAGCGTCGTCGACTATGGAGGCAGAGTTTGTTGCTTGTTATGAGGGCACGTCACATACTACTTGGCTGATGAACCTTGTCACAAGACTTACTATTATGGATTCCATATCTAGGCCATTAAAGATGTTTTATGATAATAGTGTTGTTGTGTTCTTCATGAAGAACAACAAGAGTGGAAGTTGGAGTAAGCACATCGACATCAAGTATCTTGTCGTTCGGGATCGTATTAAAGCAAGGACAGTTGTTATTGAGCATATCAGTACTAAGCTTATGGTTGCTGATCCAATGACTAAGGGCTTACCCCCTTCTCTGTTTAATAGTCATGTGGATCGTATGGGTCTTATTAGCTCATCGTGCATTTGATTTTGCTTATGTACTTCTGGACTTTACTCATTTATCATAGCAGTTACAATCTCTTTTCTCATGGTGTCTCATTTTTCAGTGCACTCCAGTATGAGACAATATTTGCAAAATAAGTGGGAGCATGCCTTCACTCATAAATATATTTTGCCACATATAGCACTCAAACAGAATGAATTAGTTGCATTGTGATATATGGAAGGGAATGTTCTCCTCTGAGGACATAACTGCCTTGATTAATACGATTATGACATTTTGTATGAGTATAAAGTTACTACATACAGTTCAAAGGGTATTGTATGCGCATACGAAAGTCATTTTAAGGTTTTCCATTACCCACTTGGTTAGTTTAATTGAGCCAAGTAGGATATTTTATTTTATGACTCAATTGAGAAGTTGTGCCAAATGGGAGAATGTTAGGCTTGTTTTTATAATAAAACATAAATTGGCCTAACTATCTCAATTGATACTGTTTTGGGCTTTTAAAACTATCTGGTTAATGGGCCTGAGTGAGAATACCAATTATGCTGTTGTTTTAAGTGGCAGATCTGAACAATTGGATGATCTATGGATAGACGATCAGGATTCTAGGGTTTTTAACAATGGTGTCCTGGTTTAGTTATAAATACACTATTAGCCATCCTGATACGGTGTCTTAAGCGAGATTACTCTCAGCCAAATTCTAAACAAGAAAATTATTGTGGTTCTGAAGACGATTAGCAGAAGATTCACAGAAAGACTCTATTGAAATTTTTAATGGCTACATGTATGCCTAAATCTTTTGCTTTAAAGTTTACCAGATACAAGAATGCATTTACTTATTTGATAAGTGGGAGTGTTTTTTGACTCATGCTTATCTATTATCATGCACATTACAGGAAAGTGGAACCCAGAAGCCTGTCGTAGCTTTCATTGCTGGTTTGACTGCACCACCGGGTCGTCGGATGGGACATGCTGGGGGTATATTTCTTAAATTTGGCTCAGTTTGAAAGCTTTGGTAGTTTTGCATCTGTGCACTAGCAGACTGAATCTTGACGTTATGGTTATTGGTTTACCTTACGTGGTCTTCTGGTTTGTGGTGGTGCAGCATTGTTTCTGTCGGGAAAGGTACGGCACAAGATAAAAGCAAAACCCTTCGAGAAGCTGGTGTAACAGTTGTTGAGTCCCCTACAAAGATAGGCACAGCAATGTTTGATGTTTTCAAGGAGCGTGGCCTTGACGATAGGCACAAATTATTTACATATTCGAGGAGGTTGTTTTGATTGCGAAGTATCAGATCTTTCGGCGTTTAACCCTTTTGGGGAGATTGAGTAAAGCTGGAAAGATTGCGTGTTTGATAATATTCGAGGGAATTAGATCAATTCAATAAAGAAGCGATCATACGAACCTCCTTTGTTATCAGTTGTATGCAGCCTTTTGTGATCTATATTGTGGGCATTTTTTTAAGTGACAGAATCTACAATTAGACACGAAGGGACCATGAATCGAAGCCGATATTGTTTTTGACATTTGATCATAATCATGTTGGAAAATTTTCTAGTTTCTTTATTTTCATACTAGTTTCTTTGTATACAAGGAAATTTTACTAGTTCTTTTTGCTGACAGAAACTTTACTAAATTTTTTTTGGTGCATTGTGGTGTGCATTGAAACTGAGGTGATGGACTTTCATGGCCAATTCCCTATCTTGGGGGGTGGACTTGCAGGGCCAATCTCCCATCTGGGCTTTAAACAAACAGTTTTGTGGGCTTCAAAGAATGACCTGGTCCAATAAATTTAGAGTAATTCAAATTGAAATAGCACCACCACATCTAGTGAGCAATGACTGACCTGCTAGCCCTGTTAGTACATTCCAAGTCGAACCTCACTAAAAAATTTTAGTCATTGGGCTTGACCTAGCATGGGGATCTTTGGACTTCATTGTACATATAGTTACTTCCTAGCAGGCGCTCCATCCAACTAGCAACTGCAGACATGTGACCACAAAGATGAGTGCGACTAGTAAACATGCTCTCGACCAGAACTGTTTCTGTGCTGACAGCCTGAACTAAAAAGATCATTGTTAAGCATGAAAAATACACATTTTTATATGCCTTTTTACCTATTTGTTAGTTGTGTTTTCTGATTAAAACGAGGAATAAAGTGATTTTTGGTAATTTTCTAAGTAATTAGGATTTAATTAAATAAGGCTCTCTAAATTGCTCAATTTAACATTGTTCCGTAATTTTATAAATATTTGGTGCATCTAATTTGGGACATGTTTTATTTTGTATAGGTTCGCATGCTCGTACTGTTGAACAGTCAAAAGTAAAGCCGTTAGACGGGTTTTGAAATGCCAAAGCGACCCAAGATCTGAGATCACGCGCAGAGAAGATCTGATCCGTTGATGTTCACTGATGAAGAAGACGGGCGCCGCATTAAGATAAGAGCCATTCAGTTTGATCTAGCGGACGAGGTTGCTTCGACGGGTTTAATTGGAAAAAAAGAAAAGAAAGAAATCCGGACCGGTTCAATGGTCCGGTTCATTGAAAAAAAAAATAAAAAAAAAAGAACCCGAGCGCTCGAGGCTCGGGTGTTCTGCTCGAGTCGGGCGTTCTGTTTCTGAAACAGAGAGAGGCCTGAGGCAGCTGGGCTCGACGGCGGCTGGGTCCCGGTGGTGTCCGGCGACGGAGGAGGTCGATGACGGCGCAGCTGGGCTTGGCGATGGCGGCAAGGCTGAAGAGGCGACCATGGGTTCTGGACAGCATCATGACAGAGCAGCTCGAGCTCTGTTCGAGCGGAAGACAGCGGCGATCAAAGCGCTCGAGGCGGTGAATCGGCGGCCATGGATAGTGGGTTCCGGCGAAGCTCGAGGCGGCTCGTGCTAGAGTGCAGGCGGCGAACCACCACAAGATCGGCGGCGAGGAACAGGAACTGAAAGAGGAAAGTTTGATTTTTTTCTTTGAGTCGGACTCAATTTGGAAATTCTTGATTCAAGCTCAATTTAGGACTTCGAAAGAGGCATGAATGACTGGGAATTGGCCGGATTTGGAGTCCAAAACAGTGGCGATTCCGGATTTGGAAGGTGGCCAAAGGGAAAGTTTGGATTTGGCCGTCTATAAAAACCGAGAGTTCTGGCAGTTCGAGCGACAGAGACCAGAGCGAGAGAGGCCCCGACCAGAGCTT
Source organism: Houttuynia cordata (assembly GCA_039654745.1). NCBI lineage: Eukaryota > Viridiplantae > Streptophyta > Magnoliopsida > Piperales > Saururaceae > Houttuynia > Houttuynia cordata. The sequence continues at coordinate 7,874,705 of CM077513.1, read as the reverse complement.
TTCTTATTTCAATTTTGGTCTCATTTCTTTTCCAATTTTCATTCCTTGCTACTGTGTTGATTTGAAGATCGAGTTTGAAACGAACTATTGCTGTGAACAGTAACTCCGGGAAGAGGAACAGTACTTTCTGATTTATTTTCCATTATTCAAAAAGTCTTGTAAGTTGATTTTACCTTTAATACAAATGAATTCCATTATCTTTACAGTTAATTTCTATAGCATGAGTAGCTAAATCCCTGTCTAGGGCTGAGATGAAGCCATGATTAGTTGTAGGAATAGTATTTATGCGATGCAATTGTTTTGTCTAAATTAATGCTTTTTAACGATTGCTATTCTCAAATTAATTGCATTGGATTATATGTTGAATATGATATTTGGGTATTACCTGTGATTCATCGTATAATGGATACAGCTAATGATTTGAGTCTCATCTGTTGATATGCAAGAGAATGCAAAATCCTATTTAAAAATCTATATGCTTTAATGCTGAAATTTTCCGTAGGAGAATAGATTGAATTCCAATTCTCTACGAGATAATCGTGAAAACAATTGCTGATTTTAAAAGAAATATTCCTATGATTGTCATGTGCTGATTCTTATGCCCTAGAGTTTTAAATTCTTGATTAAAGTTTCAATTTTTATTTGTCAATTAGTTTCTTTTTCATAGATTATTTAATTGCCTTTAGATTAATTTCTTAGTTAAAGCTGTTTAATTGCATTGAGTCTTAGATTAGTCGTAGTTGTAGTGGATCAAATCAATTTAATTTTTCAACAAGGGTAATAATCTGATCTTCGAATTAGAATTCCAAAAACACAAGTCCCTGTGGGTTCGACCTCGTAAGAATTGTGCGACTATACTCCAAACACGATTCGTACACTTGCGAGTAAAATTAGGAGACTAATTAAAACAACAACCAGTTTTTGGCGCCGTTGCCGGGGACTTGTAGGAAATCAAATTCTAAGACTAATTTTACCCTTGCAGTTAATTTTAGGTCAAAAAAAAAATTAATTAAAAATTAAAAATTAAACAAAAATTTAAAAATTTTAAAACACGTGAGAGTTGATTGACAGTGGATGACCACGTGGACACGTGATCACACACTGCGTCTGGTTAGCAATAATTCTAATCCTTTAGAGAATAGTGAAACAAAAATTGATCTTTCATTCAAAATGGAAGATCAACCTGAGAAATCTCTGAGGGAGCTATTTTCTCCGATCACAATCAACCCTCCATCTTGCATAGTGTTGCCTGCAACCTCTGCAAAGCATTTTGAACTAAAACCCCAGATAATTCAATTGTTGCCCAATTATCATGGTCTTAACAGAGAGGATCCTTACATGCATGTAAAGGATTTTCTAGAAATTTGTGCAACATTTAGGTTCACAGACTTCTCTGATGAGTCTGTTCGTCTGCGCCTTTTCCCCTTCTCTTTGAAGGACAAGGCCAAGGCATGGTTAAATTCTCTTCCCGCTGACTCTGTCACAACATGGGACATGTTGGTGAGCAAATTCTTGTCCAAATTCTTCCCAATGGCCAAAACCAATGAATTAAAGAGAGAAATCACTGACTTTATGGAAGATGAAAATGAAAAATTTTATGAGAGTTGGGAAAGATTTAAAGACCTTTTACTAAAATGTCCACATCATGGGTTTGAAACATGGAGGTTAATACAACATTTTTACAATGGCTTAACTCAAACACACCGCAACATGATTGAATCAATGAATGGCGGTGCTTTCTTAGACTTGGGAGGTGAAGCAGCGTATAACTTCTTAGAGCGATTAGCTGAAAGGTCCCAACAGTGGGATTTTGCAGGTCATAGGGAGAGACAACATCAAGCTCCTAAGAAAGGAGGTCTCTACGAAATCAAAGATGATGTAGATGTTAAGGTCAAACTCGATGCGTTAACCAAGAAAATAGATGCCCTGAGTTTGAACCGAAGCATCAATGCCCTCAACATGAATGAAGCATGCTCTGTGTGTGCTAGCCCGATGCATACATCTCTGAACTGTCCTTCCATGAATACTTATCCAGAGTGTTATGCAGAACAAGTAAATGTTCTAAACAATTATGGGAAGCCGACAGGCAACCCCTTCTCTGAAACTTACAATTCAAGTTGGAGAAATCATCCAAATTTCTCCTGGAGACAAAGTCAACCACCTACGAATGTAGGTGGGCAGCCTAGTCAACCTATGCATAATCAGTTTAGGCAGAATAACCCACCTTATCCAGCCTTGTCTCAACATCCTACCCAATATCAACAACCTGTCAATCAATCTCCATCCCTTACACAAAAACAGTCCTCTTTAGAGGACACTCTCAAATCTTTCATCCAATCTACAAGCCAAGTCATTCAGTCAACTAATCAAGCTATGCTTGAGATGAAGAACTCTACACACATGAATACTCAAGCAATTGCTAAGTTAGAGACTCAAGTTGGTCAATTGGCTACTCAATTAGCAGAAAGAGAGAGAGGGAGATTTCCTAGTCAACCTGTGCCTAACCAGAAGGGCCAATTCTCCATTGGCAGTAGCTCTAATTCTTCACAGAATGAGGAACATGTTCAATCAGTCATTACCCTTAGGTCTGGCAAGCAAATTGATAATAAAATTGAAACTCCTGAAAAAGAAGAAGGTGAGAACACTAAGACTGAAATAGAGACTAAAGATTCTTCTCCAACTGTCGACAGTGATTCTCCACCTAGGAATTTTGTACCTAGGGCACCTTATCCGCAAAGACTAGTCAATCCTAAAAAAGGTGCACAATATGGAGACATTCTAGAAGTGTTTAAACAAGTGCAAATAAACATTCCTTTTCTAGATGCAATCCAACAAGTGCCTTCATATGCAAAATTCTTGAAAGATCTAGTCTCTGTCAAAAAGAAAAATAATGTTCCTAAAAAGGCTTTTCTAGCAGAACAAGTCAGCTCTGTCATTCAATGTAAATTTCCTATCAAATATAAGGACCCTGGTTGTCCCACAATTTCATGCATGATAGGGAAACATCAGATTGAGCGAGCCTTGTTAGATCTGGGGGCAAGTGTGAATTTATTGCCCTACTCTGTGTATGTGCAATTAGGTCTGGGAGAGTTAAAACCCACGACAATGACACTTCAATTAGCTGACCGTTCGGTTAAAATTCCTCGAGGTGTTGTTGAGGATGTTCTGATTAAGGTTGATACATTTTATTTCCCTGTGGACTTTGTTGTCCTTGATACTCAACCTGTTCCGAACATAAGTGGGCAAATACCTGTTATTTTGGGTCGTCCATTTCTAGCTACATCTAATGCTATCATTAACTGCAGAAATGGAGTGATGCAAATTTCTTTTGGGAATATGAAGGTGGAATTGAACATTTTTGACATCAGTAAACAACCACCTGACATGGATGATGTGAATGAAATAAACCTGATTGAAACACTTGTCCATGAAACATTTCTTCAAACACATTCCCAAGATCCTTTAGAGGCATGCTTAACACATTTTGGTTGTGAATTTGATATCGATCAGTCAATTGAACAAGTAAACTCATTGCTTGATTCTGTACCTCTGATGAGTACTGAACGGTGGCAACCAAAAGTGGAGCCTCTTGCCTTATCATCATCACCAGTAGTTCCATCTAGTGTTGAGCCACTTAAATTAGACCTGAAACCACTGCCTGATACTCTGAAATATGCTTATTTAGGTCCTGCTGAGTCCTTACCTGTCATTATTGCAGCTGACCTAGATGTGGCTCAAGAGCGTAAATTACTTGATGCTCTTGTAAAGCACAAAGAAGCCATAGGGTGGACCATTGCAGATATTAAAGGCATCAGTCCCTCTATTGTTATGCACAGAATTCATTTGGAGGATGATGCCAAGCCTTCTCGTGAATCCCAAAGGCGTCTTAACCCTGTAATGCAAGAAGTTGTTCGAGCTGAAATCCTTAAACTTTTAGATGTAGGAGTTATCTACCCAATCTCTGATAGTAAATGGGCAAGTCCTGTTCAAGTTGTGCCGAAAAAGTCTGGCATAACTGTAGTGAAAAATGATGCTGATGAGTTAGTGCCAACTCGAGTTCAAACGGGTTGACGTGTCTGTATTGATTATAGGAAGTTGAATGCTTTGACAAGAAAAGATCATTTTCCCCTTCCTTTCATTGACCAAATGCTGGAAAGGTTAGCGGGACATGAATATTATTGCTTCCTTGATGGTTATTCTGGTTATAACCAAATTCCCATAGCCCCTGAAGACCAAGAAAAGACCACTTTCACGTGTCCTTTTGGTACCTTTGCCTACCGTCGCATGCCCTTTGGCCTATGCAATGCACCTGCTACCTTTCAAAGGTGCATGTTGAGCATTTTCTCTGACATGGTAGAGCGATTTTTAGAGGTATTCATGGACGATTTTTCTGTCTTTGGGTCCAATTTTGATGAATGTCTGCACCATCTATCTTTAGTGTTAGTGAGGTGTAAAGAGAAGAATCTGGTACTTAACTGGGAGAAATGTCATTTTATGGTTCAAAAAGGAATTGTTCTTGGGCATATTATATCTAATAAAGGCATTGAAGTTGATAAAGCTAAAGTTGATTTGATTTCACATCTTCCACCACCACGAACTGTGAAAGAAATCAGATCATTTTTAGGCCATGCTAGATTTTACAGAAGATTCATTAAAGACTTTAGTAAAATTTCAAGACCTCTGTGTAATCTTCTTGCAAAAGATACATCATTTATCTTTGATGATGCTTGTAATAATGCCTTTCAGAAACTCAAATCAGAGTTAACATCTGCACCTATTATTCGGCCACCTGATTGGAGCCTACCTTTTGAGATAATGTGTGATGCCTCTGATTATGCTATTGGTGCTGTGTTGGGGCAGCGAATTAATAAACTTCCCCATGTGATTTACTATGCCAGTAAAACATTGAATGATGCTCAACTTAATTATTCTACAACTGAAAAAGAATTGCTGGCAGTAGTCTTTGCTCTAGATAAGTTTCGGTCTTACTTATTGGGATCGAAGGTATATATCTATTCGGATCATGCTGCATTGAAGTATCTTTTATCTAAAAAAGATGCTAAACCTCGTCTTCTCCGATGGATATTATTGCTACAGGAATTTGATATTGAAATTCGGGATAAGAAAGGTTCCGAAAATGTTGTAGCCGACCACTTATCTAGGTTGATAGTTGATTTTACTGATGAATCATTGCCCATAACTGAATCTTTTCCTGATGAGCAATTACTTGCAGTGTCCCAGTTGCCTTGGTTTGCAGACATAGTTAATTATCTGGTAACTGAACAAATTCCATCTCATTGGTCTTCCCAAGATAGGTCCAAGTTTTTGTCTAGAGTTAAGTATTTCTTTTGGGATGATCCATACTTGTTCAAGTATTGTCCCGATCAGATTATTAGGAGATGTATTCCTGAACATGATCAACAAAGTATCATTTCTTTTTGTCATGATCAAGCATGTGGGGGCCATTTTAGTTCTAAAAAGACAGCTGCAAAGATTTTGCAGTGTGGATTTTATTGGCCTACTATTTTCAAAGACTGTCATGCTTATTGTTCAGCATGTGAAAGATGTCAGAAGTTAGGAGCACTTTCACGTCGTAACATGATGCCTTTAACCCCAATCCTTATTATAGACCTTTTTGATGTCTGGGGTATTGACTTCATGGGACCTTTTCCTAATTCTTTTGGCAATCTTTATATCCTTGTGGGGGTAGACTATGTCTCTAAATGGGTAGAGGCTGTAGCATGTAAAACCAATGACCACAAAGTGGTGGTCCAATTCTTAAAGGATAATATTTTTGCACGTTTTGGTTCTCCTCGTGCTATCATAAGTGATGGGGGAAAACATTTCTGCAATAGGGTTTTTGAACAGTTAATGAAGAAATATGGCATAACCCACAAAATTGCTACCCCATACCATCCCCAGACAAGTGGTCAAGTTGAGATTTCTAATAGGGAGATTAAACATATTTTGGAAAAGACAGTCAATCCGAATCGCAAAGATTGGTCGCTGAGACTTACCGATGCTTTGTGGGCTTACCGTACTGCATTCAAAACTCCCATTGGAATGTCTCCATACCGTATTGTCTACGGGAAAGCTTGTCATCTTCCTGTTGAAATTGAGCATAAAGCTTATTGGGCAATTAAGCACCTGAATTTTGATTTAAATAGAGCAGGAATTCAAAGGAAACTGCAGTTGAATGAGTTGGATGAGCTTCGTAATGATGCTTATGAGTGTGCAAAATCGTACAAGGATCGCATGAAAAAAGTTCATGATCAAAATATTCTGCAAAAATCTTTTACATCGGGACAGAAAGTTCTTTTATACAATTCTCGTTTACATCTGTTTCCGGGTAAATTAAAGTCTCGATGGACAGGACCTTTTCTAGTTCGTGTTGTTTATCCACATGGAGCAGTTGAAATAGAAAATCCAAAGAATGGTGATATATTCAAAGTTAACGGGCATCGTCTTAAACCATTCTTGGAATTGCAGCAACCTCAAATTGATGAATTGAGTCTGGCAGACCCGACTTATAATGACTAAAGTTGCAGTAATTTGTCTTGTGCATAGTGGGTCTAGTTTTCTTTGCTTGCTTTTTCATTATTTATCACTCACATTGTTAGGTTCATGATTCTCACAGGATATCTTGATGGCTGCCATATTCTTACACCTATGGGTGATGCCTGCACAATTAGAAGAAGTAGTGAATGAACATCCACTGAGTTCAGACTTAGATATTCCAGTCGTCTATCCTTGGGCACCATTATTTCCACATCAGTTAGCGGGGAGTATGGATGATTCGCCCATAGATGAGCTTGATCTTCAAGGGCCCATAGCTGCTGTCAATGTTGTTCCCATTTCATATTCGTTTTTGTTTCCCCAAGAGTCTAGGTGGGAGAGATTGAAGAGAAGTCTGGGAGCATTCATTTGCCATTTGAGAGATGTCACTTGGTCATATTTTTATTCTCTGTGGTCTCACGCTAAATCCTTGGTCGAATCTGCATCATCCATTAATGAGTGAATTAATAGCTGTGTCTGGCTGAAGACGTAAAACTTAGCGCTACTGGGAGGCAACCCAAGTTTTTAGAATTTTCATTTTTGTGCTTATTTTATTCTTGTGCTTTACTTGTTCTTTTCATGTTGATAGATACTATAGCGTTTCAGTGGAGTGCAGGTACTATCTTTCCTTCCCTCGTCTATTTCTTTTCCTCAGTATTTATTTTATATATTTTTACATTGAGGACAATGTTTCATGCAGGTTTGGGGGCATAGGAAGATATTTGTTTAGGATATCTTAAGTTATTTTCTTGCTTGTTTTGAATTTTTCAGTTCATTAAAAAAAAAAAAAAAAAAAAAAAAAAAAAAATAAAAAATAAAAAAAATAGTTTTTAGGTTGTTTGTTAGTATTTTTATAGGTTTTGGTAGTTTATCCCTTCGTGATGCATACTTCAATTTTTAAGAGATTAATTTACATTGGAAGTGTGAGTAAGTATACTGGAGGATAGAGACCCTTAACTGAGAAATAGCATTCTGTTACAATCCTCTTGGATCAAGTGCTTGAGCTAATAAAACTCACTCACACACACCAGTTACATAAAGTAATACCTTCTAGAGATTTGTTGAATACTAATCTTCAGTGGGATGTCTTTAGTCAGAGTCATTGGATGATGTGTGGTTGTCTGTTGAGCTTAAAAGATCATGATAGACCATTTACTTGGCTATGGCAAGGGCTTGGAACCGGAAATAGGTTGAGAGTATAATACAGCCTGGACGGAATAAAGATGTGCTTGAAAATATATATGATGAAAATGCAAAAAAAAAAAAAACAAAAAAAAATGGAAACGAAAATAAAGAAAAAGGGGCTGCTTGACTATTATAGGATTAACTTAGGCTGATGCTCAGGTCCGAAGCGGTCCATCTTAAAACCTAATGCCCTAAGCCAACTGGCTGGGAGTCATTGGCCTGAGTCATTGCTAAACCTAAGCATCTTGAAGTCAGGCCTTACACAGTCCTTATGAAAAAAAAAAAAAAAAAGTCTGTGGTGTATTATCCTCTCAAATCTAGAATGTTGGACCCGAAGGAGGTGCGCAAGCATCTGTGCTATCATGAACCTAAAGATTACGATGACTATGTAGATTCTGATGTTCTTTGGTTAATGGGTAACACTGGATCTGTGTGAAACAGAGATTTAGAGTGTATTGCTACAATGTTCTACACTTTCTATTATTTAAAGTATCATGTTATATCATATTGAGCAGAAATTTCCAAGATGAAGGTGTAGAATAAAACCACTTACTTGAGCGCTTCTATATTCCAGTTGATTATAAATGCAAGTACGTGTGGTTAGTTTTCTTAAGTATTGCAGTGTGTATTTGAAGGGATAATAGGTTTTGTGTTTTGAAGTGTTTAGTTGACTTATTTCTCATTTAGATGAAGAATAAGGTTAGTTTTATAAATACATGTTTGTGGGTAGCATGGCTGCAAACCCTCACGAGACTTCACTCGTCCAGCCAGGGACACCTGGGGGTTTAAAAGGCTTGTTGCATATGCTAAATGCAATCGTGATTCCCTACGACAGTGGCATTTATTTTTGAGTAGTTTTATTATTTTTCTTTTGTGTTTTGCTTGAGGACTAGCAAAATCTAGGTTTGGGGGTATTTGTTAAGCATGAAAAATACACATTTTTATATGCCTTTTTACCTATTTGTTAGTTGTGTTTTCTGATTAAAACGAGGAATAAAGTGATTTTTGGTAATTTTCTAAGTAATTAGGATTTAATTAAATAAGGCTCTCTAAATTGCTCAATTTAACATTGTTCCGTAATTTTATAAATATTTGGTGCATCTAATTTGGGACATGTTTTATTTTGTATAGGTTCGCATGCTCGTACTGTTGAACAGCCAAAAGTAAAGCCGTTAGACGGGTTTTGAAATGCCAAAGCGACCCAAGATCTGAGATCACGCGCAGAGAAGATCTGATCCGTTGATGTTCACTGATGAAGAAGACGGGCGCCGCATTAAGATAAGAGCCATTCAGTTTGATCTAGCGGACGAGGTTGCTTCGACGGGTTTAATTGGAAAAAAAGAAAAGAAAGAAATCCGGACCGGTTCAATGGTCCGGTTCATTGAAAAAAAAATAAAAAAAAAAGAACCCGAGCGCTCGAGGCTCGGGTGTTCTGCTCGAGTCGGGCGTTCTGTTTCTGAAACAGAGAGAGGCCTGAGGCAGCTGGGCTCGACGGCGGCTGGGTCCCGGTGGTGTCCGGCGACGGAGGAGGTCGATGACGGCGCAGCTGGGCTTGGCGATGGCGGCAAGGCTGAAGAGGCGACCATGGGTTCTGGACAGCATCATGACAGAGCAGCTCGAGCTCTGTTCGAGCGGAAGACAGCGGCGATCAAAGCGCTCGAGGCGGTGAATCGGCGGCCATGGATAGTGGGTTCCGGCGAAGCTCGAGGCGGCTCGTGCTAGAGTGCAGGCGGCGAACCACCACAAGATCGGCGGCGAGGAACAGGAACTGAAAGAGGAAAGTTTGATTTTTTTCTTTGAGTCGGACTCAATTTGGAAATTCTTGATTCAAGCTCAATTTAGGACTTCGAAAGAGGCATGAATGACTGGGAATTGGCCGGATTTGGAGTCCAAAACAGTGGCGATTCCGGATTTGGAAGGTGGCCAAAGGGAAAGTTTGGATTTGGCCGTCTATAAAAACCGAGAGTTCTGGCAGTTCGAGCGACAGAGACCAGAGCGAGAGAGGCCCCGACCAGAGCTTTTCTTATTTCAATTTTGGTCTCATTTCTTTTCCAATTTTCATTCCTTGCTACTGTGTTGATTTGAAGATCGAGTTTGAAACGAACTATTGCTGTGAACAGTAACTCCGGGAAGAGGAACAGTACTTTCTGATTTATTTTCCATTATTCAAAAAGTCTTGTAAGTTGATTTTACCTTTAATACAAATGAATTCCATTATCTTTACAGTTAATTTCTATAGCATGAGTAGCTAAATCCCTGTCTAGGGCTGAGATGAAGCCATGATTAGTTGTAGGAATAGTATTTATGCGATGCAATTGTTTTGTCTAAATTAATGCTTTTTAACGATTGCTATTCTCAAATTAATTGCATTGGATTATATGTTGAATATGATATTTGGGTATTACCTGTGATTCATCGTATAATGGATACAGCTAATGATTTGAGTCTCATCTGTTGATATGCAAGAGAATGCAAAATCCTATTTAAAAATCTATATGCTTTAATGCTGAAATTTTCCGTAGGAGAATAGATTGAATTCCAATTCTCTACGAGATAATCGTGAAAACAATTGCTGATTTTAAAAGAAATATTCCTATGATTGTCATGTGCTGATTCTTATGCCCTAGAGTTTTAAATTCTTGATTAAAGTTTCAATTTTTATTTGTCAATTAGTTTCTTTTTCATAGATTATTTAATTGCCTTTAGATTAATTTCTTAGTTAAAGCTGTTTAATTGCATTGAGTCTTAGATTAGTCGTAGTTGTAGTGGATCAAATCAATTTAATTTTTCAACAAGGGTAATAATCTGATCTTCGAATTAGAATTCCAAAAACACAAGTCCCTGTGGGTTCGACCTCGTAAGAATTGTGCGACTATACTCCAAACACGATTCGTACACTTGCGAGTAAAATTAGGAGACTAATTAAAACAACAACAATCATAACTAAACTTACAAGTGTCGAAAAAATATACTGTCAGTTGCGTTGGTTTCTAGACTCATAAGAACATATATTGTAAAAATTTCACGTCCTAATTCCTCATGTGCTGACCGTGAGAATTTCGTGAACCATACTGATCTATTTTGGACATAACCATGTTTGTGCTTTAACCATTTGTTTCGTGTCACCCTAGTAACTAGTAAAGCCACTAGGTAAGTAATACTATAGAGTACATGATAAGTATTAGTAATGACCTATATGTGTAACATTAATTAAAGATCAGAAGAAAAAAAATACTTGTAATAAGATCCTAGAAGACCCCTTTTAGCTCTTTTGATGTTAAGAGTCATGTCTCTTCTTCTCTCAAGGGATTTTTATTACAAATAGTGAACCTTGATGTTAGAAACTTTTCATTAAAATTATTTGTTGTGAAGTTAGATGTCTTCTTTGGAATAGTTGTATGGCTTTATTTACTTGCAACTACTCTGCTGAATATGATGATCATGGAGTCAGTAATCTCTCTACATAGTTTGGATTGGATTCGCATCCATGTAAGGTTCCGTATGCTTGCCAGGATTCTTGCCATTCGAGGCACCCTAATTAAGCATCCACGGAGGTTGTTATGAAATCTTTGTATCATAGTATGCTCAATAAGCCATGATAGACTCTCGCACGGCGAGAGATTTAGTATACTCAACAGATCCTGTTACAAGAGCTGACTCTACCAAGGTGAGAGATTCAGTATATACAATAGACCCTATTACAAGAGCTGACTCTACCAAGGTGAGAGATTTTGTATATTCAATAGATCATGTTACAAGAGCTGACTTTACCAGGGTGAGAGATTTTGTATACTCAACAGACCTTCTTACGAGAGTTCCAATTTATTTGGACCCTCTGAGGCAAACTCCAAGGTTCCTGCCCAAAGAGAGGTAATGAACGTATGTTTTAGGTTAGTTAGACATCACGGAAAGTCTAACAGTCTCTGCCCATTATATCCGTGAGCACTGATGGGGCCCTTATCCTATATTCATGGCAGGGTTTCAAAGAGAAAACACCTTGGGTTTAGGGCATAGAGAGACATTGTATGCTTGCAGCTGATTGAGAGCAAAAATTGGATATCTCCTTACACTATGGTTGTTGTGAAGTTTGATATATGTCATTTACGTTGTGAAATTGTTTGTCTTCATGTTGATGGAAATCCTACTATTTAGTTCCCTATTATATTGCTTCTATTTTGCAGTAATCTTTCTTGAATCTTCGTTATTATTTTACTATGGTTTTCCATCCTATTGAATATATCTTCAGAGTACTCATACATCCTGTGATGCAGGTTAGTTGATGATAACTCGGAGAAGAAATGAGAATAACAATGGACTGTAGAGATAAGTACATAGAGGAGACTTTGATAATTGCAGTTTATTTTCAAGAGATATTGTAACAATGGTTTTGAATCTAGTTAAAATGATTAAAACCTTGTAATAATTGGCATATGTGCCAACATTTGACTATTTTGAATTGTTCATTTAATCAATAATTCCATCCCAAGGTGAATGTTCATTTATACGTCATTTGATGATTGTGTAAATGACGTAGTGGTTTACCCTGTCGCGTCCAAATGATTCCGACATTTATTTGTATTCACACTCCGAAGAAGTCAGAAAATTTGGAGTATGACATCCCTCCCCGGCTCGGCTCCAACCTCCAATTTGCTTTGCAGGAGCTGCGACATGGCGGCTCCCTGTTCCACCAGCACCAACAATGGGTAAACTTGCACCCTTGTTCGCCGCTCCAACACCTCCAAAGAAAAACACAAGGTGGAAAGCCATCAACTTGGCACTGGCCAAGACATGGTAGAGCAGGCACTTATCCCTCATATCATGTCACGTATATAGTGTCTTTTATGGGTTTTAAGTTAGTAACAACCATTCCCTGCCTTGAGGAATATGGGAGCAGCCATAAACTCCCCTCAAACTTGACTGATTTGAGCATAGGAGAGGCCCCAACCGCGTTGAAATTCATTTTTCCCTTGTGCTTGCAGGCTTCACCTATGAAGAAACCATCTCGACCGTTGAGCGAATTTCTGCCTCAACAACTTCAATTTGAGGTGTTGCATGATTTTTGACTAGACCAGCTGTCGCGGGGGCAATTATCTATGACTGATCATGTCGATTCATGGTTGTCCTTGCCAGATCCAGTTGTTCAACCACCTGTTATCTGTGTCTCACCATCTTTGGGCACAACAAGATTGCCCACAAGTCTGCCAAATGCATTTTCTTGGGCTACAGTGGTGCACATAAAGGTTACAAATGCCATAATCCTTCTACAGGTAAAATAATCATCTTTCGCCATGTTATATTTGATGAATCTGCTTTTCCCTATGCTTCTGTGACCTCCTTCCCCTCGCCCACTCCTTCCCATGACTTCACTATCCAACCCTTTCTCAAAAGATTGCCTCAAGCCCCCACCGACCCTCCTATGGCCTCACATCCACACCCTCTCTTCCGCTGCCCTCCTCACTTCCTATGCCCCCCACCACTAACTCAATCACATCTCCCTCTCTACCCGTCCTGCCCACCTATACCACTAGGGCTGTTCGCGGACAGCCGTGTCCGCTAAGCCATCTGTGTTCGAGGTGTCCGTGGCCGTGTTCGAGCTGAGGATAAGTTGTCCTTAGAGTTCGCCCACGGACATGGCCAAGGGTCCTCGGACAGCCAGTACAGAGGAGGGCGAGGGCGACGAGGGACAGAGGGCAGAGAGAGGAGGGCGGCGGGGGAGCGGGGGACGGAGAAGAGAGGAGAGGAGGACGGCAGGGGAGCGAGGGTGGAGAGGAGAGGAGAGGAGGACGGCGGGGGAGCGGGGGTGGAGAGGAGAGGAGGGCAGCCGGGGAGAGGGGGGGGGCGAGAGGAGTGGAGGGTGGCGGGGGGAGCGGGGGTGGAGGAGGTGGGTGGGGTGGGGCGACGGGAGACAGAGGGTGGAGAGGAGAGGAGGGTGGCGGGGGAGCGTGAATGGAGAGGAGTGGAGGGCGGCGGGGGAGCAGGGGTGGAGGAAGAGGAGGAAGGAGGAGGTGAGAGGAGTTTTGTTCGTGTCCGTGTCCGTGTCTTCCGGACATTCGGACACGGACAAGGCCAACATAGTGGCGGACAATTTTTTATGGACATAGACACGGATAATCTCGGACTGAGATTTGTCCGGTTCGAGAGTTCCTGAGTTTTAGTTTCGTTGGAGGCGTTTATATCCAATTATGTTCCACGTGCTGCGCTTTGTAGACGCTTGCACATGAGGGTGGATGTGAGGATATACAATAAATAAATAAAGATTTCCGTTTCTTAACGTGAGCTTTTGAGAAACTTGGTTATTTTACATGGTATTAGAGTTCCAGGCTATGGAAGGTCATGGGTTCTAATCTCGAAGCCATTTATATCTCAATTATATTCCACATGCAAGATTATACACTCTTACAGCCAAGACATGGCGGAGCAGGCAGTTATCCCTCATATCATGCCACGTATATTGTGTCTTTGACGGGTTCTAAGTTAGAAATAACCATTCCGTGCCTTTGAGGAACATGGGAGCAGCCATAAACTCCCCTCAAGCTTGACTGAGTTGAGCGTAGGTCCGTAGGAGAGGCCCCAGCTGCGTCGATATTCACTTTCTCTTGTGCTTGCAGGCTTCACCTACGAAGAAACCATCTCGACCGTTGAGCGAATTTCTGCTCCAACAACTTCAATTTGAGGTGCTGCACGATTTTCCACTGGACCAGCTGTCGTGGGGCCAATTATCTATGACCACTCAGGTCGATTCGTGGCTGTCCTTGCCTGCTCCAGTTGTTCAACCACCTGAAATTCCTGAGGAGGCATTTCGAATCTCGGTCGAGAGAAGCGATTGATCTCAAATCAGACCTTAACTCATTTTGGACAGTAGGGTGATCAGTTTGCACAAGCGATCGATCTCAAAGAAGCATCGTGGCAAAAATATCTTGTACGATCGATCGGTTCTACAAGTGATCGTTATATCTTGTGAAAGTGGAAAAGGGGCGACTGGAAGAGGCGAACTGTGAAGAGGCTCTATAAAAATTGGGCCGGTTTTAGATTGATGGTGGCTTCATCTACAATTATGCGCATTGTCCCGCTACATGTTGTCTTTAAAATACAGCGAGCAATATAGGATGGGGAGCGCACGGATCTTGCAAAACTTGTAAATTTCGGGGAATTTTACCACCAAAATTGACCAAGGCCCATTCTTGCGTTGCCGACATCATTTTAATCTCCGTCCTGCTGCTAAAACTTTTGATTCTGAAATCTGAATTGCTTGTCTAGATTCAGTATCTGCAAAGGAACAAACTATTTGGTTTTATTACAAAAAGAGTCAAAGTAATTTTAGAGCAATAAGTAAAGCACCGATATATCCAACTTGATCTGAAATTTTTTCAAAATCAGACAGATTAAAACTACAGCACATAATACATACACATTCCTGAAGCTCGTGTATTGCAGGAATACAAGGAACTCTAGTGGAAGTGGTACATTATTTATGGTAACAACTGACCATCAAGTACTCATTAAATCCTCCATTGACGAAGAAAAAGTGGAAATTTCTGTAACATCTATAAGTAACACAACATCATTATTACGGAATGGCAGAATCAACATGGACAGTGGTGGGAACCAGGCTATAACTGAGAGGCCTCTTTCCTTCAATTTCTTCACCATGGTTCAGCTTGCACCCATAGAAGAATACAGTGAACACAACAATATAGTAAAGTGACATCAGGCAGATCAGAGTCACTCCAACACCACTAATGACCAATTGAACTGCTTCGCCATAGTTCATCTGGAAGAAAAAAATCCAATAAACAACTATGTTGATTGGCATTAACAGAAGCGAGAGGGCAATCCCTTGTGTCTTTCTCCCTTTGATGAGCTCCCCCGCTCTGCCGATCGCCGCCAACCCATAGCAATTCTCCTCGACGACTGAGACGACTAGACCAAGCGTCCAAACCACGCCCAAGTACAGATAGAAGATATAACTCAGCACAAATGCAAAAAGGCCAAGTGGAGCGAGAATAAATGAACTTTTGGCGACGACCACTAGAAAACCAACCAACAAAACAAGGATGACCAAATAGCCCAGCTCGAAGAGCTTGGTATATATCCATGTGATGACAGGCCGCTTCCATCCTCTTCCAATCATCGAGAACAAGTCCTTGGGGCTTATCTCCTTGCCGGTGTAAGCTGCGGTCGAGGCGTAGATGGTGGATACGGCAGCCACTAGGGACACGATTTTCGTGGCCAGCAAGAAGAGTGCTTCCTCCCCAAAGATGATTCCGCCTTCTTCCTGGATGTCTTGGAGCAGCTTCATGTACTCGGGGCTCCCTTGAGTTTGGCGCTGGAGGACGGCCGATTTGAGCACTAGATCCAAGAGGAGGGGCTTGAGCGTGTATTGGCTGGCAAAAAAGAGGAGTAAGGAGGGGACGAGGACGAGGACGAGGATGGTAATTGCAGCCTTGACGTTCTGAGATGGGAGTCGGAAGGATTCACGTAGCGTCTCTACGATGGTCGGGGCCGATGGCGTGGAGATGTTTCCCTTGTTGGTGGTAGTAGTAGCCATGGCGATGGATGATTGTGTCGAACTCCCCGCTGGTAGAGACTTCAGATGATATCTGGAGCTGAAGTGATGGTGGTATATATGTGGTTGGCATACGCGCGCTTAGATCACTGGCTTTTGACAGTTCTTTTAAAAGAAAATATTGTCTCCGGGGACCAGGTCTGTTTTTCTCTTCTTCTTTTTTTTTTTTAATCCGAGGACCAGTCTCTTGATTAATGTAGCTTTAGCAACAATAATTAATTAAATAAATAATGCAGCCAATAGGAAATGATAAAATAGGTACGGAAAGGTCACGGTCTGTAAGGCCCGCGTCTTACGAAAAGACTCCATTCTACAAAGTGATAGGAGAGAGGGTCAATTCCGAATTGCTTGGTTCATGAGGAAGTAAATTATATCACGGAAAGAATTGATGTTAATCATGGAAGTGTCCCTGTAGACCGGATTATGTTCCATGCAAACTCAACCATAGTCTTAGGAAAGGGTTATAACTACACTATTGAAGATAAACAAGAAATTGAAAAAAAATCAAACAATCAAAACAAAAACTAAGTTGCCAAGAAATCTATGAAATAACCAACTAGTACCACAATTTTACATACAACAACACAATTATACAGCCAACTAATGCATTAACTCCTATTGTAGCCAATTATACAGCAAAGTAATTATACAATCAACTAGTACACGAAACTACTAAATCCAACATAATTATAACACCTTTTAAAAATTATGTGTTATAAACATAACATAAGATGAAAAAAAGAGTAGTACGCCTTGTTAAAGGTGTAATTTGTGTCTAACACAAGGAATATCGTATCGGATATCGGTAAAATATCGCTCAACCAAAGAGACAAAATATCGGAGATACATCGGAGATATTATGTAAAAAAAATATCGGTGGTTTAAAACTAGTTTTTATCATATATTTTCACAATATAATTTCTAAAATGAGTAATACTAATTTTGTCATGCATAAATTTTAAAATATATATATAAAAATGTGTATATAATTCAAAATATGTGTTTACTTTTTAAACCTATATTTTTCTACACAGCTATCAAAATACATAGTACTTCTATCGTAAATTTCTCATTGGGATCTTATTCAAAAATATAGATTACAGATTTTGTGACTCTCCAATTATGAAGCAGCAAACCATAATTGGAGATGACAGCTGTTTGCTAAGCCCCATCCCCATCCAATTAAATGACCTTGGTCTCTGCTCTGCCCAAGGCAGCCCACCAAGTGAACATTAATTGAATGTTATTTTTTGGAGCATTTTTAAGCGGTCTGGAACCAATTCTAGGGATGAGATTAAGATCTTTAAAAATAAAACAAAAAATAATGGGCCCTCGTCCAAGGAGGCCTAATGGGCCCATTGAAGCAAAACTTTATTAGTAGACTTAATTGCATAGTAGGGCTGCCTCAGTAATCACTTATGATATTAGTGTGTGTACTTGTATGAATTTAGTGTTAGAAGTGGGCATTAGAATCCACTCTATTTTGAATGAGTGAATTGGGTGAAGGAATGAATAATCACACATCCACACAAATGAGGTATTGTGGATGGTATATAAGGCACAAGTTTGGCTCTTGAAGTTAGGCCCTTGGGCCACCCCACTTTTGTGAGGAGAGAGATGTTGAACCCATGCACTTAGGTAGGCTAACCCATACGCGCGCGCTGCCGTCGCTGTCCAGCCGGGTTGGTTCGGGTCGAATCATTTGGTTTGGTTCACTGTGCGTGTTTTTTGGAGGTGCTCCTACAGCGCGTGGTTGATCGTCTTATTCTAGGAGGCAGACGCTAAGGAGGGCGAATTCAGTCTTAATAACAAAGCGTTCTGCTTGATTCGATCATCAACACTTCTAATCACGATTCGTTATCATTTTTGTAAAGGTACACAGATATTATCCTTAACACACACAGTAAGAGTAGGAATTAACATTTGGTTTCTTTTATAACAGTTTTATTAGTTTTTGAATATAGCGCAAACCATCTACTAATGAGCAAACCATTTTGTTTCTCCCGCAAAATTAGTGTCCATGCATATGCACCACCAACAAGGGAAACATCTCTACGGTTGAGGGATTTCAAAAATCAATTTTTGCAAAAGGTTAACCAAACTTGGTTATTTACCAGCTCGAGGGTCAATTTAAACTGGTTGAGGGATTTCAAAAATCATTTTTGCTACGATAACACCAAACACCATGCAACAGTATGTACGATGGTCATATCTCTAGTTTGCGAGAAGTACGATAAAACTAGTGAATAAAACATCCACCTAGTGGTTGAGTCACTTGTTTTCTATCTTCATTTATAAACCATCGGTGCATGCAAAAATCATACTCCTTCCGTCTGGATTTATTATTACCATAAATTTTATTCAGTTATGGTAATAATAATTTGGGATGGAGGGAGTATTGTCATTCAAACCAGCATATGGACCGGGCCTTTCCAAGTACATAATTTTCCCCGATATTTAGCAAATCAATAAACAAGTCCATAGGCACTCACGAGCTACTACTTCTGGTCTGTTCGACACAAATGCATAAATCCCCGACTCCGGCACCCTATTGCAAGTTCACAAATTGAGTTCTGCACAACTTCTCTTTTATAAAGGTTAACCTCAATAACCAAGTTTTCCAAAAGCTCGAGCTGGTAAGAAGGCATGTACAAGCATACATCAAAGCTTAAGCATGTGGACATAATAAGATAAGAGAAGAGAGGAAGATATAGCCCTGATACCATGAAATAACAAGTGAAGGCGCGAATGGTAGGAAAGATATTTATTTAGAACAACAAGGGAGATCATTAGAAGGAAGAGTTAGAGAACTTAGAAGTACAAAGATCACCCGGCAAGGTAGAACAATCCAGGAAGAAAAAGAGAGGAAAAATCGCAATTATGGGGGCGCTTGCAAAATTCTTGAAGAGAAGTTGCCTACAAAGGAGAAAGACGTTTTTCCCCAAGAATTTACCAAAAACTGAGAAAATTTTGGGGCCTCTGCAAACGAGACGTGTGAGGATAGGTGGCCTGATGAGTATTATTCATTATTTTTTGAAGATCATTGGCATAACCGTGAAATGCTTTTGGGACAAGCTTGATGTCTCTGGCTTCTCCGTCGATAGGCCCTTTAGCCTCATAGGAGAGAACTAAACCTGATATTGGCACCTAATGTTGTCCAGGAAAGAGTAAAAAATGAATGGGTCTAAATGCTTTGCACAAATTCACGAAGAAATATCATCAGCTCCATCCAAACTTTCCGAAAATCACACTCCATCATGCGTTAATCAGTTCTTATTTCATTAGTCACGAACTATTCAGTCAGGCGGCATTGCACCTCTAGATAAATAATATTGATACACAAAAGAAACAATACATTATTTTAAAAGAAAAATACACTGAGTGCGACAATTTCTAAAACAAAAGAGCAACGTACAAAACAAAACAACTGAGTCACTGATTCCCGGCAACTCGTGCAATCCACCACTCAATTACAAAGCCTCCAAAACAAGCGGTCAATCAGATTCTCGTTGCATCCCAACCTAATCCCTTTTGTTGATCACTTTCAAATGTTTAACCTTCTCAAATTCTGGGATAGTGTAATTCTTCTCAACTTCCCACGCAAGTTGAGACATACAATTGAACGTAGATTTGACACCCCTCTCATCAGTAACTTCTCTGGGAAATGGAATTCGGACTTCGTACACATCGTTTTGAGTAGAAGCCAAGTGTACGTCAAAACCTAACCGATCAACCCATGCAATCTTAGCATCCATCACCTGTACCATTCAATTTTTTGGCTCAACTGGTCAAAATTATATAAAAATACTGCCAAATAATCTTGCAGAAGCTTATTACATCTTAACAGTATACAAACCTGGAATCTAAGATCCACAAAAATGTTGCAAAAGCGATGAATATCCTCATTGTGTTCTACATTCATCTCATTCACAATTGTCTCTGCACAATTCCGAAGTGGATCTGGACTTGCATTAACGTATTCTGCTGATGCAACCCATGACCCAGCCTGAAATGAAAGTCAATCCCATCAATAAATTGAGCGCAATCACTAGATCCAAACAATAATATAATCATCCTAAAAAAGCGCTTTTCCCAAAAATTATAGGTCAACGACATGGATCTTACACCTCCACTCTAGCCAACCCTTAAGAGAATGTTCAAAGAATAATTCCATTAAAAAACAGAAGTTGTTGTAAAGAAAACGAAGAAGAAACTCCAAAATAGATATTTTATGACACTAATCCAGATGGAAATTCATCAGTACAAGCAACTTTGATAGCCCCCCTGCAATACCTCCCTAAAATTTTCCATCTGAAGTAGCCGTTCCACAACAACGACATGTACAAGGGTCTCATCAATTGCCTCCCCAAACCTCTTAGCCCACAGTTCACAAAATTTCTGCAACAAAAAGTACGTTAAGTTACAATGAAAATTTTATTGGCTGCCAGGGTATATGTGAAACAAAAATGCCGAGCCAAAAAGATACATAGAACAAGTAAAAAAATACAGCTTAAGGTAAAAAAATTTGTTATACACCTTCTTGTGTAAAATAAGTCTCAGTACCTACACAAATTACCAATTTATCTACTCCTGATTCTCTGCTGTTTTACACCCAAACAATAGATGGTAAGATTTAGCCTCTTGGGGCCTTTGGCTTGACCATGATTGACTGACCGTGAACAATGCATGTGCTGACACAAGCACCACATTACTAGTAAAGCAACTTTGAAACATCAGCATGTGAAAGGCAACCATTTAGAAGCTGGTTTTGATATTCTTTCAGTATTACATATATGGAGGGTTATGGGCATCACAGTCACCGAAATTTTGCTTCAAAGACATTCAAAAACAGTCAAAGATGTCAATTTTTTGGCATCATTCATACCAAATTCAGACACAAACAGCCATCAGATACACAGTCTGCACATGCAGATGACAAAAAGAGAAAAGACCTGTCTATTCTAGGCCGCTGAAATTTTAAAACCCAGTAGAGTCAAACGATCCAGCTGGTAAACCCAATGTCCTACCAATTGCATTCCGTCAGCATTTTATGAAAGCTATTACAGATTTACTTTACAAGCGCAATCACTCAATAACAAATGCGAAATCAGTGATCAGTTATGCTGTTGACCACATGAAAATCATATTTGTTTATCACTTTGCACTGGATTTAACCGAAAATTTGTCTTGTCTGTTAAATTTCGTCACATCTCCTTAGCAAGTCCTTGACAATGAAAAGACAGATGGTGCCTAAGGTTATTTAAAAGATTCGTCAGAAAAAAAAAAACATTTTACATCTTTTAGCTAATTCTCATAAACTGAAGCTAGCTCCACTCACATATGCCCTTAGTAATAGTCAAACAACAGAATCATGCAATGCAACCACAGAGTCATCGAGAATTTCTTCACATCAATAAACATTTCCATTTCTGCAGCCACTTCCAGCAACCGTGAACTAATGCACTAACATAAAAGCAGGCTTTTAAGCGTTTTAACAGAGCAGTCACTAAATTTAGGCAAAATCTATGAACAAATTTATCCAATTGCCCGCCTACACAAACCAATTAAAACCAATTGAAACAAAGAAATACCAAACTCAGCCTAATTAAGGGAAGAACATAAATACCTTCAGAAGCGATTTGTCTTCTGGTTTCTTTAGCTTCCCTATCAGCGTACATTGTGGAGTTCGCAACCCTCTCTGCTGCAACTGATTTAGCCAGATAACAATCATGAGCTTTTCCTCATCTAATTTTAGAGACTGAAAGAGATAGGATAACTTCAAGCTGCATAATTGTGGAGGGAATACCTGAACATGAAGGCTGGACATCTCATCCACCAATAACTCCCCAGCCTTGGAGTTCAAGCACAAGACGGGGGTACCATGGGGGTCGACGGCGAAGCGGACGCCGGTGCCGAGAGGCCAGCCTTCATGGGTCAAAGTGGAAAGCGTGCCGACGGAAGAGAGCTCCATGATTGTCCTCGACACCTCAGCCGGGGACGGTTTTGTGGGGCGTGGGGAAGCTACTAGAGTGACAGAGCATCTCGGAGGATGATGAGAGGAAGATCTGAGACATGGATTGGGTCGCTTGAAAGGGCTGAAAGTTGCAGTCTTCGCTGCTCGGTGGAAGAAAACGGTCGGAATGGAAGAAGAAGGAGGAGGAGCACTGAAAACCATTTGGCTCTCAGCACACGCTCAGAGAGGGCACTCGGATGAGATGACTTGCAAGGGGACATGGGAGGGAATACAAGACAAGAGGTGCATGTGCCAAGGAGATGAGATGAGATGTCACATATCTTCCTTCCTTTTGAGAGCACCTTCTTGTTGTGGGCCGGCAGCTACTCATCAGGCCCAACAAAAGTTTTGCTTCATGTGGACGCTTTTGGTACACCATGCCTTATCTGATGGCTGATGCAGTCTATGAGTGCATAATATGCAAGAGTCCTGTTAGTAACCATAGTAGTATGCATCTGGTACAGTCTTTGAGTGGATAACATGCAAGAGTCCTATGAGTATGCGCTCGGGCTCAGGCATGTCAACTTGAGATGATAGCAAGGCGTGATTGCAAGGGGCGGGCAGGTTTGAATGAAGTATCCGCCTTCTCCATTGATGCATACCATTTTGATCTCGATCCAATGCCTTTCGGCACGGTGATGCATGTGGGCTGGAGCACGTTTGTACAAGGAGAGTTCCCTGACTCGCACGTGCCATGAGCCAGGTGCGTATGGACATGCCAGGTGGGGCAGGCAGGTTTTTTGCCCTCGTCATTAGATTTAAGTCCAAAGGTGCGTATCGCACAATATGAGCCCACACAAAACACAAAAAATGTACGCAGAGCATGATCTGGGGCAAAGAGACTGAGCCCCTTCTTGTAAGACAAGAAAAAGATTGCAGCCGCAAAAAAATAAAAATTAAAGAACGAAAGAATGTAGAAGAGCACCACTGAAGGGAATACCATGGACTACCAAAGTGCAAACAAACGTTGGTATTCTAGTTGAGCAGGACGTGAGAAGAAGAAATGCCCTCGCAAGCGAATTTTGGTTTATGCTGCCATCTTCTCGGTTGGAACATCCGAGATCACATTAATTGGTACCACAGACCGGAATCAAACCTGGAAACTGTCGACAGGGGGAGGATGATCCACCACGCCAGTGGGATAATTGGCCTTCTAAATGATCTCTCAAGTTATTAGAATGCAGGAACTCCCGCAGTTGACAGTTCTCTGGCCGTTTGGGGCGTGAAAAATCAAAAACATCCACTAGGTGGATTTTTGAAATTATCCACTAACCAGTATGAGGTGTTTCAGGCTGGTTAGTGGACAATCCCAAAAATCCTTGGTTGGTGGATTTTTCACAATGGATTTTTGAGATTTTTCACAATTCAAACGGCCCCTAAGCTGTTCATAGCATAGAAAGTATCAATTCTAATACAGAAGCGTCAATGCATTGGCTTATTTCGATATCTTCAATCAGTTCTGCCCAGACAAACACCAAACAGTAGGAAGCAGAGGAAGGAACTTAACTATACAAGGTATAGCCAAGGTATAGCCAATATCATTTTAAAGTACAACATTGACATCCATCATTTTTACCCAGTCATATTTAAGCTTCACCAACACAACAATCTCTTACCATCAAGATCTCGCCACAAAATTTCTCCGGTACTTGTTCCAGTACGAGACCCTCTTGCCATGCTTGCCCTACCATTACTCCCGGGCCCACATGACGAATATATACGAGTACTTGATCGTTGAATGGCCATGGATGGGGAACTGCCAATTCAGAAAAAACCCAAACCATTAATATGGTCCATGTATGATAACACATTCTGCCAAGAAGCAAAAGACAGAATAAGAACCAACAGATAAAAAAGGGTGACTGTAACTTTCCTCTTCACTGTCCTAACCATTAGATGGACTACTTTTTCCATCAATGAAAAAGATGGTTACTTCTTTCAGTTGGGGGGAACTAAGAAGGGACAATCAGCAGGGCTAAATGAGGACGGATGAGCATCATTTACTTAACACGTTATTTCTGGAAAATACTTTGATACACAATTCAAGCTGAAATGGACTTCAGGCACTTGACTCTTGAGGTCATTTTCTTAAATTTACATGAGATTTTGGTGCTTTCCAGAAAATATACACTAGCTGCTGGAATGCTCTCCACTGATGAATGCAACATTATATCCCAGAAACTCTTCCAGAATATTGCTTCAAGATCTCACTGACTTATCAAGTTAACCAATTTCCAATGGGAACTTTTTTCGAAAATATAACCAAGTCAGAAGAATCATCCCATGTGAAGATTCACAAAAAGAATTCGAAGTTATTAGGTAATATAGGGGTACTGCATTTAGTACAAGCACACAATATCGCTAAACCATGCAATTCTAATGACACTATTAAAGCTTGAACAATCATGAAGTTGAGTTTGTAATTAACATATTAAGCACATTCAACAAAACCTGCAAAGTCAAATTTTGTCACGTTTTAAATATTTTTAAGGATCAAGCAACAAAGGAAAACATATTCCAAATTTACTTCTTCCTGTTTACTTCCACAAGGGCCACAGGTTTAATTACTATCTGTAGATCAAGCCTTTAAGAGAATGAGAAACTTCACCATCTAGTTCCTTTTCGCACACAATCAGTAGTAAAATGATATGCAGATGGAGTCAACTTTAGAATAACTTGACAAACAACAGAAACAAGCTTAACTCATTGAGCAACAAGTGAAATATTGTTATCGAGTTATGATAGAAAGATGCACAGCATGTAGCACAAGGGAAGAATATGTTTATACATGCAGCAAATAATTTTTCTTTTTATACAAACATGCTGTGAATACTATATCTCGTCCAAACAATATGTTATACAACTTACCAGGATTGGGGAAGCCCTCTGGACAGTCAGCAGGGTCCAACAGCCCATCCCCAAACTCATACGCCAAATCACAAGGATTTTCTGTTGACATTACTTCCTTCAGTTGTGTCACAGTGAAGTATAGTGGACTCCAAGAATTTGTGAATCTTGACAAGATGGATTCACCTACAATTCCAATATTCCTGAACATATCATATATGCTGATCTATCACAGAGCTATGTATATCTCATATCAAAAGTGTTGTATCTCATCCTCAACCCAAATTGATGATAATACTGCCTACTTGACAGTGCCCTACTTGGCAAAATAGCATACCTAAGCATTGCAAGTTTTACTATATGCAGGTCACCAAATATATGCATAATGACGAAACTGTCCAAGTAATCCAAGATTTGAGAACACAAAGAAACAAAGAATGCTAATAAATAACAAAATGCTTTGATTGGGAAACAAGTAGACACCAGTTTAGATACGCAGTACAATTTGGTTCAGGGCCATTTATGATGACAAATAGCTCTTGACATGTAGCATAAAAATCGTACCCAAAGGAAGGGTTCCTTGTCTTAATATTAAATTTATCATAACACCATTGCCCTGATCAATTATCAATATTCATCAGAAGTAACATTGTTAAAAACCAAAAATGCACTTACTCTGTTGCTCAATGTGGAGATTGTTAGAGGAGTATTTGCTCTCTTATGTTAATTTTGTTTGCAAGTCCTTGGTATTAGGCCTTATGTTATGGAGGGTAGTTTAGTCTATATTTTTCCTTTCATGATTTCTATTGGTTAGTCCTAAGTGATGGGCAATTCAGCCTTCCTTAACAATCAGGATCTTATAACAAAAAAAGAAACTCAACCTCCATTAGAGGACTCAATGCCCACTTTGTAACATACAGAGTTTTATTATCTTTCATCGGAAGCCTCATCTTCTTCTTCTTCTTTAAAACCCTAGCTTGGATAATCCTATCAGAGAAAATTCATAACAGCTTAACAAAGATGAAACTTAGTAGCATCACTGAACCAAGTATGAGTAGAATAATAAATGAGGATGACGATGACCACAAGATAGAACATTGCCAAACAGCATTCTAGATGGCAATCAACAAAAATAGTTACAAAAACACTATTCTACTCAATGTGTTACCTAGGGACATACGTCCATGAAGCTTTCCACTCTTGCTCCTAAATAAAGCCTGAGGCATTAAGAACAATATGTCTCATTTCCAAATGTACTAAGTGATGATAAAAAGAGATCAAATCGTAGTGAGAACACCAAAAAGAGAAACTTAACAGAGAATAGACACTAGAGAGAGATGTTTAACCTTCTTGAAGCCATTTATCCAAGCAAGTGGCAGGGGCCCTAGCATTCATGATAAACCATATAGTTAAAAATATGCAGCAGCTCCAAAGGACAGAAATAGAAATTGTGTGGAAGTTTTTATGGTAGAATTTGATACTTGCAGATTGACCAAAAAATTAGGAATTACTGAAGAGTAGATGTTAAATACTTCCTCCGCCCTAAAATAAGTGCCACATGCCCACTTTTTAAGGATGTGGCACTTATTTTAGGGCGAAGGGAGTATAAAGAAAACATAAAGTAGCTTGTTATCATTGTAGTATTCAATTTTAGTAATCATTGTGGATTCCTATTTCGAGATCATCAAATAAGAGGCAAGCCTAATAACTGAATTGGAGAAGGTACCACCACTTGTTCGACATGTCCAGTATTCAAGTGGCATCAAACTCTCCCCGTTAGACAATAAGTTGGATGCACTTCTCTTTGCTAACTGAGCATCACCATATCGTGTGCCAGCCACTTCCCACATCCTTGATATCAATCTATGAAGAATAGAAAAAAATCATGTCACCATTACATTTTCATTACTTGTACTTCCACACACTTGCCAAGGTATAAACATGCATTCCTTTGAACTGTTTTGCAGAGAATAACAGTGTGATGAAAATTGACATTCAAGAAAGTTCTATAACTAGTTACTTACGAGGAAATGGTAATTAACTTAGAGAGAAAACGTACAAAAAAACACCTCGGTTGAAGTAAGTGCAGTAACCGATGCCGCCTTTCCTCGGGAATATCTTCAATCTTCTTCCTACAAATGTATAGCTTCAGTCATCTTAAAATTTCTTTAAAATAACAATACAATACTAGCCATTGATTACAACATCCAAATTATAATTATAACATAGAACTAAGAAAACATATTTCCTTCCCAAGTAATGTTTGATTATGAACTATTGTGATAGGAGCCATTTTTTTATCATTTCTCCGTCTAAGTATATGCTCGTCCAATTTATAAATTTGTGAAAAGGTTAGGCCGTATACTTGAGTTACAGTTGGACAGACACGGTACCCGGTTTTCCATTTTTTTTCCTGCTAAATGACATAGAATCCAGATTTAAATGCTACAAAAAAAGCGTTTTCGAGACAGCCATTCGAAAAAGTAAAAGGTGAAGCGATGGCGAAGAAAAAACCAACCAGAGATAAGCAGCGGGATTGTAAGAAGCAGGTTCCAAGGGTATAAGTTCTTTGGGAGGGTCAAGCAGAGTCACAACATCCTGCTCATCATAATAAGCTCTCCGACCGCCCGGCAGCATTTCATACGGTTTCTCATCCCATGGCGACACCAACTTCTCATCATCCCGCCGGTCCACCGCTCTGATATCTGCCATGCAGGCACTCGACCACCGCAAGCACCCATGCCTACTCAATCCCTTTCCTGGTAATAAACACATACAAAGAAACAGCTACTCAAAAAGGGATTTCAGAGGTCAACAACGAAAATCGGTTGGACGAAAATGAATTTGTCACCTCTACCAAATCCAAGCGGCGCCGCCGGAGGCCGAGGAGTGGGGTAGGTTTGGCCAGGGGAGTGGCCGGCGGCGAAGGGCGACGGGCCGGAGGATAATGCTTTCATTTTCAATGGCTCTGGATCTCGAGTGAGGGTTTTCAGAGGTTTAGCTGGTTTTGGGCCTGCAGTAGGTTTAGAATGGGCCCAGTCGGCCCATTTTGAAAATGGGCCACGTGCACACCACAACGACCAACGAGTGCACCTAACCTATAAAATGCCCAGTCACCCACAACGAGGATTAGGGTTTGACTGGCTGAAAGCCTGAAACCGCCTCTGCTCTCGATTGTCTCCGGCGCGCTTTTGCTGCTTCAGGTAACGTTTGCTCTTTGGATCGGAATGCTTCTATGGTATTTTTGTTAATCCGAAGTTGGTTTACTGGATTAGATCTGTAGAGTTATTAATCTGAATGTATGTTGAGAATTTTTTTGATAGATCTTCTGTTGTTTCTGAGGAATTTTTGGCATTTTTCTCTTCTTTTTTTTCGTGTATACCACAATGTGTGGTTGAAATTCTCGTTGTAGACTTTTCTACTCAGGCTATCAGATTAGGGCTTCTTCAATAGGGTTGTATTTTCGACGCGAAATCTGCTGCATTGAATTGCTCAATTTCTTTTTGATTCAGCCTTTTTTGATGTTTTCTAAAATAGCTGTGCAAGTATTGATGTTTTGAATCAAGCAAAGCTAAAGATTCGTTTATTTTGAATTGCGTAAAGTGCATTCATGGCGGGGATATCTTTCAGCGGTCATGTTATTTGTGATAGTATTTGTGTAATGTTATTTACTTACCGATTAAAGAAAATGTCACTACCTATGTCCGAAAATAGTAGTGACATTTTCTTTCTTTTTTGTGTCCGGAAAAAATAGGAACAGTTAGCCTTATTTCTCAGCCACAGAGGCCTTTTCCCGCTTGAGGGTTCACTGCAGCTTAAAAAAAATTAATTTTACTTACTCTTTCTGGATGGAAGCAGTATTTACTTTTTAGTCATTTTTTAGATCATTTTGATTGTGAATTTGGCACATACTCCCTCATGTCACTTTTAATAGATACACATATTCTCAAATACACTAAAAATTTAGTTCATTTGGAAAAAAACTGTATCTATTAAAAGTGACCGGAGGGAGTATTATACTCCCTCCGTTCCAAAGTTGTGTGTACATTTGAGAAAATTCTCATTTTTATTGGACCATAAAGCCCTCCAAGGAAGTCACACGACTCCTTCTCCCTGATATCCCGTCTAACTCATATGCATGTACCAAGTTTAAGTCAATCTTTCCTAGTCTCCTCCAATTTTGGAAAGAGGAAGTCACGTGATTTGGCAAAATATACACAGTATTTTGGAACAGTGAATATTTCCAAATGTACATAGTATCGGAGGGAGTAATAGAATGGCGGAGCAGGACTGCTTATTGCTGGCACAGTATTGTGCGCCTCACAGTTTTTTTCTTGTTGTTTTCGTTATGGAAATCCTGTTTTCAAGCACCAGGCACGTGTTTTTTGTCATTTAGTGAGTGCTGAAACCTTTCTTATGTTATTTTCTTTCTATTATGTTCACAAGATATTTCATAGGCCATAAGAGTCATCTGCTGAGGTTTTGGTCTTTCATTTTACTGCATATGATTGTCCATACGAACTCTTTTGATTTCATTGCTCATGCTTGGTTACAATTTTTTTTATATGTAAAACAGTTTATTTAACTTTCCTGCAGGTATCTGGAAAACAATGTCTCGTGTTTATGTTGGAAACTTGGATCCTAGAGTGTCTGAACGAGATCTTGAGGATGAATTTAGAGTTTATGGAGTTCTGCGGAGGTAATGTTACATAACCACAATGCTGGTCGGTATATATACATGTCTTTGTGAGAGCGTGTGTGGAGGGATGCATGTGTTGTTTTTTTTATTGTTTGGGGGGAAGGTGTCTGTTCTTTTTTTTTGGAAATTTAATGCAATTTGTACATGATCTATTATTTTATTACTTCTCTCTCGTTTGTTGTGCTCCTTGTAAAATATAATCAAAGGATTATATTATTCTTCTCTATGTGCCACAGGTTTTAGATATAACCATGTTGGTCTTAATTTTTTTGGACGTGTATCTGCTTCTGATCTTTGACTTTTCTAGTGATTTGTATTATATTTTGCTCACATTCTGCTGTTTTCCTAGTGGGCGACTTTAGTGCAGAAAATGAGTGCCGCTTGTAATTTTTAATCTCAGTTAGAAAAAAGTGGAATGCTTAACTATTCACATTGTTATTGGACATATTATCTAGAATTATCAAGAACCTGTAAAACTGATTCGGATGTGAACTTAGAGTTTGTATACTAGTGCTGCCTGCTGTTGCCTATTGTTCCTCTAGACTCTGAAGAGTTGAACATTTATATTGCACTGCTGTAAACAGCTCTTATAATTGTCTTTTAGTTATCAACGTCTAGTGTATCATATCGTACTATCATGTTCAACTGATAATTGATTACCATTCTGAATTCTACTATATCTTTATGTGTTTTATGTTTTGGTGCATTATTTGATTGTCGTCCGAGGACGGCCACTCTGCCAATGAGATTTATATTAAGTTTATTTGGTTATGCAGTGTATGGGTTGCTCGAAAACCTCCAGGTTATGCGTTTATCGACTTTGATGATCGTAGGGATGCTCTTGATGCAATTCGTGAAATAGATGGTAAGTTTTTTTAATGCATACTTGATGGGCAATGCATATATATGGTTCACTTATGTATCAGATCTTAATGAGATGTTAATTTTTTTATTTGTGTGATGTGCACCATTTAGATTATTAATTCATGTATTGCTGTGAAACAACACTGTCAGTTTTTCTACTTCATTTTCATAACGAAAATGATACTCTATGTAGAAGCTAAAACCATGAATTGTGCATACCTGTTTATGCAGTGTGTAATTCCTGTTATGACTTCCTGCTCTTATTTTTGGTGGAAATCTTTTAAAAATGCCTTTAACGAATGTGTGATGTTCTTGTTTTTTATACTTGTTGTGCTTCGATTCTGGAATCCTGCAATTTACTGTCAAGTGTTTTCTATATTATATGCAAGCTTGATTGTGATCTCTCTTTGAAGTTGCATATTGTTTTTCCTAATGGTTGACAGGCAAAAATGGTTGGAGAGTTGAACTTTCTCACAACTCTAGGGGGGGTGGTGGTGGACGTGGAGGTGGCCGTGGACGGTCTGGAGGGTCCGACATGAAGTGCTATGAATGTGGAGAGCCTGGGCATTTTGCTAGAGAATGTCGTCTGAGAGTGGGATCTGGAGGTTTAGGCAGTGGAAGGCGTCGGAGCCGCACACCTCCTAGATATCGCAGAAGTCCTAGCTATGGTCGAAGGTAAATGATTCAATTCGATTGTGGTGGTGTTTATGCTCTAATCATTTTTATTTTAAAATTGAGGTAATAGTGACTTTCGTATGTACTAGTGTTGATGTCTTCTACTAGACCCTTTCTTTTCCATCTTTACAGTGTTTTTTCAACCTTTTTACTTATATTTTTTTATATCATTGCCTTTTTTGAACTTTGATTGCTTGTACAGGAGCTACAGCCCTCGGGGTCGTTCTCCAAAGCGCCGGAGTCCATCACCTCCAGTTCGTGGTCGCAGCTACAGCAGGTCTCCTGCATATCGCCGTGGGCGTGAGGAGTCACCTTATGCAAATGGGTAAGGTTTTGTTTCAGCTTTGCTTTTTTTTTTTTAAAAAAAATAAATCTCTGATGAAGCTCTTTTTTTTCTTGTAAATCTAAGGAATTCAACCAAGCGCCGGAGCAGGAGCTAAGTACATGTGGAGTCCATGGGTGCGTTTTGAAAGATTTGCATATCATCTTTGTGTTAGGATGGTGTATGAGTAGCTTCGAACTTCTTTTGGAACAGAGAACACTGTTAATTAGCAATGCTTCTCAGCCTCGACTGCTTGAGTTTGGATAAGTTTCTATCCTACTTTATATAGTTTTTGGTTATGGCACTATTTTATTGTTGATAAAGATTTAAATGGTGTGTTGAACTATTAGCGGTAGAATCTCACTGAGACATATACATGTTTTTCCTTGTGTTTTTGAGGAGGCGTGGTTCTGCTACCTAAACAACTTGGTAGACTACTTCGCTGCTCCATGGTTACTGCTCACTGCTTTCGTGTATCTGCTCTTCTGCACTTCCTGGTTTATTGATTTGCTCGCCTCTCTTGGTCAATATTTGGCTCGCCCTCCCTGCCTATCTTCCAATGATATGGTGGCTTCTTTCACTATTCTTTAGTCACTGTGCCGGTGTCTACTTCAATTTTAGGCTTGTCATTGCTTTGCATCTTCTTGCGGCTATAAGTGGGACACCCCCTCGAACTTCTAAACAACTTTATTCTTTTAAATTAAGTGTCCAAGGGAGCTTCTGAGGCAGGTACTTCCATCATCTTTGTTTAAATAACAAGCATTTTCAGTATGACTTGTAAGATCTGCAATTAGTTTTTTGGGAATCGGCTTGGCTGGCTTTGGTGATGCTATTTAATTTGGCGTGCCTGATGAGGATGGTAAGTGCAAGTAGACAGTTCCTGGCCATTGTCGGCATTTTTTACTGTTGAGGTCTGGATGGAGCTGTGCTTAGTAGGGTAGGATATAGTTTACCAGGTTAAGCTGTTTGGAGGAACTATGAGTTTATTTGCATATTTGCAGCAGCTGCGTTCCTGATTGTCTAGTGCGTGCCTCCAACATGTCTTGTCGTCCTGGTAAAATAGGCCTTTGGGAAGTTGTCCTGTATTCCTGTGACAGCCTTTGGAAAGTTGAGATATGTATAGTAGAGGACTAAGGCCTCAATGGAAAATATCATGCCTGGAATTGTGGTTGATTGTTGGCTGCAGAGCTCGATGTCTGTATATTGTGGGCATTTTAGTGTACCGTCAAAATGTCTTGTCTTCTGGTAACAGGGCCTTTGGGAAGTTTAGAAACGTATGATAGAGTATGAGGCCTTAATCCGGAAAATTTTATGCCTTGTACCACGGTTGATTGTTGGCTGCTGAGTTTTGTACCCGTGCTCTGTTGGTTCACCATCATCTTGGTTTACCTCTCTTTACGATTACGTCTAGCTGGAATTTTGGTACTCCTTGGTCTGTGCTTTCAAGCAGCTCAATGTAAACGTCTTGCTTCAGTAATTGTGAGGCCCTTTTTTCATCTGTTTTTTTTCTTTTCAATGTTTTGTATGAATTATTATTGGATTATTCTATGCAAAATATCATTCTAGTTAGCTGATGAACTGCGCATCAGGTGAAGATGCAGTTGGTGATAATAGTAATTTTACGTAATTATATAAAAATTTAAATTGGCCATATTTATGCCATTTCAACTACTTCCATGAATGCAACAGGTTGGGGATGGGTAGTCTGAACCTAAAATGCCACCTGTGGAATGAACGACCAGCACGTCAATGCCACAATTTTTTTTTCGTAATTCACGTCAACATATTCCACTTTGTATTAGCCCTTGCAATGGTCACAGTGAGAAATTTTTGGGTACAATTGGCACAATACTCGAGGTTGCCAAGAACCAGACATCAATGGCGAGCACGCTAGGAGAAGTTATTACTTGCGCGCCGCGCATGGTAACAGTGTGCTCATCACCAATGGGTGATGAGCACGTCTCCCTGCTTGTGGGTCCCCTTGGGGGCAATCATTACAAGCAGGGAGAGGTGCCCATCACCCATTGGTGATGAGCACACTGTTCTCCCTGCGCGGCGCGTAGCCAATAATTTTCCAGCACGCTAGTAACTGTGTTTGAGCAAATTGGTGCTAAACAGTTGGGACCCAAATGCTAGCGTGTGAATTTTTTATCTTGAAAATCTACGGCTCGTGTAAAAGTGGCTGCGGGTTGTACTCAATAATTTCATGAGTGGGCATCAAAATGTGTTCCATCAAAGTGTGACTCCTTTCGACATATCGTCTTCCTGAAACCTAATTACCATTCAACAAGATAATTAAACAACAGTTCATTTGAAAACAGAAGGCCTGAAACTTTACATGGTAAGATGTGAAAGGTTGACATCTTGGTGCAGGAGTGGCTTATTGATTTGAAGATGTAAGGCATATGGAATTCCCTTGGTTACTGAATGCCCTTAGATTTGTGGGGACTTGTTTTTTAGGACTCCCTTTCAATCCTACTTAGTCTTTGCTTCATGGAGCTATTTTATGGGGCACATGATCTCTTATGTGAATGCTTGAAAGGTGAGCATACTGTATGGAATTAATCACATATTTGCGGATCCCTACTCTTGTCTCCCGCTTACACTCAAAACTTAAAAAAAGTAATTTTTACAGTACACCTAGCATGCACAGCTGTGCAACTTGGGGGAGTATATGAGTGAGAAGAGGGATGCATAATTATCCAATAAAAGAAGAGGGATAGTCTAACCAGGCAATGCATTATCTTGGATGAATCAGTATTTTAAAGTTTATCGATATTTGATATGGAAGATGATATCTCTCTACTGTTGGTCATATATCTGAAATTGACCTAGGCTATGAATACATAGAACTAGATTATAACTATGTACTTTGATAGTTACTGTGAAAAAACTTGATATTTAACTTGTTAAATTACATGATGCAAACCTCCATTTTGTCCTTGATATGGCCAATTATTTTCGAATAGGAGTATTCTCTCATAATCGTATTCTTGTTTGAGATTGGTATCAATGCTTCTAGATATTAACACGTGCTTAGATTGTACAAAATGTGTGATAGGACGGTTTATACGAGATTGCTCTCATATAAGGAGCATGAGGCCAATCTTTTGGGCCATTGGATTCTGATCCGAAGGTGGATATCAAATTAGTGGGTAAGTGAGTGAATTTATGTAGTTATTCGTAGCCGTCAGATCAAGATCCAATGGCTACGAATAGAATTGGCCTCATATAAGCTATATGAGAGTGATCTCATTTAAACTTTTCTCTCTCTCTCTCTCTCTCTCTATATATATATATATATATGAGAGGGGTTTACATGAGATCGTTCTCCTATAAGGAGTATGAGGCCAATTCTTATAGCCGTTGGATTCCAATCGGATGATGGATATTAAATCAGTGGGTAGGTGAGTGTGTCACATCAGGAAGTGGGTGAGATCATTATGGCTATATGTAGCTGTTAGATCAAGATGGAAGGGCTACGATTCAAAGTGGCCTCATATAAGCTATATGAGAGCGATCTCATTTAAACTTTTCCCTATATATGAAGTCTTTGATTGATAGATGCATCTCTTATAACCGACATATGGTGGTTCTCGAGTATAATTGATCTTGAATCGGACGGCTCTCTCCGTACTGTGGCCGGGTTTCACGTGCCGAGAAAGGCACCGACAATGTGACGCTGCTGGCAGAATTTCCTTCTCTTAATCATTGGCCTATCTTCTAACAAAATCACAGTTTTGGAACTTAACAAAGATGGGTCCAAGTGATGCTGTCAGACCCATAAACAAGCGAGTCCATTAGCGAGCCCAACAAGTGATGGACCTCCAATCAGATGAATAGTCCCACAATGGAGGAGATACACACCGGACTCGCCGAAGATCGCAATCTGGTGTGAAGGCCCGCCACAATTTGTCCATTCTACGTGCGCGGCACACCAAGACAAGCTGCTTTGCTTCACCAACTCATAAACACACGGGCTGCATAATAGAGTGGCCAAGCACATGGGCTGCCGGCCTGGCAGCGAGCTTAAACTCTATCTGGTCCAACTATTGCAATGGCACGTAAAACAATTTTTTGTGTGTGATGGGGTCTTCAACGGAAGTTGCCGAGGAAGGATCAAAACAGTGTTCTCTTATGGGGTGTAGGACTTGAGTGAGGTGGTGCAATGCCAAACGTCCAAGTGAATTGTCGGTGTGGGAAGGCTCTGGCTATGATAGGTCCCCCGGAAAGGCTGAATGAGATGACTACTCCATCTCTCATCATTTCGTAGTGATAGCTGAGGGTCCACGGCCTGCCTGCCGACAGTTCTATTTCTAGCATTTTGCATATGGTAGCAAAAAGTTATCAGAGAAGAGAGAAAATGGAGACACAAGAATGAACATCAAACAAAGCAATGATCAATCTGATACCTGAATCTGTAAAACAAATGTACTACTTTAAATATACATACATCTGTTATACATTTCAATATAAATTGTTTTGAACAACAGAAGATGATGGCGAAAATCCGACTTCTGCTTCCCTCTATTTCTATGTACTTTTACATGTTTTGTTCCAGCTCTTACAAATACGAATGAGCTGAACGTGAATAAGCAAGCCACCACACTCAAGCAATATCTGAGAGACTCTAGCTCCACTTATGTAGCATACTACCAATTCAACAGAAGAATGTTTCAGTGGCAAAGAGAAATGGATGGAAGAAAGGATCAAAAGGGAAGAAGATTCACGGTAATTTATTCAGACAGGGAATTTTTATCCTGATCTGGCGTCTGCAGAGATGAAGGACCAAACCTGAATGAATGGAAAACCGAAAAGATTCATTCCGATTTCAAGGGGAACGAGACAATTTCAGTGATTGGATATCAGTAAATGGTTGCCTTTCCTTCCAAACGATCAGCTGACTTGTTCACCGATTAGATCAAGACCTACTAGAAGAAATGATACGCCTTGGAAAAGAAGGAAGTAGAAGTGCATCCCTTGGGCGGACAGAAGACTCCTGACTGACGCAGTAAGCAGAAGAAATGCCAAAAAGAGTTCCTTCCTGTAAATTCTATTGATTTTCTTCACAGGTTTGGGAGCTTCTTGATGTTCCTTCAATTTGTTCAGTTCAGAAAGGTCACTTTCCGAGGCTCCTCTGTGAAGCTGTGTTGAGGCCAAAGCCTTAGATTCTCTCTCTGCAGCAGCTAACAAGTCAGGTTCTGAAGCTCTTCCAACCTTCTTAGTGATAACCCATTCGTATGAACTACCCAATTGAAATAATCCAGAGACCATGGCACTGAATTTGGTAACTGACATTGTATTCTCAAAAAGAAGGTAAGGCACAATGAAGGGGAAAGATTTTGGAGCAGGAAGAATGTTTAGGATAGACATGATTACAGGCACATAGCAGATAACCCAGAGTGGAAGCTCTGCCTCGGGGACAAACATCGTCAGAGGAAGAATGAAGCAGAATAACGTGAAAGAATAGAAGGGCAGTATCAACTTTCTTAAGAGAAAGAATAGAAGTATGAGATTTGCCTTCTTCCACACAGAGATCTGCAAATTCATGTCAATAGCTCAGTAGATTTTCGATTTTTCCAATTGAATATGTTCTCCACATAGCACAAGAGGAAGTAACCTTCTTCTGGATGCAGTAAAATATGAGAAAATTCACGAACGAAACGAACCTTGGAAGTTACAATAGCTGGAAGACACAATCGGAACAATTGCATTGGACCTGAATGCCACCTATGTTGCTGCTTCCTATATGCTTCGTATGATTCAGGAACTTCACAAATAACCTGGGTGACAAAGTTCATAAATTGATCAGCTTCTTCCTCAATCTAAATATTAGCAAAATGCTATTGTCTACAAAATTATATGAGAACTTTTAAGTACCTTCACATCATTAAGAAATATGAATTTCCAGCCATTGAGATGGGCACGAACTGCTATATCCATATCCTCTACAGTTGTTCTTTCTAACCAACCTCCAGATTCC
This sequence comes from Houttuynia cordata, assembly GCA_039654745.1. Taxonomy (NCBI): domain Eukaryota; kingdom Viridiplantae; phylum Streptophyta; class Magnoliopsida; order Piperales; family Saururaceae; genus Houttuynia; species Houttuynia cordata. Next base: position 7,836,996 of record CM077513.1, on the reverse strand, counting down.
TCAAGGGCTTTGATCCTCCAAACTCCAGCAGTTCCATTGAACCCAAAAAAGTTTAAAAAGACCCCATTTACCTGCTGTTCCACTTCAAAGTGAAAGCAGAGATTAATGTTTTGAAGGCGAGTTAACAAGTTCTCATCCTTATTCACAAATGCCCATCGAGCCTGAACCAAACCCAGCTCAGGATTATCCTGCATTGGTATATAGAGAGGATTATGCACACAATTCACAGAGTAATCAAACAGATACTGCTCAATATGAACTTTAGCATCATTGCTACCTTAAAATGAGGAACTGTTTGCTTTAAGTAATCTGGGTTTGGCTGGAAATCTGCGTCAAAAATTGCAACAAACTCATATGCTTTGACGTAATCACAGCTCATGGCGGATTTGAGATTTCCAGCTTTATAGCCAGTTCTAACCAGTCGGTACCGATAAACTATATTGATTCCCTTTTGGCTCCATTTGGCGACCTCGCTTCTGATTAAGCATTTTATGCCCTCATCATCAGAGTCATCAAGCACCTGAATCAGTAGCCGATCTTTTGGCCAATCAAGCTGACATGCGGCAGCAATTGATTGCTCATATACCTGTATTAATTCCAGTTAAACAATATATGATTACAGTTCTCTCATAAAATCTATTGACATTCTTCATCCGAAAAAAATCTGAATCTTCATGAGAAACGTCCACTTGAAGGAGAAAACTTTCATTACTTTAGAAACTATTTATGCAACTAGCGTTTGCAGAAAGAGAGAATGCTTGTACTATCAGTTATCATAAAACAGATATCACAAGAAAAAAACAGATTTAGGTCCTAGATATGAATTAGCTATCCAGGTCCGGCTTCTACCTCTCTCTCATTACACATTGGAATCTGAACAAGAACTTTTGGATATTCATAACTACCGCCTTCCACATCCTCCGACTTAAAGGGGTTTCCATGAATTCTAGGCTTGATTTTCTTGTATTTGATCCAGAAGCACCCAAGGCATAAGATTAGTCGATCCAATGATTGAATCATAAATAACGCCACACAGAAACTTGACAAGGCTTGAATTGGTGGCGCAATGTACTCTGCTCGAAATGCCAACCATGAGAGATAGAGCATTTGAAACCAACCTTGAATTTCCGAGGACTGAGGTATATGCAGACTGGGTTTCTCAAAATGCCAACCATTGGCGTGTGCCACAACCTCAAAAGCTAGGACTAACAAGGAAATTGCCAAGAAACCTCTGATGAATTTGAAAAGAAATCGACCTTTGCTCGACTTCTCAGAATCAACAGCAACTCCTTGTCGATAAATGAGACGTTTCTTCACAGTTCCAAGCAAAGCCCACATGACAGTGGCAACCCAAGCAAGACATCCTGCAGCTCGATGCGCCCGCAGGAGGAGAACCCAGGTGAACTGCTTGGCGTTCTTCCCTCGGCCCTTGTCAACCTGATTAAACTCACCATCAGGGCCGTCAATCTCTACAAGTGAGTAATTGGTGTTCTCCATGGTCACCACCACTGGTGTTCCTTTTCTTTCTTCCTTTGGAAACCAGCTCGAAAAATCCAAACTTGGAGCCATGGAACACTCAAATTCCCCTGTTTGAACTCCAAATTCACAACCAGATGACCAAAACAGAACTCCGGTGTTGAATGTCACAACTCAAATTCCAGAACGCATTTGAGCTTCAACAGACAAACCAGATACAGCTACCGACCACTCAAAAAACATAGAAACCAGTAACAATACATTCCAAAAAAGTTGGCAATCAGCAACCAGATCTTGCTCCACAGAATTGATGAACAAAAACCCACTTCTAATTATGCATTGGGGAGGCAATGCAGTATAAAAGAGGAGAAGAAATAGGGTTCTTGTATCAACTGCCGACTTCCATCACACAAAGCTACTTGAAGGAGAAGCGCATTATGGAGGACAGGTATCTCTGCAGTTGTAAAAGCTCACACAAGCATGTGGGCATTATTCAATTCGCATCAAAACAAACAAATCCACTTTTTTAACTTGACACAATAATCCGAATACCATAAAGATGAAGTGAATGCAGATTTACCAACTACAGTGAAAAAAGCAAGAAACATAGAGGAACAGTTGCAGATTGTGTGAACAGTAAACTGACTTTCATGTCCTCAAAGTGTGAGCTCTTGAATGTTACAATCTAGACAGACCTCAAGGTAAAATAATAAATATAAAAAAAAAATAAGATTACAATCTAGGAGTTTTTTTTTTAAGAATGGCCTTTTTTATACTTTGTTACATACGACATGACCAACGTATGTTACATCATACGCTCGCGTGGATCAATCATGAATGTATTCGAAGTCTTCGGAAGTGAAGTTTGATACATGACAGACATGTAGGAAGTTTGAGGTTATACTTTGCTAATAATGAGAGTATTATGGGTGGGTTCGTAAGATTAAGCAAGAAGTCTTATAATGATGAGAGTGAAAAAGTCCCCTGTTTGGCAGCCCAATAAGGAATTGGATTACTTAAGAATCTAGCTTCTTTTAGGAAATCTCCTCCTAAGCTCAAAAAAATCTGATTTTACTTCTTGTAATAGCATATATTGTAATTGTCACAAAATGATATGGGCAGCTATAAACAAAAAACGCGGGATCAATTTTTTTGTTTATAACTGCCCCTATCCTTTTTGTGATAATTACAAATCCTACCACCGATATCAAAATTCTTTCCGAGAATCGGATTATTCTCAACCAAATAGCTTATTTTGAAAACCTAACTTCATAAAAAGAATATGAACTTCCTACTTCTAAAAACCCTAACCAAACAGGGCCTTAGTGTTCTTCTTTTCCCAACTCAGAGCATTTTTCTTGCAGCATACATATTCCTCCAAATCATCGGCATTTTGGAATATTCTTGGCCCTCTCGTTGCCACCCGATTGTGCAAGTTGAGACTTTTTTATTAGTAAATCATTTCTGCTAAAAAAAGTTGAGATTTTTTATATGGTAATTTTTTTGGTTTAAATTATAAAAAAGGGGAGAATTCAAACTCTTGGTCTTCCATTAGGAACACTAATGGGCTGGTGGTGGTCGAACATTCGTAAAGTATGTACTTCGAGAATTCAATAATGAGGTGGAAATGGAAAGTAATATATCAGAAGTTTTACAACCTAAAATATTGGATTGTTTCTACCTTCATCTGCATAAAATATTGGGTTGCTTCGACCTTTATCTTATTGTTCACTACTACATTTTTCTTACGAGAATGGCTGATACAAATTTCATGGTAAGTGCCTCTATATTCTTCTTATATCCGTGTGGCCATCTACTACTTTAAGATATTTTTAGACCAATTATTTCTTTGACAACGAAGGGTGTCCAAGTTCGTAAGACCCAACAAATATTTCAGACCCAAATACCTAGTTCCCCATTTTTAGGGCGAATTACTTTATTAATTTTTATGAAAATATCTAAAATTAGAAGAGACCATTACAAGTATAGCAAGTAATAAGATATGGCAGTTCTAACAATACAAGGTCTTCCCAAAGAAAAAACAAATATGTGGTAAATCCCCCTGCCATTCCTTAGTACAATCAAGATATTGAACTTGGCTCCACCTGATACCTTATTGATTTATTTATGTAGTAATGTATTTTTAAGGCAATATTATTTATGTAGTAATTCCTTTTGCTAAAGGAATATACACATAAAGGTGCTGCCAAAAGTATTTTTTCTCAAAAATATGCATATAGGGACCAAATGGTTTTTTTCTTTGTTTTTTGGATTGGGAGTACAGGGACAAGTGTCATTGGACCTCCTCTTTGTTTAAACGTAATGCTGGGACCGGATGGCCATCAGCAGCCAATAATGGATAAAATCGGCGATTTTCTGTGGGCGAGGAAATGGAGAAGACCACCGACAGACTCCAGTCCACAGCCAAATCCGACCTTTTCTTTTCCTTGCTCCCTTTTTATCTAGTCCATCCATTCCATCTTTCCCACAGGCCAGCCACCATTACAAACTTACCAGCACCAGGCAGCAGCAGCCATACACACCATTCTATTCTATTTCTACGCATGCACCCCACACACGCCGTCAGCGCTGACCTATTCACCTTCCTCTTTATGTATGGAGGTTCCATGCATGTGCAGGACAAGCGTTTTCCGCAATTAGTTAGGCTGTCCATCACAAGAAAAAAAAAAACAAAAGTTAGGGAAGGGGATTAGGGGCAATGCACATGGCAAGAAGAAAAAAAACAGAAGTTAAGGAAGGGGATTAGGGGCAATGCACATGGCAAGTCCGAAGATGGAATGGACGAGCGGCGATTCGTGCTGAGCGTCAAAACGACAGCACAAGAAAGAAAGAATCTAAAGGTGTTTGATTTGGTGGAGGGTCAGAGTCCAAACTAAAACGACATGTATCCTCTAAGTTCATCACACGTTCATTGCCTAATTATAAGTGTACTCCTTTATTGAAGGCAGCATCGAAGGATGAAATGATAAAGAAACAATTTTTAGTTCCTGTTTGGTCGTCACTCGTTAGAGGAGGATCCATGCACTACACTTTCTTACTACTGTTTCCTAGGAGTCAATCCTTAACAACCTGCTAATGTCTACCATAATAGATAAAAACTCCCTCCGTTTGATATGAAATGGCCTATTTGGCTCCGAAAAAGCCAATACTTAAGATACAAGTATGACTTTTTCTGATCATGAATGCAGTTACAACATAAAAAATAGAGTGATAGAGACGTGTATAGAGAATACATTTTGATTCATTTTTAACCAAACAACTAATAATGCATTTTTTTTTACTTGGTAAAAACTGACCGTTTCAGTTAAGTACTGGAAGCCCCAGCTTCCTAGTTTCCCTACTATTTTAGTCAACTAGGGCACACCATATGAACCCATGCTGATGACAATGACAAAGCTAGCACTTGTAAGCTTCAGCTCTATAAAACAGCCTTGGAATCGAAATTGAAATAGCCCAGGTCATAAAATAGTTGTATCTACGCATGAAAGCAGCAGATACGCCATAAACCGTATTAGTTTAAGTCAGAAGGCAAAACATAAAACTAATTATTCTCTATTTTTTGTCATCAAAGCAACGATGGAGGAGGAGTTTGAGAAGAAAGGAAAGAGTGCTTTCACTGTACTGGGGGTGGCGGCCCAGGTGGGGGTGACTTCCCTCATGCTTGAAGGCTGAAAGATGAGCTTTTTTCTCTTTCAGCATTTACACCCACCGACACCAGCAAAGTCACGTGATCTGCATGAGACCATCTTCTCTTGCAAGAGAGGTAGCCTTGTGATGATAAGGATAGAAAGCTCCTCCTCGCTCTACATTTATTTCCACGTGGGTTCCCTTATATAACAATCCTGCTAATGACTTGTTAGCCTTGGGATTAGCTTTCTTGATCCTTGTTTTACTCACTACATTAGTGCATTCATATGCCTGGCCTTATAAACAGAACCAGCCAACCAGATGATTGGATTGCCAATTTGCCATTCTTTATATGAGAACTGTATCAAGGCTTGCGAATAGGGTATGCGCTGGTGCACGTCAAAATGCACCAGGACGTCTTTGGGGCTGCGGGATTATGATCGTGCAGCCCATAATACAGGAGCGGGCAGGATTTCCGCACTGCCCCTTAAACAATGTGTGCTGTTGGATTTCAATCCAACAACGCATAATGAATGACATGCATATTTCAAACATGAGATATGCCTCATAGCAACATTTTCTATGTGAATACAGTTTCCTGATTTTGTGATTTGCCATCTTGATTGATGCAACCGAATCCCAAAATGAATAGCATACTCTCTTTCTTTTTTTTTTTGATATAAAAGAATAGCATACTCTTTGGTTGCAAATAATTAAATGTTATCCGTACTTCCATTCTTAATGCGAACATCGTCGCATAATCAAACTCTGCCGATTAAAAAAAAAGAAAAAAAATCTGACAATTGAATTTATGCACGTCCCGTGTCGCCATTCACGCAACATATTGCACTTTAAGAGAGTGGCTTAGCTCAATGACAATGGTTCCAGGCCTATGGGCCTATTTCAACTAGCTAGGTCTGTCCTGACTCCTGAGTTGGGTCTCTCTAGGTCTAGGGTGAGATCTATCCACAAGGAACAGTTACATGTAACGGAAAATAAAAGATGACTATGTTATAGAAAAACAATTTTGTTACTTCAAACATGTTGGGTAGCCAAGGTTGCCATACATGGTTAGCATAATGTCGCCAAAAAAAATTGTAGTTTGCATAATTATAGTTAGAGATAGAGCTGTCTCATCAGATGATGTGTAAATAATATTTTTTCCTTTTAAGAGCCACACAAATTAGATTAAAGTGGCCTTGCCCCATCGACTTTTTAAGTTATCCTGGAGTTCGCCAAAACAGACCACATCTATGTGAAGGGTATGTTAAGCTGGTAAACTATCCAAAATAAAACTAACCATATATAATGAGCTGCGTGGGGGTAGAAAGAAATAAATTATGAGAATTAAATTGCTGAAAGCCGACATCTTCTGCATAAACTATGTAGTTCGATACTGTGGATCAAATCCATTGTCGGGGATGGATTTTTCAAAGTAGACCGGGCCATTGAATGATAAAGATGGAGCTACGTCTGGTTGAACCCGATTCATCCATCTATGTTCATAGTACTGTTTCAGTTTGTAAGCTTATGGCACGCAACAGCAAATCGATTGGTTAGATTGCTGAAATAAGAAATTGGCTTGACCTCATTGCTGAAATAGGTATATTGCGAACTATATATTAATCCATTGATGTATGAAAATCTGTTCTTTTGGGTCAACTAGAGTTTCAAAAAGGAAAAAAAACTAGAGCATAAGTGAATCCGGTCCCAGTTGAACATGTTCGGATTGACCCATCTGACTTTCAAAGTACTTCTTAATATTTGCTGTCAATGGCAGGTGGATGTCGCACACGCCATGTCCATATAACCATATTAACGTACAACTTGAAGGGTCACAAAACTAGCTCATCTGCTATCCTATTTGGCTGGCTGCTAAACACAAGTTCAAAGAAAACTGTTTGTTCTATTTATTTTGTGAATACAACTTGCCCAATCGAACTAATTTCCTTTGGAAACTGAATACATTTTCAGCTGGAATTATATACCATAAAAGTACTACCCTTCATAACAAATAGCTTGTAAGATAACACCCAGGTCGGCAAGTATAGTCTATGAGTCTATGACTATGGGCTTGAGAGTTCGAATCTGTATCAGAATATTCTGAAAATATATAATTTGAGCTGGAAGCACAATCGAATTCCTCATAATTAAAATTAAAATTTTAATATAGTTTCGAATTGTTGGGAAAAGACGCTTCATGATTAAGTCATGACTATGTTGCTGATTGATGAATCCCACCTTCAATTGGCTTATGAGATTCAGGAACGAAGTGAATAGATTTGTCTTTTAGCATTTTTAAAACTTAGAAAGTGAAACGACTAAAATGAGATATACACCGTGACTTGGAATAATTTGATGTAATGTGGTACATGTGACTTCTTCTATTAGGTGGAGAGGATAATTGATCGACTTGAAAAATCGGACAGAAAGCCTCCATTGTCGAGGGATCAGTAAAGGCGTGAAGCATGGCCATTGGTCCACATCGCATTCCTGTGGATCGATCTTATCACGAACATAAACAGCATGGAGTTGGAGATTACGCAGACTAACTGCCGACATGCAACTCGCGATTTGACGCTGAAATGTCTCTTCTCCCACATGGGTGGGAGAGCGATTAGGCAAAACAGATGGCCACACCATGAATGGATCGGCAAAATCTGTACTCTTAGCTAGTGCTCTCAATTTCTACGTTAATGTTGTTCTTCGAAATTAATTTATTGTTAGAGGACAACGGGCAATGAATTAATTTTCCGCATCAGTCGATATAAAGTGTTGGAGTATAAGTCAACATATTGATAATCCGCTTCCTAGCAATCAGCTTGAGCTTTTCTATTAGGAAGGAGTTTTCTTTTATTACTTGAAGGGCAACTTCTGTGTTACATCAAAGATCAAACAAGCAATCTAGAGAACCATGTCAAATTTTAGGTTTTACTAATATCTGACTTAGATTTACATGCAAAATGATTCCCCAAAAACTGTCATTGGAGATTATATAAAACATTATCCTCAACGTTAAAGATCTGCAAATTTCTTGGTAATAGCACTTACAGTATTAACAATTAACTCTATTTCTTAGCAGTAGGAGGAAGAAGAAGCCACTATAAAACGATAGATAGAAGCAACATTGGAAAATATTACAGGAGTACGTCGAAAGTAGGCAACATTCTCCTGATTTGCAACTTATCTTTGTTGCTTTGACTTGGGGAAGTTTTAGCTTTCGCCTAGTGTCATTCATGATGATGGGTAACTAACCCTGTATCATCTCATTAGGTTTTCCTTCGTCTTGCTATTGAACTGAGAAGTATGCACTGTACTTCAAACGACATGACATAGACGGACCTTCTGCACGATGTTCCCTCCAGAAACAAGTCTTCCCAAAGACAAAAAAACCTCTTAATGCTGGTTTATCATCTCATGGTTTTTGGTCTGGTGATGGTTCTTTTGCACCTGCACATCGTTAATGTCGGCAATGTCATCAACGCATTAAATTTTCCCGGCACTCTGATGGTGAAAGCACTTTGGATCCTAGAGTATCAAGCCTACATCATTAGAAGTGACTGCAATAATCGTTCCTGATGAGTTATTAACCCACTTATATCGTCCAAGCTATCCTTTACTTGATAGGAGCCGTAGATCACTAGGATCGATGGCGCAAACACAGCACATGCGCGCTCCAGCAAACATAGCTAGGTAATTTGGAAAATTATAAGTAAAGAATAAAATTATTTTAAATGATAAGAATCGAAACCTATATATCGAAATTTTGGAAAATTGTTGATCGTCCATATTTTGTATTTGGTCATTGTTTGGCTCGAGTTCAAATTCGCTAGTGAAGCTTCACCAGGCACATGAAAAGCGTGTGCGCTAATTTCTCTTGAGCTAGTGTATTCTTTGCTTAGAGAACAAATAGTACAAGCCTCCACAATGTTAATGCTAATATTGGGGAATTTATTAATAAAACACACAAAAAAAAATTCTGATCTGACCCACTATTCAAATTAATTCCCAAATAGTGTATTTGACGAAATCTTTGTGATATCATGATGATTAGAAAGAGCACTGAAAATAAGGAAGAACAAAAAAAAGAGCAAAAATAGATTAGAAATTAAAGATATACAATTTTTCTGAAATTAGAAATTAGAGATGAACACTTCACCGATGCATATATCTTTTATTTCTGATCTATTTTCGTCTATTTTTTTCATTCTTCTTTATTTTTAGTGCTCTTTCTAATCATCATGATATCATAAAGATTTTGATATCTTATCGAAAAAATACTATAAAAACCACGATAAATAACATGTGATGGCTTAGCATCTTTGTGATATTATAATAATTAAAAAAGTACTAAAAATAAGGAAGAATGAAAAAAATAGGCGAAAACGGATCAGAAATGAGAGAGATGCATCGTTGAAGTGATCACCCCTTTAAAATGGGACAAAAATAGTTAAGATTGTGAAACTTACGCCTTTCTGGTCGGTTTAAAGAAAAAAACCACGTGTGCGCCAGCGTGACTCGTCAGATACACTGTTTGGGAATTAATTTGAACAGTGGGAATTAATTTGAACAGCTAAGGTTGTGAAAGACGTCGGTTCAAAGTGTCAGTCAACCAATGCCTTTCTCTTTAACTAAAATACATCGGTTCAACTGACGCCTTTCGGGTCGGTTTTAAAAAAAAAGTCACGCAGGCGTCGGTCAACCGACGCCTTTCTCTTTAACTAAAAGGCATCGGTTTAACCGACGCCTTTCAGATCGATTTAAAAAAAAAGTCACATAGGCGTCAATGCCACGTTAGCGCCTGCGTGGCTCGTCAAATACCCTGTTCATAAATTAATTTAAACAGTGCGTCAGATCAATTTTTTTTATTTTATTTAATAAATTTCCCTAATATATACTCTTAATTTGAACAGTGTGTCGGATCAGATTTTTTTTGTGTTTTATTTAATAAATTTCCCTAATATATACTCCATCCATCCAGAAGCAATACATACATTCTGCTGCTTAGTTTCTTTTCAATCACATAAAAAATTTTCCACTTGTGGCCCCTTTCTTAAAAATTTCAATTTCCCCTATACAAGTGTACTTTTTCTTGGATAGAGAGAGTAAAAAATAAACAAGAATATTGTTCTTTTGCAATGGGCTAGTGAACTTTTAACGTTAGTTATGGTGTTGCAAACTTGCAGTTTGCACGCCTTGATTAGACTGGATAGAAAAGTAATTAGATTTGGTGATTAGTCAATTCAAACCCCCAAATCACACACATCACCTTTCAGCTCTTTGTCTTAGGTGAACCTAAGACTCCTTAATAATGTTATCATGTCGGATGAGGCCTTCTGTTTGTCGTTGCACCTCTGCACGTCGTCTTGGTGAAAACTAAGATGAACGATGAACCTTCATCTGTACTACAGCAGCAACCGCAAAGGGACATGCAGCCCAGCTTGAGATCCCATTGGGTCCGACCAATACTAAGTATTTTACATTTGGTTTACATTATTAAGTACATAGTGAAAGTGATAAAGTGTTTGTAATGATACTTACGAGCATGTACGATATCTCTTGAGAACGCAACAGGTAAAAAAAATTAAAGATTTCCGGACTTCTATGTAACACGTTAAAAACTGATCTTTCGTGGGAAAGTGAAGAAGGCTGAGGTAGTTCCTTCTCTGGGAATTGTGGTTCTATTATATTCACTTAGCATTTTAGCCACACATAAAGTCCAGGAAAGCTCAACTTCATACTTGAAAAAATCAAATTGATGGCATGCAAGTTTCTTCATCCCCGTACATACAATAATTAAGCTTGTTATACAGACCAAACAAACCAACAGGTGTAGAATATTTAATCAGTCAGTTTTCTTCTACCTGCCTTATTAATAAATAAATGCAACTTAATTTCTAGCTTATTGTTCATGAATTGCAAAAGGAGTGGATTAAGCAATCGAATCGATCGTGTCATGCATAAGGTGCCAAGAGCTGATCAAACCGAAAGTAGATAATAGAAGAAACAAGAAAAATTGAAATGATGGGCAACCATGCTACTCATAGCTATTAAAAAGAACTATGTTACTCGTAGATTCCCTTTATTTTTCTTTCCACCGAATATCGTTGATATTGGGAAATGTTAATAGGCAAAATGTTGAAATATGAAACACGTAGATTGATAATCCATTTTCTAACATCTCAAGCTTTGGGGAACAATTGTTTTCTAACACAGTTCTTCATCTTATCATAATCCCAAGATGATCGGCTTCCACTTGCATTATGGTTATGGAATTTTTTGTGCATGATCTAGGACTGAGAGCCACTGAAGGTCTTTTGGTTCCTATAAAATTTCTACCAAACATCAAAATCAGGTGGTAATTTTACTATAACATCTAAAATGGGCGCCCATGAATATCAAAAAAATAAAATAAAATAGGCACCCATGTATAGAGTAATGTTACAATGAGCTGCGCATTTTCATGAGCGACATGAGCAGCTCATTATCTGCCCATTGATGGACGATCTCACATATTATAAAAGGGCATTGGCTGGAGCCAATCAGGTTCTTTCTTAAACACTTTTCTAAATTCCCATCTTACCCTCCCCCTTCCTCTCCCCTGAAGCTTCGACGATGACCCTTCATTCCTTCCCTCCCTCCGCCTACTCGTTCCCTTACCTGAATCATATCTTGCCACGCACCCTTGTAACTATCAGATCAAGATCCAACAACTCGAGATTACTCTCTGCATGAGACAAGTTTTATTTAAATTTTTTTCCATATATATGTATATAAAATAAAATAGGCACCCATGGTCGTTGGGCCTTCAACATCTCTACAATAATAAAATGGGCACCCATGGTCCAGAAAAGAGGAAAAAAAACCCATTTAGATTGTCGAAACTCGAGAGAGCCTCGAGTAGTAGGACTTAAACTAGTGTCGGCCCTTGTGTGCCATGCACTGCAGTGGCCCATGGCCACGAGCCTCACCAATGGCCACCCAGTGAAAGGGTTCAGGGATGTGGAGTGGGGACCATATACGCTGAAGATCATCTATAGAAGCATTAGCAGGGTCCAGGGACATATCAAAGGCAAATTTAGCCAATAGTAGATCGAGACATCCAACAGCTACTACTAGACGAGTGCTACGAGCAGAATTCAACCCAACAGATAGAAAGCCTCTGTTAGTCTAAGCTAGACATGACTTAATTGTCTGATAAAAAATGATAGGACCGCTTGCGCTTTGAGCATTTCACCACCAAAACAATTAGGCTTCAGATTAAAGATGCAAAATATTTATGGAAATTTTTGTTATCTCAGAACTCGATACTCACTCGCACTCCAGGCTATGCCTCACTATGAAAAACAATTCCTTCAAATTCTCCAAAGCACATTCATACCACCTTTTAAACCAATGCTTTTTCTCCACTTTTAATCTATGTGATCTTATAATTAACATCTACATTCTACAGATTGACCACGAAATGGGCCACCTTATGCCTCTTACAATTTTAATGTGAGGAACATTGCACGGGAGCTTCCGGTATACTACAAATATGATACCGTAAACACAAATCCACCAGCTTTTTCTTCTTACTAGTGGAGCCATGCATAAATACGAAAGCATAAAAAGAATGTCCCTTCCCAATTATATATACCTTGAAAAAAGTCCAGCCAATTCTCTTCTCAAGAGTTGAGATTAACGCCCTCACAATAACTCTGCATTAGTTGCACAGTGATCATCCTGCCTTGTCCAGTTCAACTGAACATCCTTGTCATTCTCGTAAAGAAATTTTCCATTTTCATGATGCATGATACCATTTTTGTTACCGATAGCATGATCAAGAAACCCATTGCAATTTTTCACTTCGTAATTGAGAAGCTTTTCATCCAGTTCATTTCTTCGGTTATCTGCTCCCAAAAACCTTTTCTTTGGCTGGTCATTGAGAAATCCAGGACGGAGTATTGGCTTCTTCGAAATCACATGCTTGTTCACCCTTCTTTCACAGAGCAATTCAGGTCTATCATTAACCGTAGGGAGTTCACCATTGTAGCAATCAGGAAAAGCTAAGTCATCTACTCCTTTAGTCCTGGATGTTAAATCGGGGCTAAGTTCACTTGCCTCCCTCCCATTTTGGCAAAATGTAGGAGCTTTCACAAACCCATTAGGTTGATGACAGTCACCAATATCCATTGGCACTCTTATGAATTTCTCTTTCTTGTTCAAAGGCATCTTGCAACCAGGCTTGTTAAGAAAACCAGGTGAGAATAGCGGCCTGCAGTCTCTTTGGGAATTAGACTCACACCGTCCCTCAGGTATCTCAGCAGTAACTGATGATAGCAATTTAGAATTTTCATCTTCTTCCCCAGATACAACATCCTGCTCCACTCTGGTTGGGGGGGAAGTACGAGGGATAGCTTGTTCTTCATTTGGAGCTTCTGAAATAAAACTTGGAATTGCTTCAAATTTGCTATTTATACTGTCCCCAGTAGAATTGAAGTCAGTCGGACATTCTTGTGATGAAGAATCTATGCCACAAGTTTTTTCACTCTGGTCTTCTCCATGGAAGTCATCCACAGCTGTCGCTTGACTGGTTGTCTCCTCAAACGCTGTTGTACAATCTCCAAGAAGAGGTTCTTCATGGAATAAAAGAGAATCAACAGGTGGTGTTACTTGAACAGATGAGACATCTTCACAAGTTTGAGAATGCTGTCCAAATGACCCTTCTTCAAGATTAAAAGAATCTAAAAAAGTAGTATCTATATCCATCGGCTCAGCTCGGGTCTGAAAATCATTCTTTTGATTAGATTCAGCACATGGGTCACAAATGTCCAAAAAGTCGCAGGTAGAAGCGATAACAGAATCATCTGACTTCAAAATGGCCAATGGTTGGGCTGATACCTCCATACATTTCACTTTTTCAGAAACAGGTTCAACTAAGTAATGCCTTTTCTCAGTTTGCGCCAAATTCAAAGGCTTGACTAGATAATTACGCACATGTACCCTGCCATAACCAACAAAGAGAACAACAGTTTCAGCCTATGTACTACCATAGCAAAGACACAACAATACTGAAACAATATTGCATGCACATACAACTTGTAATTAATCAACTAATGAACTTGTATTTACATAAGTGAAAACAAACATGCGACAACAAATGTAAAATAAATCAATTTTGGGTTAAAATATGTTGAGGAAACCCAATGGCCATCTTTTCAAAACCGCTATCGTGGAAACACAATAAAAATAACACAGCTAAAAGTGTTGGAAGAAAATCAATATTTCCCCTCTATTTTACCTTCTTACCAAAGGCACAATGAATGAAATTTTCCTCTAACTTATGATTTTGATCCAATTTACACTTCATTTTCACCATTAGCTAGAGCGTCTAATTATTCCTATCCCTCAACTCCTCTCCTCTGCTTCCCCTTCCTTCACTGTTGTGAAAGCTCAAGCACGAAATCCATCCCATTCACTAAAGGAGCAACCCACACAATAGTATCTTTGCCCCATACTGCCTGATCTAGAAGTCAGATCTAGTAGAAATGTTCCTTTTTTCTTTTTGGTGGAATCCCATGGTATTTATCCATGGTGCATGAAAGGTTTTTGCTCATAGAAACACTGAGTGTATTCATTACTTACAAATTAAGGGCATGTAAGTCAAAATTGACGATAGGATAGAATGTGCATTAGCTTCGTAGAGGGACAAAACTAGAAGTATAAATTGGCATTAAAGGCATTGACTCTCGACTAAGGGTGCATCTGAATGGAAATGAATACAAGAAGGTTGAAAAAAAAAGAAAAGAGAAATCAAAGGCTCATTAAAATGCTAGAACGTTTAGGAATTCGAGTCATACCTGCTGTACAAGAGCATGTAGGCAGCCTGACCAAGAACTTCTTCCAAATCAACCTTTGAAACCTAAAAGAATTTATTAAAGGAGAAACAAACAACAGTCATGACAGCAAGAGACAAATAATAGAATAGCAACTAGTTAAGAAAGGATATAAAAAACAATTATTCGAGATAGCGACAACCATTGTTGTAGAAAATATGGTAAATTGCCAATCTCAGCAAACATGTTTGCTGAGATTGGCAATTTCCCAAATAATGTAGATATCTAACTAATTATATAATCCATGCTCACCACAGAAATTGCACTTCATCATATACAGAATGTATGAATAAGCAATTTCCAATAATTCAATAACTGTGGATGTTGATGATTCTGAAGTGGAGTCTATAGATGCTCCAGCCTCCAGTTAAGATGGACTTAGGCACAAAATGTGGCATGAGCGTTTGTGCGCGTGAATTTTACGAGTTGGTAATCATATTTGCATGAGTGAATGGGCAGTTACTATTTGTCTGCAAATTCACACTACGAGCTTGTACTCCTAGCATCATCTAAGTTTGGATGTAACATGAATTTTATAATAAAAAAGATGAAATTTTACCTTACAATCATCTATTCTGTACCAATTTCCACAGAAATCTTTAATATAACAAATGTAGTGGCCGAAAAATGATGCATTAAGCATGTCTAAATGGACGACGACACCATATAGGTTGTACATATTATTGTCCTCTCCCACGTCAGTCATGTATGGACTGAGGTCAAGCATCTCAGGGAAGGTAACTCGCTTGTTCAGTTTTCCAAACCTGCCACCCTGCACATATATGCCAATCAACAACGTCTTTATGCATCTAAAAGGAGGATATAAACAAACAACATAGAAAAAGTTATAAGTAGTACTTGAAATCTCTTCAATGCTATAGTGAGAATATTTGGGGCTCGAAGAACACTTAGTCGCTTCCACGCCTTGACATAATCATTACATCTGTAGCCCAAAGCACACAAGTGTCATCAGCTAAAAGGAGTATGACTCTATTTACAAAGAAGGTAAACTTCATAATTTCAACATGATATGACCCCATGAAATAATGGCCCAATGGGTCATTTGCACTTCTCAATCGTAAGTCTGCCAAACCTTAAAAACATGTTCAAACACAAACTTCTAAATCAACAAGGATGTTTTGACTGAAGCATCCTATTAATTATAACTTTACTATTGGGCTAGTGTGTACCAATCGTAATACTCCTATTGGGCTTGTAAATAAGAGCAATAAAATTGTCCCAAAATTAGATGACCCATAGTATTTGAGCACTAATGAAAATTTCAATATATCCCAGCAACAGACCTCATCTCCACGTGCTGCTTAATGTAACATGTAACAAGAAACACAATCACAATACGTCACAAAGACAACAGTGGTAGGGGAAGATATACTGGTATTTAGAATACCTAGAAAGATTCCGAAAAAAATCAATTAAGACGAAGTAAGCATACCCATCACATTTATACATATTGTCCCCGTCAAGTTGTTCCTTGATGGTGAATTGGTCCAGACATTCTTCCAAACATGAAGCATCACCTTGAATCTCTACCGTCAAATCCATCATGCTCTCATAGCGATGTGAAACCTTATCGCATTTTGTACACACCACCTACTCATGCAAATTTAATAAGCATTACTCAGCCCGACATACAATTCTCACCAAAAATCTGGTACTAAGAAGCATTCTAAAAGCCCTACTTATATGAAGTAAAAGAAGGCTCTAAAAAGTCTATATAATAATAACTAAAAGCATGGACACAAAATCAAATTTTGAAAGATTATACATGAGAACATGGACTATCACAATACAATTGGTAAACATATTAATGATTTACATCATACTCATGGAGGCTAAAGTAGGCAAAAACCGAGTTATTTGCTTTTTGGAGGAAAATAATGATGAAGTAAACACAAACTGTAGTTAACTGTCACAATTGTATGTTAAGACGAAGGCGACAAATTGAGAAAGCTGTTCCTTCAAAGATTATAAACTCCCATTTCAGCTTAAGTATATTACATGACAAGGACCAACTTCAGCTTAACTATATATTATAACAAAAAAACTTTTCTTGAGAAAAGGAGACGAATGAAGTGGAAGTAAAAAAGAAAGACAAATAAGAACCTGAGATTCAAGGTGACCCCCAAATATATGGTTGATTAAAGTTGTCTCTTGTGTGATAGGATCTATAACCTTCTCCCCTCCAAATTCATCTAAGCAGACTGATTGCATCGTGTCAATGGCAAACCTAGAAAATACAACATAATAAACTATTTTAAAAATAATGCCACCATTGTTTTCAAATACAGTTTATCTTAAAAAATATGTTAAATTCAAATTGAATTTAAAGAAAAAACCTCATAAATTCATGAGCATCTTCTTGGTTTCCGTAGCCAAGATTACCACCAATATTTGGCAATCGTGAAAGAATATTGATTGGAGAAAATGGATAAATGCTTTGTCTAGCACGTTGAATGTGAAGTTGAAGTTCACATAAAAAGCACCAATCGTTCCTCCTACCTGTTTAAAAACAAACAGCAAAATAAAGATGTTAACTATCATCCATGCAACTCACTGGCAAATATAGCTAACAATAATATTCAAGATAGATGCCTACATCTTCTCAAGTGTCCCTTCTCCAATAGATAGGCAACAAGTGGCTGTGTACATGAAAGACATTGTAAAACCACATTCACAAAGCAGCTGCACATATGAAGTAGTCGAATAAGATCAAAATACTAGTCTTTCCAATTATAGAAAAAAAACCATCTATATACACCAAAAAAGTTCAAACCTGTTTCCACAATTAAGAAGTCCACAAGGAGAAAATCCCTGGCTGTCCCAGTTGAAAAGTTTGACAAACTCATCATAGGGAAACAAAACCTGCAACACACGGTTCCTTATAAAAACCTTCTTAATCACAAGTAGAAGCACGATTTTCCATATAAGATAAATAAAATTAAAAACCTTAGTAGGCAATTTGAGCTCTTTGCATACTCCACGAGAAGGCACCAACGACAATGGAGAGCCAGCCACATCTACAGACTTAGAAACACTCCTTCGAGAATAATCATTACCACATGTTGTTGGATTTGTGTTATTAAGAAGCTTTAATTCTCGGCACTTATATTTATGATCTGATTGCCAATGTTTTGCTTGGCAAGTTGTGGAGCTGAAAAAGGCCATAAATAAAATTTAGCTTGGAAGAAATTTTAAATGCAAACAATTAGCAACTCCTTGGTTGTGCAATAAAACAATAACACTACTATGCAATGATCAAGTTTCAGTAAGTTCATGACAAGATCTCTAGTTTTCTTTAAGGTAAAAGTCATTGTAATAATTCTCCCTCACCAAGATTTTGCTATTTATTTAAATCAAATATGCATGCAACGCTATGAACAGATAATAATTTGAATCATGCATGAATAACAGACATTAACTTCAATAGAGCATAAGCTTCCATCACATTATCAAATTAAGCAAGCTCAAAGTAGGAAGGCTATTCAAAATCATAGAATTAGCGTCATATTATCTTTACGATTTTGGTGTGCTGCAGGTAAAATATCGTTTTTGGAATTTTGTTGTGATATGACAGACTTAAGTCAACTAAATTGATTTATCAGACCACACAATGAAATCTGCTAATCCCAAATGACATCCTACCTTAGCTATGAAAGTGTTAAAAGTCTACATCATGCTGGTGTTTGCCCATATATGATTCCTAGAACTAAGAGGGACTCTAAATCAGTAGCAATATTATTTTCAGTTCTAAATGAACTCTACGTTTCATTCTTCCAATTGTCCCAATTCTAATTATTCATCTCTTCCGCCTGTCTTTCACTCTAATTCTTTTTTATTTCTTTCATATTCTCCTTTTAAACCTTTTCACTTCCTTTCTATGAAAAATTTTTGCTCCCAATTCAATTGTTTTTATTTAGTTTGCCCCTTACTGTTTTTTACAATCTAAGATCATCCAATTGCTTGTTATCTAATTGTCCATCAATCACTAACTTAACAAACATTCAGGGACTAGCATAATGAATACCTGTATAAGTAATAGGACATATGATATGTCACTTTAAAAGTGTCCCCACATGTTTGCACTTCAAATGTACACACAACACCTTTGCAAAAAGAACCTATGCTTAATTATTTTCGTTTCACTAATCAAAACTCTGATTTGAATCGTCCGTAAAACCTTCTGTAATACTCCCTCCAACCAAAATAACCTGGTCGCATTAGAAAAATTACAGGTCCAGAATTAGGTGGCTGGATTAGTGGATTTGCCATGCCAAAAGATCCTCGTGAACGTGTAAGTGGAGGCTTGAAATGCTGTGGACCCTACAGGCCAATTACTCATTTTCAAATGCAGCTAGGTTTTTTGGACACAGGGAGGATTCATTATCAAAAGCCATAAAAGACCACTCTCAAGCCCTATTCAAACCCGTTCAAAGACCAACACTACAACCATACATGCTGTTGAATGCAAGGCAAAATCCTCGTAGCTGGCTGAACTTATCAAGCCCTTTACCTTACCCTGGTTATTGCTTTTAAATGGACACACGTAGAACCCTCAAGCATCCATCCTCCCATTAAGGCAATAAAACCTAATTAAATCAGCATTCTACAGAACTTATTTATGTTTTTGACCTTCTAAGCTGCACGTATGGCACGAGCTTGAATAAAAAGTCCTAATACGGAATTCAACGTTCAACCCTGCAACTGGATCCAATAATGCATCTCAAGCTTACGGTTCTTCATCCTCAGGCTGGTTCTGCATTGGAGTCCTAACAAAACTTGAATTCAAGATTTACTTCCCATATGCCTGTAGCTATTATGATTTCAAAAAACCTTTATCATCCACATAACCAGGATGGCAGGACCGAATCAATTACTGAAAGGCCTGATACATCCACATTATAGACCTTTAAAATAAATAACCGACTTAAATGTGCAGTATAGAGTTGCAGGGCAGCCAACAACATTCCATGTGCCGATTGTGAAGAGTAATTTACTTCAGTATATATTTGTTGCAGGCTCACAACTCTAATCTATACAAAATAAAATCTCAATTGACGCACATTCCCCTCAAGTCACTTTCTGTACCAATTTGAAACAAGGAAGAGTCTAAGAATTGAGTTCTTTAATGAATATATAATTCCCAATTCAACTATAATACACGACACCTCTCACAAAAACATCCACAGAATTTAATTTTCCTACAATTAGCTCGATAAACCAACCCCAAAAAGTTTACTTTCAAATTAAAACTACCAACTCCGCCGTATATCTACTTGCAAGAGATTGGAAGGAAATTGAAGCAACGCGAGATGAAAATTAACGATGTGAAGGGATTGCAGGGGCCTACCAGTACCGAACGACCTTGCAACCGGAGCACTTCTTCGTCCCCGAGGTTCCGCAGAGGACACAAGCCTCGCCCGCGGCGGCAGCGGATGAGCGTCCGCCGGACATGGGTCGCTCCCTACTCCGATCCTCCTCGGAAGCAGTAGCGTCGAATTTCTCGTCGTCAACGTCGAAGTACCTGGAGGAGGTGACCTTGATGAGGTGGATCAAACAGAGAGCGACGATGACGGCGGTGACTGCTAATTGAAGAAGCGCGTGGAGATCGATGGGGAACACCGGCGCCTGCATCTAAGCCTTCGTCGATTCCCGCCCCCCGCTGGGCCTTTCATCGATCTCCCTCTCCTCCGTGCCCCTCCGCCGCGGTTTTTCCCGTCAATTATAGGATTTTCTTGTTTCTGGGACTTTTGGAGTTCGGAGGAACTGGGACTTGGGAGTTCGAAGTTATGAGATGCTCAAGATGGACACCAGTTGCTGTCAGGTTCGGCAGGGAACTCCGGGATTTATCCGGAAGGTTCGTTCTTGTTGATGTTGTTTTCTTCGCAAAGGTGGTTTTTGCTTTTGTTGTTGCACCAAAAATAGGAAGTTTCTTAGCAAGAAAGGCCCCGATTATTGGAGTGTAACGTGTTACCATAAAAAAGTCGATATCAATCGATTACTGGCAGCGGATTAGGTCATGCCACTACAACGTCACCAGTAATTGACGTTTTACTTAGGTGACTTTTTATTTGAAGGAACAAATTCTGGATCGGTAAAAGGGATGCCCCCTTTCATTAAGCAATTGAGGGAACAGATTCGGAAGAGCAGAGATTGATCTAGAATTTGGATAAACCAAGCGAATCTTGTAATTGTGCATCGTTTGATGATTATTGTTCAACTTTGCTTGTTCTTGGTTTTTTAGGAAGTTGATAGTTGTACCACTTTTTCATTGTCCAACAAAAATCCACCCCCTTATGGGTGTATGAGTTTGGTTTACATATTTGGTGTAGCATGCTGTCTTTTGTTATTATTCCCTGGAAATTCCCTAGACTGGAGAAAGAACATATCTTTGCTACTAAGCTAAACCGTGAGAAGCCTATATTTCTACGGTACATTGGGAATTCAACAAAAGCATCATGCTCCTCCCTCTGTCCAATGAGGTATGTCTGCAATTACATTGGTGATTTTGCTCCCTCACGACCAAAACACACAAAAGAGAGGAGGAAAACTCTTTTTTTTTAAAAAAATTTTTTTTGCACGGGCCTTAGAATCCAATAAATGCTACTTATTTTCTAACGCATAAGAGGTTCATTGAACAGAGAGACCAGGAACACACTTTTGGTGAAAATATTTGGGAGAGAGATAGACCTAACTCATGGAGTATGAGACAAACATCCCACTTTGAAGAAACCGCAATAAAAGTTACTCCTTCCATTCCAAAATATTATATACATTTGAGAAAATTCTAATTTTTATTAGACTATGAAGCCCACAAGGAAGTCACGTGACTTCTTCTCCCTGGTATCCCGTCTAACTCGTATGCTCATTCATGAACCAAGTTCAAGTCAATCCTTCTAAGTTTCCTCCAATTTTGGAAAGAGGAAGTCACGTGATTTTGCGAAATGTACATAGTATTATAGAACACTGAATATTTCTAAATATACATAGCATTTTAGAACGGAGGGAGTATTACATAACACATCGCCAGTGCTAAAACAACATAAGCACACCAAATTAAGACACAAGATTGCACATTGATATTACTCCCTCTAGTCACTTTTAATTGATGCAGATTTTTTCAAATGAACTAGTTTTTTAGTGTATTTGAAAAAAAATGTATTTATTGAAAGTGACTGGAGGGAGTACAAAAACTCCATTTATGCGATAAGAACTTGATGGAGAACTACCACCACTATGTAAAACCACTAATTGATTGCCAAGAGCACTCTCCAAATGGTCATCAAAATTCTTACTAATAAAAAACCACTGCCCCTATCGAGTTAAAACAGTGCCCAATCGGGATTTCTAAACAAACTAGTTGTGGCAATATCCGCTTGCCTAGCTGTAATAGTCCTAATTTGTAGAGAAAACAATCAGGACTATTAAAGGTCGGACGAGAGGGACGGATGTTTCTTTCACTCGTGCTACTCATTAAATTTCACTGTGCGTAATAGTTAGAGATAATAACAAAAAGTAGGGCTGCATCTTGGGTCGGATTTTGTTATACCCGACCCTATCCGAGATAAAATCTGCAATACCCGAGAACCCGAGATAGGAACCAAAATTTTAATAAAATAATTATAAAAATATTTAATAAAATAATTTATATAATTATAAAATAATAAAAATAAAAATTTTATATATATTAAAAAATAAAGAATTTAAATGATATTTCTCGGGTATCTTGGTTCTTAGGTATTTTAAAGTCAAACTTGACCCGACCTGACCCGGGTCAATGTCGGGTCGGTTCCATCCGTGTTGGGTCAGGTCCGGAATTTTTTGGTGCAGCCCTAACGAAAAGTCTTAAAGGTGTTTAATACGCTATGTGTCCTGCTCCAAATCCTCCCAATATGAAAGACTTGCCCCCATCAGGCTTCCTATAGCATGAAGGCTTACCAGCAAGGGACATGATCAGGTGCTCATGGACGGAGGATACAATGGAAGATTTAGCTAGGGACTCATAGTATTGTCCTAAGAAACATGGATACGAAAATGGCGCACCATACGAACACGGGGACACAATATTTTTCCAATAATTTTTATGTAATTTTTAAATATATTTTTTGTTAATCCACACCTCTACCGTAACATTACATTTGATTAGGAAATCTTACCACCCTCTACCATAACATGTTGCGAGGATGTTCAGAAATTAACGAATCTTACATCCTCTCTAATAAATGAATCTAGCAACATTTTATGAAGATATTGCGACCTGGTGCTTTAGCTGGGCGATTAGTTATATGTGGGAGAGAGTATTCATCGTTAGCATTCTTTTTACTGTTTGTCAATTTTGTGAACCTGCTTAACTTTACTGTGCAGCATGCCAAATATAAAATCAAATTGCAGCAGTTCTATCTTCCATTCTTACCAATGATTTGACAAGAAAGACATCTGCAAGTAACTGATGTTAATATTGGCACTTTTGGTGTGTCTAGGCTGCAGCAATTCGACTTGAAATTAGAGGGGGGCAGTGGAGAGATGCTTATATGCAAATGGATGGGGAACCTTGGAAACAGCCAATCACAAGTGAGTACTCGACCTTTTGGAGATAAAAAGGGAGCCCTTTCAGTCCGTTATGATCAATGGAGAATGATCTCGGTGGTTCTGTTCTTTCTGATTTGATTAGAACCTAGGTGTACAGTGGTATACAGAGATGATCTGGGCACCGGGAAGCAGCCAATACAAATGTATCTGACCGTTGGAAACTAAAAGAGTATTTTTAGTCTCTGATGATTGATGTTTAGTGATTTCATAGCGCTGCATTTACTGAAAATTTGCTGAAGAAGTATGTATAGGATGGGGCTTTGATCAAATAATTGGGCCATCAATTAAAAAAAGAACAAACTTCATGTACAAAAAGGCTTCAGAATAGATACTAAAAGCCCCATTAGCATTGCATTCCTTGGGGCTTGTAACATTGACTCCCCAAGATGCGACTAGTGAACCTTGCTGACTCGTTTTACCTAACCCTTTAGTGTTTTCCAATTATCTCTTTTTCTGCTAAGCATGTTTTCTAATTATCTTGCATGATTGTCATTTATGTACTTCAAGGTATCAACAGATTCAAATCATCTGAGATGGTACTTGTAGCTGATCTGTTCGAGTTTTCATGATTGCAGAAGCATATAAGTCAGCTGAACCTATCATAATAGAAATTTGGTCCTTTGCGTAGTTGAAGTCACAAAAAGAAAGAGCTGCAATAATTTTCATACTCCCTCCATCGAGTGAAGCTCATCTGCATAACAAAATTAGAGCGCAAATTCAGGTGTTCTTTTTCAGATCCAGAGTGTCTAACATGCAGCTAGGAGTTTGACCTTCGTACTAATTGTAACCTACCCACTGTATCGGGATTCATCGGACAGCAATCGACACTACTTCCTTAACAGACTACAATTAACTACCAAGATGAAGTAGCAGCAAAGTCAGAGTCCCTCCGTATTTGTTGCAAAGGTCACTTAACTAACTACCAAGATGACCGTTTCAGAGATGCCGTTCTTTAAACCATTTCGCCTACCGGACTACCGAAGTCTACAGAATCTGGTGCACTGGACCACAGCTGTTGGTATCACATCAATCCGGTGTGAGAAATAAGTGACATGGGAATCCTCGCAAATCCTTTTTTTTTTTTGGGACCTATTCATCGTCCAAGATGGAGGACGACATTACATGGTGCCTATCAACAAACCCGGAATGCTGTTGCCCACTGAATTATCTCTTTTTCAGTTCTATGCTTGTTTCTTCTTGTGGACCAGAAGCTGAAATCCATGCTGCCATATGTGGCAAGTACTAATGTGGGTACCTGAGACGTCACCAAAAGCGTCCTCATCTTTTTTTTTTTTTGGGGTGAAGCAAAGCGTCCTCATCTTGCCATGAGTCGGATTACTTCATAATATAGACTTTGGTAGAGTAGGGTTTTGAGTGGTTTATCTTTCCGCATTTTGGGGTGCTAATGTTTCCCCCATCTCTGCGGGCTTTCCCTTCTTGCTATAGGCTACAGGCACTGGAATGTGAGACAGAGAACCTCTTTGTTTGTATTATGTTCTTCCTTCATTCTACATCAATCAAAACATGCAGGGAGGAGGAAATTGTGAAGCTGGCAGCCAGCCATGTATGGAAGTTAGTGGGACCCGTTTATTTATCTACCTATCAATCAACTTCCAACTATAAATTATCGTTGGCATGGTATAATTTTGCGAGTGGGAGGTCAGCTTGAGAATGTTTATGTTTCAAGGTGGCAAGTGGCAACGGAAGTTGGGTGCATGGTTTATGTACGGGGTGGCCCAAAGTTCGCATTGATGGTAGGGCTGCATCTTCGGTAGGGTAGGGTTGGGTTCTGCTATACCCGACCCTATCCGAGAATCTTAAACCCAACCTTACCCGAGATAAAATAAGAGAACCCGAAATAGGAATCGAGATTTTAATAAAATAATTAATATAATTAATTTTTTTAATAAAATAATTTATAATTATAATAATAAAAATATATATATTAAAAAGTAAGGATTTAAATGGTATATCTCGGGTAGGATCGGTTTCTTGGGTATTTTAAAGCCAAACCCGACCCAACCCAAGATAGAAGCGGATTTTTAAATCTTGGAACCAACCCTACCCGGGATAGGACCCGACCCGGGTCAATGTCGGGTCGGTTCCATCCAGGTTGGGTCGGGTTCGATTTTTTGGTGCAGCCCTAATTGATAACACCATGGGACTTCTGCTTTACCCTAGTCGATAGGGGGCCACGGGGCGCCCCGCCGCCCTCTCTTCTGGCTCGATGACCCCCGGGGCAGCCAAAGGGGGGGAGAGGGAAGGGGGGCAGGGCCGTCGAGCCAGGAGGGGGGGGCAGCAGAAGGGGTGGCGGGGCGACGAGGTCGCTGGGGAGGGAGGGAGCCAGACTGCCATAGGGAATGGTAGAGGGAGAGGGAGGGGGATGGATAGAAAATTTTAAAAAATTTAAAAATATTAAAATAGGCAGTTCATTGTAGGATGTGAGATCGTCCATCAATGGTCCTACAGTGAACTGCTCATTGTGCTTACCAAAATGGGCTGCTCACTGTAGCATTTCTCTATACACACAATGAGATTATATGAGGTCTCAGATATACAAAGTCAAGTGATGCCATATACGGGCATTTCTAGGTTTTGTAAACGAGAGAGGTACATGAGTCCATAAGAAACTTAGGAAGAGGAACGACAATTGGCCTCCTAGAGCACATTGTCCTGCCCCGCGCATGCAATTAAGTCGATATAATCCCTGTAGAATGCCAATAGGTTAGAATGTAGCACCTGATCAGCTTTGGTCTCGATCATCTCATCAACACTCCATTATTTTATGTATAGTGCCCTTGCTGTAGCCACAAATACACTAAAACTGACATCAAGAACTAATATCAGTTTGGGAATCTCTAATCCACCCCACCATTATGAAAATAAGGCTTTATGTGTTGGCTGTTAGCCAAGGGATTGCTCTCATTGGCGTCCGACACATGGGGGCCGCTACTCCGTAAAAGAAGAATCCAATTAACCTCGTTTGAGCTTTTAGCTGGTGCTCCTCACTGATCCCTTTGCCCGTTTTAGCATTAATAAATACTGCACAGATCTCTAATCTAACTAGTTCTAAACCTATGTTAACGTCAGCAGTCGTCACCTAAATATGAAAAGGACTAGTGCCATTGAAAAATGATTTTCACATCTTTAATCCAAGCATTAATTTCATGTTCGGAGCAAGCAATCAACAAGAGCAGCTTGAAGGTTCTTCTACGTTTTCCTTACTCATTAATTCTATAATAATCCGTGATTTGGGGGTAATGGTTTTGGCATGTTCTCATCGTCTCATTTGACAAATGAAAATTATGAAATGAACAGGGCTACGATGGTCAGGCTCATGTATGTAACATGTCACTATGTCAGTGGTTTGTTGATAATTAATCACATCCTTAAGCAAAGGGGTCAAAGCACTATTTTAAGTGCAAATCACATGGCGTTATTGTTATTTTTATACAACTTTGTGACAAGGAGCCCATGAGCTTGCCTAGAAAACTTGGAGAGTAATAAATAATTAAAAAAAGAGAAAAAAGAAAAGGCTTATGTGGAAGGGCCAACAATATAGAATCTCGATAATGGGATCTCCAAGTTTTTTTCGGATAATTGAATCTCCAGGTTAGTGGGTATGAAGGTAGTTATATAGTCCTTTTTTATATGTTTATTCAGAAAAAAAAATAAAACCATTATTATTCTCCTTCGTTTTTATTTTTATAAAAACTTGGAGATTCAATATGATAGAGCATTTTAGAGGTTGGCCTATGACCCATCATAGAGGAACAGCTCAAAATTGTGATGGTACATAGTTAAGGTGCTATGACACTTGATATTTTGTCGTTAAAAAACAAACTATGAAGTAATTTTACCCAAAAAATGATGTATCATCCAATTAACTAGATCATCCTTCTTTTTTTTAGAATGTCTTTTCGACAGCATGTCCTTTATTAGTTTAATAATGATTACTAAAACTCTCAGAAAAAAATAACGACTCCTAAAAAAACAGTTGTGCAACGTGGCAAAAGCCTGGGAAGACAGAAATAATACTTAAATTCAGTGGCACGTGAAGGAAGTGAAAGCCCATGTGGGTGTGCAATACATGTCCAAGTTTTTATAATTTTTTGACAGAGCCAAGTTCTATAATTTTCAGTCTTTTTTTTTCTGATAGGTTATACTCCATATTTTTTTATACTTATAATCTTCAAACCTTGAGACTTAGAGATGTATATTAGGATTGGGCTGACATGTGTATATACCTTTTAAAATGGCCAAGAAAGAGAAAAGAGGACGTAGCCAAAATGGAATACTTTAAGTCCACGCTTCTTCATGACTTATTCGCATGTCAAACATCATCGAAATCTTCTGAATCCATGGAGAGAACTTCTGGAGATGAAGAGTCAAGATATGGCTAAGGTCCACATCTTGACACATCTTGATGAATGATCTACCACCCTGAATTGTTGGGTGGGGAAACCACACCCTGGATTGACCAACATTGGCCTGCTGTAGTTATTGTGTATGAGAGTATAAAAAGAAAGAAGTTATTGTGTATGAGCAAATGGCCACAAAAGCAAATAAACAAAAACCACATGACTAATGCTTACCCACTAGGCACGTCCACATGACTAACTTGAACTTGTGAGGCTATGACAGTGAGTATACCTACCTTCTGTGTTGTTTATGGCTTACTATGCAAACAAAACACAATGGATAAACAAACATCTGAATTGCTCTGCTCATTATCAGCACTCTTACCATTACTAAACATATTGTACACTACAAGACGACAAATCACATTTCTGGTGTAAAGTAACCTGGAAACAAAGAGTAGTAGTGAGTTTTTGTACCAGTGGAGTTTGGCAGTTGTGCTCACAATGTTACAAGGAAAAAGTTAATATGCACTCCAGTTCACGCACATAGTGTGCATCAAGGCACAATGAGCCATCTGCTCTCGCGCTGCGATGAAGCATGCAAATACAAGGGACAGTGGGTGATTTGAATTTGTATATCATGATATATATTTAATGAAGAGAAGGGTTTATACGAGATCGTTCTCATATAAGGAGCATGAGGCCAATCTTTATAGCCGTTAGATTCCGATCGAATGATGGATATCAAATCAATGGGTAGGTGAGTGTGTCACATCAAAAGTTAGGTGAGATCATTATAGCTATTTGTAGCTATCAGATCAAGATCTAACGGCTATGATTTAAAGTGGCCTCATATAAGCTATATGAGAGCGATCTCATTTAAACTTTTCCCTTTAATGAATCCGGTTACAATTTATATGAGCCAAATCATCTCGAGCAATTGAATTTTGATTTAATAGTGGGTGTCAAATTAGTGAGAAGGTGAGTGTCAATATCACCCACCCTTGTAGCCATCCGATCAAGATCTGACGGTTTGAGATTATTCGAACTCATGCAAGTGGTTTGAAATAAGTCTCATTAAAACTTTTTCCATATTTAATCTATAAAAAAATAGAATTGATTGAATGATAGTATTAAACACTACTACTCAAATGCTAAACCTTTTTGTATCCTCTATCTTACTGCTATCATTTACACGCTAGCTTGGCCTGGTCACAAGGTCTCCCAAGTCCTAACGGAACGGTTGGGTAGTCTTTTGTGGTCCGCGGGCTATGGAAGTCTCAAGGAGCTAGAAAAAGAGCGGGTTGGGAACTGGGAAGACAGAATTTAAAAAGCCAGACTGGTGTTGGTGTTACAACTCTCCCACCTCCAATTTCTTTTCTTGCTCATCATCTTCATTGGAACAAAGGTGGTCGGTTGGCCGATCGCTCGCCAAGTTGACCGGCCACAAGTTGCAGAATCGTCGCCGGGGGGGCCGAGCGCGACAGGAGCTCGTCGTGACACGCACTCCACCAATAACTAGGAGCAAAAGAGTATAAAAAGAATTCAATCTCATTTTTTTCCCGCAATATTTTGTCCTCCAAGCACATGGCTGCTCCCTTTGTTTTTTGCCCTTCTTCCCCTCCTCACATGTCTTGAACTGTTTTCTTTATTGCTTGCTTTCCACTTCTACTTTCCAGGTTTCCTCTGTTATCAAGAAAAGTTGCATTTGCAGGGTCTAATTTCGCTCTGCGAAAGTTTGTAGCAGGAAGCTGGGACTTGAGTTTCCTTGCCTAGATCTTCTAGACTTGCATCACAGGTACTGTTCATCTTGGTTTCTGGAATATATCTGCATTCTTAATTGACAGCCGCACGAAATGCGAGGTTCATTAGACAAAGTGAATTCAGATATTAAGTAAGCTGAGTTTTGGCTGCTTGATTCTGAAACTGAAAATGTTATCAATCTGAATTTCAGTTTTTCCTGCTCATCTTTCGGTGGTGGGAGGGGTAGCTCTGCAATTTGGGTGTTGCTGCTCCTTGTTTGAGAGTAATTTAACTAGAATTCCTGTGAGATTCTGCAGAAACTTCAACTGATGCGATTTCGGTCATGCTCGAATAAGTATCACCAACCATTTCCTATTGGAATGTGACGTTGCAGAAGGAATTTTAACGCCCTTGCGTTTATTGAGGAATTCATTGACTTATTTAGGGTCTCAGTTGACTTTAATGTTCTATATACCTGAGAGTTAAGGTAAGTTAGCTCGAAGTTTACATGTTCCTGGTTTCTCATTTTTTGCTTGCTCAACACATCACCTCAAGTAAACTAGTTATTTTACTTGTGAATATGACCTGAGTCATTGTTCGTAATTTTTTTTACAAGTTGCAGAGAGGATTTCTGATGAGATGCTTGCATATTCTGTTCAGGTTCAGTAGCCTTGTTTGTTATCTCCTCTACAGAAAAGGACTCCAATCACACATCTAGTCAAGCTGGTTTGTAATTAAAACATCAATCTGTTCCTGTCAAACTGGCTGCCTGCTTGTGACTATTCCTGTCTATCTATTCTGAAATTTTGGTCTTTTATACGTTTGTGAGATGGGAGAGGATTTACATGAAGAAATGGAGATCGAGATGCTCCCTTCTATGTGGCCAGAAGGTCTTGAAAAAGTGGCCGGGAAGAAGTTCAATGTCGAAAAGCCAGGGGCAGAACAGGATATGCTCCAGGAAGTTGACATAGTGGATGAACCGTCAATAGTTGATTTCAAAACCCTTGTAGAGTTGACTAATTACAGTGAGAAGGGATCCTCACAGCTAGCTTTTCTTGTGAAGAATTGGGAGTTCAAGCAAGCAAATGTTGTTCGGCT
Source organism: Houttuynia cordata (assembly GCA_039654745.1). Classification (NCBI taxonomy): domain Eukaryota; kingdom Viridiplantae; phylum Streptophyta; class Magnoliopsida; order Piperales; family Saururaceae; genus Houttuynia; species Houttuynia cordata. The sequence continues at coordinate 7,806,185 of CM077513.1, read as the reverse complement.
TCTCAATGAAGAGCTCAATACCTTGAGCAGACAACGGGAGGAGGCAGAGCTGAAGAAATTGGAGATATTGGATGCTTTCCAATTTGAGGATGTGGGCGACAAGATATCAATTTCCATATTGGATGAGGTCTATGATATATGGGGAGCAGAGCCCAGGAGGAAGAAAGATGTGGTATTGCAGAATAAGAGTCTTGAAATCGAAGCTGAGTATGGCACAATCAACTACTGGAAACAACGGGCTATGCAGCTGGAGAAGATGCTGGAGGTGAGTATGCAGAGAGAGCAAGTTCTGCAGGAGAAATTGCAGGAGAACATAAAGAACTTGGAAGCGCAGTCCTCGCCCGTGGAAGAACTGTCCCAGATTTTGAAGAGAGCCGATAATTTTTTGCATTTTGTACTTCAAAATGCACCTGTAGTCATTGGCCATCTGGTATTTGCTCTCCGTGATAGTCAATGGTTTCTAAGGCCCACTCTTTATATGAATGGGATGCTATCATGACCATCCACACTTTTATTCATATTCAATTCATGAAATTCTTTACTAAAAACTTCTATCCCCTATGTAATCGAATTTAAAGTTTCAAAAATTCACTTAGATTCACCAGTGAAATGTCTCAGTGTGAACTTCTGGAGGGCTTTAGCCGAAATGTGGAAAAGATTATTTCTTTTCTTTTCTTTTTTTTGTCCTTCTAATTATAAAGCTAATTTGTACATAAGTGGTGTCTATTCTAAACTAATGAATGCATTTCATGGAAAAGATAGTAAACAACTGACATTCTCTTTATCGTGTGCTATAGGACAAGGAGATGCGTTACCGTTTCATTTACAATCATTTCCCAAGTTTGCAGGAGGAGGTAATTTAAAAAATCACAAACGGTTTCATGAAAGGTTATGGAGTGTATTGACAGTCAGTGAAGTGACATCTTTCTTGGTAGATATTACCTTCCAAAAACTGGAAAGTGACTTTTCCTTACATTTAAGGAGAAGAAAACATTGTATGATCTTTATTGTTGGTCGATTAGTTAATTTTCTCTGTTCGGTGATTGCAGGACATCCTAGGTAGAACGGATGTTGAGATATTTTCTGGAGCAGGTGTTAAGGAGTCGCAGGATTTCAAGAGGGAAGTCATGGAGCGAGGCGTACCTGCAAAGAGGGAAATTACATTTGATACTGAGTTATTTGGCTCAAAAACCTTTCTGATACATGTGGAGCCAGTATTCAGCAAATCGGGGGAGACCATAGGTGTAAATTATATGGGAATGGATGTTACTGACCAGGTTAGTTCTTCCAACTTCGCAATCATATATGAAGGATGGAATGGAAGAGGCTTATCAGACAAATTATTTTCTTCTGATTTTATAAGCCCCTGTAAACACCATTTTTGGTGCATGACAGGTCAATAAAAGAGAAAGAATGGCAAAGATTCGTGAGGAAATTGCTGTCCAAAAAGCGAAGGAAACAGAACTCAATAAAACGATTCACATTACAGGTAATGCAAAAGTAAATACTTTACAATGTTAAAATAAGGTCTTTGCATAAAATTTTAAATACTATATCTGAATACTGTTCTCACCGCACACTTATCTGCTGCAATTTTCCATCTTTTTTAGAGGAAACAATGCGGGCTAAACAAATGTTAGCTACCATGTCGCATGAAATAAGGTCTCCCCTCACGGGTGTGGTTAGCATGGCTGAGGTTCTTGCCAATACGAAATTAGACCAAGAGCAGCAACAGCTTTTGGATGTCATGTTATCATCTGGAGATTTGGTATTGCAACTTATCAATGACATTCTTGACCTCTCCAAGGTTGAATCAGGTCAGGACACAAGCCTGCTTTGAATTGTACAAGTACATTAAATGACCGTTAGAATAGTCTTTGCACGTCTTGTTAGCATGTAAGCTGATAAATTGTACTAAATTATAAGATGGTATTTATACTGCTTCTTGCAGGAGTTATGAAACTGGAAGCAACAAAATTTAGACCAAGAGAGGTTGTAAAGCATGTTCTTCAGACTGCTGCAGCATCTTTGCAAAAGAAATTAACTTTAGAAGGCCTTGTAGCTTATGATGTTCCTGTAGAGGTAAGAATCACCATCTCCATTACACTTACTGGACTCTGTTCTTTTGAGTTTTCAAATGACTGGTATCCAATGCCGTGCATCTTAAGTCAATAATTAAGGAGGCATACGTTGAATTGTAAGTTTATCTCCACAAAGGAGCAGGCATTATTTTCGTAATCAATCACTTTCTCTGAGGAGCCAGGTGAATATGAACCAATAAAATGATTTATTTGTTTGATTTTCTTTGTCTTATATCATTTTTAAGACACATGATAGATGAATATTTTGCTCACCGAGCTTGTAAGAGGCTGTGACTCAGAATTTTGAGAGAAATTTCTATAGTTCTCTGATCTATTGATCTTTGTCAAATAAGAATTCTGCAAGCTTCATTCTTACTCAAAAGCTGTTTGGAGCTTGCAATCACTATTTTCTACTCAAATGAAATTTCTGCGAATTTCTTTGCACAATACTTTTGATGGTTATATTATTTCCTATCTTTTAGGTCGTCAGCGATGTGCTAAGAATTCGGCAAATTCTGACAAATTTAATCAGGTAGAAACTTTTTCAGATTCAATACTGAGAATATTTACTGCTGTTATATTTATCTAGATTTATTGGGTGGTCTTATATTTTGGATTCAATTATACAGATGACTAAAAATTATTAACTAAACTTTGCAGTAATGCAATCAAGTTCACCCACGAGGGGAAGGTTGGCATAAACCTATACGTGGTCCCAGAACAAATCTCTGGATCCACAGATTGGCACCAATCTACAAATTCATCAAGAGAAGAAATAGGAGAAAACTCTTCAATACTTCGAAATAGCTGTAAGCAAAGTGGGGATCATCTTGATCTATGTAGTAGTCTTGAGAATGGAGAAAGAATCTCGACTACAATGGCTAGTCTAATGGATGAAGATACAGGAACGCATTGTAATCTGTGCGAGACAACTGTTTGGTTGCGATGTGATGTGTATGACACAGGGATTGGAATTCCAGGTAAGCATTTGGGTTCTGCCCATGCTTTTGAATAGAAATCCAGTTCATTCAAGTGCAATGACTTATAATATTATGGTTTTAGGCAGAAGAAAGAGTTATATGTATCTTCTTGTTGTTAAATTGCGGATTTTTCAAGTATAAAAAAAAAATTGCGGATTTCTCAAATGACATATTGCTTTCCTCTAACAGAAAAGGCATTGCCAACACTCTTTAAAAAGTATATGCAAGTCAGTGCAGATCATGCACGAAAATATGGAGGAACAGGGTTGGGTCTGGCAATATGCAAACAACTGGTGAGTTGCATCGAGTTTTGTCTTTGTATTTGGTATTGGAAGGAGGAAATGCTAAATGATTTCGTTGGTTTGGTAGGAAACAGTGTTCCCGAGTTGTAGAACATGTATAAAGTTACTGTTAATTTTTAAAATCAAGGAGTCATACTGAGAGAAAATAGTTAAGATATCTCCTTATTAGTATGGATGAAGAAGCATTTGATGACCATTTAAAACAAATAAGTTTCTTTTGCTAAAAGTATTTTGTGAGCCTAGAATCCAACTAGCTGAATTGTAAAAAATCAATTGATGGATAGGGGCTAAGAGTGTGAGTATCAGATGAATAGAGTTGAGCCCATTATTGTGTGGAGTCAATTTATAGGCAGATCATTTTTAGGCATTACCTCATGATTGTGTGCATAGTTTACCAAACTGATCCTCAATTACAGGTTGAGCTGATGGGAGGCCATCTAACCGTGACCAGCCAAGAGAAACATGGGTCAACATTTACATTTGTACTTCCCTGTAAGGTGTCTCCCAGGCGGGATGCATCTGATGACTCCGAAGAAGCAGGAGTGAGCGAATCCATGTCAGATGATAATGCTGAAAGTGCGTCTGATGCATATTTCAGCTTTCAACCACGCACACTAGGTTCTATATTTTCTGGTGCTGGATCCACATCAAGGACGAAGCAACCGTCTACCGGCACTAATGGACATATGTCCTTAAGTAAACTTGATGGTTTACAAGACATAACTTGTTTACTACCGTCCAACCTGGACACACCAAGAGAATCAATATCAATAAACAGTGCTTATTCAATTTCTGATGATGCAGAGTCTTCATCTGAACATGAATGTTATGCAAAACAGAGCGCAAATGTCGATGTGACTTCAAATGGAAGAGGTAAATCACATCGTATAAACACAAATGGTCTTGTTATGAATAGATATCAAGGGCCTAGTTTGGGTGCAAGTAATGCTCACAGTGTTGCAAGCTTTCAAAACGGTCCGAAGACTTCCGAGGAGAAACATGATTTGGTTATGAAAAGTAATGCAGAGGAAAGTACTTCCAAAAGCAAGGACTACCATGGGTCTGATCAGACCAGCCAATGCTCTTTAAAGCCAGCCAAAGCTATATCTCAACCAAAAATACTCCTCGTGGAAGACAATAAGATAAACATTATGGTTACACAGTCCATGATGAAGCAGATTGGTCATGCCATAGATGTCGTCAATAATGGACTGGAAGCAGTTCGTGCAGTTCAGCACTATAACTATGATCTCATTCTAATGGTAATATCACAATGATTTACATCTCTTAAACGCTCTTCCACAGATGGCAGCGGAGCTTAATTAACTTCTTTTGTTTTATATGCAGGACGTTTGCATGCCAGTTATGGATGGCCTTCAAGCGACAAGATTAATTCGCTCTTTTGAAGAGAATGGTAACTGGGATGCAGTGAAGGAGGCAGGGATCGAGTTAGACGGTACATTCACTGATTCACAACCAAGTAATCAGGATACTTCAACAGTAAGGAGGCGTATTCCAATAATAGCAGTAAGTTTTCTAATTTTGTATTTGTCATGTGTTATTGGTTTCTGTCCTTACAGATGCAACTTGCATGCTTCTGTAGCTATTAACAAAACCACTAATTTGCAACTACAAGATAAATTGAAATTTTCTGATATTGAATTATTTTTATTGAAAGATGACATGTCCATTTTTGAGAGGCTCATGTCCTCGCTTTGCATGATTTAGGATTGCCTTTAAAAACTTTCTCCAGCACGTGTTTACACTATGAGTTTGTTGCTTTTGTCGCAGATGACAGCAAATGCATTGGCAGAGAGCGCTGCAGAGTGCCTTGCAAATGGTATGGACTCCTTTATATCAAAGCCTGTTACATTTCAAAAATTGAAACAGTGTCTTCAACAGTATTTGCAGCAATAATCATGTGTATATTAGCTCTTAATGTAAAAAGGAAAAAGAAAAGTGTCGTCCAGGAAGGTTTTGTAATTAATGTATATCACCTGGTTTTGTCATCCTCTCAATGGTGCCGTATTAATTGCAACAACAATATAATCTACTCTCCAGAAGGGAAAGAAGTTCTGAAAGTCAATACAAAATTTAGATTGGAAGATGGAAACATGTGCATGCTGATAGAAAGTGCAGCCTCCATGTGCTCTTTCCTTCTTCATGCACCAAAAATGTTTGTGAATTCAGATTATAGCGGGCTCATAAGTTAACACTGGTAATCAATGTTACCAATGTTTGTGCCTGGAAGTTGGAACACTATTGAAAACAACTTCCAAGCTCTTTCCATCATGCTTTGCTCACTTTCGCTTCTAGAGAAGCTCAAAGTGTAGACACACATAAATTGAAATAGGGCAAATTCTAACAAAACAGAAGAATACCTGCTTGAAGAACTGAAAAGTATTTAACAATCAGCAATCAAGTACAAAGAAATCTCCCTCCAAATCTATGAGAGTTCAGGAAGATCACATTGAGTCCAGTGTTAAAACTTGACTCCACAAGCAGAGGAATGAGCAGAGCTCTAAAATGAACGAAGTTCGGACACTAGAAAATACCAACTTACTCTACTAACTGAAAGACTACTATTTACACTCAAATACTTGGAAAGTTTCATTCCCTCCTCCTGCCAGCTCGGTGCATTGTTTTGAATTTTTAAAGGAATTGGAAACAGCTTACTGCTATGAAGCCAAGTGAAATCTCCATAACACCCTTCAGTTAAAATTTCCCCAAAGTGCTCGAGGAAATGTTTCACGTAGATCTTCTTCCTCCTAAAGTAACGGTATATAACAAAGTTATACTCCCTCTGTCCGATAAAGCCTGTCTGCATTTTAAAAACATGGGTCCATCATTACATGGCCAACTTTGCTCTTTTCCACCAAGTGCGGCACGTGGAACACAATTGGGGTATAAGCACCTCCAACTTGAACATAAGACCTCCTAGAGATATGGAGCTTTGATACCATGTGAGATAACCAAGTTTCTTATTAATTTATTTGTTTAGTATATACTCCCACATTTTCGACTTCTCGATTTTAAAGATGATATAAGGATTCTCACACACTTTAAGAAGCCACATTTTTTTGTGTATTCTCCTCTAAAAAATTGTTGAATTTCTCTCTCCACATGAAGTTAACACTATAGTTCAACACCAATTAAGAAGAGAACCGAGATGATTTCGCAAATTAAAAGATTGGATATGGACCAAGGTTTGAGAAGCACTTCTACCTGGAATATCCAAATTTCTTGTTAAGATGGGGTTTGGTTGATGTACAAACTCTTTTAATTTTGGCTGCTGTGCAAACTTGAGTGTGAAGCAAGTATACAATTTCCAATGATGTGCAAACTTGTGTAACGGTAATGCTAATCGAATTATATACAAACACTACAATTTGTTTACACATTTTGTTCTCCTACGTTAGAAAGAATTTGAGACGACCTTGTCATATCTTATATCCACCTGTGCATTTTGGCAACCGCACTCCTCCATTGTCTTGAATGGTGTTTAAATTCGGAGAAGCAGAAATTCCCTCATCATCTTCACTAACAGGATTTCCCATTGTAAAACTAGAGAATCCGAAATAGCTCGTTCACATCAGTAATGGTCGGCTGGAGTTGTTGCACCGTCAACATTGATGTTAAGCTGGCCGTGTAACTAGATGTCAGGATCTAGATATGATCATCACAAATCTGGCCAAGTTGCTCAACAGCTTCTCCTCTGCATTCTATTATTTCATGGTGAAAGAAAGATATTAATATCATATGTCATATTAAATGACAAGAATCATATTAAAAGATCGAGAAACTTTCGAGTTGCATTGGTCTCCAAGCTTGCTGTGGTGTTCTGTGGTTGTGGAGCTGACCCATAGATCGGGGGTTCGAAAGTGTGGTAGAGAGGAAGAGAAACTCCGAGTTGCAGGTCTCTCCATCAAAGAATTCAATATGTTTGACAATTTAGCTTCATGTTTAATATTTGAACGTCTTGAGTCTTCAAGACTTGAATAGTCACGCAGTCACGCATCTTGCATTGTAAGCGATAAAACCATTCGTAAGATGAAACCTTCTTGTGTTATGTTTTGAGGAGTCTTTTGTTAACGAACGTGATCTGGATCGCCCAAATTAACTTTAAGGGCGAAAGTTATCGAACATGATTCCAGCTCAACAACACATTTTTTAAATTGAAAGCCTCGAACATGTTACACGCTATTGATTGGCTGATGGCTGTGGAAAACATTTTTTTGACCGCCTAGAGACTGTCCTCCATCAGCTGGGAGCCGTCGATCATTGGGATTAACAACAGCGCACACACTTGTACTGTGCACTCTAGCAGCCGCACCGTGGCCTACAAACTCGATACATCTCCATCGCCTGAACAAATAAGTCGGTGAAACGAGGTCCTGCTCTCAGTTCATCATATCCGAAGAGTCATGCGACATTGACGTCAGTAGCTAATTACTTACAAAAAAAAAACTCAAGTAGCTATTTATTTATTCTCATTGATTGTGTGGAGTTATGACTTGAAGCCAGAGATTCTAAAACCAAACAAGCATAACAGTTTAGGAAAGCATATTTAAAACAGGACGGAGGGAGTATTATTCAACAGTGATCTGCAATTAGCTTAATTCAAAACCTAGATGAGAAAATTAAAGGAAAATTGCACATCAATTTCACAATTTGAACAAAATGTCATAAAATCTCTTGTTATAGAGGGTTTGTTGTTGTTATAACGTATGGTTACATTGAATTCTATGATACAGGATTGAAAAAGGCTTTGTTTCAGCATCGTTAATGGGAATGTATATAGAGACATCTCCAAATGTAAAACTACCAATTATATTTGAAAGACGAGAACAGGATAAGTCTTTACAAAGAAGAATCTTTTTTCATAGATGTAGACTATTAGCTCCTATAAACATTTTGAACTATTTACATGTTAGTAACTTGTCATCTGACAGGATATCTGGACCTACTTATGTTCCCAACCGAAGGAGGTAAAGGACAACTCAATTGCTATTAGAATATAAGATTCTAAGTATCTATAATCTCCTACCGTTGGTTATTATGCCTGGCTTTAGCATCTATCAACAGCTTCACCACATCTCTCATGTTTGGTCTGAGATTTGCCTCCCTTCACTGTACACTTCAGTGCCACCAGGAGTATTTTGTGCACTTCTTCCCTGACTGCAGGATCTAAGACATCTGGTCTTAGACTAGGATCCACGACCTTGTCTAGAACTTCAGCATCATTTGACGTGGATTTCACCCAACCGACTACGTCAGTACCCTCCATAAAAGAGGGATCTATGGCCTCCTTACCAGTTATCAATTCAAACAGGACCACTCCATAGCTGTAGACATCCGAGTCCTTGCTCATCCTAGTAGAAAATGCAGTCTCTGCAGCAAATTATAAGACTAAGTTAAGCGCTTAGTACTTTCAATTGTTTACACTGAGATAGATTGACACTCCTACACAAGATATAGCATGTAGAGTCTGGAAATCAGCGCTGTACCTGGGGATATATAACCGATGGTAGCCATGATAGAAGTGGATTGAGCAGAAGCAGAAGCCTGGTCCATGAGAATGGCAATGCCAAAATCGGAGATGTGAGGCTCCATATCTGAATCCAAAAGTATGTTTTTGGGTTTAATATCTCGGAGTATAATTGCTGGGTTGCAGTCATGATGAAGATAGGCTAGTCCTTGGGCAGTCCCAAGAGCTATTCGATAACGGTTGCTCCATTCCAAAATGTGACTAAGCCTATTTGCATGAAGAGCATCATAAAGACTTCCATTTTCCATATAATCATATAAAATCAACCCGTAATCTTTTCTCAACCAAAATCCCTCAATATTCACCAAGTTTTGATGTTTGATCCTCCCAACAGTTTTTATTTCCCTGATCATGCTTAGATTTGCACCCTATGTCCAGCTATAGCAAATTTCTTCACTGCATAAACTTTTTCTGAACTCATAGAAGCCCTGTACACTGTTCCATGTGCCCCTTTACCAATTATATACCTGTCATCTAAATTGTCAGTAGCTTCCATTACTTGGTACAAGAGCAAAGATGATCCTTCATGAAAAGACATTTCAACATCAGCTGTTTTTCGTTTGGACCTGAGAAACATGCATCCCAGAAGCAGAATTAATATCACACACCCAATAGAAGATCCCATGGCTATTAGCACAATATGAAGTGATGTTAGGGCTTTGCGTTTGCTTAACCTAGAACATGGAGCAATGTTACGGTTTTCTGAACAACTTGAATCCACACAAGGGAGACACAGACCAGGATTGCCCAAAAGGGAATTAGAAGAAGAGTTCAAAAGCGGCACCCAGGAAGCCGGTATAGAGCCTGTAAACCGATTGTAAGAAATGTTCACTTGAAGCAATGAAGAGAGATTCTCCAATGGTGTCAAACCTCCTGTCAGATTATTGTATGACAGATCTAAACTTTGAAGTATATTCAGCTTCCCAAACTCTGGAGGGATTTCGCCGAGCAGTCCATTATCACTAAGATTCAATACAACAGACAATTTCTGTAATTTCTGTAGTGATGGTGGAATTCTACCATCAAATTTCCACCGAGCTGGAGTTCTATGAGCTGGCTTAATTCAGATAAGGATTCCGGTGTCCCTCCAATAAATTGATTTTCTGAAAGTACCAATTGGCTTAGTGATGTTAAGTTTGCCAGACTTCGAGGAATAGCACCACCTAGAGAATTGAATCCCACATCAAGCAAGTACATCCTACTGTTCCGCGAAATTTCTGAGGGCAGATAACCCTCTAGTCTGTTGGTAGACAGATTCAGAACCCCAAGGTTCACAAGGTCAAAAATTTCTCGAGGTATGGCACCTGTGAGCTTGTTCTGTGATAAGTTGATTGTAGTGAGGTTTTTACAGTTAGCCAAACTCAATGGAATCGGTCCACTAATGCTATTTCCTTCTAAATCAAGAAATAGAGGATTGGGGTTCCCCACAAATTCTGTAAGGAAGCCAGAGAGCTTGTTATACCCTAACCTTAATCTCCTCAAAGTCGAACAGTTTCCAATATCGGAAGGTATGCCACCCTCAAGTTGATTATAACCCAAATTCAAAAGTGTTAATCCTCTTCTAAAACATAAGTTTGGTGGGAAATAACCTGTGAAGCTGTTGTTTGTCAAATCCACTTGTTCCAAACTACTATTGATCCCTAGACCCTGTGGTATCACTCCTGAGAAACGGTTGTTAAAGAGAGTAGTATTCCTCAAATGTCTGAGCTCAGTTATTTCAATGGGCAGCTCTCCTGAGAGGTTGTTGTTGTAAACAAGAAGGTTTGTAAGTGTAGGAATTCTCCAAACCTCCAAAGGAATCTCCCCATCCAGGTAATTTTAAAAAAGAAACAGGTCCTCCAACTGGTGTAACTTGCCCAACTCAGACGGAATAGCCCCACTCAATCTGTTTGCATGGAGTCGAATAGCTTTCAAAGACCTACATTTGCCAATCTCTCGGGGTATTGGCCCCTCCAAAGAATTGAACGAGAGGTACAGTGCAGAAAGATACGAGGGAATGGAACCGGTTAACGAGTTCTCAAGGGCTGACAAGGTTGTCAAGTTTGTACAATTTCCCCAACCATCTGGGATGTTTCCACCAAACTTGTTGTATGACAGGATTAAATCAGTCATTTTCTTGCAACTGCCCAATCCGAAGGGGACCTCCCCTTCTAGCCTGTTTCGACTAACATCGAAGTAAACCAGACCTCTAATGTTATCTAAACTCCCACGCAACCGACCGACTAACTGGTTATACGACACAGTTAATTCCTCCAGTTCACTATAATTTCCAATTGAGGCCGGTACAGGCCCGGCCAACTGATTTTGTGACAACCACAGAAACTTGATTCTGCTCGAATTCCCGATGTTCTTCGGAATCAAGCCGGAGAATCCATTATCATGGAGGTAGACACTGTCCAAGTTAGGAAGGTAAAACAAGGACTTGGGAATAGTTCCATTAAATAGGTTTGTGTAAAGCCGTAAAGACTTCAACTTTTGCAGGTTCTTCAGACTACCAGGAATCCCGCCGGAAAGATAATTTTCATAGAGATGCAAGTTCTCGAGGAAGGTGCAATTACCTACCTCAGCCGAAAGTTCACCAGAAAGGTTGTTGCCATCCAGATAAATCTCCCTCAGATAGCTCAGCCGCCCGATGTGCGGTGACAATGTGCCGGAGACGCCCGTCTGCGACAGCTGTATGGCGACGACATTGAGCCTGCTGTTGCAGCGGATGCCGGTCCAGTTACATGGAGTCCGGTCGGAGGAGTTCCAAGTTGATCTGACTGAAGCCGGCAAGATGAGAGTCTCCAGCAAGGACAGCAGAGCTTCTCCGTCCGAGCTCAAGCTGAAGACATCTTGAGGAGTGACCGAGATAAGGAGGAGGAAGAGAGTTCTCGAGACTTCCACAGACATTTTAAGAATCTAAAATTTTAGAGAAGTCTGGCAATGGAACAGAAGCAATGGAGGGTGGACATGGCGGAAGGAGCTTGTTTCTTTAAACGGAGAGCAGGCAGAGGCTCGGTTTGACAGAGTTTGGCCTAGAAACACATGAGGTGAGTTGAGTTGAGGAGCATGTTCCATTGCTTTTCAATGGTTTTTGCTGACGGGTTTTGGCCACAAATAGATGAGTTTTAGAAATTTTTGTTATCCTCTTGGGCATTCAACGGGCTCGGATGGTCATTTTCGATGTCGTTTCCAGTTTTGAAGTTGAAGGCTGTCCTCGGCTTCAAATTAGGGAAGACAGCAACGTCCCTGAAAGCAGCATCGGACAGACAACATTGAATGTATAATACTGTATAGCCAAAGAGGATAATTAGTAATATGATACCATCAAATGGATTCACTTTATTAAAACCAAAAATGGAGTCACTTCACAACGATGAGTTACCTCTCTTTGCCATTTAGGTCATGCGTGCAAGTGTGAATTATTTACTTAGCACTGTTGGATTCAGATGGGCACTTAAATACAATATGCACTAAAACAAAGAAACGACAACGATGAGTGGCAGCTAAGTTTACCATTTGTATTCCAACTTTCCATGGATTATTGATGCAGTTTTCTTGGGCAATTGGACGTGAAAAAAAGCAAAACATCTACGGTGGATGTTTCACTTTCACTATTCATTTTCTGTTTTTTTCACTTTAAGTGTGAAACACGTCATGAGGATTTTCAGCTGAAAGTGAAAAAAAAAAAGGAAATAAATAGTAAAAGTGCAACATCCACTGTAGATATTTTACTTTTTTTCACGCTCCAAACGGCCAGAAGCGAGTTAACAACCAGGGCAGAACAAACTTCGGTTGTTTGATCATCCCCATATAAGTGCTTGGTCCAATCCGGAGGCCCCAGTATTGACAATAGTCTTCCAATGCGTGCTTAATTGACCAATAACTTAAAGCAAAGTAGGTTAATTGTGGTCACAAATACTCTTCGAGACCTACGTAATCCAAATGACGCACTCTAATATCTCACTCACGCATGCACCACCAATAAACAAAGAGTACTGATAACCAACATGACTTTAGAATGCGTGTAGTAGGTGCTCAGCTCTAAAACCTAAAACCGTCATTCTCGTTATCTGCTGTCTCTCCACAAGTCACTTAAGCCTCATATTATACACGCCGTGTGTCCAATTTTAACAGCTCCAGCAGGTAAGTTAGCGATTTTGATTGAAAATTGAAACCACAACAACGAGACTGTTGGGGGGTAGATGGGGTTGAAAATCCACCTAAATTGAGCCGAGTGGAGCATCTATTTTGGGACTGTCATTTTCCCCGGATGGAGCTATTAAAAACGGAGGGGAGGGCGGGTGCATGCAAGAACAAACTAACAAAACAAGGATTAATATTGAACCACGGGAAACACTTCAAATTGTTGGTTGACCTTTTTAGCATAGGAAGCCAAAGAACTCAACGATGAAGAATGGCAACCATTTAGCAGGCAAACAAAACGGGATCATTGTTCAAAACTTCTACTCGTCTATAAGTTAAGACTGTCTCAACAAGGTTTTTAGTCCTATGCCTAGCTAATACAAAGCACGCTGAAGAAAATTACCAAATTCATGAGCACTGGACTTCGCCAACACAGCAAATTTTATCTTGCAATTTGCAGGAGTGCACGGTGATTGTAGCAAAATTCACCTGGAAATTGCTGAAACTTTTGAGTTTGTCCCTTGAATGCGACTCCTTTAACAGCAGGAGTTTCCATTGCCTGTAAAACAAATTCTGCATACAAATCACACTGGCAAATAGTTCCAGCATCCAGTGTATGTCTCCCAAAATGTCATTTCATGTAAGATGGAATGTTTATGGATGATAAAGATGGTCATGACGCAGATGTTGATCCACCCTGACATGGTCATGACACAGATATTCATTTCATGATGACATGGTTAAAATCAATAACCATTTAATGCCATAGAAGGAAATCATAAAGCAAATGAGTTTTGAGTGTCCCAATTCTCAACATCTATAAAGTTTAATGGAGATTATGATCAAGTTGAAGTTCATCCCTGCTGCAAAATAAACCGCATACCCATAGAATAAATATGATTCTAAACAAGGTGCATGGTCTTAAATGCACATAAAAATGTACTATCATAAACACATAATGCCCCAAAAACTTTCTTTCCACAGCTGTAATTGCACTGATGGTTATCATATGCACTGAGTCAGAAGATATGCCAATGATGACGTATTATGTAGTGCAATGCAATCGCATGATATGCCCATCATGCATGCATTTCTATTTTCCTGAGTAAAGAACAGAATACATCCCTTCCATCTATTGGTAGACAGGAGCTCCACTTGGGTCTGCTGCTATAACTCCATTGCTTGGATCCTTCCTTTTCCCAAAGGGATTCTTGGAAAATGTTCAGCGGATAAAGGAAAACAACAATCACATTTACACGAAAGTCATTCACCAAAACAAAGAGAAAAAAATCAAAAACCAAATTGTACAGAAAAGTTGGTGCATATAAAGTATCTATATTTATTAATAATCACAAATCAAACGTGTGGCGCACAAGTAGCCATTCTCACCAATTGTTTCCCAGTCAAAACACACGAATCTTAAGTAAACACAGGCTCCAATTTGTTTTTGTTTTTTGTAGAAGCTAAAAAATGTTTCAATGTCGTATACACAATAGATCCAGTTGGTGCAATGTCATACCTATGAAAGTCAGCTAAAAAAAATATTACATGGGGATCTCTTCTTGTTTTGCTGTTATAATTGCAATCATCATCATCATCATTTTATTGTGCTATCGTTATCACTATTATTATTATAATTGGTACTAGTACTAGTATTGTCATCATTACAAAGGTCACTGTCCATATGAGGAAATTTTCTTGCTAGATACTATGCAATACACTTTATCTAAACAAAAAAATGCAATTCGAATGTTCTTTCAAATCTTATCGATTGGAAATTCTTTCCAGACTTTTCGATATTGTCAGCACATTTAGTTGAGAAGATGGTGGATTATGCACTTCTTCTTTGTCTATCAAATATCTACTAGAATGCAATTTTCAAGAATTTTTGCCTCCTTTCCTCATCTAGTAAGTACTGGCATTTGAAGTAAGTGCTTTATTTATATATAACTTTGCATCAAAAGTCAGTGAAGAGGAGGGGGTGTTATGCTACCACTGAGTGATGGTATTTAACCTAATTGAATTTGAATATGGGTTATAAGTAAAAGCAACATATATTACTTAAAGAAAAAAGAAAAATACATGCTCGCATAAGTATATAACCTAGCAGGGTGAATTGCCAATAAGATCTAACTAGATCAATAATGTTTTGCAATTGTACTTTATATCAGCCAACCTCAACTTTTTTTATCAATTCAAGTAACTGTATATGTAAAAGTCGGATCAGTCTCCATATCACATGCTAGATTCAACAGGAAAATAAAAAAAAGGCAAGACAAAAGAAGGATATTGTATCCGCATCCCACCACGTCCAGAACTAGGGACAACAGCACCCTGCAGATTCTGGTGGACAGTTGTTGCACTATTCACGTCCTACAAAGAGTTTAGCCAGCCCAGAAGTATAACAAGATCAAGACAAGGGAGATACTAGGGGATAAATAGGTGATATAAACTGCACACAAATATAAACTTACTTCAAATTCGATGAAGCAGACTGTATTTCTTTCCTGCCTGACAATTTTCATTTGCTTAAAACCCGGTTGGCTGGAAAAAATGGTAGGAAAAAATAATAATTTAAGCTATGAAGAAAAGTTCAGATTCTGAAAAAAATGCATAAGGTTTACAACCTAGTTTATGCACAAAACAGCAATCTTTATGCACACAAGGAGATGGAACAAATATCGGAAAAGTCATTAGTTAACCAAACAGACAGCAGCAATTAAAGTAAGAGGTGGAGATGTGACTGAGGCTAAAGGATCATACACACTTAAAAGGCCCCTCAGCTCTTCCTCAATTATGTTTTCACCAAGATTGCCAATAAATAGTGTATTACAAGGAGGATTGTCCTTAACATTCTGCAAAAATGGAACACCCCGTTACATTTCTCAGTGAATTTAAAATGCTTTAAGAGAAGACAAACCTTGAAAGGATTTCCAAGATTAAAAAACAAATAAAAAAATAAACTAAGAATATATGCTGTCGGCTAAAATAATTGAATATAATCTGATAATTAAAGTACTTTTAGTCATTGTCAATACTTTTTCATCTCATACTATTGCATGGTGTCAGCTGTATGGAATTTAGTGACAAGGGAAACTCTGTCGAAATTCAGCAAGGACACAAACCAAAGGGTACAAAAAACAAACAATGACGCACAAGACGAGATTTAGGTGGTTGGCAAGTTGCCTATGTCCATGGCCGGAAGAGTGATGCCTTCACTATACTTGTGAAAATCCGGTTACAGGCCTCAAAACGTTGACACCTGAGAGAAACCCATTGTACAGCAGCCCTATTTTTTCTCCTCTCTCTCTCTCTCTCTCATGAAGGAGGAGAAACAAGCCCAAGGAGAAACCCAAGAGCAGCACCCCGTGAAAACATTCCAACTGCCTTTTTTTCAAAGTTTTATGGCAATAGAAACCCCCGCCCCCGTGAAAAGGACTACCCCATCTCTATCTCTTTTTATATGTCAACCCACTACGTGGGCCGAAGTACAAAGATATACTCCACAGTCCACACACAATGACGTGTGCTTCAAGACTCAAGTCAAGTACAACAAACTTATCTAAAAAACACACTCCCCACATAATTTACCTAAGAAACATAAATCCTATTAAAACTAGAAAGCAATAGCCATCCTGATCCATAAAATTAACTAAAATAAGCAAACTCCTAAGGAATGCTAAGGGCCATAACTCATATCTCAACATAAAACATAGTAAAACATACACTGCCACTTCACCTGAATGGGAGCATAACCAGCAGGTGCTGGAATGGGAGCAGGGGTAGGCATGGGGACTGGCGGAAGAGGATAACTAGCATATGGGTCATATGGGGCAGGGGGCGCCATGTACCTGAGAAGGATACACAGCAAACAAAATTTATGGCGTGAAGAGAACTATATAATTGCAGAGCCACATCGCAAGTGATTAAACGACAGTTTTGTTATTAAACGTTAATAATCAATTACTTACATCAGTCAAGATGAATCAGAAATAACCACATACCAAAACAGCAATATAAATTAAAAATATAAGAACATGGTCAAATTTGATGGAAGCAAGGTATTTGTTGAGCTTTAGTTTCAATAGCAATAAACATATACCCTTGCGGCCACATGGGTGCAGGTGGAGGGTGAAAAGGTGCAGGACTTGCATAGCCAGAGTGAGTATAATCCCCTCCAGTTCGTAGTCGTTTACTTTGATCAAAGGACTGATCAGCTACTACACCTACACATGAAATATAAAAGACCTCATCTAGTACAGACATTAAGTTGAAAAAGAACCATATGACCGAAAAACAACACTAGAGTTTTCAACTATAACGAAGAATGGGTGTTAAAATAAAGGAATACATCTTGAGATAGCACAGCTTTATAGAGACCCCATATCTTTTTTGAATAATAACACCTCGTACTTAAAAATTGACTGCATCTCTTTATTATACAGCAAAACCTTCATTCCTTATTGGCCATTTGTAAGTTTGCTAGGTCAAGTCTACTCAAAATATGATGTCAATGTAGAGTTTCCAGAGCAATACGCACGGTTATAAATGCAAAATCCAGCATAGAGGTGGCAACTACAGTAGTGAAGCAACTAGCGTCCATATCACAAAATTTTATCCAACAATGTAACAATGCAACTATAGCAGAAACGACTACCACTTGTAACTTCAGCAATATGAAGTAAAAGACAAGACAACAAATTACCTCTCTTTACAAATAGATTTTTCTTCGCCATCTCGGTGTGCAACACAGACTTCGACTCCGCATCGAAAACCATGTCCTAAGCAGCACAAATTATCCATCTCACACTTACAGATCATCCATTGTACAACAGTTTACTCTCCAAAAAAGGCGGGAAAAGGGAGGTCACCTGAAGTGCGTCTTTGGCAGCCATTGCAAGCTGGGCGGAGGAGAAGAGGGCAAAGCCCATGGGCTGCTCTCCTTTGTTATTTACCTGAGACGCTTCGAATCCGGGCAGCCATCGCAGTAGATTTTGTAGCTCCCTCTCCTTCACATCCCCTGGGAGTCCGGATATAAAGATCGTTCGAACCTGATTTATATACCCAAAAAAACAACAATAAAATAGCAGAAACACAGAGCAGCGGGAAACAAGGAGGGAAGGATCCAAAGAGACCTCATCCATGGCCGGGCGATTAGGGTTTTCGACAGGGATGGGTGGCGGCGGCGGCACAGCCGGCCACTGTTGGTGGAACGGGTGAACGCCAGGGCCGGACATGGAGGCTTCGTCGCGCAGAGCAGCTTCGTCGAGCTCAGCGGAGAGCTCGTGACGTGCCCTAGAAGGCTCGAAGAGCAGCGCTCGCCGAAGCCCGTGCAAAATCACGCTCATCCCATACAAGACGTGTGAGATTCCAATATAGGCCTGTCGTCCATGGGCCACCGCCAGGCCCAAAACAAAACGTGGGCACAAGGTCGCCTCTTACGTGCTTCTTACGGAACCGCCGCATGTGCCGATTTCCATCTCCTTAGCCCATTAGGAGCAACATTTCAGGGTTTGACCTAGGGTTTTAGTCGGAGGGTTTTACTGTCTGTGAAGCGGAGGAGCTACGGAGACGAAGAGGATCGGCAGCCATGGCGACCACCAAAGTGCAAAGGATCATGACCCAGCCCATCGTGAGTGCACTCTTCTCCTTCCTTTTGTCTTCGTATTCCTCAATCTTGCTTGTTTTGTTTTCTTTTTTCTTAACCGATTTCATTGTTTCTTTGGCAGAACCTGATATTTCGCTTTCTTCAGAGCGTAAGTTGCATATTACCTTTTTCTGTTGAGTGTTTTAGTATAGTAGGTGCTGTGTATGTTCATACGAGTGCTTTGTTGTCTTCAGAAAGCGCGGATCCAGATTTGGCTTTTTGAGCAGAAGGATTTGAGGATTGAAGGCCGCATTATTGTAGGTCACTTTGTCCTGCTAAAAATTTGTGTTATTTGACATGTTTGCAATAGTAATAGCTGTTACACCTGGTTTTATTTACTTGACATAAACGTGTCTTGTTTGAGAGGAAGTAATAGCTGTTAGACGTAGATGTATTCTGTTAGAAAGTGGATGCATTTTGTCTTGTTCACGTTATTGAAATTAGAGTGCTGGTTCATTGAATAACTCTCTTCAACTTGAGAAGTTGCGGAAAAAGCTATTTCCAGTGGTTTTGTATCATATTGAAGGACGAGATGGGATTAACGGGTAGATAATTGCTACATTTCGTCCTTGGTTTAGCTCTTTGAAATTACCATTCACTTGGTGTGTCGGAGAATACATATCCAGTGCAGAAAATTAAGTAATATATAATCATCTTTTGTAGTAGTCTAGAGGATATGTAAGCCTTAGCTTGTGCAAAAAATACAGTAATGTGCCATCGTCTTTGGTGGTTGAAATGCTATAGAAACCCAATCAAGTGTTAGGTCTATTGGCAAAAACTAGCATTGTGAGCTTTACTGCTACATTATGAAAATATTCATGAATGGATCTAGATTGGGCTAAGGTTCACTCTTCTACTTTTCATACCTTGCACTCTACTATATTTTAAGATACATGTTCATTACAATTTTTGTTACATCTGCTGCAGATACGTTTTCTTGACTGAGGATTTCTATCTTTTGTTCTTTGTTATTATCGTTGATATATATGTGCATTATTTTTTAACATTTCGGTTAGTTTGTCTCATGTCTTGTTGGAGTGACAATGCTGATGATTTTATTTACCAAGGAGCGGTCAATTGTTTTTTCCAGTTTTAGGAAATACTTGTACATGTAGATCCTAGAAGTATTCAAAGTTTTAGTATCATCCATTAAATATTATACCACATTATTTGCTTTTCTTTCTCTATGGTATTAAATGTTTTTTGGCTATTAGCCTGAGTTTAGAATTTTCCTAGGAAAAGGTAGTTTTTAGAGACATCAGAAGCAATTGTCTAGAAGTACCACATTTTGGAACTACGAATGTACCTTGGCTTTTGGTGATAGCTATAGACCTCATAGATGCATCAGTAGAATGCGATGCTTCCATTATCATAGATGAGTCTTCCTTGAAGTTCGCTACCATTTTTCTTAAGTCAGGTTTTATATTTGACAAGCCCAATTGTGCTATACTTTCTTTACTGGATACTTGTTATCCCTTTCCTTTTTTTTGCTGGAATAGTTCTTGCCTTTGTTGCCCCTCGGTAGAGTACTACCGCCTTGCTCTGTTCAATTGCACTATGCTTTTATTGCTTGATCCTTTCGTCATACTTCAGAGCAGTCAGTGAAGCCATATCTTCAATTTCTTGTTATTATCTGTCAAATTCTTTTTCTTTATTGCAGTATATTAGTCATATTTGTATTATGTTTTTAGGCTCTTTCTTCTTTCACTTGTTGAGTTTGCTATGTTCACGTTGCATATTAATTATGGCATAAATGGATATTACCTTTAGAAAAATTAGGTTCTGTTAAATAAATATAATAGCAAGAAATCTTGAATGGTTGTCCTTTAAATAAAAAGAGCTATACGTTTCTGTTGGAAATGGCCCTTTTCTTTATTGATAGCTGCAGAAAATTTCTTTGCAAGCTGTCAGAGGAGGTTGGGGTTTTACTCATCGCAGGCTTCATTTTCCATACTAACTGCTTTCCCACGAACTTTTGAATCTTAATTTACATTGGAGTATATTAGTCATATTTGTATTATGTTTTAGGCTCTTTCTTCTTTCACTTCTTGAGTTTGCTATGTTCACGTTGCATATTAATTATGGCATAAATGGATATTACCTTTAGAAAAATTAGGTGCTGTTAAATAAATATAATAGCAAGAAATCCTGAATGGTTGTCCTTTAAATAAAAAGAGCTATACGTTTCTGTTGGAAATGGCCCTTTTCTTTATTGATAGCTGCAGAAAATTTCTTTGCAAGCTGTCAGAGGAGGTTAGGGTTTTACGCATCGCAGGCTTCATTTTCCATACTGACTGCTTTCCCACGAACTTTTGAATCTTAATTTACATTGGATTAAGAGGGGTTATAAGTGCTGGTTTTCTGCATGTTCTGATCATGTTTTAAGTGTCATGGCCAGCTCTAAGTGGAAACTAAGAATATTAGATGGCTCAACTGACTAGATGTAGCATGCTTAGATAGCATCCTGATAGTGGTTGAAAATTGTGATGCATACCTGCTGAAGACTTATTTTGTGGCTTGGCATTTATGTTAAATGAATTTGTTAATATACATTATAAGAGTTGCAGTTACGAATCGTAGGACATGTTGACACTCAAAATGCCTAAGGAGTTTAGATAAATTCTGGGAACATGGGAATTGTCGCACCTCCACCTTGGCCTTTAAAAAAATTTGACCTCTGGGCTGTCTATAGTTATTTTTAGGAGTACTAGAACTGCATAACTGGAAAAAATGATAAAATGCATTTGGTACCAGGGGGGTACAGGGTCGATGGTTAATTGCAGTTAACAGTTTTTTTCCCGTACATGTATAAAGGCTGCTTGAATATTTACGCTTCATGTTTAGAAGTTAGCATTTAGCAATAGTGATTATTTCTTATAATTGAAATTGGTTTACTTTCATGAGCGTGATTGATCTGGATCTGGTTACTTCATTTGTTTATAGGGATTTGATGAGTACATGAATTTGGTACTTGATGATGCAGAAGAGGTCAATGTTAAGAAAAATACTCGAAAGGAATTGGGTGTGTTATATTTGTTACTCATCTTATTTTCTCTCTACTTCTGTGTTCGTTTTTCACTGATTAAAAGATTGCAAGTCTTCTTTTGTAGGGAGAATTCTTTTGAAGGGAGACAACATCACGCTGATGATGAACACGTGAGTTACTTGTTATCTCATTTCCCTTATGGTGATTCTGTCTTCTACTTCTTTTATTACCTTTAGTTGATATCGTTTTGTATTGATACAGGGGTAAATGATTTCATCTTAGTGAGGGCTTGTATTGTTCTGTGGTCACTAGTTTAGCCCATTTAAAATGTATGGAAAGGCCAATGAATGCTTATGACTTTGATCAGCAGATCCGTGAGATCAAAATATTTCTTGTTATCATATACGCAACAGAAAAAAAATTGTTACGTTTTCTGTTCTTTTTTTTGTTTTGTTTTTGTTGTTATCATGTTCCCATTTTCTTGTTCTACCTCCATTGGTTAAAATGTGAATTTTGGTCTAGGACCTGCGACGAAGTATTGCTTAACATAGTGTCGAGCTTAGCATTACTTCAATATATAATGTAGGGCTATGTTATAAGTATTATGTAGCTTACTTTAGTTACTTATAGGGAGACTTTAGTAATTTTTTTTGTGGCATTTGGAAATTATCACTGTTCTGAAATATTGTGTACATTTGGTCTAGTCACGTGATTCCTTCGCCCCTCCTCTTTTCTTCTTCCCATTTCACTTTTCTTCTCCATCAAAAACCTCCAGCTTCTCGAGTTGCCGGATGTGGCTCGCCGACTCGTGCAGCTTCTCTCGGAGGAAGATGAGCTCAGATTCCTTGAGCTGGAGCTTCTTTACCATGATTTCGTAAGATCTGAGCAGGTTTTTCAGCTCTTGGGATGGCCTGCATCTGGGTCTATGTCGATTTGGGCTGGCTCAGCTACTTCTTGAAATAGCACTGCTTGAGCTGGGAGATGGTCTTAAGCTCCGAGACAATGGCCCTGTTGGCGAGCTGTACGTTTCTCGGATCATACAGCAACTGGGCAGCCTGGAGCTGCACGTAGGCGGCCTTGATGGCGGATGCACCGACAAATAACTAAGCCAGGAAAGCTCCCCTCCCCTGTGTCTCTGCCTTCTTGTCCACCTCGTCATTGGAAGGTCTAGACACAGAACCTTCAACAATTAAAAACAACCTTTGAGAGAGGTGAAGGTTACGTGAGTTTCTTGTGGACCCATGGTCTAATAAAAATAATATTTTTTAGGCAGAAAATAATATTTTTATATTATTTTATATGTACAAATACGTGTATGTCAGTAAATGAAAAACCACCGATGTAACAAGTCAATGCAAATGGAAAATTGATGGAGAAATATCATTGTCTATTTTAGGCCTATTGTCTAATAAAAATATTTTAAAAAATGTACATAATAGTTCATAATGGAGGGAGTATAATTTTAGCATGATATTAGTTTTCAAGTTAGGTTGCCATATAAAGTACAATCAGCAATGGAAGTTAGTAGCCGTAGTCAACTCCTGCCCACGAAAGTTGCATACGTAATTGTCAAAGGAAAAATGTAGACAGCGCTGGCAAGTCCGACTCATTGTCAAAGCTTCTTGTGAAGGCGCTTAGAGGTCACTGAGTCGATTCTTCATACACAATCTCCTAGGCTGGGGAGGCAGCTCGCTTACTTTTCCCGCGATTCTTCATGGCCATGTTTTTATGGCTTTTGTGCATCTTTTTTATTTTACTTTGGGCTCTTGAACCACCGGGATACGTGGACATATTACTCTTAGAACTGAACATTTAAGTTTATTCACTTGAAACTCAAGTGGCTGAAGCAAATCACACCGTGGACTTTTCGCTCATTCATAGACCGTAGCCCACTCAAGTAGGAGGCTCTTCTTTTTGAAAAAAGAAATTCGGGTCTCGCTGCAGGTCACGATGGTTCGAGCGATCAGGAAGTAGCTTTTTCTTTTACTGGGCTCCTTTAATAAGTCTGGGTGATGCACGTTATCATTATTGTCTGGTGGGCCGTTAATGGTAAAATCCGGGCCTATTATGGAGTAATTGATTGAATCCTCTCATCCTAACATCCCTCTGAACCGCCACACAATTTGAGCGTTGGAGGTCCATGTCACGGGCCCGACCACGCAGTTCATGTGATTGCACCGTATGCACTGGCTGGCTGGTTGTATTATGTCACGGGCCTCCTCCACCCCCCTGATATCCGCGATATTGGTTGCATTAGATCACTACCCATCATGGGGGAAGGGCCCAGCTGCCCCCATTGATTAAAGGGGGCGATGCGTACATCCACTCACCTAGTTGAATGCAATTACCTCCTCTGTGGTGGAAGATTCCAACATTATCTCAGGCGGGGGCGCCCGCGCCCCTTGTTTCGTTCAAGATTTCTTTGTGTTTGGCCAAATCTACCATTCCCAAATCATTTTGCCTTTAGGGCGTTTAACAAATAATTCAGATATCCTCCTGTTAGGATAGGGAGAGAATAGAATAGTCATGTATTTTGTTAGGCTTTTGGAGCGTCCATGGGCCAGGTAAGTTGGTGGGAAGGCCACTATAATCTCCAAATAAAGTCATTAACCTAAAAAACAAGTGTTACGAAGCTGAGGTAAACAGATAGGACTCTCTTAAAGTCGACCTGTTGATTGGTGTTTAAGGAAACAAAAACTTAATCCATACTTAATCCATCTACTCTATTCCAACCTTGGAGTATGTACCGGTGAATTTCTTACATTGTAATGGCAGACATGTATGGCTGCTATAAGTCTAGGGCGGACTCGGACTCTCAAAAGTTCAAGTCTACGTATGAATTGAAAATGTCGAGACTAATTCGAACTTCTGATTGTATGGCCGAACATGGACTTTGATTTATATTTGTCTCTTATCATTTATTATACACGATATGTTGTGTACCTATATATCATAGATATTTTCCCAAAAAAATTGTAGCATATATAGAATAAAAAGTACACATGCAGTGCTCAAGTCATTTCCGAAGACATGGTAAACAATAAAAACAAAAACAAAATAAAAATAAAAATTGGGCAAAGGAAAGTCATTGCTAAAAAGTGTTAATCGACCAATCCTCCTGAACTCGGACGAAGCTAAGTAGATTTACGCTACTTGGGTGGAGGTGGTTTTATTAACAAATCTACAACCAGCTGTTTCGCCTGCATCCGAAAGTGTTCAATCATGAGTGATCCTGCTTGTGCTTCTCATCGAGACAAGGTTAAGCTTCATGCCTAATCAAAGCGAGATTTGCGTGTCAGAACATTATCAACTAGAAACTTGCTTTATAAACCTTTAAGAGCATATTCGTGTAAGTAAGGCGTCATCAAATCCAGTCCCTTTAGTGTTTGGATATGGTGTCACCTGTCTTGTCCTTCCTAATCCACTGCCACAATATAACCCACAGGGGCCCCGCTTTACCATCATTAGCAAAGTGTTTTGTTCTCTTCATCATCATCTTATTCTGTCAATAATCACTGATTAAAATAAGAATCTATCTTTAGTGGCCAACCATCCTCAATTATCCACTCTCTACTTGTAACTAAGAAGACTTTAGGAAGACAACTCTAAATTCCACTAGTCCTCGCCCGAGTCACTACGGCGGACCTCGTCCTTGTCTTGTACGTTGGGGATGCTGACGTCAAGACGTTCATGAGAATGGCCTATGGGAAGATGCCACGTGTGGGGCATCTCTTGGTGCGCCACATCAGTACGGGCTGAAGCTGGCGTGTGGAAACAGACAGGACCGTAATGCGGACAGGACATTCCACGAGGGTGTGGCAGGCAGGCTGCAAAAGTGGCAGGGCCCACGAATGTCCCACGCAGTGGTGGGTGACAGCGGGCCCATGGGCCTTTGTCCTCATACCAAACCACCTGAGTCCCCTGGCTCCAGGGAGTGTCCGGCCCACACCACTGCCCCTTTCACCGTATTGTCCTTTTTCCAGACCGTAAATTCTTACAAAGATGTACTCACGTGCAACCAGTTAGCTTCATGTGATTTCAGTCCCCTTTTAGTTGGGATGGACTCCCATAACCATTAACCATTAACCAACTTCTGCGACTCTATAATTATAGATGCCAGATTTTGTCACCAAGCTAACTACTGTGTTTCCAAGTAATTACTAAACTCATTACTCATCATCATTATAATGCATCTTAAGAAGGTTTTCTCTATTCTCGGGCAATATGATTGCATGCATCTACGACATGGGCTGCTACAATGCTACTTTTGACTATGATGTATGCGTACGTATATTAATCATTAACTTTTTTGGAAGATTAGGAAACAAGGGGTCAGTGGAGTTAGTAGATCAATAATTGGATTATTGGGGAATCCCATTGAGCTTGCGAAGAAACCTACGTGAAGTTTCATGGGTGTATATGGAAATGGAAATTAGATAAGATCAGCTGTCGCAGTTGCGGCAGTTCAATAGCAACAATCATAATTAATACGCACCGCTAAAAGGTGTGCTTAGCTTCTTGCTTTCTTCTAGGAGGTTGGCTAAGTTGCATTAGCTGCATTAAATTGATAAATTGCCTGCACGCCTAAAACTCACGAATTTGAAGAGGAAAGGATGTGGAGAAGAACTCAATTATTATACAAGAAGCTCAAATAAAACCAAAAGGTGGGGGGCTAACTTTGCGTTGGATTGCAGACACTCTACGCCAGCAATAACCGTACCCTCCATTCTTAGCTAACGGCCACCCCAAAACTGCTCTAAAAAGCTGTGAGCTCAACCTCCTCTAACTTCACAAAGTGGCAAACTGTAATTTCATCATCTTGCTTTCTTTCGATTAGTCGAGAAAGGGTATGTGCTTCTGTACGTAAGGTAAACTGTAAGTACAATGACATGATGCAAAAAACTGGGTCCCTCCTATGAGGAATCCGAACCATTTGTTGGTAGAAACCTATCTCAGTTTGATGATGTTAACCAATATGTTTTGTCGAAGGTGTAGATAACGAGGAATCATTAGCCGCAGCTGCACCAAGTGCAGCACCAAACTGCTTCTCCCAGGTTGAGACTGCACTCCCCTAACTTAATTGTTCGATCCCTCCGTCATCAACGAATGATGCGTTGTGGCTAAAAACAGCATTCTAAAATTGTTCCCCTTACTTGATCTGAGCTCTCTATTCCCCAAAGCAAAGCATGGAAGCTCAAAAGTACAGCAATGGTGATAACATCAGCAAACCCATTACGCGGGTTTAAGGAGTAAACTCTGAGCTTAAGGGCAATTATGGGAGCTGCTGATCCAATCACGTCACAACAAGCATAACAAAGAAAAAAGAAATTGGTTTCCTTTTCCCCTTATAGCTTTGTGTTTTCTATTCTCGAATCATTGCGGTCGCTCTCATGCACAACCCAATCGATGTGGAAGTAAGTGGGTTTTAACAGTGGAAATTGAGGAGCTGAAGAGAAAGCAAGTATAGATGATGAATGGGGCCCTTCTTGCTGATAAGTTTCCCAGAAAACAAAACTATAATCTAATTGTAAAATAACTTGTTACGGAACGGGACTTGTCCCAGAGGAAAAACAAAATGAACCCAGCCACTAGTGGGAAAAAGAAGGAACAATTTCCTAGGTCACAAGAGTCCACTCCAAAAAGCTTCACCCAACAGCCTCCAAGCCCTCCTCCACCTAAATGACGACATTGCACCACCATGTAAAATTTTCCTTAATGCATGCAAAACTTTATCTGCATTTGTATCTCCCTTAACGCATGAGACTCCGGCTAGAATCATGGGAATTGCACTTTTTTCACATATACATAAAGAAAAATACTAATGTGTGTGATGAAAAGTCCTGAGTTCGAACTTCGAACCCCCCACTCCATTGATCACCTACACCGAATATATCCCTCCCTACCATATGCATATGCTGTGTGGACAATTTACATGTTCGAGGGGATTGGAGCAGAATACAATGCTCTAAGAGGTTGATTACCTTGCTCTTTCTAGTCGCATTCTAAGGACTAGAAAGCCCTTCGTTATGAAAATCAGAGCAAATTTACTCTCACGTAGGTTACATTTTAGGAACAAATATTTACCTAATTGGTATATTTGAATTTTATGACACTTCTATAATAATATAGAGTGTATTGTATGATAATTAAGAATCGTGATACCCTGCTACCTAGACGCTAATCTTCTGTATCCTCTACGTTAATGTTATGATTTACATCTCTCTCTCTCTCCCCGCTCATAAAAAAAAGGTTGATATGAAATGTTCAGAGTTATCTCCTTGCCCAAATTCGAATGATTGTATCCCACTTTGGGCGAAAGGTGGGCCAAGCTCATGCCTCTGAGTTGCTTCGCACTATAAAATATCTCATTGTCTAAAAACCCTGATTAAAATAAAAGCTAATTGGGAAATGCAATATTTCTTCTATAAATAAACCAGAGAGTGGGTTTAGGCTCCTCATCTTCTCTTCAAAAAAAACGTCGTCTTCCTCTTCCTCTTCCTCGTAGCAACTTTCCTCAATTCCTCTGTGCCTTATTCTCCTCTTCGAATCTCTTAGTAAGAAAGATGAGGACTCTGAGCGAAATGAGTTCAACTGCCCACAATGTAACTGCCCCACATTCCCCATGGCACTCCCCTGTTCCGTACCTCTTCGGAGGACTTGCTGCCATGCTGGGCCTCATAGCTTTCGCCCTTCTCATCCTAGCCTGCTCCTACTGGAAGCTCTCTGGGTATATAGACAACGGAGAAAACGCCGAGGGAGATTCTGAAAACGGAAAAGAGAAGCAGGGGGAGTCACTCAAGCTGCCGTCCAGTTTGGAGGCCAAGGTGGTGGTTATTATGGCCGGAGAAGAGAAGCCCACCTATCTTGCCACGCCGGTCACGAGCCGGGCATCTTCCTTTGGAGACAACAACAAAGAGACGGAGAAGACACAGGAAATGGCCCAAGAGAAAGAAGTCGAGAAGGCGGAGAACCAAAATCAGAGCCAATGAAAAAGCTTGCTTGCTCGGGTTGTTGGTTTTCCTTCGTTTCTCCTTGAGTGAATGCTCATACTGCAAATTTTGGCCGTCCGCAGCTGAACGGGCTTCGATGGTTGCGTAAAAAGGATTCCGTTTGGAATTTTAATGATTTTAGTCTTCATTTTCCATTTTCCTTTCTTTGATGTTATGGCGGAAATGTAAAAAGCTGAGACTGTAATTATAAAGTGAGTAAAGTTTTACTTCTGAATCTAGCTTAATCGCAGTGAATGTGTTCTCTTCCAAATCTTCTCTATTTTTATTTTGAATGGACAAAAGTAGCAAGAACAAAAAAGTAGAGCTGAAGCAGTGCACTGTGCCTGAGACACGAAGCTCTTTACCAAGCAGAAACGCTTCAATCAAGGGACAACTGCAGTCCTGAGTCCTGAGTCCTGAGTGTCGTCCAGCTCCTCTTCTTTCCCCCCTTTTTATCTCTTTCGGCATCACATGTACTCCTTCGGTTAAATTGAAAGATTAACGATAGCAAACTCAGAATAAGACATCGAACTAAAATAGACCACCAGGTTCAATTAAAACTAGAAGCTAAACAACTTTTAAGTTTCAGTTTCCAAGATTGAATCAGTACCCAGATGGCCAGATCTAAGTGTCCAACCTGAATTATCAAAAAAAAAAAAAAAAAGTGTCCAACCGGTATTACGCGACAAGGTCACAAGAGTAGTCGAAGTAGTTGCTGTTTCATTTCCGTTCGTGTTCATTATAGGACACCGTGTTGCAATTCTCGTAGATCGACTCGAAAATCCCTGCATTTTTTGCTGATTTGCTTCTAGATTACCAAAAGAGGAGGTCGGCGCTCTGTTTTTAGTTAGTACACAGAATGGTGACAAGCCACCTGGTTGCCCATGTAGCATCTAGGGTGCGCAATCTTTACCATGCTTGCATTAATGGCACAATGGCAGTACATCAGTACAGTTATGGATTACGGTAACAAGTAAATCCAAGAAGGGAAAACATAGTGTGTCAGGCTGAAAGGCTAACTGGGTGCCACGTTGGTGCTGGGGGTGCAGGTGTACGTCGATTCCAGCGTCAAAGCTCCAGGTCGCGGCGACGCGGGGCCTCCTCAATGCCGTAGCAGTGGCTTAGATCATTCTCATGTAACCTTTCTTCCACGGTCTCTGTTTCACTCACTTTTACTGTGGATTAGATCATTCTGATGTAACCTTTCTTCCACGGTCTCTGTTTCACTTACTTTTATTGTTGTCTACTTGCTCACTGCTGGCGCAGAGCCGTAGACTCAATACCTGTTGAAAAAGCCCTCGCCTGAGCTAGACTCCGTATGTACTTTGGCCAAAAAAGCGTGAATCGTCAGAAAAAACTAACATTCGTTCTACACATTTTAGGGCCGTTTCGGGCGTGAAAAAGCTAAAATATTAGAGTGGATTTTGGATGTCCATTGTAGCATTTATGTTTTTTTCTTATCCAGTATAAATGAAAAAACAAAACTAATTTTCAACACCAACATCACATTACTACCAAGGAGATTTTGACATGCCATGAAGAAAGGATGAAAAAATATTTTTATGACCAGCTTTGGGTGACCAGAACGCAGGACCAAGGGGCACGTGGAGGGGGCCTGGAAACTTAGATAGGTTGTAATTTGTCCATATACTCAGCTCTTTTTTCCTCTCTCCAGACCTCCTTGGTGGTGAGACTCCATACAAATGTCTCAACGATGCAGTCTTAGGTCTAGCTTCCTTGTGCAGTGGAGCTAATGTCTTATAGGCTTATAGCCAAGGCTTTTCCTTTTGAATGGATAACAACAATGGAGGTGGCAGTGAGGTAGGACCCGTACGGAATCATTGCTAAATGAAATGTTCGATCATGATTATTGTATCACATCAGGAAATTCGATGGTCCAAAATATCCTTCGTCACGCTCTACCCATCTCCTGAAATTCGACGATCGTCGACAATTATCCTAACCATTGACTCCAGTGGCACTGTTACATGGTGGCGTTACGTACAGCCTTAATAGTGCAGAGGCTGTATAGGTTGGCGGGACCCTTATGGCTGCTTATTTAGGTTCTTGCAAGCTTTTGATCACTAATGCAACCTCTCGGGACTTGAGAGAGGCTTCATTCAATGGAACGATGAACTTGATGACCTCATCTTGTGCATGTACTTGCACTTCATGTTACAAGTTGTTTAGTGCTATTGATTTTCACTATTAGATTCCATAATTGGGCCAAATATAGACTTTGTTCTGACAAACTTTAGGGTAGAAAATCCGGAAGGATTCCTTGCTCATGGACGGATGTACCCTGGATTATAAGTTATAGGCTCACATCTTACATTGTATTATCGCGACGAGTAAGGCAGTGCCTTCAGCTGGTAACTGTATGATGATTATTCTCTGTGTCACCTAAAGCACGGAAATTCTTCATGTGGACCCTTTACGTCTTAAGTAAAGTCTGATATTCTTTCCTCAATTCCACCTGCATTTTCTCCAATATTGTCTCGAAGTCAGAATGATCTTATCCATTTAACTTCGTAACTAAGAAGATATTATTCTCCGTAATTCTCCATAATTCAAGCAAATGAAGGCTGTAGCTTTCAACATAAACAACCAAGTTTCTCAAGAGCTCTAGGAAACGAAAATTTTACTTATTTATTTGGTATTGTAAATATTAGTCTCCAAACTGAAGTATGGAGTTGCAAAACATTAAGAGGCTTTTTAAGCACCTAAATGGGACTTGCAAAAGGTCTTTAGTATTTTCTAAGCATTCTGAAAATCCGATCCTTATCCCGAGTATGTCATTGGCATCTTTAGGTAATATGCTTGGTCAATTTTTTTGCCATAATAATTATTATCAAGCCATATAATCTTCTTCAAGGCTTCCATGTGAGCAATGTACGCTTTTCTCACGATATGGACATTTCTGCAGAACTGTTTCATCCTCAGAGGCCAAACACATGCTTGTAGCATATTAATATGATCAGATATCAGCATTAAAAGTATGTTCAAGTTCCTCCTGGACGGCCAGCTCAATACTCCCTTTCAGTTATTCTCTCTTGATTCAGTTGTGAGGGAGTTTGTATTGCATGATAGGAAAATACCCTTTAAGAGAAAGGACCACAGGAGGGGCGGATCTTCAGACAGCGCCATACACGATGGATAAGTTAGTGCTTTGTTACGCGTTTTGACAGGCCTCTCTATCTCTGCGATTAAGATGCTAGAGTGAGCACAAAATTCAACCCGATTTCTTCCTCCAGAATTGAACAAGGACGATGACACCATCGCGCACACTAGGCCAAAAAAGACCAACAGCGATGGCCAATTTCTCAGCTTTGTAGTCGCCAATAATGAATGAATCATGCAATATCCACTATCCAGCGACCCATCCAATGGAAACCTGATTCCCCTCCCATTTGCTTCTTCACAAATGGATCAAATATTGCTAGAATGTGACAGCCTTCCACAAATATGTATCGCTCACCAGTCACCATGCAATATTTTTATGCTCTAGACTAGAGCTGCGTGGCCATAATTTCGACACAAGTTGTGCTTTCTTGCTCTTCTTGATTCTATGGGACAGGCCTTAGTGGGCGAAACTAGAGCGCCTTGCTGGTAGCCATAGCTGCATTTCTTGAGCTCCGTCAAGTAGGGCTGGTGCAGCCCATTGTGGCCGACAATGGTGAAGCGACAACTACTAAACACTAGCAATGGCTCCAAAACGGGCTGTTTCACATTGATAATAGATGGGGAGGTCCTACATTACAATATAGTGCCTGTTACCTCAAGGAACCTTCCGAAAGTCTATAATTAGTATGAGAGACGGTTCACCACAGTGGAGTCGAGCCAAGGTCCGTAGGTGAGTTCGATTGTGTCAAATAATATGAGTCCAATATCAAACTGTTATTGAATGAGCTAAAGGGAATCATGGGATGGATGCTTGTACCCTGTAGGTGAGAAAGGAGAAAGGGTACAGAACTAATAAAAAACACTCTTAAAAAAACGAGAGAGAGAGAGACCTGGTGCAGGCTATTCCTCGTAAAGGGTCAAGTAGAAACGAACGGCCTACCGAGTCCCAGATGTCCGCTGCTACAGATTTTGCTTTTCTATGCGGCCACTAGAAAATGTTAGGTTCTACGAATAATCTTTTTAATATTTTTTTAGAAGGGAAAAGTTTAAGTGAGATTTTCGATGGCTCTATATAATTTGGCTCATGTAAGTTGACATGAGACAAGTCTCATGTAAACGAGACTCTTTTTAGAATTAGGTTCTATCATAAAAAGTTAGGTTCTATGTTTGATTTTCTTAACATAAAACAATGTAGGGATATCACATGGGAGTTCGTTTCCCTTTTCGGTAGAAATGGACTTCATAAGTATTATGTTGAGCTGTTTGTTATTCCTAGCTGACTATTTGATTTGTTTAATTTTAATTAATACCAATTTTATATTTTGTCAAGTTTAGTTGTGGAGAAAGCAGAGCATTGGAAGCCACCAGAAAAAAAAAGCAGAATATTGGGAGAACCATTCATATTCTACCAAAGGCAGCGACTCAAAGAGCTTGCAACGTAGAACTTTGCATTTGGTTGGGTGTTCCCACTGTCATGTACAACTTTTAGTTGGACAACGTCTGATAATTAATCCACAGAACAAGCAGCTGCTTTCATCATATCCTATTCTACGAATCACCATGTCAATCAACTTCAAGCACAATCCAAAAGCTCCTCAACCTCAAGGATTCTTCTTTCAATCCATTTCTACCACCCTCAGTTCTAGCCATCATCCGCGAACAGTGCTGCCAGCTCTACCATGTGGAACCTGGGCAGATGGGCTCCAACTACAGCCATGCCTCCGTGAGCATTTTGAATTCGTAGAAACAGATGTCCTAAATTTGTGCAGACTTTCGTACTCAGTAAATTAAGATACGACATACAAGGAAGCATGAAGTTACACATTTTGATGAGAGCCTAAGTAGTACTAGTACTCTTCTTAATTTTTGTACAACGTTTACTATTGTCATCCAACCATGTGAGATGACCCGTTGATATGTCCCTGCATGAAAAAAGGTGTGTAATAGGACACTGTTGAAGAGGAAAATGGATCAGGTGCACTAGCGAACTGATGGGACAGCGTTCGTGCTAGCAAATTATTCTCATGCGCTGTGTGACATGAACGGCTCGCCGAGTCCCATTTGTTCTCAGCTCCGTGCTTTGTTCATATGCAGCCACTGGTAGACGTCAGATTCTACATATGGATATTTAGTACTCCATGTGTGTATGCTGCCATTTTTAGTATAAGAACCACATTTACTAACAATTGATTGTGAGACGGAAGCCTTTCCTTCTATTTTTTTCATGTTTGTTATCTGTCGATTCGCTTTTTTGGTCATCTACTTTAGCTGATTTCTTTTCTTATGCTTATCCTTGGTCTGTTCTCTTTGTTACTTTACTTCTGAAAAGATGGGAGAACTATATATCCATTTGTTCGAATGAAAGAACTTAACACGGCATGCGAGGCAGTAGTACTGCTTTTTTTTAAAGCTGAGGTGGTAGTACTGTACTTAACAATTTTTTATGGTATGAACTTAAAGAATTATTTTGTGTGCCAAGAACTTATTCACTTGTGGCTAGGCTAGCTTCACTACTTAAGGAGGTGTATACCCTACAGGACCTACAGTTGCATATATCAAGGTGCAATTTAACAGAGAGAACATTCCTGCTTGTGAGGAAGAGAAATTTGCTATCATGAATTTCGAGAAATTATTGGGTTTCCCTGGCACTACTAGGATCCTGGAGATCGATAGCTCCTTGACGCCCTAGCATAAAAGTGACATGGTCAAGCCATCGTACCCAATAATTTCTCATGAATGTTCGATAGAAGGCCTGCAAATGTAGCTGAAGCTGAAAAAGTTAGGGTTAATCTGTCTCTAGAACAGAATAGGGAGAATAATGTTTGCGCTGCTCCTCTTATCTTTAATTTAGAGGCTTTTATCCGTTGGAAGAAGAAGTCCTAGTTATGTCCATGAATGAATTTTAACCCAGTGGGCCGTGGGCCGCAACACACATTAACCATGAAGTTTTTTGGGCTAATTGTTAGAACCTGGGGTGGACGACTGTTACAAGTATGCATAATGTATGATTGAAGTGTTGAGCTACTGATGCAGTCCGGGCTTGATTCAGCTAACCCCTCTCAAATGAAAACAGAAATTTGAGAAACAACAAGTAGCAAATAATTTTGTAAGGATTTTCTATTATCTGGAAATAAGAAATTACAAGGATAGATGACCGAAATCCACCAGCCGAGTATCAGAGTCCACAGGCCAGAGCCAACCACACAGAACCTCCGGTCCCAAAAT
Source organism: Houttuynia cordata (assembly GCA_039654745.1). Classification (NCBI taxonomy): domain Eukaryota; kingdom Viridiplantae; phylum Streptophyta; class Magnoliopsida; order Piperales; family Saururaceae; genus Houttuynia; species Houttuynia cordata. The sequence continues at coordinate 7,771,176 of CM077513.1, read as the reverse complement.
AAGAAATGTGCCAAAAAGTCCTAAACCCTAACATCATTTAGGTATTTATACAACCCATAAAAGTAACCCTCATTAAGAACTTACCAAATTATTTTAATTAATATAATCAGTAAAATAAAGGACAAGGCTGCCCTCTTACTACGCCCACAACGCAGTGTTGGTGAAAATGCAGCTCCATGCTAACCTACTGGATAGACTGCATCAGGTACCAGACGGAATAGTCAACCCATTAAGGAGCATCAATTTTCCGAGTCCTAGACGTTTATAAAAGGCACATATATTCTCAAAGGCACACATTATTAAAACAAAGGAGTCTGCTTTTGGTTGGGTTCAGACTGCCGAAGAATTTTAACGAGTCATCTATTATGCAAAATTCACCAAAACAAAAGGCGTATGCTCCTTCTCTGTGTTCTTCCTATGTTAAGCTATTGAACCATGGGTGTTAGAGATTGGGACTTGCAATAAGGTTTATGTACATTGGTGTCAGGTTGTTGGATGAATTTTCTTTTAATTACCAATGGAATGGTTCCGCCTCAAAGTCTGAATATACGTTTGCCAAGCAGATAGTATCAGCTTCAAATAGCCCCCCATGTGCAAGGGATGAATCTTGACCTGTTACAACTTATAAGCTACGTACCGCCTAGTAGCAGTCTCTTGGATGTTTCAATCCAACTGTCCCATACGGCAAAGAAATCAACACGAAAGAATAGATCAGCCTTCACATAGCATGCAACCTCGGCTAATTAAGATAGACGAGTACCAACAAGACATTGTAAGTTATATATAGGTTCGTCCCATATTAATTATCTTGATTAGAGGAGTCGGCCCTCTTATGTGGTGCGTGGACATGAGGAGAGGTTAGGCTCCCGTGGGCCCGGGTATGTCCACCTAAATTGGAAGAGACACCTATGTTATGAACCATTATGGAAAAGCTTTGATTTAGTTAATAATAACTAAATAAGGAGAGAGAGTAAATTAGGAAGTTAGAGTCCTAATTAGGGAAAGAAGTGGAGCAGCTCAAATTCGTGGACCAAAAAGGTTTCAGTTAGTTATCTCTAAATTCAAGCTGAATTTGGTGCAAAATTCATGAACCAAACAACCCCTTAAACTGATAGGAATTCGCACTAAATTCTCGTATGCCTAGACCCCTATGGGTTGCCAATATGAGCTCCTCTCACCATCATGCTCTACCCACTTAAATGCGCAAAGTAAACCGATTGGCTTTTCAAATCACTGTCATTGATTTCGTCATTAGCAGAAAATTCGAGAGGGAAGAACATATTTTGTCAAAGTCCTGGGACTTTGCAATTGAGTGGAGAGAAGCTATCTCCAATCAACTTGGCCAGCTACCCTGGGATCATTATCCAATAGTTCTCATCGACTGGACCTTAACCAACGTTTACCCTCTTTTAACTCATAAAAATGAGAAGATACTCATGGCTTTGGGCTAACCCCATCGACTCTTAGCTTCTCATTGACCCACAAGACCCTCTTGGCTAGCCGGAGGCAGCCCATCTCCCTATTTGCACTAGATTCATAAAAGTGCCATGGTGTTGGCGGGACTCTCTCTCTTAGTGCCCCTATTAGGGACTGTGGGTAAGGGAGAGGGAGATCCAAGTATGGAGGGGGAAGAGTGAGAGACAGATCCTCACATGAGGAGAAAGGGACATGCATGGGGGAAGAAGAGATTGGGGGAGAGAGATCACGAGGTCGTGCAGAGGGAGGAAGTGCCGACAGGACTGTGGGGTGAGGCTGAAGGGTAACCAAGGGTTAGCTAAGGTTAAATTAGACTTAAAATAGGAAGTTAATGACCATCCGTTAGATCAAGATCTCAAAGTTATCGCCCACTAGGTTGGAGAAATGGTCTCTCCACCCGGTTGGAGACTAGCTTTTGCCTTTTGTTATTCCTCCATGCTGTTGACGGAAGAGCCATGATTGTATTTACCAAGTTTTTAGTACTTTGTTAAGGTAACTAAATGAAACCTTTATTCTTCGAGATGATATACGGTACGTGACAACATGCCCTTATCCCACAATTTGAGCTCATGAGAGAATTTGGTAGTCCAACCATTATTTGAGCTTCTGTTTTGTGCCTAGACGATAGGAGTATCAAAGTATCGGCTTGAAGATGATGGTTAAGGAGTGTGATGTTCTTTGGTACATCCTTAACATATAGATAATCCTCAACATGAAGCATATGATCAATCATTGGGTGCTGGTAAAGTATCCGTATAACAGTTGTTCCATTTCATATGGACTATGGGGCTATGGTTAGTGAATTTTAATGTTTATTCTGCATAAATTGATGTAAAATGTAAATGTCATTTGGTTGTTGAATTGAAAATTCACAATTCAATCTTAATTTGGTGAATATCCTCATGAGAAAATTCACAAATTAAGCATGAATTAAGAGAGAATCCTATTTTAGGTTGAATTTTAAATTCAGTTCAAATTTATGAACCAAACATGATTCAATCGGTTGTGTCCAAATTCATGCTAAATTCATGAACAAAAAAGCCCGATCGAATGATATTTTAATTCAATAAACCAAACCCATCCAAGTTGGACTCCACTTTACTAGTAACTGACATGACTAGAAAATCTTCTGGAAGTGAGCCCCTTTCTATGGGGGTGGCGTGCGAGAAGTTATTAGCTGCGCGTCGCGCATGGGAACAGTGTGCTCATCACCAATGAGCACGTATCCCCTGCATGTGGGTCACTTATATCAATCATTACAAGCAGGGGAGACGTGCCCATCACCCATTAGTGATGAGCACACTCTTCCACCTGCGCGGCGCGTAACCAATAATTTTCCGGTGGCATACATGCTTCTCATACGTGAAGTATATAGGGAGGATACAAGAGATGTAAAATTCTTCCCTCTATCTTTTTTGGAAAATGATATTTATACATTAGTTTTCTTTTACATCGCTGACATCCAGTCGCCAATCCTTCCACTATTATTGATGATATCTTTTTAATCGATAATTTTTGTATCAACTAATCCCAACACAGAAACAGATACTTTTTGTATCAACCAATCCCAACGCAGAAACAGATTTAAAAGCATTTATAGCTTATGATTTACTAAACAACATTATTAAAAAAGAAACGCCCCCTTTTCAGAAAAAAAGGAAGGGGGACTTTCCTTTTTCTTCTGCAACTCCCCACAAACCGGTACAAAACAACCCCAAAAAATAGAGAAGTTCTTGCACGACGTGGTAAGATTAATCTACATAACAACAACGAGAGACAAATAGGTTGAAGAAAAGACCGAAGCGAAGGCAAAAACGAAATTCAGCTCCGATCTCGGTAATATCGAGAGCCTAGCTCCTTCAGAACGAGGGGACGACGCCATAGCCGGCGTCCTCGGCCATGAGGGCGGCCGCCGAAGAGTAGATCCGGTCGATCTCCGCCTCCGCCTCCACCTCCGTTGGCCGCTTCGCGAAGCGACCTTTGACCCTCGGCCGAGTCTCTGCGTACGCCTTCCGTGACGCGTACCGGATGGTCTTCTCGAACTTCCGGTTCTTCTTCTTCTCCCGGTATCTCAGCACCCTCGCCTCTCTGTCCATCCCCGTCAATTGAACCGCCGCAGCTGCCACCGCACTCCCTATGCCATCCGACACCTCCATCCCGCATTTCACGCCCCCGGAGAACGATATGTCCGTACCATCCGGCACCACACTAACATCCATCGACGACGAAGATACCTGTTGAAATTCATGAAAAAAGCTTAATTATGTGTTATTACACTTAAATCGAGCTAAATTGCACCCAAAAAATTAGGAGAGAGGAGATTTACGCTGTGACTGAGGGAGGGGGTGGTGATGTTGAAGCTGTAACAAGGCTTGGGCCGGGGATAGTCGGCGAAGGAGATGACAGGTTCCGAGCTAGGCGGCGTAAGAAGCGGGATGGAAGATGCGGGGATCTTGGTCTGGACAGGGACTAGACTGTCAGTGGTGGCGCTGTTGTGGAAACCAAATCGAGCGTCGATGGACGGGGTGTAGTGTAGATCCAGGTATGGATCCACATCGGAGAATAAGAAGTCTCCCGATCTGAGCTCCGGTGCCTCAATGAGCTTCGAACTGGGGTTGGGCAGGAGCCCGGTCAACGTGTCGACCTCGGCGTCGGAGGAGGCGGAAGAGGAGGGGTTGGGCAGGAGAAGGCCGGATGAGGAGTAGTGCCTGGCGGCGGAGGCGGCCGGCTCGAAGAAGGGGACGACAGGGATACGCTCGTGGCGGCGTGCGAGAGGGTTGGCGGAGTGGATGTCGGCGTCGCAGGAGACGCATAGAGTGGCTGCGTCGGCCTTGCAGGTGACGGCAGCGGGGGCCTGCTCGCAGACCTCGCACATCCAGACCCGCTCGTGGCGGAAGGCGAGCTTGTTGGCGCCATGGACCTTGCCGTCGCATTTCATGCAGAGAAACGCCGAGTCGGCGCGGCAAAACAGGAGCGCGGCCTCCACCTTGCACGAGTCGCAAGGCTTGGCCGCCAGCGGCCATCCTGCCGACACCGGAAAGCCCCTAGCCAAGGTGGCGGCTCCGTCGTCGGCGGTTGCCGCCATGTTTTAGCTAGGACGGTGAGTTAGATTTTTGTTTTCTGGGATTTGGAGGTTTGCTGCGCTTCAACCTTACCACTGGTGCTGAGCCATTTAGTAGGATGCGAGTAGAGAGACGACACGTGGCTGATTGTGAGCCATGTAAAAAAAGTTTTGGGGCTAATAAACGAGAAATTTTTCAACAAGAAACACGGCTAAACCCCAACTAAGAACTGAAATTGGAAGGTCACGGGGTTAGCCTCCCTCCTTCTTGTTGATTGGTGACTGACACTACGCTACAATGTTCGTATTCGTATCTACGCGGGCGTGGGGGCTTTCGCTTCAAATCTGAAAATAAAAACAAGGAAGCTGTTTTCTTCTTTTTTATGTAACGAGGGGTGTCAGAGTTCCGAGCAGACCACTACTGACACAGCCCAAATCCCTACATAGTACTGTATCAGACCACCAATCCCTCGGCTGCAAACACAGCCCATTCAACATACGAACGGCTAAAATTGATCTCAATTTTAGCCGTTCGTATGTTGAATGGCCGCCAGTGAAGTTTTATCAGCCGTTGATCGTACGGAATCGACGACACACACAGATATGATGTGCGCTTAGCCAAAAGTGCATCTTTTGGCCGAGCGCACACGGTTTCTGTGTTTGCCGTCAATTCCGTACGATCAACAGCCGGTGAAGCTTGCGGATCCGGTTCCAATGTTGTAGGGGTTTGAACTCAAACCTCTGCTTCAAATCACAGCACACCAATACCCCATTGGTTAGCATTTAACAAGACAGCTTATTTACCAACCCAAATAATTAAACAACTAGCTTTCAATGCTCAAACAAGGCAACAACTTAAAATGGGATGCTTTTAGTCTTTTTTTTTCAAGACAAACCGCCTCATATAATAGGACACCACTAACCCACTATCTTCTTCTCTCACTTGAAGCATCCTCTCCAGGACTCCAACTGGCCACCATATACTAACACTAGAGACCCCCGCCAGATCTACATGGTTGTGGCCGTGACTAGCCACCGCCACAGTTATGGCCATGGCAATGTTAGTGTAATACAATACGACACAGTTATGGCCAAGACAATGCACAATTTGAACAATATTGTGGTAGCCGTTGGCTGCCACCAAAATGAGGCTAATTTGGCAATGGACAGCCACCCCAGAATATACTGGGATGGGATGAGAAAAAAAAACAACCACCATAGCTTCGGATGGACTTTCCAATTTACACCTCTTTGGGGTGGCCTTGCCAACTTAATGGTTGTTCTACTCTTTGCGGTAGCAAACTCGCTATAAAAAAATAAATAAAAATTTGACTTCCGAGGAAAATGGAAACTATTAAGTTATGCCCGATTACATTTACCATTTGAGTTATGCTATTCATCGGTCGGTAGCCTAGGCAGGCAGCTTCCTAGGCTTTAGGGCCCACAGATCAAAACCAATCAGAACTGTGGGCCCTACCTAAAGCCTGGGCAGCCTTTTTTCTTACCATTTAGAGGGCCGGGTCCACACGGCTAAAGTATGAAAAGATAGCGGAATAGTTGGGCCAGTTGCGGGAGGGGCTGTCTGTCTATTCCAAGCCCAAATTGTTTGATTGATTCGATGAACCCGGATTGGGCCAGTTGCGGGAGGGCCAGTTGAAGTTTGCATTGGCATTTGGGACAACTCTTGATGAAAAATCGACCCAAACATGTAACCACAGTTTTGACTTGGAGCTTGGTGGATTTGAAAGCCAAAGATAGCCAATCAACTGTAAAGCATAATCTCACGCGCATTACATGCCCGTCATCAGGTGGAAAAACCATCAGGCAGCTTATCCTGCCACCCAGGAAATTTGCAGAGGCCCCCATCTATTTTATTGATGTTTTTTGCAGGGGCACACATGAGGGGGTGAAATACTAACCTTTTTTTTTTCCAATTGAAAGGCTCCTCTCTTTTTTTCAATTGGAAGCGTGGGCACCCACCCATCTACTTTCTGTGTTGGGCATAGCCATTAATTTACATCGCTATAGACGCTACCTCAATGAAGCGTGGTAGCTGGTGGAGTGGCACCGGAATGTCATTATGGTCGGGCGGAGAAAGTTGAGCTAATCACAGTCGTCAGAGTCGGGGAGGGATGGCATACCAGACTTCACCCGAAGTGGCGTATGTGTCGACCTTGGCCATCATCAAGTCCACATAGACTATAGACTATAGACTATATTGATGTTCAACATGCCAATGAGGGTGTTAGCAGAGGACAAAAAAGGGAGGCATGCAACAAATACTTGTGTGACTGCATGCGTTGTGTGCATAATTGAAGAGACAAGAAGGTCAATGGACAAGAGATTTTGGGACATGGAGGGAAAAAAATTATTTGTGCAATGTGACTGCCAAAGGCACAACCGTAGGCAGCTTTTATGTAGCGTTTTATTTTTTAACGTTTTTAGTCTTCAAATTTTCTATATTGGGGAAGCTTAATTTTGGGGATTACATATCCAATGAAACTTATTGTTCTTTCACATTTCCTCTTCTAACCATTGGGTGCCCCAAGGATGCCGGAAAATAGGTGGGTCTCTGCTGGGGGGCATGCAAAATACCTTCTCATAGCATGGGTGCCCCTAGAAGATGAAATAACATCGAATACTTTTACTACTTAGGGCCCGTTTGTTTACTCTTATTCAGATCTGAACTGAATAAGTGGTTTTGGGCTTTTCAGCCCATTTGATTGAGTGTTGAATTCTGTCCTAAATTTAGTCCATTTATACAAAAAGGCTTGAAAATTCAAATGGGCTTTCCCATCTGAATTTTCTGAAAACTAGGCCCGACCCCTACTTCCCCCTCCTCCCCACTTCCCCTTTCCTTCATCTTCATCCCTCTTCTGCTCCTCCCATCTTCTGTTGGCCTGCTGCTGCTTGGCGACCGAGGAGGAGGCTTTCTGTCTTCCAATCTCAAACACATTTTGCAAGAAATCGAGCAGCTTCACTCCATTACGCTTTTCGACGACGATGACGATGGCAGCAGCGGCGAGGATGAGCTTTCCCGGGGACGGGCAGCCCAGCCGCCTCCGTCGATCGAGGTTTCTCACCCTAGCCTAAATGGGTGAACTTGATGGAGCTTATTAGTACTCCTTTGGGTTTTTATGACCAGATGCTGATCTGATAGAAACTTTTGATGGGAAAATGTTCTTAGAAATTGTTATAACTGAGATAAAGAATTTTTTGACCAAAATGCAGGCTGGAGATATTTGTTTCCTAGCTTCTAAGTTGAAGTTATTGTAATATTTTATACTTTCAATATTGTATTATACTGATTGTAAACAGTGGTTAAATTTTTTTGCCTGCTGTAATAAATTTTCATGTATGGGTTCTTGTTCTCTGTGCTCCAAATTTTGGCTTCGATCATATAGTACATATATCACGCCCTTGATATCTTTAATTTCTATGCTTTCGTTTTCCTTCTGCAGATGCTTAGAACATCATGTTTGCTTGTCTATAGGTTAATTTATGCTACTATGAAGTAGGTGAAAACAAACAGGCTCTTGTGAAACTTGTAGCTTACGACAGGTATGTTCTTTCGTCATTATTGTAACAGATATATTTTTGACATTGTGTTGCATTAGTTATTTTTTTGTAGCTATGTCCATGCGCACTGTGACTCTCTTTCATCTCATCCTGGTATCACTAAAAAATCATGCCTTACAAGGCTATGAGGGCTGAAAAGGCATATCGAGAAGTTGGAATTGTATAGAGAGTGTCAGACAGGTTTAATTTCATGTGGCCATCCATACTTAAACCTAGAAGTTTTTCTAGGAGACTGCACATTGGCTTTTTGTTTGGTTGATCAATTTATTTTGTGGAAGGAGCTATAACAATACTTTAGTTATTTAGTTTTATTGATAAACTTTCTATAATGATTATTTGTGTCCTAATGTGGCCCTTTCTCTTAGTTGTATTTGAAAGTGTGCACAAAAGCTGTCATATAAAAGGCAGAAAGAGAAGGAGAGCAAAAAAAATGAGAAGCACAAAAGGAAGAAGTAGGTTTATGGAAAACTCTTCGACCCTTTTTATATTAATATGGTGACTGAGCAATTCTTATTTGCTGATGTTCTTTAATTCGTGCTTATTCTGAATTTCAGAGAGAAAAGTCAAAGTTACAGTGATCCAGATGATGACAATGATTCAATAAGTAGGAGGAGGAAAAAAGGTTCTAAGCATCCTTAAGAACATCTTTTATTGCAATTTTATCACCATCTTCTTATAGGAATTGTTCTTATATCTGCTGCTTTCTTGGCAGAGCATGAAGCTGCTAGTAATGTAGAAGATCAAGATGATGAGGATGAAAATTTTGACGAATTTCTGGAGGGAATGTTTCACTATTCAATAGTTCCTCATTTTCTTTAGTCATTTTTGTTGTGGCTTCTTCAAGCAACTGAATAACTCTTCAACTTTTCCAGTGGCTGAGGCTTCTCTGTGTCTTAGCTCTTCATTCTCCTGTATATGGTCTTGTTTAAATAGTCTCAGATTCAACAAAAAAAAAAACAGTCTGAAATCTGAATCTGAAAAGTCAGAGTTTCATTTGTTTCATCTGAATCTAAATTTATCTAAAAAATTCAGATTCAAATTCAGATTGGAAAATTTCAGACATACGGCTTTTCAGACTTTTCAGTGGACTTTTCAGATTCAAATGTAGACCAATCAAACGGACCCTTACTATAACAAGCTGAAAATCTGGGGGTGCCTACAAACATGCCCGGTGGCAGGATAGGCGGCCAAACCATTATATTAGGAACATTGGGAGTCACCACCTAAAATTCCAAGGACAAAACATAGAAAATGAGAAAATAGTTAACAAAATAACATCAATGAATTCCTTACATCGAAAAATTAAATTCAGTAAATTCCCATATGACCATAGGAAACAAATAACAAAAGAAACAGTAGCAATGTGCAAAAACACAAAAGCCATAACTTCGGCAATTCTAGCTCGAACTAATAACCTGCACTGAAACTTGAACGGACCCATAATAAACTAAATAATAGATAAAGTAATTTAGGCATCTAGGTTGATTCAATTTCCAAGTATAAATGGAAAAAGCTTGCTTACAAGCATCTGCTGCTTGATCTGAAAATCCATGAATCTAGGCTGTGAAGATCACAAACCTGCATCGCACTTATGCAGACGAATAATACATACTCAAATCCAGTAAACGAAGATTTGGCTCGCCTATCATACACATGCCCATATACTGACATCATTTTTATAATCACTATCTAGGCTGTGATTTGGCTTGCCTGTCAGCAAAGATCTACTAATCATCATGGAAGCTTTACACCAAACATTAATCCCCTTGGCTACAGTTTATATCTGCCAAGGGCTTTACACCAAAACATTAACCTCAAATCTCCTCAGAACGAGGGTTAGGCAGAAAGCCTCTCAGCAGTGTGATGTCAGCATAACAAAGGCAAAGCCGCGGTTTATAAACCCACCTTAAATTTATGTTGTTTATCATTACTAGGGTATGGCGAGTAATTCAAACCCCCGCCTACACACTAATGCGCAACTACATGTCGCCCCCATCTCACAAAGCACAAACATCTATTCCAAAGTCCAAATCCTCGACGTGTGTTGGGGAAGTAGTCGGCCGCCTTGCATGCTGCTATACCGCGAAAAGGAGGAAATGAAGGTCCCGGCGAACACAAGCGAAGGCGAAGGCCCCGTCGAAAAAGTTGGAAGGCGGCACCGGGCATGCCAACTATATATCAGGAGGAAATGCAGGTTGATAGAAAACAGAAAAAAATGGATAGACAAATATGGCCAAATGCAGAAGACGAGGAGAGCGAGGCAAACCTGTCGAGCACCAAGGTGCCCCTATATGGCTACATCAACGTCGAGGTACCCTTTGCATATTAATTAGCACACGCTTCCGGAATTTACACGATGGTTTGATGCATCACATGTGAATTGTGGCGCATACTAAAGAGGTGTTTGGTTTGTGAATTTGCATGAATTTGAACTAATTTTTCGAAGGATAAAATATCCGGCTCAATTGGGATAAAATATTAATTTCATTTGATTGCTGATTCAGAAAATTTACAATTATTTCTGAATTTATTCATTGAATGTGGGGTGCCACAAATTGAATTGGCGAGAATCCTCTTCCAGGATGAATTTTAAATTCAGTCCAACTTGTTAAACCAAACATAATTCAGGCAATTCTCTTCCAATTCAGGCTAAATCTAGAGACAAATTCACAAACCAACCCTAACAAAAACGGAAAATTAATGTCATGATTGGTGGATGCAAATGTTTGTGATTGCGAACACTCCTTATCTGTTCCACAAATGCGTTCAACAAAGGTTAGACTAAAAAATTATGCTTGAATCCACTGCGGCCTATGGATCCTATAACATACAAAAATCGACAATGAACAACAGGCAAATGGCGTTCATTTACACCCTTACCCCAACCAACTGAGCCTTCATAAAGAGTATACACGGAGCCCGCTATAGAAAGCAAGGCCAGAGGAAGACATGCGATACAAGTACACGTAAAAACACCACAAGTAAACCAGGAACCCACCAACTAGTCAATTAACGAACATTACAACACCAAAAAAGGTTGATGACACACATACAAACCATCAACATGGGCCAGGCAATCCAAAGGTATATATCCCATTCCGGCTACAAACATGTTGCCACCGTGGGGAGGCAAGCGAATCTCCATGAAGGATACCGGAGACAGACACAACTAGTGCAGACCCTGTGCCACGAAGACAATAGCCCACCGGGCATCAACGCCTTTGGACTTCTACCCACCCAATCTGAGAACCCGTGGGGCATGCCTACAACAATAAAGCACTATCTTCAACTCCAACCCTGACTAAGGGAAGCCCATGCCAAGGTAAATTGCATATACGAAGAAGTCATCAACCACATCACATGTTGTACCACCACAAGAGGGGGGACATGAGCACATGTGACACAAGCCCGCGAAGATCCATAGAAAAAAGGAAGAATAAACATCAGCGTCGAAAGCAAAAGCGAGGGAAAAGGACGACCGCATACTGATAGAGGAGGGAGAACAAGGCAGGAAACCGGTGAGGAGATGCCGAATGAGGAACTGGATTCCGGAGAGGCGGGAAAGGAAAGCCCTTTTTATTATGCATAGCAAAGCAATATTGGTACCTTAACTAGTTATACTTCGTTAATTCCTTACTAGCATTCCTTTTCAACTTGTACAAAAAAGTCCATGTTTGAGAAAAGAGTAATACTTAAAAAAGCTAATTCATTAACCTTCATATTCCTCCATCCACATTAATCGTTCAATTCAAAATCCGATCATAACTAAAATTAAGGTCATTTACTATCTTTAATCCAGAGAATTGATAATGGATACAGGACAAAGGGGTATTTTCCAGGAGACATTCGTGCCATTTTTTTTAAATATAAACTGAAACAAAACAAAAACCTTGATAATGCAAAATGTACAAAGCAGGGAGTTAGCAGAAATAGTTACTTGTGTCGCCAAGATGTTCTTGTTTGCTGAAAATAGAACTGATAATGAGAACTAAGTAATGGATTTAAGGTTTCCCAAATGGTTAGCAAACATGAACACGTTAATATGGCCTCAACTGGTGCAAACTAGTTGTTCGTCGGAGATGGTTACATAAAATTACTCAGGATCTGGGGACCCGCCAGGAACAAGCTGCAATTTTAAGAGAAGTGCGTCAGAAATGGCATATAGATAAAACAAAATGACGTGCTTTTTTCTGCATACTCTAATCTGACTTTATAGAACAACAATATCTCCTACATCAGCAAACAACGATCTTAAAAATAATTGGATATTAAAAGTGCTTCAGTATATAATGTACCAGTTAAAAATAAAGAATAGCTGATAGCTTACAATTGCAATGTTGTTTCCATTCAATAGAATTTGATCAAGTTTAGTTATTCTGCGCCCTTCAGTGGTAATTTCACTGGCAAGACAAAGCACAGTTTACATGAGCAATGCAGAAGAAGTATAACAACAATACACAAATTTTCTTAAGGCTGCCGATGTCTGAGCCAGCATACAATAAAAGAAGTTCATTAAAATTAGAGAAAATTTTATTCTTTTAAGCCTTTTTGGAACATGCTTATCGCACAAAACTCCCGAGGCTGTCTTTCACTTTACCTACCCTGCATTTATCCTATGCACCACATCACTATCAATACTACCTTCTTTATGGATAATGGATCCTAAGTAACGGAATTGATCACACCTTGGAACTTTTTGCTTATCTATTTCAACTAAGGATTCTAACTATAATTCTACCTTCCTTAAAATTAAATTTCATGTACCATATCTTAGTCTTACTTATTTTGAGACCTTTTTATTTTAGAGTCTCCCTCAATAATTCTAATTTTGTATTCAAACCTACTTTACTCTCATCAATTAAACTATATCATATACAAAAAATATACACCAAGATACACTATCTTGCATATGTCTAGTTAGCACTAAAGCGAAAAGATAAGGACTTAAAGCTGACCTTTGATGAAGTCTTACCGTAACTGAAAACTCCTTGTTCCTCCCTCGTACACTAGTCACACCCCCTCGTACACTCCAAATGAGCTCTCTCGGCACTCTGTCATAGGGCTTTTCCAAATTCAATAAAGGTCATATAGAAGACTTGTTTTATATCCCCATACTTCTCTACTAACTATCATAACAAAAATATAGCTTTCGTTGTTAACCTCTCCAGCACGAAACCAAATTAATTTTCTGTTACTTTAGTTACTTTTCACAAATGTCCTACTGCTCTCTCCCATAACTTTATAGTATGTCCTATAAGTTTTATATCTTTATAGTTTGTACAACTTTAGATGTCCTCATTATTTTTATATAAGGATATAAGAGTACTTCTCCTTTACTACTCTTGCAGCCTTTTACACTTCTAGATCTTGTTAAAGAAACTAGTCAACCAAGTTAAGCCAACACCTCCCATAACCTTCTATACTTCAATAAGAATTCCATCAAGTCCTAAAACTTTGCCTTTATTCATCTTCCATAACACAACTCCTATATCATCTATGGAGAATCTCCTAAAATAAATTATTTCTTTAACAGAACTAGACTCAATATTCATCTCAGTACTACAATTTTCATTCAATAAATACTCAAAATATCAATGCCATCTCTCCATAATTTCCTCATCTTTCACTAAAACCCTTTAATCTTCACTCTCAATGCACCTAACATACTCTAAGTCCATATTTCTCTTATCTTTTAACTTAAATATCTTATATATATCCCTCTCCCCCTCCTTTATCCCTAGCATATTATATAAGTCATCAAACGCTTTATATCTAACCTCACGCACTATCTTTTTAACTTATCTCTTAACATTAGCATATCTTTCCCAACTTTCTTAATTTTAACAATTTGGCAGTCCTTGAGGAACTTCTTTTCCTTGATGACTCTTTGAACTTCCTGACACCACCACCATGTGTCTTTCTTGACGTCCCTTCTCCTCCTCACTTCACCAAGTACTTTTTTCCCACTTTTTTAATGCAATTAGCCATGTTACGCCCACACCATAGTTGGTTCCTTGTTGGGTGACCCCTTGATAATATGGTCAATGCTTCTTTGATCATTTTAGTCTTCCAGATATCCATATAAGCATGTTTAATTCAGCTACAACATGCTGATAATTGTGCTTCCAGTTCACCAAACATTTCATTCAACCAATGACTCCGTTAAAACCTTGCTCTTAACATGAATTTTTTACAACATTCGCAATCCAAAAACAAATTATCAATTCTCCATTATGGCTCGAGCTTCATAGAACCCTACCTAACTAACCTTGGCCTACTAAAATCCACAACAAAATGCACTGTAAGTGTAGCCAGAAGAGCCCACTCTAGCATCTGCAGATTTAGCCAAGAAATTTCATTTATTATCATAATTATCATATCAAAATAATGAATGAGTAAAGCATAATCCTCCTTTGTCCAAACTTAAAGCTGACACCATGGAACGCTCACACATTTCAGATCAATTCATGGCATGTTCCATCCTATGATGCATATTCATTTTTATTTTTAACCTCAATATTCTAAACACAAGCATATGAAAATTTCACCAATGTAAGCAGCCAAATAACGGATCAAATGCTGAAGCAAAACAGAGAGTTGATGACTTGTTAGAAGCGCATTGTTGCAGGAGTGCTGATATAGACAGCGGGCACTGCCAGCGCAAGGCAGCTCTTGGACCGTTCACACTTGAGTTATCTTGAGCGATATTACATGTGACAGTGTACAGAAGCCCTTCGTTACACCATTCAGACAAGAACACCAGATCACTATTTCATATTGAACGGTGAGTCACTGTCTGCGTTGCCTATACTAGTTCACAAATATTTACGTAGTAGAAAGCATACTGACTTCAACAGACATAATAAACGAGCATAATTGTACCAATTTCAAAATATCCGCATATTAATGCAGGTTCTTATCCAACGGAGTTCAAATCCAGAAAAAAAAAAGCTAGAAGGAGCATTTAATACCTCCGTCCCATAGTAAGTGTCCTATTTGTTTTCTAAATAGAAATTAGAATTCGTTCATCATGAAAAACCATATAGCAGAAACTTTGCAAAACCCTAAGCCAGTATAAATAGCAGAAAAAGAAGAAGAAGAATTACTATTCAGTAACATCTTCGAGGACCATGTTTACGTAGACATCGAAGCCACGAAGGGTGCCGACGAGTTCTTTGTCACCTTTCATTATGACCCAGATTTTAGACCCGATGCATCGATCGATCAGCTCTGCCGAAAAATACCCCGAAAACAGGAAGAGTAAATATTGCCAAACTAGAGAAGCATAGTTGAACTCAAGGGCGGAGAGAGTTTGAAAAACGACCTGAGGGAAGGAGTTGAGAAGGGTTGCTCGCCATATTCGCTTGATATCTGTGCCGCTTGAGCTTCCACTCAGAGTCCCGACACCGCCGTTGCGCGCGCCTCCGCTATGATTTTTCAATGCACTGCAAATGGTAGTTGATACTCATATAAGGGCAACCACTCGTTCCGAGCACAGCCTTTGCCGCTCGCGGCCCACCCACCCCAACTGGCTTGGACCTATACCCACTGGCTCGTGCGTCAAACGCCAGTCCTTCCGAGTTTTGTTGTGACATCCTGACGTGGCGCCTGGGCGGGCTTTTTCTTATGCAGTACTCGGTCATACACAAGTCTAATCCAGCCACGTGAAGACCAACTCCTTTTCCTCAGGCCCGAATCGAATTTGGGACCTCTCCCTCAACAAAAACAGGCCCAACCATCACATTAGTGGCTGCGTCCACAATTTGGTTTAGAGATAAATTCAGGCTCGATCGGCTTGAACATGAAAAATCTGAGCCCTATAATTTGGTGATCCGAGTTCAAAATTTGTATGGATTTGAATTACTGTCTCAGGCTCTCAGCAGAAGGATATCATTTCGTTCGGTCAATTGGCGTTTTGTGGAGTCAATTTGACTACAAATCGGGTACTTCCCCTCCACTGGTAGCATGCTAGTCCAAACAGGCGACAGCTTACTGCTTAGAATATTAAAGTGGCATCTTTGTCCTACAATACGTTTCCAATGCCCAGATTTTAAAAGAGAGCGGAATTGGTCTACCACATACGTTTAGAGGAACATAAAATTTGATTACAATGCATTAAGACAAAGTTTTGTGATCAAGAGCAAGTTGGGAATTCCAGTAATCAGAAAGAATATGGATTTAAAGAGTCAAATGCATGTAAAGAATATACAGCCGCACATATGCTTTCCCTCATTTCTTATGTCCAAAATAGAACTCTTCCACAACTAAAATGAACATTGTGTAATAGGACGAGATGGGTTCGGAAGATGCTCGCCCGCTTTTTCTGTTTTCCAATTTCTCATCGTCATGTCTCCAAAATATTACATTCCCGTAGCTGGTGACCTCTCTTCTATGATTTTCCGACCCATATACCTGCCCAGAGTTACTCAAATCAGAATTACCGAGCACTTTCCAATGAAAAACCAAGTGCCACAATTTAGACTTTTTTAAGCACCTAAAAGTATAATTATACTGATTACCTGCCCAGCATCATGAGCGTGGCCTGAGGGTTGGTCCCAGGAGAGACGGCGAAGGTGGACCCATCCACGACTCGCAGGCCGCCGACTCCCATCACCCGGTAGTCCCCGTCGACCACCTTCCCTGTGACACACCCACCGTGGTAATGCCATATGGTCGTCACCGTCCGCTTGCAGTACTCCCCCACGGTGGCATTGTCAGCCTCCGGCTCCGGCAGAGGCGCCCCCACCAACCGGAATTGTCTCCTCTCACCGCCGTCTCCCAGTCCTCCTCCGGGTGACCGGTCCGGGAACTTAAACTCTTGCATGGACCTGCTGCGCAGCACCTCCCCGAGCTTGCGAACTCCACGCACGCAGTGGGCCAGGTCAGTCGGGTCGAAGAAATAGTTGAACCGCACCAGCGGGTTGTCCCGGACGTCGATGGAGGCCAGGCGGAGGGACCCAAAGGAGACGGGGCCCACCACCTTCTCCATGAGGGTGACGACGGTGAGATAGACCGGATTGGCGGGGTTTCGGATGAGCACCGGGCTCGACGGCGAAAAAAATGGGAGGACGTTGGATGCGGCCTCCAGATAGGCGCCGGAGTCGGTGATGCCCACCACCTGGATGAGGGAATGGTCGAGCGGGACCGGAGACACGATCGAGATCCCATTTCTGGGATTATCATATAGGTATTGGCCTACGTAGGGAGAGTGACGGGCCACCGGGATGCCTAGAGAGGATAGGTATGCCCTGGCCCCAACACCGCTGAGTAGCAGCAGCTGTGGGCTCCCCAGCGCGCCGGCGGCGAGGATCACCTCTCCCTTGTCCCGGAGCATCGCCTGGTGGTGGCCCCCAACTCTGTCCCTGTATATTACTCCGATCGCCGCCGGGCTTAGCCGCCCCGATTTCGGCCCTGAAATCCGTACATCAACTGAGGGACAAAAGAATTGGGGATAATCGTCGCTAATTGGAGTGTAGGGGAAAGAGGAATTCACCGGAAACGGCGCTGAGCAGAACCCGCTCGACGTTGGCGTGGAGGGCGACCTTGATGTTGGCGGACTTGGCGTAGCCGAGGAGGTCGGCGGCAGAGTGCCTCCTCCCGGAGCGGTCGAAGAGGGTCCCGCCAATCTTGGTCCCCACGACGTGTTGGACGGTGAAGCCGTTGTATGGCACCACCTTGGCTTCCAGCAGAGCGTCACGAACCGCTGATTGCCAGCGGTGGAGCTCGGGGCGGAAGACGATCGCGCGTTCCACCCAGTCGAAGGATCGGTTGACGAGGGCCATGTCCCAGTTGATGGGACCTGCGTTCTTGAAGAATGAACTGTCAGCGCGGCTGTAGAAGCCGGCGTTAATGGAGCTGCTTCCGCCAAGGACGCGGCCGCGGGAGTTGGTGACGCCGTCCTCGGAGGTAAAGGCCTGAGCAGGGGAGTCGTACGGGTCGTTCTGGACGAGGGTGCGGAGGAAGCCTTCCTGCGTGAGGAGGTTGGGGTAGGCATGGACGCTGCCGCCCCTTTCGAGCAGCAAGACCTTGAACTTCTCCGACAAGGTCGCCGCCAGGGGGCATCCCGCTGTACCTCCGCCCACGATGATGTAGTCGTACTCCTCCTCCGCGGGGAACTCCGTCGCATTGACTGCGAACTCGAGGTACTTCGGCTCTGCAAGACATGCAAAGAAAAGACAAATGAGGGAAATTCAGAAATGAAGCGAGAAAGACGGAGAATGAGGAGGCAGACAACCATGGTCGGGGCGAGAGTGGGAATCCGGTGGGAGGAGGAGGGCGAGGAGGAGAATTAGGAATAATGGAAGTTTGAGCTTCGGCATTGGAGAGGCTAGGGGGGGACAGACGAAGCTGGGGAAGACGATGCTTGCTGCGGGAAGAAGAACGAGAATTTCGGTTTATTTTACAGATGCGGTGAGCGATGGCGGATTGGCGGCTCGGAGGTCAGGGGCTTCCTGCGATTGGGCTTTGCAGTGTGTATAGTGCTCCTATTGCAGCTAAGCCCACCAATATTTTCGTCTTACTTTTCGGCCATTTCTGATGCCCATATAATAAGCCCATTGGAAAGGGTCATACCATTTCCATGGGACTACTTCATGTCCCTTGCATTCATAAAAAAAAAATCATCTCTCTTTAAATAAGTTAGTTTCATGTGCATAATACCAACTTTAGTTTACTGACATTGCTAGATGAGCGGCATGAGCCAGCCCTATAAATAGGTTGATCTTGGCCTCACTTTGATGTCCACTGGGCTATGAAGGAGCCTGGTTTGGGAAAGCTCGTGTTGAGTTCTTGCATCCATTAATCATAGGAGTCCAATTTTGAAATCAATCCAGAATTCAAACTCACAAACCCCTCTATCTATCCCACCTTAATAGTTCGATTTGTGTTTTTTTTTAAAGAAAATAAAAAGCTAGCCAGCGGTTGGTGTGCTATAGGGCTGGCAGTTGTCAGATCAGTGGGCCTCACATGGGCCCTGCATGATCTGACAGCTGCCAGCTCTAGAACATATTGCGCTGATCGCGGGCGAGACCAACTCTAAAAAAACAGTAATTTCAAGTTCTTTTCAAAAACTAAATCAGACTATTAAATTGGAACAGATGAGAATATTAGATAACTATAAAAGTAAAATATCTATAGTGGATGTTTTACTTTCACTATCTATTTTAAGTGTTTTTTCACTTTCAGGCTGAAACACGTCCTGATGTGTTTAGGTTGAAAGTGAAAAAAACCTGAAATAAATAGTAAAATTGAAATATCCTATGTTGATATTTTGCTTTTAATCACGCCCTAAATAGCCCCTTTAACTGAAGAGAGAGAGAGAGAGAGAGAGAGAGATAATAGCCATGAGTGGCCTTTGGCTGTTGGCAAAACCAATGAGACTGCTCAAGTAAGCTAGAACACGCCCAATTTCTTCCATGTCTCATATAAAAGGGTATCTAGTACTCCCCTCTCTCTTTCATTTTCCATTAAAAAGATAATGTGCATAATACATTCAAAGTATCTAAAATAAGAAAGGGGCACTGATATCCCTACATCACTGGCATACACATCAGTGAGTGGGTAAACCTACATCAGTTTACACATTCACTGACATACATAAGATGTGTAAGAAAAATGATGTAGAAATATCATTTTCCATAAGAAAGGGAACTAGGTATCAGATGGTCGTTCAAAAAGAGAGAGAGATCAGTCTTTTAGATAGTTGGATTCTGACATGATAGTGCTGCTTAATATAACGGGCATACACATGCATATATGGAGTGCCATCAGATGTCAATCCAATGGCTACAACTTAAACTGGGCTCACATCAGCCAAATATGACCAATCTCATTTAAACTTTTCCCATATCATAAACCTTCCCCACTCCAATCCTAGTTGGGGGACTTCATTGGCAGAACTTCTGTCTCATGTGTATATAAGATGTGTGTTATTTATTGTGAGTAGAATAGCTAGAGCCATATGAACTAATTTTGTTGTCTGGAAGGGTCTGTTTGGTTTGAGAGAAAAAAGAAGATAAAGGAAAAAGTCAAATGAGGAACAGAATAAAAAGAAAAGAAAAGAAAATGAGGGAAAGCTAAATTTTTCTCGCCCAAAGAAAAAGGCATAAAAGGAGTTTTTGTGTGGTCTACACACGAAAAAGAGAGAGAAAAAAGGCATGAAAATAGCTTTCTGTCTATCCAAATGCTTAAAATAGAAATAGAAAAGACTTTCACTTTTTCTTTTCCTTTCTTTCTACCCAAACATAACCCAAGCATCAATCCTCCAAAGCAGCACCAACAGTGTTATTTGGGTACTCAGTTGGAGAAATTCCTAAACCGTGTACCCCAATACTTGTGTAAATGGGTACCCGATTTGAGTGCTTATTTTTGTATACCCACTGTTGGGTATTTTTTTATTTTTAAATTCTAAAAATTCAAAAAAAACCAAACTAGCTTGTTTATCAATGGATATATAAACTAGAAGAAAGGCTGAAAATTCTAAAATCTAAGTACTCAGTTGGAATAAGAACTCTTAAGAGTACTCAAATTTCAATTAGAGTACCCAAGCAGTTGGAAAGGCGGCCACTCAGCTCCATAGGAGTCTTTGGTAGCCATAAGTCTCAGTTTTGCAAATGGTGGTTGAGTCCATCGTGTACCCAAATACTTATGTAAATGGGTACCCGATTTGAGTGCTTATTTTTGTGTACCCACTGTTGGGTATTTTTTTATTTTTAAATTCCAAAAATTCAAAAAAAAACCAAACTAGCTTGTTTATCAATGGATATATAAACTAGAAGAAAGGCTGAAAATTCTAAAATCTAAGTACTCAGTTGGAATAAGAACTCTTAAGAGTACTCAAATTTCAAGTAGAGTACCCAAGCAGTTGGAAAGGCGGCCACTCAGCTCCATAAGAGTCTTTGGTAGCCATAAGTCTCAGTTTTGCAAATGGTGGTTGAGTCCATCGTGTACCCAAATACTTGTGTAAATGGGTACCCGATTTGAGTGCTTATTTTTGTGTACCCACTGTTGGGTATTTTTTTATTTTTAAATTCCAAAAATTCAAAAAAAAAACCAAACTAGCTTGTTTATCAATGGATATATAAACTAGAAGAAAGGCTGAAAATTCTAAAATCTAATTACTCAGTTGGAATAAGAACTCTTAAGAGTACTCAAATTTCAATTAGAGTACCCAAGCAGTTGGAAAGGCGACCACTCAGCTCCATAGGAGTCTTTGGTAGCCATAAGTCTCAGTTTTGCAAATGGTGGTTGAGTCCATCTAACGCAAATGGAGGTTGACACACGAAACTTTTTGGGCTGTGGAACTTTGGCAGGTGATACAGTCTTTGGTAGCCATAAGCCTCAGTTTACAAATGGTGGTTGAGTCTTAACGCAAATGGAGGTTAACATACGAGACTTTTTGGGCTGTGGAACTTTAGCAGGTGATAATGATACAAATTGTTCACGTGTATTTTCTGGACGAGATTTTCCTTTGACATTGAAGCGGAGGGCAACGCGGCGAGGATCAGAAGAGATGCAAACATGTACCAAACAAAAATAAGCTACAAATGAACTTGCCCCTTCCCTTCCTTCTATTTCTCTAGTTTTGTATTTACTCTTTAGGAAGAAGATCTGCTGTGACCAGGTGGTTGGCAACGGGTAACGCTGTTAATAGCTTGGGCCCATCTTGTTTGTCTGTTGTTTTGTTATTAGAGTTTTGTTAGTTTGTGCCCTGGCTCACTTGTGTTGGCATGCACCGTGTCATCCCTTGGTTGTCGGATTTTGATCAAATGATGCGCATTAATACAGGGGGAGGTGGCTAAAATCACCTGCCCATCCCGTCAATGTCGGATTTAGATCTGATGGCTCAAGGCACCTCGGCACACTAGAATAAGCATGACCAGGCGCATGTCAACTTTTTCATTTTTACTCCCTCCTCCTGTCACTTTTAAAAGTACAATTTTTTCAAATGAACTAACTTTTTAGTGTATTTGAGAAAAAATATATTTATTAAAAGTGACCAAAGGGAGTATTATTTGCTATGGTATATTATCCACAAGATGTTTAAATCTGTTGTTTGAGATGTGACAATTAATTACTTCCTAAGAAGCACGCATACAACATCATATCTCATATATATCGGGCACGGATACGACAACAACACGACTGATGGTGTATCTTGCACGTATCCAAAATAAAAAAATGGATACATTTTCAACACGGATGGATACGTGTCGAATATGGGCAAGATACACTTGGGTGGGATAGCCAGGGGAGGGGGGCGAGCAGAGGGAGAGAGAGGAGTAGCCGGGGGAGGGAGGATGGCGACGGGGGAGGATGGGGAGAGCAGAGAGAGGGAGGAGGGGCCGGAGGGAGGTATTTGTTTAAGCATTCTTCTTTTCAAAATTATGTATAATTAATATTTGAAAAAAATGTCGTGTATCTTACTTTTTCAAAAAAATGTAGTGCTACAATAGCAAAAAAATACGTTTAAAAGTAATTTTTTATTAGCCATGTCGTATTCTACTTGTTGGAAAAATGTCATGTCCTAATGTCCGTATCGTATCGTATCGTGTTGCCGTATTCTTATCCGTGCTTCTTAGATTACTTCCCTTGATATACACTATAATGCAATAATAAAGCGATAGCAACTATCAGTTGTTTTTTTGGTACAATAATAACTATTCATGTTGGAATATTTCAAGTTCAATGGAAAAATAAATATGTTCCAGATACAGCGTGACAAATAGATGGATGTTTTCAAACATTTAGGGGATAATTCTCAACATAGAGCGGGCCTGACAATTCTCTATTTACTAGTACTCCGTACATAAAGACCGACTCGTTCTTCTGCTTCAGAATACAGACTAATTGAGGCTAAACAGGCCGATCTCCTCACAGCTAATTGTCGGTCTCCCGCAGGAAGATATTTGTGCGAGAAGTCATGGAACCCTTTATATCCTCCTCTCGATGTCTTTTTTTTTTGGGCGCTTGGAGTATATACCCTTGTTGAAAGGGCATGATTATTACATGGACAATGCTACAATGCTGATATGTCAAGGACGTCGATCAGGAGGTCTTGTCACTTGACAAACTCAAATCCGACATTGTGACCTCGCTCAGGCATATTTGTGCTGAAAACAGAACTCTTCTTCAACAATTATCACCTAAACGTATTTGCATCTGGTCTCTCATCCATATGGCTTTATTTTCCTCAACTTTGATGGAATCTTTCTTGAAGGATATATAGAGATCCAAATAGTCAATTTATTGCTGCCTCTGCCATTGAAATTCCATGTGCATCTACCGTAGTTGGTGAAGCCTGGACATATGCTACTATGAACTTGATCCCCTCATTCATTGTGACATTGTAATTCCATGTGCATCTGCCTTAGTTGGTGAAGCCTGGCAATATGCTACTAAGGCCTTCATCTCCTTGTTCATTGTGACAATTAAATTTTATCAACTTCATCACAACAACTCAGAACCTACCTTGGTCTATTGCTGGAATTATCTTCAAGATTCTGGAAATTCTAAACTCCTTGGAACAAACATGTACATTCATACCTTTACAAAACAAAACCAGGCTGCTGACTATCTGGCCAACTTCGCATTGGATAAATATTCATGCTATTGGTTTCTGCATCCACCTAAGGAGTTGCATGGAGTTCCCTCTTCCGACAATACTCTTTCTTTTGTTAGCCGTAATGTTCAGTCTTTGTTTATTTTTACAAAAAATTGTCGGGTCTCCAACCAAAATTAGCTTTGAAGAAGACATTACAAGGTGACACCATACCAACTGTAGCATCAAGCTGGCAGGAGTTGTATCAAATTCAAATAAGAAAAAAAACTGGCAGGAAGGCCCCAATTAACCACCGTTTGCTGCGTTTTAATGTGGTTTCAACTCGCATTTCGTGTCACAAGCGAAGATGACAATATGAATAATGAGGCAGCAGCTGACAGGATAATGGCAGTGTGTTGATGTTTTGCTAACTAAGTATGTGTTGACGTGATTCTTAATTAATCTGATAATTGAGATTTGCTTAGATCTACTCAGAGTGTTGATGCCATACCTAATTAATCTGTCTTGTACCAGGAGCACAGATATTATCAATATAAATTAAGATCATGGACCGCAATCTTCCTAATTAATGTGTTGATGTGATTTCTATCTGTTCACTATGCTAGTGTACTTTCAATTTCTTTTTTTGATAGAAGTGGACTTCTAATTTCAGAACAACTAAAACCAGGGGAAATGGGTATTGAGCGTTGGGTTACATCTAAAAAAGAAGTAAAGTTTTATCTTAGCATTATCTCTGCATTATCAGCTAGTACAAACCTGAATTGGACCGACCAGTGTGGCAAATGGGATCCGATTTTGATTCTTTAGACGGGAAGAAGTCCCCCAATAATTGATTGCTCTTGACTCAGATCTCGCTTATCTGCTAATGAGTTTTTGGACGGCGAAAGCCATTTTCTTATCCGCCACTGAATGCGAATAGAAAGCCTACTTGTTGAAAATAACCAGTGAATTCGCATGGTAGTCCCTCCTTAGAGACATATTCACCCATAATACGTAACGTATAGAAAAGAATAGTTGAAGGAAAACAATCTACCAAGTCGAAGCCAATTTGCACTAAGCCACAAATAATTGGAGGCTCCACCTGAGCCTAAGTGCCTGATTCTTGGTCTCCATTCACCTTCTTTGATCAATTCAGTTCAGCGGAAACATTTAATGCACACATGCATAGTACTAGGACCCAAACCTCCAATTCCAGCGCTGAATGTCTCTTGCCTCTTTGCAACTCCCAGACAACTTTCGAAGACTAAAGTTTTTGCAGCCTAGCAGCTGGACCCGACCATATCAATCATCGCAATTTTGAAAGCTAATTGCATCACTCCAATTAGAGCATTTGACAAACACTTACATGATGTCCATAAGGAGTAATAATTGCCAACAAGCCTGATCAACATACCGGAGCTTGTTCACTTGTTAACTCAAACCGATTCGAGCACCCAAAAATTGGGAAATTTATAAAAAACTTGTGTTATAACCAAATTTGTTTGTCCAAGGGCTTCTGCATAACCGTATAGCCTTCATCAAATGATTGTGATTAACCCGTGCACGGAGTAGCATCCAAGTTTAAAACACCCAGTTTATAAAATCTACTTGTATCAATTACAGCTTTTGTGGACATTGAGAAGGCAAATGAGGGAACAGAGAAAGGAAGTGATTAATGGGTCCTGCAGAATAATTGATCAAAAGACATAAATGTGATATAGCCTTATCCATGAGACCCCGCTAGTCAAGCTAACCTCCTCATCTCCCCCAAAATGTGGCAGCTTGCCACGTTTCATCTCTTGTGCATGGAGAAGACCTGGGTTCGAGTCTCGATCCAGCCACAAGGGGGGGTAAGCAATCCTTACTAGATTCCAAGAAGAAAGGCCTTTTTTAAAACAAAACGTGCCTATTACTTACTTTTTTATAATTTTCTAGAAATAAATTCATATACTCAGATGACGATTTCAGCCTCAATCATCCTTGGACGGTGATTTTGAGAAAGCAATTGGGTGGACCAAGAGTAAGAGTGCAAAGGTAATTTCCATACATATGAAAGCAACAATATAGTTTAAGAGTATCAGGATCATTGTAAGATGAGTGTGGTCAACTGCAACCGAGAAAACCTTCCATTCAAATCACGTCATTCCACACCCAACTGCCCGTCTTCCCTCTCTCTGCCACACATGTCCAAATTCCAAACTACACCCTTCATCCTTCCACATATAAAACTATACATCAGGACTGCACAGACTGGCAATTTGAAGAACTTGTTGCCAACAGCAGGAGGTGACTTCAATTTTGCACTTGAACTAAATAGAGAGGAGAAGAAACAATGGGATTTGTAGCGAATATAGGGAAGTATCAGGTTGGTCGCACCATTGGAGAAGGAACCTTCGCCAAGGTCAAGCTGGCAGTGAATACAGAGACAGGCCACAATGTTGCCATCAAGATCATAGATAAGCAGATGGTACGAGATAACAAGCTCATGGATCAGGTGAAATTTTTAGTTCATCAGTTCCTACTCTGCTCGGATTGAAATTCATCGGGCAGTTAGAAACAGTTTCAACTTAGTATGATTTTCCGGCATATTGGCTTTCTACAAGTTCTATATCCTATTCTTGTTTTGGCCATGTTTAAGGTGAAGAGTGAGATTAGCACTATGAAGCTGTTGCATCACCCAAACATTGTCAAGATATATGAGGTTTGCTCTGCATATATGCAAACTGAGATGTTCATGTACAGATTTGAGTTTTGAGAACTTTTGCTTCAATCATATTGCAGGTAATTGCCACCAAGACAAAAATTTATATAGCTATGGAGTATGTCTCAGGAGGACAGCTTTCAGACAAACTGGTAAACTTTTTACCTCCAAGGCAGACTTTGACAGGAAGTTTTTCAACATCTTTGATAATTTCTGCTTGAAACTTTTCATCACTCTTTTTTTTGGTATCTACCAGTCATATTGCAAGAAGTTGAATGAATTGGAGGCTAGAAAATTCTTCCAGCAATTGATTGATGCTGTTGACTACTGCCATGCCAGAGGTGTGTATCACAGAGATCTAAAGGTCAGAATTGTCATTATTAGATTAGCTTACTTCTCTTTCCTTTCTTCTTCTTTTTTATCTTTCAACGAGATTGTATGCTGAAATTTTCATAATTTGTTTTCCTGTATCTGAATAGCCTGAAAACCTTCTGTTAGATAGCAAAGGAAATCTTAAAATCTCGGACTTTGGATTAAGCGTTCTCCGCAAAGTAAGATTAGAAAGTAAATTCACATGTCACACTCAATATTCAAATTTCCATTCGCAAGATCCTCACCTAGCATATATGATTGGCAGCCTGGTGACTTGTTATCCACTGCTTGTGGTTCTCCAAGCTATGTTGCTCCTGAGGTAAAGTGGTTCTGAACACCTTCAGAGGATCAATAAATTGATGTAAATTTCTGCATGGAAATAAAGAGGACTCAAGAATACTAAAAAAAGGAACTTACTTTAACCTCTCCTTAATGGGAGCAGTTCGGATATAGTGATCCCTAATTTCTCTTGGTTGGTCTGTCTAGCAGGTAATTGCCAACATGAACTACGAGGGCTCACCTGTGGACGTTTGGTCATGTGGAGTAATTCTTTTCGAGTTGCTTGCTGGTTTTCTTCCCTTCGAAGATCGTAACTTAATGAACTTGTATAGGAAGGTATTTTCTACTGAGATAATAGATTCTTATTATATTTGAATCTTTTCATGTAATATCATCTTTCTCATTTGCAATCTCAACTGTTTATTATCAAGATATCAAGAGCAGAATTCACCTTTCCCAAATGGTTCACTACAAGCCAACGAAAGCTGATATTTGGTATCCTGGATCCTGTTCCTAGAAGGGTACTCTTTCATATCTTTAGACAAAATAGATCTATAAATGGAAATGCAACATTTTGTATGCTTTTGTTAACAACATCGTTTTTTTCGTTCTGATACAGCGAATGTCAATAGCCCAGATCATTGAAGATGAATGGTTCAAGATTGATTATGAACCTGCCGCAGGGTTGAGTATAGATGAACATATTAATTTGGAAGACATTAATGCCACTTTTGACAGCATAGAAGTAATGCACGGTCATTCATCTTGTATGAGATTTTTAACTATTTTTGAAGAATTATCTTAATCAGAGCATTCAAAATTGTACAGGATAGAAACAGAGCGAAGGAAAGCCCCCGTCCTCCAAACTTTATAAATGCCTTCCAACTGATAGCCATGTCCAATGATCTTGATTTGTCAGGCCTCTTTGAAGAACAGGTAATCTGGATTCTAGATTCTGTTTTAATACATGTTCATACTATATACTAATAACTAATGAAAGTACAATTTTCCTTTTCTCAAGGAGAAAGACAAGAAAAGAACAATGCTGGGCTCCAAACATTCCATTCAGGAGACCATAGAGAAAATTGAGGTGGCTGCAAAAGATGTACACCTTTCAGTTAAAAGAATGAACAATTCCAAGGTTGCTATCTTCATTCTCGAAGAAAAATTTCCGTATCTACTAAAAAGCATTACAGATAAAATGTAAACAACTGAAAAAAAATCTTTAAGAACAATATATGATGGACGTTACACTGATACTCTCTACTAAAAACTCCATTTTCGCATTCATAATGTAACTTTCAGGTAAAACTTCAAGGAACAGGAACTATGACACGATGTAGATCACATTACACATTATCGGCAGAGGTAACTTAACTGTTTTCATCAATGTTAGTCGTTAGAACATAGCCTGACAGTGCTTGTGCTTAGTTAGATATTCGGCCACAAAGTTGGAGTTCTTTTTCCCCTACCATTTCCTGAAATGGAGTGGCCAGTGGTTAGTAGAAAATCTGCAACCATGAGGAATCAAACATTGTTCTCTCTAGGATGTTTTTTTTTGTTTGGAGGTAGATCTATCTTTGATTTGGAGCAAAGGCAATTAAACAGCATGACCAATATCAGTATGCATAAGGAGTTCCCCACCCCACGGTTTAGCCACCCCGCACCCCCTATACACAAACGGTGGATATCACCGTCTGAAAATACACGGACAGTGAATCCACCGACCATATAATGGGATGGGCTGGCTAAACTGTGGGACAGCGAACTACTCGTCCTATCAGTATCGGGTGCGGGTGCTATCATATTCCCTTAGCTTAAAAAGGAAGAAAATATGTACCCAATAACATATTTAACAGCTTAACTTTGACAGAATTTCCCCTAGTTTGGGGGTTTCCAGTGCCAAAAAAAGCATAACTTTGACAGAAGCGATTATACATATTTAATCATATGCTATTTGGGCAAGCATATTTTGGACTCCTAGAGATAATTTCCCTTATCATTTGCTCATTCATCTAGCAATGCAATAGTTTGCATGTTTCTAGAGCACCAAAATTATCATTCCACACCATGTGAAAAAGAGAATGAGCTTTTAAAAGATGTAGAGGACTGAACATCTTTTTTTGTGTAATTTTACTACCCTTCTCAAATCAGAACCGTGTGTTAAAGTTTCTACTCGAACTTATTTAAAGCATTTTTTAGAATTCGTTTTTTAGAATTCATATCTGATGAGGGCTCTGATCCTACATCATATCTAACCTCAGGTTATTGAGGTGACACCCAGCCATTGTGTGGTGGAAATATCCAAATCTGCAGGGGAGCTAGGAGTTTACAAGGAGGTAAGAAACACATGCACTCAGCTATTTCTACTTGAAGAGCATAGATAAATCCTAATCCTATTAATAATGCCATAGCAGTTTTGTAAAAGCTTATCAAATCTGCTTACGGAGAAATCTGTGGTCTCATCAGTCTTAGAGATGCCATTGATAGTCAGAATTGACGGAAATGAATCCGATGCAAAGGAATGGTAATATAACAAGCACCACAAAGGATATGGCTAGAGGAATTGTTAGATGCATGCTGACCTGTACTTTTATATCATGCAGCTCCAACGAAGAAGTGGAGATCAAGGATTGTAAAGAACAACTTCTCAGAGGTTATTTATCTTCTTGAAGGCTGCTAGTCCTCCTTCAGGGAAAACATCTTCGTTCATACAGTTGCACTAGAATTCTTCTTTTCCCCCCTGAAAAAAAATTGTAAAAAAGGCGGAAAAATGTGAAAAGCGCAATTAGTAGGTGCTGGAGAAAAATATCAGAAAAAGAGAAAAAAAATCTTGTTTTTTTACGATTTTTTTACCTTGATGAGCTTTGTATTGAATTTTTGCGTTTCACCATGGTGTCAACGTTCTGCAATGGTGTAAATTTGAGATGAGAATGTTTTTTCTTGCTAAAAAGAATGAGAACAGTGTGTGTTTCATCTGAGAGAGTATATATATAGCCTTCAAGAGAATATATGCTTCACGTCTCGTGCTGTCGAACTTTAAAGCCTTTGCTGCTGCCAACACCTCCATCCTCGCCACCTATTCGGAAATGAATAGCAGTAACTTTAATGCCTATCAATATTAAATTTCATCTGTCCTCTTCGTCTGTGTCCTAAAGAGCCTTTATTTAGGAATATACCACTGGGAGTTTTAACATTTTTTCATACGAAAGTCTTTCGTTCAGAGTACCTACACTCTCCTGGCCTCCAGATGCTTTCCCTCCCTAAGAATTTTCTTTTTTCCTTTTTGGTACATTCCCTTCCCCTCCATACGAATTGAATTTGCAAGGCTTTAAGGCAAATCTCTATATAAATGGGGGTTAGTCGTGGTGGATTTTATTTCTACGTCTTGAGTGGGTAAATATTTTCTACTTCATGTGTTTCCTAGGATTTTATCTGGTTTGTTGTGTAAAACAAAAATTTCCCGAAGGTGAAGTGTCACAGCCCGAGTAAGGGATATGCACCCATTTACCACCATATTAAACTCAGAGCATCTATATGTAAATGTATCAAAGTGCGGAAGCATAAAGACACTAGCATGCAACCAAGCTTAGGTCATGGAAATGCTACCAACCCAACTCCTAAAGCATCCAACATATTATATGAGTATATATCAAATAAGGATCCCAAGTGAACAATATATAGAAACTTCAAGATAATCACAAATGGTGAAGTATCAGAATTAGAAGGGTGATTGATTCCAAATGGGAAAGAATCATGTTTCCATGTCCGTTCCAGATCCTATCGTACAATTGGTTCATCCGAGCATCAAATAATTAAATTAACATAGTGGCTCATTTTATGATACTAAGTTCATTAATTGGTATAGTCCTGTTAGGTTCATTTAAGCATGCAAAACCTAATTCTCAACGTGCCTTAAAGTCTACATGTACCTCTTCTAGACCAACTAAACTTGGCGCATCGCTCTAACCAAGTTAGCTAATCTAGGATCACTACTAATATGCTCTTCATAGAAGTCCATGTGGACCGCTAGATCTATTCAGTAGCCCTTTCGCATAGTAGATGGTGAGCGAATAGCACTGGACGGGTTCCCATTCGAACTTATAATAGTATCTTGGACATGGGGAAAAGAAAATAAAAGCCTCCATCGAATATTACATGACATCATTACATCAATTAAAGCATGTTATTATTATATATCGAACATAGACATAAGAAATCTAAATATCACTTCAATTGCCTCGTAGCGGCACATGCATCATGATCTCATGATTCAACATAATTTATGTAACCCCCTAAATTTTTAAAATACATAATTTTTTATCATGTAAGCATCCATTAATTAACTCAATCATATGATAGTTTATTCTTGTGATAACATATCATACAATCAAATATTAATAACCATTACAAACATCAATTAAAAGAACTTAAGCATCTTATGTGCACTTTACTGGCTATAACATGTTATAGGGTTTTCGTATTGTTCTATGAGTCTGTCAACTATCTCTACTTTCTATCTCTACATTCAACTAGGGCTTACTCTCAATAGTTATCATAATTTCATCTTCATGGATCCTTCCAGGTTGAATTATGGACACTATGAACTTCGACATAACTCATTCATGCATATAGAATTTCTTGTGGATTATAAGCCCTCAGCATTGTCAATCATAGTCAGGGCCGATTATTTTGTTTTTGTAGCTCGCAATATTCTTTCCATTTTTAGGCCCAACAAACCAACTTTGGTAAGTAATGTTCTCCAGTTACCAAGGTTCGCCAAAGCATATGACACCTTTAGGGAGTTTAATGCCAATATCCTCATGGTATACTCTATGGATAAGAGGTAGTACAAATGTCCAACTGCTTCTTTTATCTCATGGTTTGATTGTGACAACCCCAAATTTTGTAAAAAAAATTGAATAAAAATATAATTATTGGTGTCTTGAACTGAGAAACCATAATTATTTGGACTATGTTAAGTGATGGATAGATAACATGGTTGGTAATTATTTTAGAGTCCTTGAAGTAGGAATGTGATTTAATGAAGTAACTAGAACTGGTTTCCATTTTAAAACTAGGATTCTGAGTGTGCAACCTGGCGCTAGAGTTGTGTCTGGCACCAGGGTCAGTTGTAGAGTCATGTCTGGTGCTAAGGTTAAATAAGAAGATTATGGAATAATGCAAATTTTAAGGGAAGATACACTCCTAGTTGGAGTAGGATTAGGTGAAGTGTAGCACAAGGGGTTAACCTAGAGTAAGACTCCTCAGGAAATAGGAGTCTGTGTGCCTTGCGCCAGAGATGTGTTGCAAAGGTGTGGATTGATTCAACTTGGACAAGATACACTTCGAGTTGGAGTTGGATTGGAGAAGGATGATGTAGAATCAAATTAAGATGGGTTCGAATAAGGAAATGAGAAGATTAGCTTGAATAGGTTGATCTAGATTAGAACCCCTAATAGAATTGAGAGTCTGATTTGCTAGAGGATATGCCTGTTCTAGGGATGAAAGTTAAGTATGTATAATCGTATAGTTCAATTTGAAGTAGAAGTTGTAAATGAGGAGTTTGTTGGATGGTGGAAAAGAAGCCCCTCAGGCTAGGTTTCCTTATGGACGCCAGAGATTTAACACATGAGAAACGTTTGTTAATAGATAGACCTGATTGAAAATGAAGATCGACACAAATAGGAAAGGACGGTCGTACTTCTACAAGGAATAGGACTCCTTAGGAGGAGGGGACGTTGCCTATATAAGGAGGGATGTTGGCCCTTGTTTTTCTACTTTTGGCCGATCTCTTTCTCTTAATTTTTATCTCCCAATCTCTCTCTCTCACACGAACTCTCTCCCTCCTCTTTCTCTCTCGGCCCCTATTATTTCTTCTCTCTCATCCTTCTCTCTTGCTGATCAACTTGAAGAGGGGATGAAGGAGGTGCATAGGACGTATGAATTAAGGTGAAGCGAGAAGAAATCGACGAGCAGTTTGAGTATGATGTTTTTACGCAATTTTTTCCATGACCTTGTTCTTCTACAACACCTAGATTTTCTTGTATTTGAAGTCAGATACTTGCGTGTTCCTACTAATGTTGAGTTGAACCTTATTCATGCTTATATTCTTGTGACTTTGCTTGAATTATATGCATTGTTGTCTATTAAAATTATAGTAATGATTGCGATCGTTTACATGATTCGTGTTTTTATTGCATGTATTATGTTAAGAAAGAACCCAAATTTATGTTTGTGTTTCTTTGTTGCTATCATCATAAAGTGTGACTTTGCTGTTCAATTTTAAAAGTCTTCATTCCTAAAGTTAAGACTTATTTAATAAAGGTTATAGCATTGCTAAACGTCTAGGGCTTTAAGCATTACATCAGTCTCGGAATAGTTTTTCATTCTCGGCTAAATTGATTTCTGCATTGACACTTTGTACGAGATAATCCATAATCCATAATTAATTCCAAAAAAGTCAAAGAAATATGTCGTAAATTGTGTTATGTTCTATACTTATATAGCTATCTCCAATAATTTTTTTCCTTTCAAAAACCATCTATATTATTTTCAGAAGGCATGTCTTTTGATTTTGACAGATTCTGCATTCTTGAATTCTACTAATAACTCATTGAGTAAATTACTGGCGAGTGATCACCCATGGAATCTCTACATAAAGGGCAAAAAGCCCCAAATTTGTACGTGAAATTGACTAATGGAATACCAGTTGTAGGTAGGGCTAGTAAACGAGCTCAGAGCCCGCTCAACCATGATGCAGCTAATTTCACAAAATGCCAAAAACTATGAAACAGCAAACAGTGTATTGCATTCAAATCGACAAACACCTTGAAGGCAGTTACACTTTCACTCAATTTTACAATATAGCTGCTGTCAAAGAAGGATTCAACTACATACAAGTGCAATTACGAAACACTATGTGATATCTAAAACCCAATTATAGATTTCTGCCTTCACAAATGAAACATACAAAAACAGGGGAATGAAAACACCTGAGTCCACAGGCAAGGAGAGTAGTTGCTGGAATCCACCAGCCTTGTTGAGGAAGTTTCCTCTAAATCCGGAGCACAACTCTTCATGAAATCAAATTCAAAACCAACTCCTCTGCCCGAACATTGCCCAGCTATTTATACTAAAGACATTACAGAAAGACTCATTTGCCCTTAATATCAATTGACAAACAATTACAGTTATGAGGGTGATTATGACATTTGACGAATACTTCCCAAAGCCAAGAAATCACAGCTTTACCGATGTATATCAACTGGACCTCCATTCTTTTGTGGCAACAATTAGTTGCGGCCTCTATCAAAGTCAGGCCAAATGGTTCAATAAAAGCTGGATTTACAAAGAC
This sequence comes from Houttuynia cordata, assembly GCA_039654745.1. Lineage (NCBI taxonomy): Eukaryota > Viridiplantae > Streptophyta > Magnoliopsida > Piperales > Saururaceae > Houttuynia > Houttuynia cordata. Next base: position 7,736,813 of record CM077513.1, on the reverse strand, counting down.
TCCCTTTGTTTTTGCTGCTAAACGATATATGTCGGGAACATCAGATTGCTTGTGGTGCTTGGGATAGGCAACTTGACCATACATATCATATTTATCAATAAGCTTCAATATTGAGGTAAGCATAGCAACACTTGTACTTGACGTTTCATCAATCGTTTCACGATTACCCATTATTAAGGTAAGATTTGCAAGCTCCCTCAATGGACAACATTCTCCAAATGCTTTCACTAAAGTCGTAATGCTCTTCTTAGGATCTGATCTAGCAAGGGCAAGGATCATTGGCTTCCGTAGATTGGAGAAGAAACACATTATCTCAGCCCAAATGGATGGATCTGGTTGGGAATGATTTTCGTCAGTTCCTTCCATATCACCATCCAAATCCTCATCGTGTTCTACAATGTTATTGAACTCCATTCCTGATGGAATTATAACCATGCGTGGCATGTAACGACCAAAACAACTCACACTCCTTTTAATTCTTGCTCGAAGTTTCATCTCGAAGATCACAACAAACCCATCATACAGTTGCCACTGCTGCTCAATCTCTTGCCTGGTGCTTGTAATAATAACTTCATACGAGTCAAGAGCCAATTCCTCAGCTTCTATCCTTCGCATGATTTTGTATGTGGCATTTATTTCATCTTTTGATTGGCGGCCTTGCTTCAGAAGTTGTTCTAACTTATCTCTTCCAAGAGAATGACCAGCAAAAAACCATTGGCACATTCAAAGCCCCGGAGAGTAGGGGCTGCAGAATCACCTGCATCTGCACAATGACCATGGACGGCCACTGGCCAAACAGGCTGACCACCACCAATTTGTTTCCCAAGAACATTAGACATTTGTATGATGTGAATAAGTGCTCCATCAACAAATTCTGGAATATGGGGCCACAATAGTTCCTTGGGAATGTATTTGTCTCTCGGTCTAAATGGAATCCGAATGATGTAGGCCCTTCCACTCTTACCCATCTCAGTCATAAAACCATCAGCCATGACATTGTAGAGTGTAGATTGTCCAAAATTTCCCACTGCTGCAATTAGCAGTTGACAATTTTCACTTGACATATTAAGAACTTCAGCGGTTGCAACTTGTAGGGACCTTCTAATTGCAGCTTCTTTTGCCACTCTGCAGCAAGGAACTCCAGCAGCAATAAAAATTTCAGGAAACATCACAGTTATCTTCTCACCAAGAATAGCATAAGTGATGAATAGGCATGCAACTGGGAATATAACATTCCAAAGATCAATGGAACGTAGCTTAAGACCCTTAAAACTCATTAAATTACATCCACCATGATCAAATACATAATTTGTAGAGTGAAACACTTGATCACTTTTATGATGTTCATCTCTGTTTTGATGACACCCTGAACTCACTTGCACTACCAAGTCATCACAGTGAATCACATGTGCTGCAAATTTACTGTTGTTACGATCAATGACTAATGGCATGGATACTCCAACATTCTTCATAAAAGAATATGGTGAAGTTTGTTGTATTGTTCCACCAAGCTGGTTCTCATGTTCTAATAAAACTTCAACCAGTTTCAAGTACCCTGTAAATTCAGAGCCAGTCAGACCAAAAGACGAATTTTCAATAGCTTCCTTATTTCCTTTGGAACTCATAATTTTCGATAGTTTCAGTTCTTCCACATGGATCTCTAGACCTGCTTCAGAGTTCAACAATCCAGTGAATGCTACTGAGTCTTTTTTTTCATGCACATGTTCTGTTACTACACATCTCAACAAATCAGATCCTACAAAATCAATGGGTTCAATTTCTCTTTCGAGCTCCACTTTTCTTCTTTGTTCCAGTTCATTGTTAATTACAGGAAGTTGCTCAGTAGAACTTTGATTTGTAGATGGCAACATGAATCCCTTTTGACATTTGACTTTTCTCATGAATAATTTCTTGATTTCGGAAACCAAATTGATCATTTCATCATTTTGCCACCCAAAGATTTGAGCTACACAATCATGGAACTGATTGAGTCGATCAGCAATCCAATATAGTTCCAAATCTTCCACTCTAAAATTGGTCCAAAATTGAGCAGACAATATCTTCACCTCTTTATGTACTTCTTGTGATAATTTTCTGAATTTCAAGCCAAATTTCTCAACAACTTGGTCTTTGTCAAAAGTCGATTTTCTAAATTGTAGCAACAAATTGTTCAAACCATCTTCTTGCCAACCAAAGATTTGTGTAATACAATCATAAAATTGTTGTATCCGATCAGCCATGGAATATGATTCTAGATCTTCAATAGTAAGATTACTCCAAAATTGATTACTAAGAAGCTGAACTTCTTCACATATGGATTGTGACAGCCATTTTGTATCTTCCTCGAGCTTTTCCAACTGCTGGCTATAAATTCCATCACAAAAACTTTCCTCTGATTCACATAGTCTGGTAGAACTTTGAACAACACTGAAATTGTTTTCCGCACTTTTAGGAACCCAAACTGAATTTTGCGGACGAAGCCAATCTGCACTCATCTGGCCCAATTTCTACAAAACCTGCTGGGATACTAGCAGGATCTGCTGCTGAACATTCAGATCATCACCAGGAACTATGATTGCCATGAGAGAACAACCAATTTCTCGCTCTGATACCAAAATGATGCAAGCAGTTTCACAAAATGCCAAAAACTATGAAACAGCAAACAGAGTATTGCATTCAAATCGGCAAACACCTTGAAGGCAGTTACACCTTCACTCAATTTTACAATATAGCTGCTGTCAAAGAAGGATTCAACTACATACAAGTGCAATTACGAAACACTATGTGATATCTAAAAACACCAATTACAGATTTCTACCTTCACAAATGAAACATACGAAAATAGGGGAATAAAAACACCTGAGTTCACAGGCAAGGAGAGTAGTTGCTGGAATCCACCAGCCTTGTCGAGGAAGTTTCCTCTAAATCCGGAGCACAGCCCTTCATGAAATCAAATTCAAAACCAACTCCTCTGCCCGAACATTGCCCAGCTATTTATACTAAAGACATTACAGAAAGACTCATTTGCCCTTAATATCAATTGACAAACAATTACAGTTATGAGGGTGATTATGACATTTGACGAATACTTCCCAAAGCCAAGAAATCACAGCTATACCAGCTCCACCATATGATGTTATAATGTCATAGCTGTGATTTCTTGGCTTTGGGAAGTATTTGTCAAATGTCATAATTACCCTCATAACTATAATTATTTGTCAATTGATATTAAGGGCAAATGAGTCTTTCTGTAATGTCTTTAGTATAAATAGCTGGGCAATGTTCGGGCAGAGGAGTTAGTTTTGAATTTGATTTCATGAAGAGCTATGCTCCGGATTTAGAGGAAACTTCCTCGACAAGGCTGGTGGATTCCGGCGAGCTGGTGGATTCCGGCAACTACTCTCCTTGCCTGTGGACTCAGGTGTTTTCATTCCCCTGTTTTCGTATGTTTCATTTGTGAAGGCAGAAATCTGTAATTGGGTTTTAGATATCACATAGTGTTTCGTAATTGCAGTTGTATGTAGTTGAATCCTTCTTTGACAGCAGCTATATTACAAAATTGAGTGAAGGTGTAACTGCCTTCAAGGTGTTTGTCGATTTGAATGCAATACTCTGTTTGTTGTTTCATAGTTTTTGGAATTTTGTGAAACTGGCTGCATCAAACCAGCCCAGCCCGAGCCCATTTAACCTTAAATGGTCAGGCTATTGGCGGGCTCATCCAAAGTGAGCCGATCTCGGGCTCCACTACAAGGCTCAATAACAGCCCTCCGAGCTTTGCGTCTTGCTTAAATAACAGTTTCCCCCCTCCTGCCGCCGAATGATTCATTTAATGCCCGCCCTCTCCGTATCCATCTCTCTCTAACCTTTCTCATCATTGCATATATTCGGTTCCTTCTTGACCTTCCACATTCCTAGTCCAACTAGCTACAACACTTCTCATTCCCTCGCTCAAGTCCTTTGGCCTTGTCCCTCTTTCTTTGTCATCATGATGAACTCAGAAGCTCGGACATTTGAGTATGGCTATGGCAGAAGGTGCTGGATACAAGCTCCCGCTCCTAAACCAGACTTCCTTCCACACCATACAGCTCCTTACTTTCCCTACTACTCCTGCCAGCTCCCGCAAGTCCACTACCATTAAGGGGCCACCTGCTTCTACCCCTGCTACTGCCTGCCTCCTCCCCCTCCTCCTGCTGTTGTTTCTTTTGCTCCCATTCCCTTCATGCATTCGCGCATGCTGAAGCTCGAGGAGGTTGAGCAGGATGAGGCGTTGAGGTTCGTGAAAACCGATCAAGGCCCGAGAAGATGTTCTATTTTAAGGAGAGAGTGAGAAGGTTTCCTCGAAACAGAGGGCGGAAACGAGCTGCAAACTGGGTTCCCAAGGGCCAAGCTGGGCATCTTTCCGCCGGAGCCACGTTGTGTCTCGGGTGTCCGAGGTCAGAAATGCAAGCAGAAGAGGGGGTCGAAGGAATGTGGGTTCAGTCCAGCTGCCCAGAGAATCTCAGTATCTCTCCAGTCAGTTCGAGTTTAAAGAGCCTGGCCATCAGAACGAGGGCAGGACTACACTTATGGTCAAGAATATCCCAAACAGAATCAAGTACTTGTTTTTTCACTACTTTTCCTCATTGCTTTGTGATATGGTGGTGACAAGTTTCTCGTCGTCGCACTTCGAGAGGGAGTGGGACAAGTTCAGGGCATGCCCGAAGACGAAGCCATAGAAACCTGGGGAGAAAGCGATGGAGTGGATGGATGGGGAGATGAGGAAGATAGAGGTGGACGCGGCGGGGTCGACGTTGGAGGGCTAGACTTGACGGAGCTGGCGATGATGAGGCCGGATCGTCATCCTGGACGAAACCGACTACAAGCTCACAAACTGTTGCTCGAGTTGCCAGAGGACGGTGGGCGTGACCGGATTCCGGTGCTCGATCTTAAAGACTTAAACCAGTACAAAACCCAGCCCAATAACGGCCCATTGAACAGACCACTACCGTTTATTTCCTGGCGGGCTGTGACTGCTAAGGCTTAATGGGCTCGGGCTCTTAGTGGGCCCGGCCCGAGCCCGTTCGTTTACCAGCCCTGGTTGTAGGTCTTTTCCTCAATCTCTTCAATCTGTATTACTGATGACCTATTTACCACATCTATTTGCTTTGATTGGTGGACTTGTTGCAATTGGTACAAAAAGGCAAGTAATAACAAAATTCTCCTGTTTGTCATTGTATGTGAAATTGACTAATGGAATAGCAGTTGTGGGCCTTTTACTCAATCCCTTCTTTCTCTTGTTCGTCATTGTTCTCCACTCACTCTAATATGCACCCTTTTCATCCAAATTTCCCTTCTTCCTACTCTGTTCCCTTGTGTGGTTCCATTGAACTAATCAGCACCGTGGGCTTAAGACCACAGCCTCAGCAACGTGAGCCCAAAACCCAAAGGCCCAACAAACTAACGGCAAGTAATGTTCTCCAGGTACTAAGGTTCTCGAAAAAGTATGACAGTGACATCTTTGGGGAGCTTAATTCCAATATAGTATACTCTGCATGGGTAAGAGGTAGTCCAACTATTTCTTTTTCTGACGGTTGGATGCCCGTCCAAAGGCTGGTTTGAAGCAGAATGGTGTCCGTCAGATGATAATCTGATGGCCATGATGAAACTAGAGCGCAAGCAGTGTGTAAGGTCCTAGAAAATTCAAGTATTTCAGCATTTTGAACTGCAGAACTGTAATCCGGTGACAAGTATCCACCGACAAGGAGTCTTGTCGATTGGGAGTTGTCAATGAAATAAGTCAGTTTCATCTGAGCAGTCTAATTCGTGCTTAGCCCTAATTTGGTGTATAAATATAGCACTAACTCCACTTTGTACACATTTTTTCAGATGAAGCATGGAAAACAGAGCGGAGGGAGTAGTAGACCATAGTAATAATCCTTTGTTATTACTTGCCTATTTGTCCCAATTGCAACAATTTCACCAATCTAAACAATTAGATAGAAAGAGGTCATCAGTAATACAGAATAGCCCTCTCTCGAGCTTGACCCATCGCCGACATATTTCTGAACTAATTCACCCTCATCAATTCGTGATACTGTAGCTGATGTTAGCTTGGCAACAGCCTGTATGGAAAAATGATTGGAATTAAGATCTTAAACATTATAATTAGCATTGTCACATTGTGCAAGTAAAAGGAGTTCAGCTTAAAAAATGTGTAGAAAAACTGAAATCCTTCGTCTCACAAGTCCGTTCAGTCAATCAGGGCACAAGAGAATAATTCAGATGCAAAGAGTGAGCACATCAAGACTTGTTGAACTCTACGGCCTTGACCCTCCAATGACTTACATTTTAGCAGTAATAAAGCAGAACTCTAACTTCAGGAGCTTCCGATTTCCGCTATACTGTACATCTGTGCTAAGGCCCACAAATAGGGGTGTAAACGGCATCCGGATGTCTGTGTCCGTCCGTCCGTCCGTTTTGATGGCTAAACGGACATAATTTTCTGTCCGTTATGGACACGTACAAGGACACGGACAGCTTTCCATGTCCGTCTTCCAAACGGCTGCGGCTGCGGACAGACTGTGTCCGTGTCCGGAGCCGTCCGCTTCGTCCGTATATATATAAAAAAATGAGTTTTCATCAACATGCGGACGGACAGTGAGAGAAGTGATTTTTGTATTTGAAAATAGTTCATCATTATGAGAGGATCATGGGAAAACTAAAAAGAATGATTGAGTTGACAATGGACGACAATAACTAAGAATTATCGGTTATCAATTTTAAAGAAGGAATACCTTTTACTTCATAGTGTCCGTGTCCGTGACGAACACATGCGGACGGACACCTACGGGTGTCCGCACGGACGGCGGACGGACGGACACTTATTTTTAGAGTGAGCGGACGGCTACGGACTTAACTTGTCCACGTCCGTATCCGTCCGTTTACACCCCCACAAAGTAGGTTTTCAGATTTTTTTTATATATATAAAAGCGACAAAGTAGGTTTCACATGTCAATGAAATGGTCTGAGTCCTTGGATAATTGCAGCAGTTTCCTACTTCCACTCAATAAATTTTCTACTCCTTATATGAAAAATGTGTTTTATCATGCTAATCTAGATTCAGGCCCAACAAACCAACCTTGGCGAGTAATGTTCTCCGGGTACCAAGATCAAGTACACTAAAACTCTAGTTCATTTGAAAAAAAACTATATCTATTTAAAGTCACTATCAAGAAATATATTCTTGGAAAGTGGAAAATTTTGAGAGAATTAATTAACCCATTAAAACCTGTTTTAATCAGATAGCTGGAGTTGTCAGCTTCTGCTTCAAAATGTTTTCAAAGAAATATATTCTAGAATGGAATCTTGAATATTTTTCGAATTAGTTGTTGATGAAAGAGTAGTTGTACGGATAATAACATATTTGTTTGATCTTGATAATAGCATACTCCGTTTGTTTGCTCATTAGTAATGTGAAGAATGACTAATTTTTGCTTTACTATAAAATATTGTTTTAAGGGTTTTTATTCGTTGATCTAAATCGCTTCTCAACCAGCATACTCCTTTCTTCTTCTTTTTTTTCGCATTTTTAGAATTAAGATATATGGTACGTCTAAAAAGCTAAAAGAGACTAGTTTACATGTAATCGTTCTCATATAAGGGGCATGAGAATATTCATTAAATCATTGGATTATGATCCGATGATGGATATCAAATCAGTGGGTAACTAAGTGTGAACCATTAATTGCCCTTGTAGCCGTCAAATCAAGATCCAACAGCTATAACTTGAACTAGCCTCATATAAGCTATATGAGAGTGATCTCATTTAAACTTTTTGCAACTTATATGAGTCAAGTCATCTTGAGTCGTCGAATTTTGATCCGATGGCGGATGTTAAATTAGTGGGTAGGTGAGTGTGAATCGTACTCTCCTTTTTAGCTGTTAATATATTCATCGGAAGGAGGATTCATGCCCAATTCTACCACAATCGCTCAATCTCTTCATGAGGAGATTTGGCTAGTTCACACAAATTCTGATTCCGAAAATTTGCTATCCAAACATAAAGGTGTGTTTGTGGTAATTCCGGAGAAATTTATTCTGCTGGAATCTCATTTCTATTCCGTTGCATTCTGTATCCAGACAGCCCCATAAGGTTCTACCAAGAGGTAATCTTTTTAAACTTGAGCTACTCATTTTAGCATTTTCACTTCATCAAAGTAAGCCCTTAAGATGTTGCTTCTAAACTTACCCATTTGAGTCAGTATGCCCTTTGTACGTCTTTTGAATATTGAGGATTCGGCCTCGAGATCAATTGTAAATAATCACCATGCACCAGACGTGCTATTGTTGGTTACTTTTGTTTTTTGGTAATCACTGTTGTTCACTTGTTCATTACTTGAGAAGGGAAGTTTTTTCACCATTGAGAGTGATTGCTAGCCCTCTGTTATTTAGCAAAATGAGAAGGAAACGGGGTTGCTCATACTCTTGCGAGGACCAGTCAGTTGTGGGGACTGGAGGGATGCTAGCCCTATGTTTATTAGCAAAGCATGCATGTATGATGCGCCAACCTGAGTTTGTTCTCGCTGGGCTTGGGTGTCTTTGTTGTGCTTTTTTTTATGAATTTGATCTTTAAAAAAAGAAAGAAAATTTTAATTTTTTTAAAATTGAAAGTTATCCAGACACAAATTAACTTGAAAAAACAGTCAAACATAATTCAAGCCTTAGTTACCAGCTGCTAATGCTTTACATCTTAATCAAGCGTACACAGCAAATTATTGCCGTAGGCGAACAAAGACATACCAACCATTGATGAAGAGAAAATATTGGAATCTCCTCCATCTAGAGAACTTCTAGTTTAGCTTTTGCATCTGACGAATTTCATGTCTGTCAACTTCTGCACTTTTGTAGTTAAACCAGATTACACTAGCTGGGACCCCAATCTTGACCTCCATCTAATAAATCAAGATCGAGAGCTACGATTTGCAGCTAATCATTGGTCTAATGGAAATTCAAACTCAAGCCCATCAATTAATTAATTTATAAATGATCACTCAAAAGTTGACCACTTTCAGGCTAGGAGAAAAGCCCAAAAGCTCATACCGTTGACAGTACAAACAATTTTTTTATCAACTCTGCTAATATTGACGTCTTTTTATTTTTGATTGGGCTAACATTTATGGTTTTCTGTTCAAACATACACGACATTTCTTCCAGGTCATTTTCTTCTATTAATTTATATATATATATATATATATATATATATATATATATATATATATCTTTTTCCCAAGCCGCAGCTTTATTCTTATAATAGTAGAAGCATCTAGTATAGAGTGACTATAGACCCAAAAATCATGAAATGTACATACATCTTACACTAATAAGGCCTCTCGCCAATGTAGTTTCCAGGTGGGTCATAGTTGCAGGTCATGAACATGCCTCGGCCTCCGGAGCATGTGACCATGGCGCAGCCTAGCCGCCTGCTGCTCTGCCACACCATCTGAGTGTAGTGGCCGCACATCTGACCCCACACGCAGCTGTTGGTGCCATACCGATACCACTTGCTCTCCGACGACCACGCCGCCACCGCCTGCGCGGGCTTCCACCCTGTACCACTGCCCCAGAATATGTTCTCTCCATAAGGCCCATTGGAGTGCCTCAGCGCGCAGTCTCCCCTCCTCTGATTTGCATACCATTTCGCATACCGGGCCACTCGGGCGTCCCACCTTAGCGGCGGCATCCTGACTGCCGAGCGGACGGCATTGTGGGGGCCGAGGAATTGGCTGGCCAAGCTGAGCCGGCCTCCCTGTAAGGCATTTGCCAGGTGCCAATGAGAGAGGAGAAGAGGGAAGGCGAAGACGAGCAAGAAGGTCAGACGCCGCTGATCCTCGACCATGACGAGCTGCTTCTCCACCGGCCGAGAAGAGGGAGAATGCGGGAATAGCTGCCTGTTCATGTGCAAATCTAGATGGGATTCTTTATATATATATATATGCATATAACATGAAGTGGTTGAAAGATGGCCAGCGTGAGTTCCTAAAAGTCATAATGTTTGGGGTGGCACCCATGTTCGATAATGATTGCCACTCCGCTATATTCCGCTAAGTGGGGGGCTATTCCTCCCGCATTTTATCACGGGCGACCTCACTTGCTGTGGTGAGAAACGAAATGAAATGTGAGGCTCACGTAACATTCGCACAAGGGCATGATACACTAGATCACTTCTCTACAGCATTGACATACACATATAAGCGAGTAATCTAATGTAGGGACATTAATGCTTACCCACTCATTTACATTGTATGTCAGTGTTGTAGAAAAAATGATGTAAAAATGTCAGTTTTCTTTGCACAAAGGCACGTGAAGTGGCCATGAAAATAAACGGGAGAATAACATTTTATAATCTGTACTGCTATATCTTTGCTATTGCAGTGTGTCCTGACCAACCAGGATCTGATTGAATTGCGTTGTAAATGGAGGTGATGGCGTAGCCTGAGGAGCAGTGTTTGGACCAATTCGATTGAGCATGATCTGAATGTATAAGATGGGCGGGTTCAGTCAAAGCTTGACTCCCATAATCACATGAGCAGTCAGTGGCGCGATGAGTGCTCAAGTTTATCTTCTTTTGGTAATTCAAAGTGTTCGGTGGGCTGCAGATTGATCACCATTTATTATGTGAAGTAGTGTTGGTGACACACTGTGTCACGTTCAATCCAAAAAAATGCCCATTGTGGGAAATTGCGAAGTGGCCGTCCTAGCACACGAATTTTAGCTTGGGTTGGGAGTCTTGGGACTTTGGCGGGCCCGTGCAGGGAACGAACACTAGGAGTTGAGAAAATTTTTAGCTCCTGGAGGACCATGTAAGCAAGCGCATCATGGTCCTCCGAGCCAATAGCCACCTCTAAGAGCACTGACTTTTTTTTTTCTAGAAGCTGGCGCTAACCAATTTTTCAACTTCATAAAAAGAAAAAGAAAAAAGAAACTTGCTTTCTTTTGTCTATTTGGCGAGCCAATTGGAAATTAGAAAGATTAACACTTCCACGTGTACAAGTTTGTAAGTGATTGGAAGAAGAAAGTAGTGAATGAGTTGAAATCCAATGCTGGAGCAGAAGGGGAACATGGAGTTTTAGGGCCTGTTTGGCAGCAGCTACATATTTGAATTTTAGAAGGCTCTGTTTGGTTAGTACTTTTAGGAGTAGGAAATCCAAATTCTTGAAATGAATCTAGGTTTAAGAAATAAGGTGTTTGGTTGGCCAAAATTCACTTCATTTGATGAAGTTAGGTCATGGTGGCACTTCATGTAATTTTTGAAAGAAGACAAAGATATTTGATAACAAAAAACCTCATCATTAGCTTTTTTTTAAAAAAATACCCCTGCTATTTTTTGATATTTACACTAAATGTCATCGAAAGAAGCTCTTCACTTCTTTTGGGAGGAGATTTCCCAAAAGAAGCTGGATTCTTAAGAATCCAACTTCTCCATGAAAATCTCCACTAAAAGAATCTAGCATTGACTTTTCCCAATGATGTTTTTTTGTAATTTTGTAAAAAAGACAGGGACAAATAATAAGAAAAAATACGTCTAGATTATGTGATTGAGGAGTGATTGGAAGAATAAAGTAACGAATGAGGTGAAATCCAGTGGTGTAAGTTTAGATTATGTGAGGAGTTTCTAATTTATTAGTTTTGTTAAAAGAAAAAACTGCTCTGCGCTACAGCTGACGCCTTCTGCATTGTAGCGCAGGCTAGCCTTGCTCTTTGTTAAAAGCTAGGATCAATAACAATTTAAGTGTAGCATTTTCAAAGTGAGGAGTCTAATGTGAATTTTTTTACAAAGGTCTGTTTCTGATTTTAGTTAAGGGGTATAGCCGTATAGGTGCAATCTATACTTTACTTATGGCTAATCTCTGCCCATTTCTAGTTTTCCTCTCTTCAGTCAATTTTCCATCACGGTTATACGTGTGGAACAAGCCTGAAACCTCCCACTTGTAGTTCATTAAACAGCTCCTTTCTCTATTGCCAAAAGGAAAAAAACGCATCCTCTTCCTCCGAAAACTAGGACGTACACTCCACGAGATAATTACGTCGTAGAATGTGGGCTTCCCACAAAGAACACGTTTAACTTTCTGCTTCTATTGATCAGATTAGATACTTTGAGAGTCTAACATGCTATGAGTAGGGTTGAAAAAGTGGCCGGGCCTCAAATAAACTGGACTCACTGCACAATTAAAATTCAAACAGCATCCTGTGCGTGTTGCTGACCTATTTTGATAGCTTTCAAGGGGGCTTTTTACATATTACCTGGCGCCAAGTATGGTTTTATCATATTACCTGGTTTTTCTCGTGACTTTTCATATGACCTGGAATCGGCACCTAGAGTACCGAAAATGCCCTTCTTTTACGTTTTTTTGTATTTTGTATCTGAAATGCTTCATTCTTCCCAAAATTAGCGATTTATATGATCATCAAGTTGGGGAAGAAGAAATTCCGGAAAAGATCCATCCATAATCGCAGTTCAATCCATCGCCGGCGCCGTCCAACACGAAAAAAAAAATTTCATGCCAAAAAACTATAAAAATAGTGGGAAAGACGAAAAAAAATCTATGATAAATGGATTTTGATGTAAGAGCAGTGGGAAAGCCCTCCCAACTACAAAAATTAAGATCTACATGTAAAGAAACACATATAAAGATCACCCATTGGTGTTCGACTGCTCCTGGAAATGAAATAAAAGGATAAAAATAGGCAAAAACGTAAAATACTCGTCGGCGAGCGACAAGTTCCATTTATATATCTTTCTGTGATACTAATGAGGTGGAAGAGGAGGAAAAATAAGGAAGAACGAAAAAAAATGGGCAAAAACGGATAAAAAATGAGCAAGTTATGACATTTTGAAGATTGTCATTTATCGTATTTTCGACGACACGACTTGATTCAAGTCGTGTACTATGCAACACGACTTGAATCCAAGTCGTGTTATATGCAACACGACTATTTTTTATCCGTTTTTGCCCATTTTTTTTTCGTTCTTCCTTATTTTTCCTCCTCTTCCACCTCATTAGTATCACAGAAAGATATATAAATGGAACTTGTCGCTCGTCGACGAGTATTTCACGTTTTTGACCTTTTTTATCCTTTTATTTCATGTCCAGGAGCAGTCGAACACCAATGGGTGATCTTTATATGTGTTTCTTTACATGTAGATCTTAATTTTTGTAGTTGGGAGGGCTTTTCCACTGCTCTTACATCAAAATCCATTCATCATAGATTTTTTTTCGTCTTTCCCGTTGTTTTTACAGTTTTTTGGCATGAAAATTTTCTTTTTCGGGTTGGACGGCGCCGGCAATGGTTTGAACTGCGATTATGGATAGATCTTTGCCAGAATATCTTCTTCCCCAACATAATGATCCTGTAAATCGTTAATTTTGGGAAGAATGAAGCATTTCAGATACAAAATGCATAAAAAACGTAAAAGAATGGCATTTTCGGTACTCTAGGTGCCAATTCCCGGTCATATGAGAAGTCACGAGAAAAACCAGGTAATATGATAAAACCATACTTGGCGCCAGGTAATATGTAAAAAGCCCCTTTCAAGGCCTACTGTGAATTCCAAAAAATCTTCTACTCCTTCGTGCTGAATTACTCTGTATATTTCATAAAATTGTCATTTTTATTAGACCACAAAAAAATCACAGTGACTTCTTTTTTTTATCTCCCATCCCACTCGTCTCAAGGAATGTCGTATCAGATATTAGTAAAATATCAGTCGACCAAAGAGACAAAATATCAGAGATATTATGTAAAAAAATATTGGTGGTCTAAAATTAATTTTTATCAAATATTTTTACTATATAACTTCTAAAATGAGTGATACTAATTTAGACAATCATAAATTTTAATATATATATAATTTAAAATTTATATTTACGTTTTAAACTACTATCTTTCTATTTGGCAAAGAAACGAGAAAGTTGATTTTTTTTAAATTAATTTTTAAAACACGGACCGAATCAATGATATTTAAAATAAAAACTCTATGCTAAGACCACCCCTCTCCCGGATCCACACCTCTCCCTTCGTCTGCTCCCGAAGCCGCAAGCACAGGAGATGGCCGCCCTCGTTGCTGCCGTCAACCCCTCCATCCACTTTACCTACGATCAGATCTCTGCCATCCTCTCTCACCTACTCCGACTTCGTCCCCCGCCCCTCTCTTAGTTTCTCCTTAATTCCCCAGCCTCCTCCGCACCTACCTCGATGGTGCAGGCGATGTCGACCGCAACTTCCTCGCCCTCTCCCCCTACTTTTAGGTAAGCATAGGAATTAAAAAGATCTAATTTCATGTATATCAATCAAGTCTATGGTCAAGCACTCAAAAGAAACTCATGAAATAGCATTAAGCAAAATCATATCAACTGTATTAAATTAAACAATCAAGAGTAATAACACAAATCTAGGGCTTCATCTACGCCTTGGACGCGAATTTAGCCAGCCATCGGACAAGGAGAACGTTGTTGATTCGTTGGTGTCATTGTGCACTATTCACCAAAAAATCACTATTCACTGTTCACGGGTACTGTTCATGCACTGTTCATCGTCTTCCTCGTGCAGCCGTTACTGTAGCAGTTCAAGAACAGCCCCAAAATCGTAGCTTTCTTCCCTCCTCCGGCCTTGTCTTCCTCGCCTCTGGTCGCTCCTCCTCCCTCTCTCTCTCTTCCGGCCGAACCCCGCCGGAAAGCTCTGTTTTCCGGCGGCTTTTCCTCTCTTCCAAACTCTGAAATTTCTCTCTGTAAAAAGTCTCCTTTTTCTCCCCCGAATTGTTCTGGTTTTATAGGCCTCAGCCCCGTCTCAAATCGAACACGATTCCCAGTCCAATTTGAAGTGAAATCGAGCCCCAAATCCGGCACCCACTTTCCTATTCCGGTGGACTGTTTTCGTTTTATTTTTCTTTCCCGATTGAGCACCACGACCACCCTCCTCACTCTCCACCCGCTGCCTCTACCGCCCAATTCACCGTTTTCAAGTATATGGCCAATGAGGCGATTGTAGACGACTTCCGGATTCTGATCATGAACCAGACTCACACGATTAATAGGAAGAAGATAGAATCGGAGAATAGGAAGTCGGTGGACGAGAGAGAGGGTGAGTATGACAGCCGTTTTGGGTGAAGACCGCGAAGGAGACAAGAGACGGAGGGTGTTGGTGGTGGCAAGAGCAGCGGACCAGAGATTGAGCATGACGTAAAAGTTGAGGAGGTAGATGGCGGGGAAGGGGGGGAGAGAAACTTGAGTGCGGGCGCCGTGATGACCGTCATATTTGCACGCGGCTTGGCGCAGAGCAGAAGGGGAACATGGAGGAGAAAAAGAGGGAAATGGGAGAGGAGGGGTCACCTGAGAACCATCAAATTAGAAGAGTACTATTTAAAGTGAATGTCAAAATGGGGGTGGAACGGTAATCTAAAATACGCTCCAATGTAAATACTATAGTTACATGAGCATTCTAACAAGGAACCTACATGTACAAGGGATTTTGATTTGGAGGGTTTCTTTTACGTTGTTGTGTGCATAGAATTCTCGTATATTTTTGTAATTGATTGTTATTTGCACGTGCAATCGTACAGGTTTGCAAGTACCATCCTTAGCCAATGATATAGGATTCAACTTTCATGTCTCAATGATGTATGTAATTATACGCTTCTCATATGCTTTCTTTATGGTTGCCCATGATCAACCACAAGACTAAGCACAGTCCCTGCAATAAATTTGTATCACCGTTTTTAAGTATATGGCCAATGAGGCGATTGTAGACGACTTTCGGATTCTGATCATGAAACAGACTCACAAATTAATAAGAAGAAGATAGAATCGGAGAATAGGTAGTCGGCGGACGAGAGACAGGGTGAGTATGACGGCCGTTTTGGGTGAAGACTGCGAAGGAGACGACATAGGGAGGGTGTTGGTGGTGGCAAGAGCAACGGACCAGAGATCGAGCATGGCGTAAAAGTTGAGGAGGTAGATGGCGGGGAATGGGGGAGAGAAACTTGAGTGCGGGCGCCGTGATGACTGTCATATTTGCATACGGCTTGGCGCAGAGCAGAAGGGGAACATGGAGGAGAAAAAGAGGGAAATGGAGAAGTTATTAGCTGCGCGCCGTGCATAGGAACAGTGTGCTCATCACCTATGGTTGATGGGCACGTCTCCCCTGCTTGTGGGTGATGGGCACGTCTCCCTTTGTGACAATCATGACAAGTAGGGGTGATGTGCCCATCACCCATTGGTGATGAGCACACTGTTCCCCCTGCACGGCGCGTAGCCAATAATTTTCCAGGGAAATGGGAGAGGAGGGGTCACCTGACAACCATCAAATTGGAAGAGTACTATATAAAGTGAATGCCAAAATGGGGGTGGAACGGTAATCTAAAATACGCTCAAATGTAAATACTGTAGTTACATGAGCATTCTAACAAGGAACCTACATGTACAAGGGATTTTGATTTGGAGGGTTTCTCTTACGTTGTTGTGTGCATAGAATTCTCGTATATTTTGTAATTGATTGTTATTTGCACGTGCAATCGTACAGGTTTGCAAGTACCATCCTTAGCCAATGATATAGGATTCAACTTTCATGTCAATGATGCATGTAATTATACGCTTCTCATATGCTTTCTTTATGGTTGCCCATGATCAACCACAAGACTAAGCACAGTCCCTGCAATAAATTTGTATGGAGGAAGGAAAGAAGGATGAGGGAAAGAATTCCATGTGATCAAAAGCCTGTTAAAGCTCACGCAAAATCTTCCATAGAGAAAAAAAAAACTAACGAACAATCTCACTTACAAAGACAGACAATTAAGCAGGACGAAAGGAAAATATCCTTCAAAATTCGATAATTAGATAATGTTATGCAGCAGAAAGTACAAACTGCCTATCCGCATACATCCAAAGAATTACCTGGCTTTTACAAAAACGGTGACTTAAAGCTGATTATCAGTTTCAAACTCTTGGACTTCCTTGATTTATTACAGTGTTTGAAGGAGAGGAAAACATTACAATATTATTCACACAATTTTACATCACTTTTGTAAGGCCTTTCTTAATATTCTCCATGCGTTTCTCATTGCGCAATCCAACGAAAAATGCAACAAGATTTTTTCATAGGTCATACCCCATTAGGTATGCTTGAAACATCATCCCTTGAGGTTGAAATACCGAAGCCGACTCCCAGCTACTAGATGAAGATTGCACATCAAAGTCATTCCCCCACCAACTATTACCTTCTTTTGGATCCATAATTTCCTTCAGACAATCAAGCTCGTAACTCTGATCCTGACCATGTCCCAAAACTTCACTTGTCTTGTTGATCATCTCACTAAATTCAGACTGCATGCCTCCTTCGATTTGAAAGTCTGTGTTTGACATTACTGATAGGTGGGAAGGGTCACACCCTCCATAGGCCATGGGACTCGATGAAGAGGAAAGACCATTTATGGAGTTGGAGACGTCTCCTTGCTTCAATTCACCACTAAAAGTACAAGTCTGCTGGATGCAAGTAGGATCCATATTGGGAGCTTGAAAATTGTGAGTTTGCTGCACTGGAGAGGTGCTATTAATATCACCATCAGCAGGGCTTCTGAAATTACTTAACCTTTCGCCGAGGAGTTGCAACTTGGGCCACAAAGCTGGGCTGTTGTAAAAGGAGAAAGGGTTCTGGAGGCCCTGAAGCTGCATGTGGAGTTGCATTCTTTCTAGTGCCGATGCGCTGAACCCAGCTGAAGATTGACTCTCATTGAGTCCTCCATCTCCATCCCTTGAATCATGATTCACCCCCGAAATTCGACGCATGTGGGAATCCTTTCGTCGCCCGAGCAACTTCTTCTTGAGCCTGGTGTTCCAGTAGTTCTTGATGTCATTGTCCGTTCTTCCGGGCAGTTGGGCGGCAATTATCGACCACCTAAAGCATGTATCATTTTGATCAGCATGAGGACTTTTGCTCGAATGGAATAACAACATAAAATTTGGTAAGGGAAGATTAATAAGAGTTACTGAAAATTAAAGGGATCACCTGCTCCCAATGGAAATGTAGAGGCTGCAAATGAGATTGTCTTCCTCTTCAGAGAAACCTCCATGTTTGATGTTGGGGCGAAGATAATTCAGCCATCTCAGCCTGCAACTCTTCCCGCATCTTTTGAGCCCTATTACATGATTTGAAAGTGAATTATTAGTCTAGGGGCTCGAAGTATACGTCTTCAAGCTGCAGTGCACTTTTTCCTACATTTCTCAGTACTAGAGAAGTGCCTTCATATGGCATCACATTCTCTAGATAGAGACGGGCAAGCACTGAACGTCTAATGTGTATGTGGCTGAGTACATACCAATCTTTTGGGGAAGAGCAATCCAGTTCCCGCCGGTACCATGCTGCTCTATGTAAGCCTTGAGCTTTGCATCCTCCTCTGGCGACCATGGCCCCTTCTTCACGTTGGCTTTGTCACAGCAAGGAGCTCGACCCATCTCTCTCCCTCTCTGTTTCGCTAGGCCACCGGACTACTTGATGCAACTCAAGAGGTCGCAGGTGATGAAAAGTCACCAGGCATGACCATCGCTTTATAGGAAGAAAATTTTGTTGGGCTGATGTGACGCTCACCTGAAAAAGAAAAAGAGGCAAAGGAGGTCCCTAGAGTACCTTCTCTATTGAACATTATACGTTGAGTTGTTTCCATGACTTGTTTTTTTTTGGTAAACTTGTTTACAACTTTACATGACTTATTTACAATGATTTGTGTATATATCTAGTTCTTTTTGTATTTAAGTTAGTTCGATTTTCCCAGTCTTGAACAATATTAATTACTAGCTTCCATTTCCATCTGCCTTTGACCTTCTGGCCTTGTTTATATGTTTTCTAGTCTCCATGTGTGCAAGACAATAGTTGCACAGCAAAAGATGACTTGGGTAAAAATGGAGGCATATTGAGAAGGCCAAGATGGTCGAGTTTGCTAGCCATCTTTTATAAAATCTGGGCCCAGCCATGGATAATTTCTTATAAACAAATTGAATCAACTGGACCAAAGTACATTCATCTTCAACTATTCGATCGGATTGTTGGAATGTAAAGTATGTATATGGACAATCCATTTCTTAACTTGTTGATTGTTCACGAGATTGGAGGTGCCAACCAGGTTTTCTCATTTGTACATAAGAGATGAAGTTACAAGGGGAACTCGAATGATTTTGTTAGAATTAATTATCCTTAAATAAATTGCATTAAGGAAAACTTATAGCCACGATGAATTCAGAGTTCTTCTCGCTAATCGCGTCCACCTCGCTAATAGCATCCAAAAACTAAGGGAGTCTTCTGCTTTTGCCTTAGGTTGAGATTAACTCATTTAGATACTTATTAAGATAGTAATAAGACACTTTCATAGACTACCTAATGGAAGTTACAAGATTTTTTTCTCATAATAGTTGCAAGTTGATAATTATAACCCATAATTGTTGTTTTAAGCATGTGTATGAGAATGTATAGCATGGTAGCATATTTTCATGGAAATATATGATGGCAGTATATTAGACGTCACAATGCGTAGCAACTAAATTCTGCACCATATGACATGTTAGACATTAATCACATAAGAGTGGGGAAGGTAGCAACTAAACTAACCAAATAATATACTCCCTCAGTTCACTTTTAATAGATACAGTTTTCTTTAATAGATGCAATTTTCTTCAAATGAAAACTGTATCTATTAAAAGTGACCGGAGAAAGTACTGCTTATAGCGTATGACACGTTATGTGTACTGCTTTTTTTAATATCTGTTTTAATATACGGTAACAGTATCATAACTATCATGGTCATTTAGGCTTAACTTGTCAAAACATCGATTGATAAGTGAGTTGATTGAAGATGTCCCAAACAAAAAGGCTGGTTCATGCATGCAAGTTGCCCATTACACGAGAATAGTTTAGGGCAAGGGGAAGAAAAACCAAACAGCAAGGTGTTGAGATTTCAAAGTTCAAACACTTTTCAGGGAGGCAGCAAATAAACAATAAATCACTAATTGACCTTGTATTTCCGAGTTGAGAGGCTCAACGAGATGGACCCCAGCACTTACAGCACAACAAAGACTAATTTTTATCTTGTTGGAAGAAAAGGGGAAATAAAACAAAGCCCTCACTTCCACGATATCCATTTTCTAATAAAAAGTTAAAGTGGGGGCTGGGGTGATATGCCTGTTTTCCTCTTGTCTTTCTCATTTGCTTGGAATCTGGGTTTAGAGACATGTCATCAGCAATTAGACCACCTGCTATCTTGTGGTGGAAAGAGGACCCCGGTGATTGATCAAGGAAGATAAGCACGGATCTAAGACAAAAATAAAGAAGACAGGGAAGTTAATAATTATTTAGTTAGGAGAGAGATTATTGATGAGCCTCCTAATTGTGATTTTAAAAAAGGACCCAAGTTTCTTCAAAATATAGCCCTACTTCACCAACCAGGTGCATGGTTTAGGGAGCAATTGGGCAGAGAGGAGACTCATGTTTGCCTTCCTCGACATTGCTTATGTGAAAGGACAACGAGGAAACGTACAAATGACGAAGGGGCAGTGGAAATGGCCAGTTAAAGCAAGAGAAATTCCTTGAGAGAGACACTTGGGACTTCAAAATTGGCCAATCAATCATCTGATATTTAATCACCACAACGAGTCTCTTTCATGAGGTGTTACCATGAAAAATACGGCCAGGAGTCGATGACCTCACCGAAACCGCAATTCTTCCCCCCCAAGCAACCTACAAATGTCAAACTCTTCCCTTCTTTTAACAAACCCACCCAACAGCATCCGAGGAAAACTCTCTCCATTCCTCATAATCAATGTACTTTATGTTAATCACCCAACTCACCCAAATATGTCAAATAATAATGGTCGCTAACATCTCCTCGCTAAGCATCCAATTATGGGTTCTCATCCTGATGACAAGAAGCAAATTCGGGGAGTCTGTTCGCTATAATTTGGTTATCATTAAGGCCATATTATCGGTTCTACACTGATTTTGTATCAGAATGACAATGAGCCTCATTGCTTGTACTAGTTTGCTGTTCTAGTTCTCCGCGTGCAGAAACATCACTACTAGATGAAAGTCATGGCGAAATGGTAGGTATAGTTGGGAAGGTTTGAGACAATGGTGTCCCCAGGTTGACCGCTCCACATTTTTACTTGCTTTTTTCTTGGGAAAGGACCTGCTGGTTTCGAAGGTCAATTAAAAAGTCAACCTACTTTGAACTAATGCGAACTACCCAAATGTCGTTAAACTGCCTTGTTTTACTTCATAACGCTCTGTTGCTGCCAGGGAAAGCGACGCCTATTTTAAGTCCTCTCTCAAAAACACCTCTATTGATCAGGGTCTTGCTCACTGAGATAGATTGACCACCAATTTATCAGGGACATATAAGTCTCTGACATCGTATTGGACCAATATATCACCTATGAAGCTCAAAGTCACTTCTTGACAACATCGTGTATATTGATCAGTAACAACTTAAAAAACGTAAAAACAGATCAGTAATGAAAGAATATATGCAAGACACTTAAACGTAAAAATGCATGTCAGTACTGAATGAGGAGAAAAAAGTTCTAATTTTTTATCAACAATATAAATATGTAGCCCAACTAGTTTAATATGCTGTCACTGATCCATACGCTTCTAGAAGAACTTTCCGTGATATGAACTTATCATAATTAGGTGTTGGAATCGTCTCATATACAGGAACACATATGCTGAAATTTTAATATGCAATGGGAACGTATAAAACGCTTGTGTGATTAAATCGACAAAAAATTCCAAGTATTTAGGTCCATCATCTGGGACTCACGTTTCTTACTCGTCCAGCACACCATTCCCAAGTTCTTTTCAGTCTCAGACAACTGATTCAATCTACTTATGAAACTTTCAATTGAATATGAATTATTATTTTGATATATCTTTCTTCTATTAAAAAATTAGTTGTATAGCATATAGCTAATACCGAATTTCATCGAAAGAGAGCAAATACCGAGGGCTTTGGTCTTGACTCGTATCTTACTATCCCCTAGTAGTACAATCCATTTTTCTGAAGGCTATGGTCAATACTGATCAGAATGATTAACGAGTTACAACCTTACACAAAATATGATTGCATTAGGAGTCCTCTCTCTACTCGTGATGCATCCAAAAGCAAAAGCTCACAAAGAATAGCTAAAGCACTACAGTATCAACATAATGACACATATAAGCCATCTTCTTTCCATACCAAACTATCATAACATCTAATTATTGTCTGGGAATCAGGTGATCATGATGCCATCATCATTCATGGTAAGTTTAATCTACCCTCTAGTGGGTTGACCGCTCGATTCTGTTGCATAAGATGGCAATGAGCAATGAGATCATATCTGCCACTTAAAACAAGATATTTTTCTTGTTGACTTGCGGATTAATATGAGCCTTAAACTCATAAAAGGTTTGAGATGCATATGCCTGCTAGGCAACAAAGAGAAGAGAGACAACTAGTCTCGCATGTCCTTCCAAGGAGGTCAAGCTATGTAGTCATGCAACTAAAGCTCCATGGAGTAGGAGCTATCTAAACATTCTTTTTCTTCTCAAATAAAAGAGCAAGGTCCTACGAGAATTAATACTAAACCAACATGTCTAGGTGCTACTATAGAACCTATATAATGCAAGGCTTAACAAAACTTAGTACTTTATATCCTTGGATAAGGTGAGTTGACTTTCGAATTACGGCTTTAATATGAAACTCTCCGTCAGTGATCTAGTTGGAGAGATTTTTGTAGATATCTCGTGAATAATATTCCGCCTATGGTTCAAATCATGCCAACATGGTGTGGCTCCAAGTCTAGGTAGGATATGCTAATTACTCAGATTCTAAAACCCTCTTCATTTTTTTTTGTATGTTTGCTTGAATAGATTGGAGTGTTAGACGTCGGACTAATTTCTTTTTGACTTGTTGAAGCTTATGGCTTGAACTTGTGAGCGAGGGTCAACCTGAGAGTACATGGTACAAAAGGACACATCTATTTTGGACCCCAAGAATCTCCTCTATCCTCTATTACTTCTTCACTCAATCAATTAACCTGAAAATTTTCACCAATCCTTCAGTTTCCAAATAATGAGCTGAATATATTTTATAGGGAGTGGTCTCCATCATATATTTCCATTTTGTCGAGGATCTGTGCCGATAACCTTTGCCGAGAAAAGTTCCCTTCTTGGATTTTTATTGGCTTATTACAGGGAGTGATCCCCATTGCAATTTTGTAACCTTTTGGAGATTTATCACCGAAACCGTCTACTTAGAAAGCTCTCATCTCGACTTTTTACTCGCTTCTTATTGAAGGGGAGGGAACCTTGTTATACTTGTGTAATTTAGCGGAGACCAATTCGTGAAACCCTTTGAAGGGGAGTGAACTATCAGATCTCGCGCAACCATCACCAAATAAGGGTCTTCTACGGCCACATGGCCGAAAAGGCGGTGTCATTGGCCTTGTTGCAGCCAACCAAAAACAAGAACGAATGGAGATATAACACCCAGAAAATTAGTACGTTAACTAAATGTATCTATTTTAGGAAACTGGTCTAAAATAGGAAAGTTTCATTTCCTGATTTGATTTCCGGTTGTGCGATGTGCTTTAATGTGTTATTTGATTTAATGATGTGATATAATTTATTAATCGCATGGCTAATAGTAGTAGAAAACTGGGACGCGAGGGTTGGTCCTGGCGCTGGGCACAACCTGGCGCTGAGGCCAGCCTAGCGCCAGGGTTTGAGAACACCTAACGCTAGGAGTGGGGCCAGGCGCCAGGGCATGTGTTCAGTGGATTATTTTTAATTAGTAAAGTGAATTTGGTTTTGATGTGTAGTTAGTGATGCACGCATGTTAGTATGACGAGTAGTGCGACCGCGGGATGTCAGAGACGTGTGTGCATAGGACTCAAGCCAAGACGCAGGACCTGGGCGCTGAGCCACGTGGCACTGGCCCAAGGGTGATTTATGAACGTGGGTAACCTTTCCATAAGATGATCTTTGGATGGTGGGAGTAAATCTTGGAGCAAAATCTACGATTTGACCTAATAGCGGTAAATATGGTAAGTATCGCGGAGGATTAGGAAGTATCAGTTCAGTTGAGATAATTAGGGAAGATAAATTTTAATTAAAAAAAATAAATATTTCACTTTTTAATCAACCAATAGGAAGGGGACGTCTAGTTGGTTGGCCTATATATGGTAGTTTCCTAGTTTGGAACAAGATATGTAAAGTATGATTAAGATCATAAGCTCGGCTAGTACTATTTATGTGTCAACAGTCTGTAGTAAATAATTCATAACTAATTATAATAAAATCTAAAAAATATAAAATCAGTGGGGTTAGAAACTAGACTCTTAGGGGTAACTCCAATAAAAATTTCATGGTATAAGTTCAACTGTACTGACCGTGGAAAGAGTCAGAAGTGGACTATTACACGTATGACAGTGTGCTGTAATTAGGATTAAGATAGTGAACGAATCTTATTAAAGATTTGAAATCCTAATTAAATGAGAAAACCTATGTAGTGGACATCTATACCAAATTGGAGATCAACATCAACCAATCAAAAGTAGGCAAGCAATTATTTTGGGACGTCCAAGTGAAACAAGGAAAGAGTTGGCAATTTCCTAGTTATGGTAGGAGATAGACTTGAATATGATTAGTATTTTAATAAAATATTACAAGATCTTAACAACTCAATGGATTAACATGGCTGAACGTCCCTTACTAATGAGGGAGAGCTTTTAATTGATAGTAAGGGTTTGGATTAGGAAAGAGTCTTGATTTGGAGATATCCTAGTTGTAGTAGGTTTTGGGTCTATATAAGCACAAGCGAGAGGGTTGGCTGGTATTTTTCAAGCTAAATCCTTTGCGAACATCCCAAGACTTTCTTCTTCTCCTTCTCCTTTATTCCAGTAAGCTTTACACTGTTTCCTTCATCTCAAGAGTCAACGATCGAAGCTCTAAAGGGTGGCATCGTGTAGAGGAATCAAAAGCCTTTGCGATGAAGCAAGAAGATACTACGTTTGGACCAGGTAGGATGATTTTTCTCACACTCTTGGATCTGAATTTCATACCTTGTTCAAGTGCTTCTTGTGTCAATGTATTGATTTATGATTGTGAATATTCATGAAGGTCAATAGCTAAGTATCAATCTTTTGAATTATCTAGTTATTACGTGTTGTTGCTCAATCGTGTGAACCTTGATGTTCCAATTCTTAATTGTTACACATACTAGCCCAATGATGAGAAGTTTGAATTATTTGGAGTTCTATTTGAAGCTTCCTTGTGTTCTTTTGGTCTCTGACATTACCGTCCAAATTTTATCGTCCTTAATTAGTTGTCCAGTTTGCCTAATTCAACTAGAAAAAGGGGTATGTGTGTGAGATGAATTAAGATAATGAAAGTACACCTCAATCCTTGTAAATATTATGACATATCATACCTAATAAAGTTCTGGAATAAGTAATATATGGAAGATATTCAAGTAGACTATGTATTATTGAACGGATTATGGGGTAAACACACTCACAATTTGATTAGAACTATGATTAAGTGTATCGGCCAGAATTGTTTCTGCACTGACAACCTTCATTAAAATATATGTAACTAAGTATATAAAAATCATAAAAATATGACGTTTGATGGTTGTAAACTAGACACATAGGAGTAATCACAGTAAAATTTTCAGAGTCTAATTCCTTCTGTTTTGATATTGGTAAGGGTTGGAAGTTGACTAATATGTAAAAATATAACACTATAATTATGGTAAAGGTTGGGAAAACTTTATCAAAACAATAGCCTATGCTATAATAAGTATACTAAGAACTTTATATGTATTATATAAAACTTTACGTAATATTATAGTAGGATGGACTAAGTATAATACTATAGTATCATGGGCTAATGGTGAGTGGTTTGATGTTCATCAAGTCTTATATGTTCCACTAGTGATATTGACTCGATTCGTGTTTCTAATTGGAAACCGAACCATCTATTTCTATTTGATCAATGCACTTCCATTCGTTTGAGAAACTTCAGTTTACCTGTTATTGAGTCTGTTTGAGTCAAGTCTTCTTTGAAACCAGAGCTTGATATTCTTTATTATATAACTTGAGTTTTCTTGGAGTCTTGAAAAGCAATTCATGATCAATTCTTTCTTCATAAGTCTTATCTAGGGCTATGCATGCATAACATGGTCATTGTTGAGAGTCTTTGCTATTCTATTCATGCTCCAGAACGTGAGTCATACGTTGTTGAGAATCTTTGATATTCTATTCATAATTTAATACTCCCTGAGTGAGTCATTAAAGTAAGAGTTATCTGATTCTCAAAAAGTTGATACCTCTGCTATTGTTGAAACATTGTCCAGTTTGATATTGACCTATTTCTCCACTAATTGTTCGGTGGAATCATAGTATGCTCATGAGCCATTGCTAGGTCCAGCGTGACCTCCGATATTTATGAAATTTTGACTATTTATTGCCCGAAGGGAGGCAAATACGTACGTTTAGGCTGTATGATATTACGGAAGGTCTGCAGTCTCCGTCCATTGTGCCCGTAAGCACGGATGGGGCCAGCATGCCTAGACGCGTGGCCGGGTTCCAAAGGGAGAACCTCTAGCATGATTTTGGTATACTTTACCACACTTGGTTGGTAAATTCAGCGAGCAAAAATTGTAACTCCTTGCACTATAGATGCCTGGAGCCTTTAGTATTTTGACCATTCTCTCCTTACACTGGTATTTGTTTAGAGTCGTATAATTTATTGTCTTTGCTCTATACTTGAGAGTCAGGAAGCGTTGATGTTCAGAATCTTGGATTATGGTAATTTCTCTCCTTACACTTGGATGTTTAGGAGTCTTCATTGATAATATTATTTCTTCTTGTAATGGAATTCTTGTTGCTTAGTTCAAATATTCTTGATTATTCAACTGTCTCATATTAAACCCTACTCTTTGTCCTATATTGTATATTCTGTTCTTGTGGGTTTTTGCATTTTATTGTGTATTTCTTCAAAATACTCATGCATCCTCTGATGCAGGCATGAAGAAAGTATAGCTATGGCAAATACAGATAATAGAAGACTCAAAGACAGTTGTGGAAGATAAAGCTATCTTTATTCTTTTAAATTTAGTATTAATATTATTGGCATTTTGGCCAAAGTATTTTAATGATTTTGATTTTTAGTTATTTTAGATGACTTGTATTATAGATTAATTTAATATTGTTAAGTTCTCATTTCATATGTGTTAATGATGTTATTTAAAGACTCAGTTGTGTTATGTCGAGTATATATCTATTCATGGTGATGTATTAGACGGGATGTTCGAGTATTCGGTCATATCTCAGGGTTTCTGGCCTCAAACATACTCATGAAAAAAAAATGTCTTCCGCACTCCGATAAGGCCGGGAATTTTGGGGTATGATAAGAGAAGGGGAGGAGGTTGGCCGTCGATGAGGCCGTTGGAGGAGGTTTGCTATCGTCGGGCCACTGGTGCTCTGTTGGGAGGAAGAAGAGGGAATGAGAGAGATAAGTGTTTCTGGGTATTGGGGGATGGTGAGAAAATTAGTGGAGGGAAGATGGGGGGCATGAGCAATAAAAAAAGGTAAAAATAGATGAGGGATAGAGGGATAGGAGTTTAATGGGATTAAAATAGACCCATTCGATACAAAATGGGTATGTCACAGGTTTTTTTACCTTTTATTTTTCTTGAGCTTCGGCCTTATATATAAAATTCAAATTTGTCAAACCCTTTCATACACAAAAAGTAAGATGCCAGCACACAATTTTCAATTGATAGATCTTAGCTAGGAACGTGTAATATCTTCTGCCTGGCTCTCTTTGAATTACTCTATGATCCAGTTAAATTACGTTATTAGACTGAGTCATGTCAACACACAGAGTCACAGAGGCGGTACCCGATGGCACAAAAGGGGGACCCCAGATGAGTCCGGATAGGTGTTCATTTCTTGACCTCATACTTTCTTGACATATTGTCTAATTTTTGCCAAATTTGGTATGACATCTAAGGATAATCATGTTTCTAGAAGCCAAACCTACGCGACGGACTTTGGATCATTGCTGTGGGCTGAAAAGATTAAATGTGATATCTTCGTGGACAAGAAATATTTGACTACAGAGCAATGGTATTTGGCATATTAATCAATCAGGGTCATCTTATAAGGTTGTTTGCCAAAAAAAAAACTAAAACTGGAAGATAATTCCCACCAATACTTTAGTGGTAAAAGTGAAAGGAGAGGAGCTGGTAACTAGAGTATGTTGTTTAACGTACCCGTCAATTCGAAAATAGAGGGGATATGTGTTTGGAGAAGGAGCCTAGAAGAGTTTTTTCTTTGGCTAAAATCCTCTGGGAGTTTAATTAAAAGGGGGATCTACAAGTACATGGGATATAAACTTGGAGAGATTCTCTCATGTAATTATGGAGATATAGATGTTTGCACTGCGTTTTCACATATTCAATCAAATGCAATTTTGCTAGTCATTGGTGAAGTGTAACGTTACTATCCACTCCCTCTGTCCAATGAAGCATGTCCGCATTTGAAAAATACGGATCCATCAATACATAGCTGACTTTGCTCCCTCACAACCAAAAACACGGAAGAGGGAGGAAAACCCTATTGTTTCCCTTTTTTTATTTTGCAGCCAGAGAGTCCAGTAAATTTTACTCATTTTCACAATGCAAACCGGATTCATTGGACAGAGAGGATAATCTTTTAACTCATGGGTCCTGTTGTACCCGACTGTACTTATATAGGGT
Organism: Houttuynia cordata; assembly: GCA_039654745.1. Lineage (NCBI taxonomy): Eukaryota > Viridiplantae > Streptophyta > Magnoliopsida > Piperales > Saururaceae > Houttuynia > Houttuynia cordata. The sequence continues at coordinate 7,707,991 of CM077513.1, read as the reverse complement.
AATTGTGCTTACACGCCTAAATTTTGGCAAAAATGCACATAACATCCCTACTTATGAGTAATCTGCTGACTGCTAGGCGGCCTGTGCAGTAGGTGCAAGTATGGAATATTGTATGGGCGATATATCGTTGATATATCTATATCAGCCTTCCGCCGGTAAAATGATACACTGCAATATTGATTTTGAATTTTTTTAAAATATCGCCGATATATCGGTTTCGATCAAATATATCGATGCTTTTAAAAAAATAATTTTTTATTAAAAAAATTAACTGTCCCGTTTGTTTCTCATCCTATGCAAGTGGAAGGATATGAATTTAGAATGCAAGCACATATTTTTAAAATTTACGCTTGTCTAAATGAGTATCACTCATTTTAGAAGTTATATTCTGAAAATATATAGTAAAAACTAATTTTATATTCTGAAAATAGTAAAAACTAATTTTAAACTACCGATATTTTTTTACACATCTATGATATTTTACTGATGCGACATTCCTTGGGTGCAAGTCACCCCTTGAACTTTTTCCACTCGGAGAGAGATTATCCATGGTTATTTGGTCGAACTGATCATGAATAAATGTGCAATTTAGATTTTTACTCTATCTAGAAGCTTTTTCTATGGGACCTTTCTAGAAGCTCCCTCCTCGAATCCCGCTCTAAAAACGCACCAAAGGGGCGTACCGAATAATGGGAACTAGGGGTTGAAAGAATCAGTCAAATAAGGCAACCACAACATTTATGTTCACTTGGTTTGTGAGTCCCTTTCATCTCACTCAAATACCCTCTATGGAGTCCATTTTTTAACCGCTAAAATTTAATCAAGGAGCCATGAAAGAGAACATTTTGCTCATATCAAGGATTGCAATGTGGTGTCCTTGCATCAACATGGGCACAAACTCGACCACAGCTCACAGGTGGTAGAGCTACCAGCCACACATCAGCCATCAGGACTGTCGGTTCACCTCAGACAAGAGACCATATACTTGCCCTCACGGATTGTCCACAAATACCTCAGGTAAAAGATGCAAACAATGTGTTTTTAATTATTATATATAAACAAGAAAAAAATAGCAAAACTGCTGGTCCGGATCAGTCCGGTCTTTAATACACAAGCTATATAGCTCATATAGTATGATTTTCAAATTTATTTACATCCTGCTCCTTTTAACCCGGACAAACGCATATCATATCTGCGTAACTGCCAAAGAATATACAAGCGTCTATCAGCACCTACATCATAATCCTGCAAAAGAAAGTTATCACTCACAGTAATTGTAAATGTGTTTATATAGATTCACAAACAAAATGAAAAATTCAAAGCCAATGAACACATGTTAGATTAACTCACATTTTCTTAAGCACTGACTCGTCAAGTATTGTTGAAGTCCTCAAAACCTCATTATTGGCGCATATTGTTGCATCTTATAAACAACATTATAACATTTATAGCAGCACTATAAAAGGTTTGGTGATGCTCCAGTGAAAGAGCCTTACGCCACCTAGCCTGCATATGCTTGAAGAGGATTAACACCTCTTACTTTACACTGTCAAGAGCAAAGATAAAATGCATCAAGTATACTTCAAAGGCCAGCATAAAACATTATTTGACATTCATAGCTGCAGCCATTCTTCTCAATTTCTGTGAAATTTCTGCAAACGAAGGCCTCTCCCCTGGATCAGACGACCAACAACTTTCCATCAAAGCTTTCCACTCGGGATCACACCATGTCGGGGTTTGAGGACGCAATGTGTTGTTCACAATTCCACCTACAAGACAGAACCAACACTTATGTCACATCTACAACATTTTATTGAAACACATCATTTCTACTTATTTTACTAGTAGTCAAGAAGGGGAGAAATCAAGTTGCGGATCAACCAAAGACATCATTTTCTGGTGAAATTTTGGAAATCTATGATAGCAATATAAGCTATTTCCAGCACCATATACATCAAATCATATGCAAAATTATAAGCAACTACCGGGTGTGAGATTCAAAAACCGATATAGAAAATAACTCATAAAATAAGAGTTGATTGAAATGCAGAACTGCATCAATGGTGATGTATCACCTGTGTACCATATTATTTTGAGACAAAAAATTTACAAATCGTTTGAAGACTGGCTATATGGCTATATGGCTACCAAGACTGCATCAATGGCTGCTGCAAAATTATATACTCCCTCCATCCAAAAATCCTAGCAGCATTGGAAGATGAGTTAAATTTTTAAGCCTGTAGGGTCCACAGCATTTCAAGCCTCCGCTTACCCCTGCACATGCACGTGCATGAGGATCTATTGGCCTGTAGGGCAAATCCAGTCATTTTATTTGAATTCGTAATTATTCAAATGCAGTTGGATTTTTCCAGATGGAGTATGATAAATGTGAGCAGAAAAGAGCGCTCTAAAATTATGAAAGAAATGAACTCATCAGCGTGCACCCCCGAGAAAAAAGTGGAGAATAGTCAGCTAAGACAAATCCAACAAAATAACAGACCAACTGTGTAAAAGATATGAGAGAAGCACTCTAATTTATGATCTGAAGCCAAAAAGTACATGAAGGTTTACATCTAGGATACTAACAAACTGAGATTCTCAAGCTTCAGTGAACTTGTTTTCAGGCTCAAGCTCGAGCTTGAACCTAGTACAGTGGGATGAGCTCAAGCCCCAATGAGCTCAGGACAGTGATCCTGAACACTTGAGCCTCTTCATACTTGAGATGAGCCGGTTCAAGGTGGGCCAAACTTGAACTCCGATGAGCTCAAGTTCAACCTTTAAGTTTAAAGAATTCAACCAGCCTCTCGAGCTGAGTTGAGCTGACTGTCATACTTTGGACCGATCATGAGCACTTAACACAGGTCGCACGATGTAAAAAATACAATGGAGGCAATATTTTGCATCTTTAACAGTATTACACCCCTCTCAGGTAGGTTGACCTAGGAGAGGGCCTGGACACATTTTTAGCAGTTGCTACCCTCGTCCCAGCATTAACTATCATTATGTGGGATAGAAATATATGTTTTCTTTCATTTCAACAAAATCCTGTCCCATCGCTTTTAAGTCTCCAATGTATTCACCCATTTTCTCTTGTGAACTTCAAGCAATCCAAGTTCCCTGTCATCATTTTAATATGATGGTATGGTGTTAAAATAGCACGGGTGTTAGCATATCCTTTGTCCACACAACTAAGCGTATTTCCACTTGCACGTAGGAAGAACTTTTCCATGTACCAATATTTTATATTGCAAAAGCATGTAAAGTACAGGCATTTGAAAGCACCCAAATTTGCAGACGCCATAATGTATAGTGAACATGAAGTTTCAAATTTCGTGGATAAAAAGATAACGAGGACTAAAATTATTGAAAGAAGGAACAACTCATAAGGACATGCAAGAGAAGATAAACATGATAAGTTTCCCTACCAATAATGGAAGCACAATGCATGTCTGCATAAGGCTCTTCCCCAGTAAGCAATTCCCACATCACGATTCCAAATGAATACACATCAATCTGTAAAATACAGACAACACAACAAAAGCCACATAGGAATCAGAAGAGCTATACAGGCAGCAGATCATCGCTAAGAGATCATATAATATCAATATGAGGAGGGAGAAAATCTTACTTTTTCCGTCACCATATTACTTTTCCCGCTAAGAAGTTCAGGTGCCATCCATGGCAAAGTTCCACGGATCCCTCCAGATACTAATGTATGTTGTCTTACCTTTGATAGCCCCAAGTCACCAATCTAAAAAATGAAAAAAGAGTAAACTTGGCCTCACAGCTTCTCAATAAATAGAAGGAGTTCAAGCAAGAGTTATAACAGTGAAAAAATAAAAATTTCAAGCCCTATTTGCCTTCATCTAAAACAAATATTACTTCCATCTTGCTTCAGAAAGTAAGAGCAGCAATTAGAACCAAAGCAAGGAATGGCTATGGTCTAATATGGTCCAACCGCCAGTTTCATTTGCATCCCATAACATTGTATAACAACAGGAGAAAATAAATACAAATCTAAAAGGTGAACCGTACAATCCTCCAGCAAGCAAGATTGAAAACAACACTAGTGCATATAACAAAGATAAGGCTTTTAAAGGCAGTTGCAGATTTATTCAAATTCTGGACGAAAAAAGCAGCAGGAAATGCAACTACTCTAGACAAGGTCGCAAAGCAATGTACCTTACATACAGGACGCTGGGGATCTCTCATATTGACTAATAAATTTTCACACTTCAAATCAAAATGAACAATATGCTTCCCATGCAAGTACTCCATCCCAAATGCAGCATCCATAGCAATAATAAGTCTCTTACGGCGATCAATTGTTCTGTTAATAAGAGATAAAGTAACCAATAAGAGAGGAGGGGAATAGGGTTCAAAGAGGAAAGTGTTAGAGAGAGAGAGAGATTCACGAAATTGATCCCACTTTGACTTGCCTGTCCTTTTTTTGCAGAAACTGTTTCAAAGATCCATTGATCATGAACTCTGTGACAGTTGCTAGTGTGCCATCAGGGCCATCACGAACAATGCCATAGAAAGAAACAACATTGGGATGATGAAGAGAACTCAACATCAAGGCCTCTTTCCAAAAATCTGCAATCTGTACAGCACAAAACATCTCATGAGTGAAATAAAAAATCATATTACAATATTGGCACGCAATAACAAGGCCCTACATGACCAAAGATAAATGGGTATTTCATGCTCAAAACAAAGGATTTCCAGGAAAATTTAAACCAAATAACGTGAATCTTATGATAAAAAAGCTCATCGCTTTTTCAAAAATAACGATGAACCAGTGGAATAAGAGGCCAAACAACAAAAGAAATTACATGCAAAAAAGAGTTGGTGAACTACAATTCCAAAAAATGATGCATCCTGTTTCGAAGGATATGACAGTGCCACTCAATTTGGGCCCTTTGAGATATGTGAGACCCTACCCAAACGTCACAATCTATTAACCCCTCATGTTTTTCATTTCCTCTCTGTCATGTGAAACAGCTAAGTTAGATGTTCCAAGGCAAAAGGTAAGGCGCTCTCATAATATATAAATTTTATATGGTATAATCGATATAACTTCACTTCAAAAGAACAATGCATCCTTTGTCCAGTAGCTAGATATGGTGTTTCACTGGTACCAGGAATCAAGGTTCTAATTTCTGTCTTCACTGTTCCGAACTCCCCAGGAAAGAAAACCTTCAACATCATCCCCTAAGCATCATCACCAGTTTTATCTTAAAAAAATGTATCTTGACAACTATAGACGTCCCGGGCATAGAATCTACAATGACATCATCATTTTGTTACAGTAAAATTGCAGATATGGAACCCACGTGAATAATCTTTTGAAAAAATTTCTATGTTGTATCCATCCTGATGCAACCCTTAAGTGACAGAATAATAACACCCTCACAGACGAGCATACAAAACAAATATAAATTCCCATATGACTTTCGCCATATTAATCTTTCTCAAAAGAGGAAATTTATTTGCAATATAAAGAAGCTAAAAATGTTTCCAATCTCACAAGCTGGATCTAGACTCTTTCTATATGAGGTGATGGAAAAAGAAATGAATCAAGTGCGGTTTTCTAAAATAACTTGGCCTGATAGTTGCCTCTCTTTTGACATAATATGTTAAGAACATGGCAACCATCCAACTCTACCCAATTGTAAGTCAAAAAGACTTTTACAGGAGAACTTATCTAATCCAACTGCAGGCTTTCACTCTTTGTCCTGTTCACATCCTCTCACAGGGAAGCACAAGGAGAGTTGTTTATATATTTCATCAGAATCATCATCATCATGCGCCTTATCCCAGCTATCTGGGGTCGGCAGCATGAATTATATACCGCATTTGACTCTTATCGGAATCAAAATGGTACAAAATCCATACAAAGAAACATAGTGGCAAGTTTTTACGCAGGATGCCCTTCCTGACGCAACCCTCCAAAGAGGGGACAATGATAAGAAGATTCAACATCATCATATTCATCATACATCTTTCCAAATATGTGGATTGGCTTCATGACATGATGGTTGCACATGAAATATTAATATAGCCATCTTCCATCACAAAGCTGGTAACAATGAAAACCAGTCTGCTTTTACATGGGAGCATGGCTTATATTTCGCCAGAATACATGACAAAATTACGTCTTGTAACTACTGTAAAGCATTCCCTTATTTTCCTGGGAAGGTACTTTCAATCAAGGCTAATGGCTGTGAGTGTAAATGCCCTTCTGCGCCAAACAGGAAATGCCTGGCATAATTAGAAGAACTGAAATTCTAACTATGCACAAAGTCAAAAAGGAACATCCAACTTGGTACTTATGAAAATACTACATCTTAATCTCTCTAACAGATTCTTATAGATCTCAAAGCAGATAGTGCCACCCAAAGGCACAGTAGAATACAATTCAATGCATGTTTTCCGCAAAAGCAGCCAAAAGAAGTACGAATCTAAAGGATATGAAGTTACCAAGCGTTCTCTCTCTGATGGTCTTCCAGAAAAGCAACTTGATTTTATTTTTTTTATTGCAACATCAGAACCCTTCCATTTACCATGATAAACAGCTCCATATGTACCAGAACCTAGCTCCCGAATTTCCTCTAGATCATCATTTTTTATTGTCTGCTCGAAGAACAACAAAACTCACATATTGATGGAAAAGGAAGCATTTACCAACAGATAGTAGATAAAATGTCAATACCTGCAGTCCTCTAGCCAGTGCTTCAGCCTCAGCCTTCGTAGGCTCTATTTTGGATATATTTAAGTTGTCATCTGTCAAATCAATTGCTTGCTCCACTTCCCCATTCTGTAAGACAATAAAAGTAAGTCTAACCTTAGAACAAAGCAATATCAAAAAGGAAAAAGTAGATAGGATATAGCAAGTGCAAACCACAGGTTTTAGTTGATGGAGAGATAAATCCTTTGCATTCGAGCTATGCACAGTCTCACCTCCTTGGGCTCCCTCCTCCACATCTTCAACCCCTTCCAGAGCAGCTTTTTGCACCGAAGCAATCAACTCAGGTAAGAAGCTTAAATTTTGAACTGAGAGCTCTTCATCTTTAAGAGGTACATTAGCATCAAGCTGGCCAGCAATTTTCACAACGCTAGCACCTTCATTAGTAACAGTTTCTCTATTTGATTCAAAGCCTTTCTCTGTGATTTTATTATAAGAAGGGCTATCCTGAACATCAAGGCCATTAGCCACCACAACATGTTTTGGTTCATGATTCCCGACAAGTACTTGTTTCTCCTCAACTGGTCTCATCAGTGTCGTAACTTCAGAACCATTCGTCGACAAAATGTGGTGGCTTAGGACAGGCGAATTAGTATTTCTATCCTTCATCATGAATGCCTCAGAAGATAAGGCAAACCCTTGATTATCTGATTCGATATGAGCTGGATCTGGTGCCCCATGACCCACATTTGAGGCATAGGCAGGCGACACATCGCAGCCAAACATTTTCTGTGCTTCCAATGTCATGCGCAAAACTCTTGGGCTGCCTTCTTGAGGGACTCTGATCGTCCCAGGATGCAATTGACCATTAGTTTGAGGAATAAAATTTGATGCTTCATATGACAGCCCTCCATGAACAGGACCTTGCACCTTTCTCCCATATGCATTGGCGGTATTTGACCCTTGTGACACTTGATAAGCACCATCCATTCCATAACCAGATGGAACATTGCCATACCTAAGTCCGGAGTCTTCAGCACCTGGAACTTGAATGTGTGACCCACTGCCTACTGTCTGATCGTAAATGTGAATATCATGCCCATTTCCTGCAGTCATTTCATGAAATCTTTCATTTGCCAGATCAAACCCACTTCGAATATACCGTCCATCATCATGACCGACATAATTAGAATTTAACAACTGGCCATCGACTGGATAACTAATGCCATTGCCATCTGTGTACTGCTCATGAACCCTCCCAATTCCAGGAGCATAGGTTCTTGGCTCCTCTACATGGTGGTTCAATTGATGGTGCACAGCCCACCCTCTTTCATAATTATGAGGATCATTATAGTGGGGGTGATGCTCGTTTTCTTGAGCCAACAAATATGTGTCCTTTCCATGGAAGCATTCAGAACACCGATTTGGTAAGTGAACAAATTCACTTATGGAGTTTGAATGTTCCATATGTGGTTGCCCTTGTCTCCAGCGCAAGTCTGATTGCCTTGCATATGCCATGCGGCAATTTTCACACGATCCACTTCCATCATAGATATTGTTGTTGTTGTATGAAGTGCGCAGATTATTGGGGTACCCAGCTTTATTACCGGCAACAACTCCAGCGGGAAGCCACACAACATTATCTACAAAATTTGGCTGCTGGTATTCATATTGCTGGTTCACCTGTTGGCGAGGAATTTCTTCGAGCACTCTTTCATGTGAATCACCAAATGGCATGCGATAACGACCTGACGATGGTGATGCTGGAAATTCTGATCGAGGATCATGAAGGGTATGGTGCCCCGAGGAAATGTATGCAGGGCTCCATGGCGAGTCCACATCAGAATGGTTGTGTCTTGGAGTGTGCCCCGGTTGGTGAATACTTGACCCAGCCGAAGGATGAGGAATGTTGAGGCAATGCAGGTTTACCGGCGGTAATGCAGCCGGCGGCATGAATTGTTCAGGCACCATGGAAACATTGTTTTCAACCATAGACAGGTCGTTCAAACTGTTCAGCGCATCCACATATCTCCGCTCGGTTTCCCTTTCATCAGAGTCAAAGTGGGTGACTTCATTGTCAAAGCCCGAGAAGAGGAAGATCCGAAGCTTATTCAGACCATCAGCACCCAGTTTGTCATACTCTTCCATCATATTAGTCACATCATCATCGTTAACTACCGAAACCAAAGCATCGAGCTCTTCGTCAGGTTGCTGATACTTCAAAGTGGTAACTCCCTCAAAAATCTCTTTCATTCGCAACATCAATTCAGCATAACTTATATCTCGGGGTAAGCTCATAATTCGAGTATCGCCACCGACATAACGAAGTTTGCCATCATGAGGGCGGGGAATGATACTACCGCCAAAACTGCAAAGGAGCTTAACGCGAGGAGGTTCGTCAGAGGCCGTGCTCTGGGCAGGAATCCCAACGGATGACGAACTGATTGAGTCCATCATGTGCACAGCCTGCGGCCGATCAAGGGAGGCTTCAGACTGTGGCGATCCCAAGCGTCCGAGCCCTTGATTGCACATGAGGCTCAACATCCACACAGATCCATCAAAATCAGTAGTAAACTCCTTAACCAAATCCTTGCTCAACGTCTCGAAAAATCCCCAATTCCCCTCCTGACATACAAAAATCAGATCAGATACTCAAAAAACAAAATTCAAACCCCCACAACCACGCAAACGCTCTGATTTCTAACCAAAAAAAAAAAACGAAAACAAAATATTAAGACAACACGTTTAACAGAAAACTAACCAATTGAAGCTTGAAAAAGAACAAAAAATTGGGCAAACTTTGCTAAGTGAGCGCCAGAAGAAGCGGTGGCAATGACTGAAGTCGTGACGACGGAACGATAAACAGATAAATTTGAAATGAAAAATAGCACAAAAGTACCTGATTAGCATAAACGCTGATCGGAGATTATGAGAAAAATCGAGATTCGATTACAGGAGACGATCCTCGCCGCCGAAAAAGCGGGAAAAAAAATGAATCACGAGAAGAACACAGTAATCGCCTGCTGCAGCGAAGACGATGGAGACTGGATTGGAGTGAAATGATTGAGAAGCTTGGACGGGATTAATACGATGATAATAGATAATAATAAAAATAAAAATAAAAATGGAATTAGATGAAAAGAATCGAGTGAGGGCGGGGGGCCGGGGATGGAGGTGGAGGTGGAGGTGGAGAGGGGAAGGAGACCGCCATGATGCGGAGGTTCTATGGTGCCAGGTGGCCGGACACGTGGCGGGAGCTGGTTAACGAGGAGGAGGGGAATCAATTTATCTCCATACACTTTTTGGAGAACGGGGGAGAGTAATGATGTCAGCTAAGGCAGGATCACTTGGTCAGGTGGGGTAGGGATGGATTCCCTATTAGGTGCCGCCACGGGACCCTGGACTTGTCTAGTGACGAGTGCCCCAATGGCCAATGGTATATTCCGGTTTATTCCTTCTTTTGACACCCGTAGAAATTGGTATATTCACTAATTCTATTGTGGACTAATGTGGGTATTGGTCATATGGTGTAATTTGAAAATTTTGTAGGAAAATAGTTTGGAAAAAAATGGTATACGATCGATTGCCAGAGTATTGTATATAGTATATACTAGTAAATGCTCGATATGAAGTGCAAGAGAATATATTCTACTTTTAGGAGTAAAATATTTCGACATAATTTTAAATGGGTCTTTGTAGATCGTGTGTCGGGCCAAGGTTTGAAAAGGATTAAATACAAATGGGAGCAATTCGTTGAAACATGTTGGTTAGCATATATATAATTTGCAAAGAATGGGGCGGTTTACTATCGTGAGGCTCGCTGGGGCATCTCAACTCAAACGCCCCCTAAAAATAGACATTTGGATTTTTTTTTTCCTTATTATTGGTTGGATTGTAATTCCAGTCATTTGATTAAATCATATACTGTGAATATAAGTTGGGCAACATCCTAGTATCATGCAAGATGTCAACCTTACACTTCACACATGGTGCTCTTGTTGTCATGCATAGGTGAGGCAAGGCATACATTGATGCCTGCATATTCTCAGTTGTAAAAAATCCCGCCATGTATTCAACTTGCCTGCATTAGATGCAACTTACCAAGAAATGCAACTTTTACTTCGTTTAGTTTTATGCTCTATTGTTGAAAGCAGCAAATAACACTAGATGCATGGTTTTGACAAAGCATTGTATCAATTCAATGACAAACTTAAACAAATTATACAAGTTTCTATCGTCGTCGTCTAATTGAATTCATATCATTGATAAATCATTGCATCAATCCAGCTCCTTTAAGCTTTTTTTAATTGGTAACTCTTTGAGCTTTTTGTGTAAGCGTGAGCTAACTCTACAATTAAGTTCATCAATCTAAAATCCTGAAAAACCTCATAACTGTTCTACATTTCTCTTATGCGGTTTATCACCTAGGAGCTCATGGGATCAACTGAGCCATCTAACGAAAAATCCACGGACCCTGTATTTTTATTTTGACACGAGGTTACCTCTATTCAAATACAGCTCAAAAGCGGTCGGGTTAACAGTTGGGCCGGTTAAATGGTAAAAGCCCAATATCGCACTTACCCATTAAGAAAAACGAAATAAAAGCGAGCCCTAGCGATACTTCATGAATGGACTCAGGTTTTGGGCTTTGGCATCCAAAACCCAGTCCATTCATGAAGTATGGACCTGCCATAGAGCCCACTCAAGAAAGCAACAGAGCCCGACAGTGCGCTTGGCGCACATATAGGCTATACTTATAAAAGCCAAAGTCCAATCGCCGGTTTTGGCCGAGTCCCGGCTTCGTCTCCAATCGGCTAGAGTGCTCAGCAAGCAAAGCTTCGTATCCGGCAATGGGTCAAGGTACTCCCGGCGGCCTCAACCGGCAGGGCCTCCCCGGCGACCGGAAACAGGACAGCGACAAGAAGGAGAAGAAGTTCGAGCCGGCGGCGCCGCCGGCCCGCGTCGGCCGCAAGCAGAGGAAGCAGAAGGGGCCGGAAGCCGCTGCCCGTCTCCCTACCGTCACCCCCTTGACCAAGTGCAAGCTCCGCCTCTTGAAGCTGGAAAGGATCAAAGATTATTTGTTGATGGAGGAGGAGTTCGTGGCCAACCAGGAGCGGCTGAAGCCCCAGGAGGATAAGAACGAGGAGGACCGGTCCAAGGTGGATGATCTGCGTGGTTCACCCATGAGCGTTGGAAACCTGGAGGAGCTGATCGACGAGAACCACGCGATTGTGTCGTCGTCGGTTGGTCCGGAGTATTACGTCGGGATCCTCTCGTTCGTCGACAAGGATCAATTGGAGCCGGGATGTGCGATTCTTATGCACAACAAGGTCTTCATCTCGCTGTTCTACTTTTTTCTCCTTGTGAAGTGGTATTTAGGGTTGGGAATGTAGAATTGTTATTACTTCGGCATTGTCATTCTGTTTCCTTTATCAAGTGCTTAGGGTTATTGTAAAAGAGTCCGATTTGAAGTCATTCCTATCATTTTGATCTGACATACGTGAGTCAAACCTAGGGTGCCTCTTTTTGATTAATTAAACTATCAACAGTCCATAATCATTAGGCCTATTTTGTTTGTAGCGTCAATGAGGTATGACTACCAATGTTAGGTTTCCATATTCAAGTGCTCATATTGAGGAATTTTTGCATGGGCAGTATCTTGTACATGCCATATGAAAACTTAGGTTTTTAGTTGACTTTCGCAGTGTGTTCATAAATATGTAGACTACTAGATGAGCAATTGTAGGTTCCAGCGCCTAAGGATTGTGTTTCTGCAAAATGCAGTAAATTGAATAAGCTACTATAGTCAGGTGTAGATCTTGTGGCCTAAAAATATAATTTTGATTGTCTTATTTAGTTGTCTACTTATGTACATTAGTGTGACTATAGTTTATTTCCTTTTGATATGGTGGCCTGTGGAACATACTGAAGGTATGTATAGTTTTTGTTGTCCCTTGAGAGTTTATACGCAGTGGGTATATTTCTTTCTCACTTCGAATGTCGGAATTTATGGCTTTAATTAAGTCTTGTGTACTTGATGTTGATGTTTAAATCTTTCTTTCCCATTACATACAAGTGCCTAATTATGCTTTCTATTATGTCCTTCTTTTCTCCAGGTTCTCTCTGTTGTTGGCCTTCTGCAAGATGAAGTGGACCCCATGGTTTCAGTGATGAAAGTTGAAAAAGCTCCACTAGAATCATATGCTGACATTGGTGGCCTAGATGCTCAAATTCAAGAAATCAAAGAAGCCGTTGAACTACCTCTTACCCATCCGGAGTTGTATGAAGATATTGGAATCAAGCCACCCAAAGGTGTCATACTCTATGGAGAGCCGGGCACAGGGAAAACATTACTTGCCAAGGTTGGTGTGTTGGGAAGCTTAAATCGCACTTTGCGTGATACCAAATCATCTGCTTATATATGAAATTCAGTAATGGACGTATTTGCCAGCTGCAACTGCATTGTTTTATTGCAATGTAATACACGGGCCTTTACACAAATGTTCCAGTATAGCTTGAATAGAAAGCCCACGAAGTTGAGCCTCAAATTTGCCTCTTCTATACAGTGTCTATATTCTGCTTCATTAAAGCTAAAAAATCTTTGTTGTTGGAAGCATCAGGGGCTTAGAGTTCAACAAATCTTAACACACCCTCACTCTCTGCATAGTTGGGTGAAAAATAGAGTCACAAACTTGTGAGGAACTCAAAAAGATACATATATGCATTCTAATGTGACAAGAGCAGTTGTCAGACTATTCCAAGTCTCGAACTGATTAGATATCAGTTTTTCTAGATCATGTAAGCATGATATCTTTTGTTTGAACAGTACTAATAGTATTTGAGGTTTTAACTTCAGTCATTTCTCTATGCAGGCTGTTGCCAACTCAACATCAGCTACATTCTTACGAGTTGTTGGGAGTGAGTTAATTCAGAAATATTTGGGTGATGGTCCTAAGCTTGTTCGGGAGCTTTTCAGGGTTGCTGATGACCTCTCCCCATCTATAGTTTTTATTGATGAGATTGATGCAATTGGGACGAAAAGGTATCTGTGCAAGCAATTACAAAGGAATACAACTATGGCTTCAAATTATGTTAACTGGAGTAAATATCTGCAGGTATGATGCGCATTCTGGAGGGGAACGTGAAATTCAACGAACTATGCTGGAGCTGTTGAACCAGTTGGACGGCTTTGATTCAAGAGGAGATGTGAAAGTGATTCTAGCTACAAACAGGATAGAAAGTCTTGATCCTGCCTTGCTAAGGCCTGGCCGAATTGATAGGAAAATTGAGTTCCCTCTTCCAGATACCAAAACAAGAAGACGTATCTTCCAGGTACTTGTTTGGTTGAAAATATGTGGAAAAGCAGCGGTGCTTGTTGGATTATTCGTTGTACTAATTTTACTGTTTATGTGTGGTCAGATTCATACATCAAGGATGACGTTGGCTGATGACGTGAATTTGGAAGAATTTGTGATGACCAAAGATGAGTTTTCTGGAGCAGATATTAAAGCCATATGTACTGAGGCTGGTTTACTTGCACTAAGAGAGCGGCGAATGAAGGTAATTGCACTTTGTGCTTGTTAGAATGCCCCCACAACATGCAAGCTAAATACTTTTGTCTGAATGTGTATTTTTATTTCCTATCCAGACAATTAATTTGGGATAGAGGGAGTATAATTTATAGAAAACTCCAATAATGTGGCCTGGAATCAGGATACTCACCACTAGGTGACTAGGTTTCTATTTATAATCATAACCAAGTAGCACCTTTTCCCAACAGTTTGGGGTCGGTGACATGGATCTTATGCCTCCATTCGTGTGTGCTTTGTGCCATCTCTTATGTAAGAGAAAACAAAGACATGTCCTTTCTTATTAATTTCATCTAAGTTCTCTTAAGTTTCCCTCTCCCTCTCTTGGCATAAATTACATGCATCCCTTCTACTCTTCTCACCAAAGCATCTATTAGTCTTCTTTGCACATGCCCATACCAATGCAACTTACACTCCCTAGCTTCTCCCCTAAAGGTGTTACCCTTATGTTCTCACGAATATACTCATTCATAATCCTATCTCACCTGGTTAAACCACACATCCAATTTAGCATTTTCATTTCGGTTACATTCAAATTATTTTTATGACTTTTCTTTGAAGCCCAATACCTCACCCCATAGAGTATTGCAGGTCTAATAGTTGTCATATAGAACTTGCCTTTAAGCTTATTTGGAACACCTTTATCACATAGAACTTCTAAGGTTGCCCTCCACTTTAGCCACCCCACATTTATCCTATGCACTACATCACTATCAATATCTTCCTCTTTGTAAATAATGGATCATAAATAATGGAATTTAATTTTAAGAAAGGCAGAATTATAGGTGGAACATTAGTTGAAATAGATAGCCATGAAGTGCCAAAGAATAATAAATCATGGATCATAAATAATGGAATTTAATTTTGATTCTAAAGCTTGCCTCCATAATTTTAGTTTTTATTTTAAACCTATTTTAGTCTCATCAACTAAAACTCCATCATTCGTGAAAAGCATGCACTAAGGAACACTATCTTGTATATTTCTAGTTAGCTCATCTCTAACTGAAGCAAAAAGATAAGGGTTTAAAGCTAACTCTTTTTGTAGGCCTTCCGTGACCAGGAACTCCTTGGTTTCCACCCAATTGGAAGGATTATACATATCTTTTACTTCATCCGTTCAGAAATAGAGGAAGGATTCCAGGTTTTTCAAATCCTTCCTCTAACTCTGGACAGAGGGAGTATAATAAATATATATTCTCTGATAACTCCCTTCTTCTTCAAAACACTCTAAATGAGCTCTCTAGGCACTCTATCATAAGCTTTTTTCAAATCTATAAAGGTCTTATAGAATTCTAGCAGGTGACTAGGTTTCTCTTAAAGGGCAAAATTCTGCTCATGCTACAATACTACTCTTTTCCAGCAATTGTTGTCCAGATAATAAAAGTGCAAATTTTGGGTCCAGCAAACTATTGAAATAAGTAAAGCCAATAAGAAATTCTGAGCAAAACCAAGTGGACAAAGTAATGAAATCAATCAAGGAATTAAGCCTTATCCCAAGGTAATGTCCCTAAGCAATAGCACCAGGAACGTCAATCTATCAAAAGATTGTATAGCAGCACCGAAACTGTCTTAACACTAGGCAAGTTAAGGCTCTGATTTTAAAAGGGAAACTGTCTTACTAATTAATAAGCAAGAAAGTAAAGCAGTGCGAAGGGCACTGGAATAGAGAAATAGAAGAAAGAGGGTAATGTGCTTATAAGGTTTAGAAAATCGACTCGGTAGACAGATTAGGCCTATTTCAAAATAAACTAGTAGAAATCACAGAGGTAGGAGAAATAGAGTCTGAAAGAATCCTATGTCTAGAGAGCTCTCCTTTCTCCACCAGGCAAGCAGTGACCATCATGTTCTTGTTTCGGGAAAATGCATTAGAGTTTATAACTGGACTGCTCATCTTCAAGAGCAATAGTTTTCCCGTTGACAATGGGTGGAAGAGAGGCAGACAGCTGCAAGCATCTTTGGTGACAGCAAAGCTGGAAACTTTCAATGTCAATTGAATGCTGCTGCTGCAGAGGCATTTTTCAGAAATGCCGGCATACTGGTGTATGAGGTCTCAATCTCCCGGAGAAGTAGGATACAGCTATCTGAGAAGGCACCGGGGGTGGTCGCCATTGACAGGTGGTGTGAGAAGGGGAAGCAAAAGCGGCCAGCAACTGTTAAAGAAGACAATTTGAAGATCTCAACGAGGGGCCTATGGGCTGAGTAGATTTGTAGACAAGGAAGCAGGAGCAGAAGTAGAAGGAAATGAGGGAGATAGAAAGGATGCTTCTGGAATAAACACCAAAAACTCTTAGTCATCAAACAATAAGGTGGTTCTGTATTTGCACTGAGCATAGGGATTCTCACAGGAAAACTGTACATTTTATTAAACAAAAGTATAAGGTACTTTCAGTGATTATAAGAGGGCCTTAAAGACGTGTACATATATGCCCTACCTGGAAACTCAAGTTACAAACAGATTTGATTTCTTTTCCAAACATGAAACATGTGTAAAGTTTACATCTTTCCTCTGATATTCTGTTTCTAATCATAACTTGATCTGTAATAGAAGCTTTCAATTAAAAGACCTTAAGGGACATGGTTCCTAAACAAAGTACAATCAGAACGTAAACCTACTCAAGCAATGAGGAGTGGGTCATGCCAGCGGGCCCAGTGTCACCATCACTAACATCAATAGTTTTGTGGTTTAGTAAATTTAGAGGAAGTTCAAAGTATTATAAAGTAGGCAGAGAGGGCCCAGGGTTTCCGGATGTTTTATTTAGAACATTTCATAATCATAATAATCATAATCAAGTAGCGCCTTTTCCGAACTATTTAGAACATTTGAATTTCATAAAATGAAGGTCGATACTTGCTAAAGAGTATTTTTTTTCAATGTGATGAGCATTGATACTTCTTCAATCAATTACGAGGATGCACTATTTAATGTTTCATTGAATGAGTTTCACCACATTTTTTGCCTGCTTGAGTGTTTGCTTTATTGAATTGCTGCATTTTTTATATTCTCTACAAATTCCGCTATTACATATTTTTCAGCCCCCTTGTTCACATATAATTAATAAACCTTTTTTTCTAGATCAAGTATAGCTTCTGGGCTCCGTTCTTTGTCATCTATCTTCACCTGCATTTCATCATCATCATCACCACCATCATCATCATATAGACCTTCATCCAGCTTGGTGTTGGAAGCACTAATTATTTAGTTACCTTATCAGAGTAACTTTCTAGGAGAATTTTCTTATGGTTTGAGTCTTGTTATCTAGTGCTTAGAAGCTCAGCAAGGTAACCGGCAAGATATAATGTGGAATTGACCAGAAAAGGGAGGTTTGAAGTTGTCGGACTCTAGACATGCTTAGAAGCTCTTGCTGATCTCACACTGCGGGCAATTTCTAGTGCATTTTTTTTTCAGAAAACGTAATTGCTTGGGGTAGGAGATCGTGTAGGGGGCTGGCAGGAGAAATTAAACTAATATTACCATAGTGATCATAAAATTTATCCCAATTGCTTGGGTTGTATTTATTCCACCTTTACTCTATCTTGTGCACCTTTTTTATATTGAATTAGATCCATGTGTTATCTTCTCCTTGAACTTGTTCTTCTGTGATCCTTCATTGTTGCCATCTTTTCACATCTTTATCATCTAGTAATTTTTAGAAACCATGGGCAGTAAAAAGGTAGAACAGTAAACCTTTTCAATTGTAGTAATGTGTTCTCTATCGAAAAGAAAATATTGCTCTCTCTCTAGATCACTTATTGCTGCAGGATTCTGTTTGAGCGTTACGATCTGTATGCTTATTTCATTGAAGTTCCTCGTCTCTGCCTTTTAATTTTCTCTAGTTACAATTACCCAGGAAAATACTTGAGTGCTTATAAATTGTATCTATGGGTTACTCATTATCATTTTCAGTGTTGCTGTTGGTTGGCTAGAAAATCATTACATCTGGGAAAATTGAAGATAGAGGTCCGGTACTAATGCTATAGTGGTTGGTTTCAGGTAACTCATGCAGATTTCAAGAAGGCAAAAGAGAAGGTGATGTTCAAAAAGAAGGAAGGTGTTCCTGAAGGGCTTTATATGTGAGGAAATCATTTTCTGTCTCTGTAACTGTGAACGCTAGTGTAGTTTACTGCAACAGCTGTCTGTCAATGTCGCTATAGTTTATCAAAAATTTGTTTCAGAATTTGACCGTTGTGCGTTCACAGTGATCTTGAAAACTCCTCTACAAGCTCACACAATATAAGACACTTCTTGTCCACTTTTACTTTTCAATTTGCTTGTTCATATTAGTGGGCTCCTGATTATGATTGTGGCTTATATATATCTTAAATATGTGGTGTGGGAGTATGGGAGGGTTTGAGGTCGGCGTCTGCATGAGGAACCATCTTGGAGATGTGATGGCCTGTTACAGCCACCTTAGCTACGGCCTACGTGATGCTGAGGATGAGGAAACCTTGCCAATGTGCAAAGGGATTACTGCTGCCCTCTACCTTGGCCTCGATAGTGTTATCTTTGAGGGGGACAGTCTTTCAGTTTTTGACAAATTAAGCAAATGGGATCCCGACCTTTTGGAGGTTGGTTCATCAGTATCTAAAGCCATCAATTCATTGAATGGTTGCATGAGGTTATTTTCTCTCATGTCTTCCGTCGTGGAAAAGGGGTTGCTCATTCTTTGGCAAGACATGCAATAGCTTTCGTATGTAAGGACTGGATAGGATCCATCAACTCCAGATTTCTGAGTGTTCCTCTCCTACTGATGTAGCTATCTGGTCCAATATGTTTTTGTTTCAATAATTCGCAACATTAAAACTAAAAACCACGCAATGCAAAAATATCCTCCCTATCAACACGCCCTAACTCCTAAGATAAAGGGAGGGCCAACCCCAGTCCATTCCAGTTTCCCACCACCACAGAAGTGAGTTGCCACAGAGTCAGCAACCCGATTTCCTTCTCTAAGCACATACGAGAAGGACGACGAGGGGAGGAACCGGATGGCTACTGCGTTTGATTATAGTTACAGTCAACGCTGGAAAATTACACAGTGCATTTAAGTTTAAAAGTCTAATGATAATTTAAGTGAATTCCCTTCAAAGATCAGATGAGAGGTGTCAAGCCTGCATGCAGTGATAATCTACAGACTACATGCAATGAGAATCGCCTGCAAACAGGCCATAGCATCCGCTACCATAGCCGTGGTGGGTCTAATGCATCTTTCCCAAACTCGCCACCACCACACCAAATTCATTCCTAATCACAAGATCAATTGCCGTATGACCAGGATTCCCACGACAAACATCATCAAAGTTGAGCTTGAAGACCTGTGCAGGTGGTGAGCACCATCTGATCCAATTATCCTCCCAGCCTTGAATGACCTGATATGGTTCCCCAAGAGCCTAAACTCATTTGGAATACTCATTCTTACACTTCGTTTCGGAGCGTTTTCTATTTTGAAATGTTTTTGTCCCCAAGATCTGGTGCAAAAAAAATTATCCCAAAATCTGAAATTGTTACATTTCAAGTGCTGGCCTGTTTGGTAGAAATGTACTTATTTTTAAAAACGATGACAAACCTGTTTGGCAGTAAACTCAACATTTTAAAGAAACTGAATAATTAAAATTAGTTTATCTTGATCCCCTAACATGAAGTATTAGGCAATTAGTTTATCTTGATCCTATTCAACAGTTAACTTTGACAGCTAAAATCATGAATTGTTTGTTATGCCTTACTAGCTATAAAAACTATTTTTGGCCTAAGCCGTAAAATTTGAATTTCAATGCCAAGGACTTTCACAAGAAAACAAATTAAAATAGATTGTCAGTACTATCTTAATTCTGCTTCCATAGTCCAATTACACGTATTCGCTAGGCACCTAGATATATCAGCTAGGCCAAAAGTATACTGATTCAACTAAGTCCAGCTTTCCTATAAGTAACCAAAGACATCTTTGCCTGCTGCCTACCAAAGATTGAAAGTCTGTCTAAAAATTTAGGTTCTTTTATTAATAGTAGTATAATCTTTCTTCATGAAAATTTTTCAGCTACAAAGTTTAGAACAAAGGAAACCTAAGACAGCAATGTTGCTATAATTTAGCAGCAATACGAGGCCACAAAATGCATAATAATCTACGCAAGTGTTAAGCAAGATAAGCAAGTGGTATTATCATCTTTTACTATTTTTATGCTTCTTATTCTTCCCGCAAGTACTGGTTTGTCACAACCAATGCTTTAATAAATACAATAATGCTTAGACTTTTCCATTGCATCTTCTCATCCTCGCATTTCATCGAACGGATGGTGCATGACATGGTTAATGCAAGAAAGTTAACCACTAATTACCATTCTTCACACAACTTACATCACTGATTACCTTGTTTAATCACATAACTAATGCAACAAAACCAGAAAATTAACTAACGCAAGTGTTAAGCAAGAAATCTTTTTACCTCGAAGTTGAAGCAGGAGGCTCTGTCGGTTTGATGTAATGGAAATCGGTGACAAAAGTGAATCATGAATTAAAAACTCCATGAACAGAAGAAGGAAGTGAGTTAGAGAGGAGAAATTTTCAATACGACTTTGCAAAAACTGTAATTATATAAAAAAAGGGAGTTTGCCGGGGTGGCGGGTTGCCCCGTCGAGCTAGAGGGAGGGGGTCGCCCGGGTGGTGGGGCCCTGTCGAGCCAGAGGTGGGGGAGAGGGAAGCCCCGACCTTCCCACGACGTTTTTGAGATGTGAGATTTACAAAGTGAAGAGGGCCGCTTTTGGATTTGGGGAACCTGATGCCAAACGGGTTTTGGGCCTGTCTCCATCCCCAATTCCAAATCTGAAGGCAAAAATGGGGAAAACAACGGTACCAAACAGGCTGTGAAGTCTAAACTCTTCCATATGCACACTAATAACACCTGCATTCATGAGTATAGCTTGAGCCTCCTTAAAATATATTCCCTCCGTTCCAAAATACTATGTACATTTGAAAATATTATTATTCCAAAATACTATGTGTATTTTGCCAAATCACATGACTTGCTCTATCTAAAATTGGAAGAGACTTGGAAAGATTGACTAAAATTTTGTTCAAAAATGATCATAAGAGATGGACGGGATACAAGGGAGAAAAAGTCAGGTGAATTCCTTGTGGGCTTTATGGTCCAATAAAAATGGGAATTTTCTAAAATGTACACAATATTTTGGAAAGGAGGGAGTATATCTATATCTATATCGATATATTAATAAAGTCAAGTTGGTCATTTAGAACACATATGAATTAGGGTTAGTAAATCGATATATTTATGAAAAATCATGTACGAAATACACGAAGATACAATACAAAAGGGAAAAATTCGTCAAGAAAAAAGGACCGAACAATCTCAATTGAACTGGCCAATATTCCCTTAAGAGATGATATATATGTATATAATGTTATCCATGCACGTAAATTCATGAGCTATGGAGAGTAAATTTCTATTTGCATTAGATTATAAATTTATAACAAGAATCCGTGTGGTTTGCGCTTACGAAAATAGGAGAGCAATTTGTTGTTAATCCGTGATTTTCCATTAATGGAATAGTCTATATGCCTAAGAAATAGGTGGGGAATTCTCTTTATTAATTTAATAAAAAAACTATAGGATTAATTACTTCCTATAATGGTCCTAAGAGTTATATAGGATTCTTATAATAAGAATCCGTAACGAGTCATACCATGAGCTGTAATGTATTAGAGAGAGACGTTTTATTGCATTTTCGACCCATGTCCTCTTCCAATTTCCATCGTCAAGCCCCTCACCAATCGTCCTTTGCATGATATTGGGTTGTGGAAATCACGTGACCTTCCTCTTCCTCCAACCGAACATCCCAAAAAACCCTTACCTTCAGCCAAATCCCCAGCAGCGTCACCCCGTCCTTCCCTCCACTGGCGCAAAGCAAACCATCAGGCGACACAACCACTGTGTTCACATGCCCGTCATGCCAGGTAAGCGTGTACCGCAGCTCGCAGTTAGTTAAATTCCAGACCTTTACAGTCTGGTCCCAGGATCTAAACACAGTGGTGGGCTCCAAAGTGTTGGGACTGAATGTAGTTTCATTGTCGATTCGGTGTTCGATACATATCAGACATAGATATAGCAGCGACACATCTACCTCCATATCCATGCGAGTATCTAACAAAAAAGACAGACATGTTTTCGACACGGATGGATACATATTTGATACATGGTGGATACATTTTCTACATAAATTTTTTTTTTTAATTTTGAATACGTGAATGCGTGTCCTCCTACCACATCTACTGCAAGAGTTGTTACCAACCGCACTCTACCAAGGTATACTCTTCACATCATCAATTTTTAAAAAAATTATTATGTTCTAACCTAAAATAATGATATATTGATTCATTTAAATACTTTATTTAAGAATTTGAGCTTTTCGTAAATAGTATTATAATCATTTTGCCTCGTATTTGAAATAGCTCAATATTTTTAGGTGAACTATTGAAGAGTGTTGGTTTTTTATTGACTTTTATAGCTGATTTTCTGTTAAATATCTTGTTCATTCATCCCTTGTAATTATTCCTTGCATAAAAATTATGAATAAAAAATTATTTTTCAATGACAAATTTCTAGTTGTAACATTTACAAGGTTTGAAGGAAAAAAATATGGTGTTACGATACAAAAAAATATATTTAAAATTTATATAAATATTTTTTATTAACAGTGTCGTATCCTACTTTTTGGAAAAATGTCGTGTCCCTGTGTCCGTATCGTGTCGCCATATCTGTATCCGTGCTTCTTAGGATGCAGCTAGCCCAGTCAATGTGCGAATCCCCATCCTGAATTGTGTACTTGCACTTGTCGAGCATTTCCATAACTTGATTGATCGATCACGCAAGGCAAACACAATCCGGCGATTGTTGATGGAGAAAGCAACGAAGAGGACATCCTTGGAGTGGCTGACGAAGTGGCAGGTGGTGAAGCCGGTGTTGAGATCCCAGAGGCAGAGCTCGCCGTCTCAGGAACCGGAGAGGACGAACTAGCCGTCGGAGGAGAGGATGACATCCTAGACAAAATGGGAGTGGCCAGTGAGGCGGCAGCAGGGGACGCCGTAGGAGCCCTCCTCCTTGGTGAGGGTCCATACGAGGATGGACTTGTCGCGGGAGGAGACGATCATGTCTGAGTTGTCGATTGGGGCGGCAATGGAGAAGAAATGAAAAGGGGAGAAGAAAAGAGGAGGGATGGGAAATCACATGACTTGGGCTAAATGTACAGTATTTTGGAACAGAGATAATTTCAAAATATACACAATATTTTGGAACGGAGGGAGTAATAGTTAATTAATCATGTCATTATTTCTGTTTTTCTTCTTCAATGTCTTCTTCTACCCACCACTGCCCTTTCAAACCTGCAATATGCATTATTTTCGTCGTACTCCACCCCTACCCACAACAAACAGTACCTTTCTTAGCCGTCCTCCCTCCTCCCAAACCAGCCACTCGCTCCAAAACTCTATCTTCACATTCCCTGCTCCTCCTTAATTTTATATTTTCTCTTCGTAGGAAGGCAACATGCGGAAGGTATAAACAAGATTTAAGTTGGTGTGCCCTGTTAGATCAACATAATCATAATCACAATCAAGTACAACCTTTTTCTAACTATTTTGGGTTGGCGACATGGATCTTACGCATCCATTCATACCTGTTTTATGCCAACTTTTTTGTAAGAGATAGTAAAGTCATATCCATTTTTATTAACTCCATCCAAAATTTCTTAGGTCTCCCCTCCCTCTTTTGGCATCATTTACATGCATCCTTTTTAATTTTCTCACAGGGGGAGGGCATCTATTGATCTTCTTTGCATATGCCCATGCGAACTCAACCTATATTCACTCAACTTCTCCCTTAAAGGAGCTACCTTTAAACTTTCACGAATATATTAATTTCTAATCTTATCTATGCTAACTTTAGCATTCTTATTTCGGCTACATTCATCTTATCCATATGACTTCTCTTTGGTCTCAGCCCTCTGCTCCATAGAGTATTATATGCCTAATGGTTGTCCTATAGAACTCGTCTTTAAGCCTTTTTAGAACACGCCTATCAAACAAAACTCCCAAGGCTGCTCTCTACTTTACCCACCTCATATTTATCATATGTACCACATCACTATCAATATCTCCTTCTTTATGGATAATGAATCCTAAATAATAAATTTTATCACATATCAGCACTTCTTGCTCATCTATTTCAACTAAGGTTCTACCTTTCTTAAAATTGAATTTTATGCACCTTGCCTTAGTCTTACTTATTTTGAAACATTTTGATTATAGAGTCTCTCTTCATAATTCTAGTTTTGCATTCAAACCTACTTTATTCTCATAAATTAAAACTACATCATTTGTAAAAATATATATACCAAGGTACACTATCTTGCATATGTCTAGTTAGCTCATCTATAACTAAAGCAAAAAGATAAAGACTTAAGGCTGACCCTTGATTAAGACCCATAATAACCGAAAATTCTTTGGTTTCCCCCAAATTGTTTGTACACTAGTTACAACCCCCTGATATATATCATTTATGATATCTATGTAACCTTTTATGACTCATTTTCTTCAAAACACTCTAAATGAGATCATTCGGCACTATCATAGGTTTTTTTCTAAAATCTACGAAGGTCATATAGAGGTCTTAATTTTTATCCCTGTACCTCTCTAGTAACTGTCATAATAAAAATATAACTTTTATTGTTTACCTCTTCAACATTAAACCAAATTGATTCTCTATTATTGCAATGTAAAAAAATTATCCCACCCTCAAATCGAAATACAAGTTGTGTGAAAATGTGTTTATCAATCCAGATGATAAAAAAATGGGATGATTCTCAATCTCCGTGGAGGCAAAGGACTAGTTTCAAACTACAACTTAAATTTATGTTGAGGGTATATCAATTGTATATTTAGTTATTGTGAATACTCAATTTTGAACATGTAAAAAGCTGATATCTGAACTGCCGATGATGTGCCTGATAGTATATACTACCAAAATTAAACAAACGAACCTTTGAACATGAAAAACCTAGAAAACCTCTGGTTCACCACTTGGCAGTCTTCCTTAACTCTCTTTCATGGCTTGAACTGTATTGTCATAACCCACTATGGCAAAGTTCACCGGAGATGATAGGGGTTTTACTGTGTATGGATGTGTAAAGTTTATAGCATTATCATTTACCTACGAACATTATATATGCATGTTAAAAAAAAGTATGTTTAAAGTCTTTAGACTAGTATATAGCTACCTTTACTATCATACACCAGATAGGTAAATAGATTAATATTTTGTTGACTGGTGAATTAGTTGATGAAGCTTCTTGCTGTAGTTATGCCAACGAGGAATGGCTTGGTTTCTTGGGGCTAATATGTCGTCCACTTTTATAATATACGTCCTGCACTATATGCATTTCCGGTGATCATTTCAAAATAAACCTTTGCAAGCATACAAACAAGGCAATTGCACTAGGATGAGTAGTACTTAACTATTCTGAGCTTCAGTTAAGTTTGTTTTGCTAAAGTACTCAAACATTTGACTAAATTTTTTTCGTAAGGTATTAATACAGAATTCCACAAAGCATTAGCCGCAGTAGATGAGAAGCACTACAAATGTTTAAACCTAGGAGTTACATGAAAGTTAATGCAAAAATTTCCGTTACAAAAGATATGCTTAGGAATAATTCTATACGTGAAAACCCCATCTAAACAATGACAAAATTTACATTTATCTTGTACTTCATTTACAAAAGTTATATTGGAATTCCCATAAAAACCCACACCAGGAAAACCTGAGAAGTGAAAACACAACCGCATGCCAAATCAGCATCGCTGCTTCCTCTTAGAGAACAAAAACCATAAAAGAAAACAAGAAAAGCAAAGTATCCAATCAGCCTTTAGTTCTCATAATGGTAATGCTGCCTTTTCCACCTTCAGTGCGAATTTTGGTTTTAACAACCACTGGCTTCCCAGAAAATGCTGAAGTAGGATAAGAAGCAAATTCATCCTCTTCCTTAGCTTTTGGTTTAGGTGGTGGGGTTTGGATCCGTCGATTGATATCCTTCAGAGTCACATCACCTTGCGCATCGCAAGGTTTAATGAGTGCAAAGGGATAAGCAACCGAAGTGGTCAACTTAGCTGGAGTTTGCACCGAAGATTTTCTCCCTGCTAAGAGTGATGTGTGGAAACAAATTCTTTAAACCACCATGTATACAGATAAGTCAAAACACATAAAACTTATCGACCAACAGAAATAAGGCCACCATATGAGTAGATAAAAAACACTTTGCATGCATATCATGATATTCACAGATACTAAAAGTCAAAAATAATCTCATAGATACCTCTGAAAATACACCGAGAACGAGGGGCAGGGGAATGTTGAGTTATCTCTGTTCTTGTTTCTTGTTGAACGTTGCAAAACTCTTTAAAAGCAAATTACAGTGAGAAAATCAATCAAGAAGGAAAAATGAAAATGAAATTCTTAAAGAAAAAAAAAATCCCATTACAAACCTGAAATATCAATTTGGCAATCAGATAGACCAGAAACAGTCCTACATGCCAACACGCACCAGTTTATTGTGACGAAAATTTAGCACAAGCTGGAAGTAATTAGTTCACACAATGCTTACGTTTCATCTGAGCTGATCTGCATCTCATTGTCATAAAAGCAATTGCCTAGCCACCCCTCAGATGATGGGTACAAATCCGTTTTGTCCAAGGAGATCAACTCATCAGGAAAACATGACGCCCATTGAAGGTCATCTGCAGGCAGTTCATCTTTCATGGATGATTCCTCCTTATCCTAAATGAAGGCACGGAAGTTGCAAACTTGAAATTGTTATATTTTCCATTACAAGTAATCAACAAACTCATCCAAGGAGAATGAAACCCACCTCAGATTTTACAAATGCTGATGGGAGTTGTTCGTCTGTATCAAACTGTAGCATGCGCCTCCTTTTTAGTTGAGAAGAGTCCCTGAATCTCTCTGATTCCTCGTTCAATTTCTCTGTATAATTCATAATCAAAAGATTTAATGACATCGTTTTATGTTTATTTCAAAAGACATGCGTATTGATGTTAAAAACACTAGCCTCCTGAGTCAAAAGAATGAAAATCCATCTCAGTGCATGATTTAACTGGAGTTGTCTCCTCGAGCATAAAGAGAACATTATCTTCATTCTGATCATTCCATAGAGAAACTGACATGTCTGTTAAAAGATAGAGTTACTTCAAATCAATCAGGCCAAAAATTAGAAAATATAAACAATACAAATTAAGAAAACGCATACCAAGTTGAGGGTCTTCTTGCAGATAATAGTCATCACCTTGCCAATCCCATGACTGGCTGTTATACATTTCAGAAAGAATTTGAATTTATTAATCCGACCACATATTTAATAACAAAATCAAACAGATCATTAGAAACATAAAGAGACATCACTGAAGTGAGAAAAATTAAGTGCATGCAGCACTTTATTTCAGTGATGCACGAATGTTCTTTGTCTTCCAAACATTTTTCAAGATGTGAAAAAAAAATCATAAACAACAATACTATCTCCATCTGATGAAGCTTGTCTGCATTTGGGAAAACACGGAAGAGGAAGAAAAAACTCTAATTTTTCGTATGGGCCTTAAAGTTTAGTAAAATTAACTCATTTTCAAATGCAGACAGGCGGCATGGGACGGAGGAAGTAATCATGCAGATGATAAGTGACGTATTTGACAAAACATAAGATGATTGAGATTCAATAAGCACAAAGGTACGGAAGCAACATTTAAATCAGCATTGTCCTACCAATATCAGATTCAATGAACACATCCGTGGACTGAGCCATAAAAAAAACTCCCTCCGTTCTAAAATACTATCTCCATTTGGAAATATTCAATGTTCCAAAATACTGTGTATATTTTGCCAAATCACATGGCTTCCTCTTTCCAAAATTGGAGGAGACTTGGAAGGATTGACTTGAACTTGGTTCGTGAACGAGCATACGAATTGGACGGGATATCAAGGAGAAGAAGTCATGTGACTCCCTTGTAGGCTTCAGTCCAATAAAAATGAGAATTTTCTCAAATATACACAGTATTTTGGAACGGACGGAGTAGTAGAATTGTCTAAACAATTTGCTTCATCTCTGATAACAGAGTTTGCAAACACAAACTAACATAAAACACAGCATAAAGCAGCTACTTTTGGATTAGATCATTAACAGCCACCTATATCAATCTTAATTGACAAATACTCCTGCCGTGCGAAAAATGTAGCCACAATGCACTTTTTCTGTGTCCGAAAAAAACGGTATAGTTAGGCTTCTTTCTCAACCACAGAAGTTTTCCCTCTTCGAGGTCACTGTAGCTTAAAAAAGTCAGTCAATTATCCACATTGTACCTGTCTATTTCGGACAGATGGATCACATTACATAGGACGGAAATTTTTTTGATAGAATCAGCGCACCAGATTAAGATTCTAGGCTCCATTTCATTAGGCACTAAGAAAACCGACACAATAGCACAAGAAGGAAATGTACCTAAATTAATACAATCCGCATGAAACTGTCGTCCAAAAAGTCCTTAGATGCACACATACACTAGCAGCGAAAGAAAAAGGAGAACAAGAAACAGATCTGGAGTCAACCAGAAGCATGTATCTGGTGTTCATTTCTCTTCTCATGCATCAAAGAGCCAAAAAAAAAAAACTCAGTTTTTCCAAAACTCCGCAAGTGCACTTGATCGTAATCATCCAGAAAACATGCTGTTATCAATCGGATCGGAATCATGTGATTGAAGGAGTACTCACTCTGCATTTTGGCGATCCATTCGGGCTGAGGCGAGGGTCGCGGTCAAACCTCTTTCAACAGCCCAAGCAGAAAAATCAGCCGTTGCGGCAGCACAGGAATCGCTGGGAATTGGTATTTTTTGCTGCGTTCGTGACGACGTGCCCCCGAATCGCAGAGAAAAAGCAAAAGAAAGTTCTTTCTCGCTTTCCTCGCCGTCTTCTTCGCAGTGGTTTCAGCGAGGGTGGAGGAGTGTGCGAGACAAGTCACAAGAGAGTGGACACTTGACAGGAGGAGCGTCGTGGGACTGTGAGGACGTATAATAGTCACATAGGACGACGGATTTCGTTATTTCAGGATTATAATAATAGACATAAATTAAACAACTACTGATTTAGTTTTGTCTAATTAGTAGTAATTAGATCGAGAGATGAAGCTCTTCTGATTGTGTTCCATTTTTGGTCCTGTCGTTATCAGTCCCACGTCTGTGTCTTGTTCTCCCAGTTTACAGTTACGCCCACGCCGGACACGCTGAGGACGGGGGCAAACGGGGCGGCGCCTGACGGTTCCCAAACGGTGGTGAGGATAAAACAGTAAAATGAGTTGTGAATAGATGAGAATGGAGCTCTCTCTCGAGTCTCAGCGGTCTTTTTTTTCAATTGTGGATGGACGGCGGCCCCACGTATCTTTATTACACTGAATTTGTTTTTTATAATATAGGCCATGTAGTAATGTAAGAGTAGGGCTGTAAACGGCATCCGTATTTGTGTCCGTCCGTCATTCCATCCGTTTTATAGCCCAAACGGACAAAAAAAACTCTCCGTCACGAACATGGACAATTTCGGTGGTCCAACTTATGAGCAGATGCGGCTTCGGACAGAGTGCGTCCGCGTCTATGTCCGTTTGTATCTGTGCACGTGATAATTTTTAAGCTAAGTAGTTCACAGTATTTGTGTTCGTATCCGTCCATGTCCAAAACAGATATATGCAGACGAACACATAAGAGTGTCCATACGGACGGCGGATAGACAGACACCTAACTTTAAAGTTAACAGACAGATATAGACTTAGCTTGTTCGCGTTCGTGTCCGTCCGTTTACACCCCTACATTAGAGCGACTAAATGCGACTGATTTTGATATTACAGAGAATGTAGTAGCTGGAATGAGATTAAGCATAATCTTTTACTTTGTACAGTAATAAATCAAGTAGACTCGTTATGAACTTATGATTCAGGGGCTTACGAGCCATTCCAAAAGATTGTCATGTGGCGGAAGCCCCAATAGGATAATAGTTTCACTTTTATGTAGAATACACAAATAATAGAGATGAAAAGATTATCATAAATTATTATCTTCTATTTCGTAATAAGATATTTTCACTTCAAATCAATCTTTTCATTTCATTCTCTTTCTTCTTCTAAAAAAATTCTTTCTTGATTTTCAAAACTCTTCCCAAGTTGTGATATTTTTTCTCCTCTTTTTCATTATCAAAAGAATTCTCTTTTAAAAAGAATTAAATTTTTATAAAAAAATTATTCTTTTTTTAACAATTTATGCAAAAGTAGGTCAAGTAATAATCCTCTCCACGTAGGGAGGCCAAAGCCGCCAAACAACTCCCTGATCCAACCATCCGAAGTTCGAGTGGCCTGATTGCCTGAGAACTTTTCCATTACGCATCGGCCCACAGGCCACAGATGGGCCTGGACGTAGTAATAGCGCAAGCTGCATGAATGCGATGTTTTCACCTCGCAAGTCGCAACCTCCCATTCCCGGTTCCCACGACACTCCAAACATGTCACTGTTTTTAAAATAATTCCTACACTCCATCAAGAATTGCAGATGGCCTGCGTCTTCATGATTATTCAATGAGGACGACATCCCAGCAGCAGAGGAGGAGGAGGAAGCAAGGGTGTTAGGGGAGTAAATATGTGGTTTCGCTGAGTGAAAAAGAAGGGGAAAATTTTTGGGGGTGCAGGCGGGTGTACCAGAGAGAGATTAGTTGGGGTGTGTGAGTAGCGGGTGCAGTGAGAGTTTTCTAGGGTGGCAACGTTCAAACACCATTAGTATGTTACGATACACAAATCTAAAAAGTTGAACCATGGCTGTGATGCGTGCTTCCTATCCTGTCTTCATGATTACTCTCTATCTGGTCCATACCTAACGTTATACATGGGGCCGATTCAGTCTAGCTAGTAATGTCAATTTTATCAAGTCATAAAACACCGTGAACGTGGATATTGGCATCCCGAAAAACACGATTAGTATATGAGAGGGGTTTATATGAGATCATTCTCATATAATGAGCATGAGGCCAATTCTTATAGCCATTGGATTCCGATCGGATGATGAATATTAAATCAGTAGGTAAGTGAGTGTGTCACATCAGGGAGTGGATGAGATCATTATGGCTATATGTAGCCGTTAGATCAAGATCGAAGGGCTACGATTCAAAGTGGCCTCATATAAGCTATATGAGAGCGATCTCATTTAAACTTTTCCATTAGTATATTACAATATACATATCTAAAAAATTGAACCGTGGACGACGGCGTGGGACCTCTGATGCTCCTATCCTTAATCACGAATCCATTGCTTAAGCAAAAATAACCAATACTTCAAGCAAAGATTCTTTCTCCAACACAGCGGCGACACGAAGATCCCAACCAAATTCCAAAAATATCCCCTTCCCATTCCCACCACCAGTCTCTCTCATCCCTCTT
Organism: Houttuynia cordata; assembly: GCA_039654745.1. NCBI lineage: Eukaryota > Viridiplantae > Streptophyta > Magnoliopsida > Piperales > Saururaceae > Houttuynia > Houttuynia cordata. The sequence continues at coordinate 7,676,191 of CM077513.1, read as the reverse complement.
TTTTCTCCTCCGGGGAGGACCCATCCGTGCTCAGTCGTCGTCCCTAGTCCCTCTCTGTCTCTCTCACTTCCATTAACGCGGATCGGTCCAGCCGGCGGTAAAAAACCAAGTGCGAATTTGCAATTTTGTGGTCAGCCCCTTTTGGCGCGAGATCTCGTTCGCGGATCAACGTCAGCGTCACCCGGTTTGGCGTCTTCTTCTTTTGGGAGTTTTCTCTCCCAATCCCTTCGCTTTCCGCTCTTCGGATTTGGCGGATATCTCTTCTTTTGCGGCTTCTAATCCGCGCCCCTTCCGACGCCTGATAAACAACAACAAAAAAAAGCTAGGAGCTGAAGATCCCGGGTCAATCTGTTCTTCAGTTTCACTACTCTCTTCATAGCAGCTGCAGCATGAGCATATCCGATTCGGAAGAGGGATCGGCGGATTGCGAAGGGGAATTGATCCCAGGATTGCCCAGCGAAATCGCCGAGCTCTGCCTGCTCCGCCTGCCTTTCCCCTACCGATCTCTCGCACGCTCTGTGTCCAAACCATGGAACCGATCAATCACCAGCCCCCAATTCGTTGCCGCCAGAAACTCCCTCGCCCTCTCCCTCCCTTACCTTTTCGTCTTCGCTTTCCACCGCTCCACCTCCCGTGCCGTGTGGTTGGCCTTCGACCCGCGCTCCTGCAGCTGGTTCCCCCTACCTCCCATGCCCTGCTCGCTCCCGCCCTGCCTCCCCTCCAGCGTCGCCTGCGCGGCCCTCTCTCACCAGGGCTCCCTTTTCGTGATGGGCGGTCTGCGCTCCGACGCGGAGTGCCCCACGCCGCTTCCTTCCGTCGTCGCCTACGCCGCCGCCACCAACTCCTGGACCACGGTCTCGCCCATGCGAACCCCGCGCTCGTTCTTCGCCGCCGCCTCCATCGGCGGCAAGATCTTCGCCGCCGGAGTAACCGGTCCGTTCGACCAAGCTGTCGGGAGCACAGAATACTACGACCCGGCCAGCAACCGGTGGGCGCCAGCAGCCAGCATGAGGGCGGGGACGATGGCCGGGCACTACAATGCGACGGCGGTGGGGTTGAGGCTGTACATCACGGAGGGGTGGTCGTGGCCCTTCACGTTCGCGCCGCGGGGGCAGGTGTACGACGCGGAGGTAGACGCGTGGCAGGAGATGCCGGTGGGGATGTGCGAGGGCTGGACGGGGGCGGGCTTCGCGCTCCACGGCAGGCTCTTCGTCGTGCGCGAGTACGGGGACTGCAAGCTCAAGGTTTACGAGGACGAGAGTGATTCGTGGCAGGATGTAATTGGGGCTGGGCTTCCACCTGTGGTGAAAAAGCCGTTTGTGGTCCAGGGAGTGGAAGGGCGGGTGTACGTGATGGGCAGTGGTCTGAGCGTGGGGATTGGGAAGATTTTTCATGATAAACGGACAGGATGGAAAGTTGAGTGGGAACATGTTGTGGGACCTCCTGAGTTCGAGGATCTCGCCCCTTCGCATTGTGAGGTCTTGTACGCGTAGGTATAGAGTATTGGGTTGAAGACTGTTGAAGCGTGTAAAATTAATTAATTCGTAATCTTTTTATTTTCTTTGGCCTTTTTGTGTGTAGAGTATCAATGTATCATACACGAAGCACACATCAGATGTTTATGTCTGCGTCGTCAATGTGTGCGGGATGCTGTTCTTCCCATTTCAAACTGCCAAAAAAAAGAATTGTTCTTCCCAATTGAAAGCATGTTGTATTGCTATAAAGAAGAATTGTTGTATTGAATTTTAGCAAGGGATGTGGTATATTTGATGGAAATTTGTTTATTATCTTGGCACTTAGAGAGTGACCTTCACCATGGTGTGACGGATCTACTCATTATCGCTGAAGGATGTTTCAAATTCTTCCTGATAAATTGATAGATGGTCTAACTCTGATAGATTTTATTACTGGGGAAGTCATCATGGGCGTCTGAAGTGAAAGGTGAAAGAGTTGGAATCGTGTAGAACTGAAACACCATAGTTATGCTTCCTTTGTAAGAAGAAAGTGACCTTCAGTAGTCGTGCTCAACCATTCAATCTGACTTCTCGAGCTTTGAACACCATCTTATAGTCTCCACTGTGAGTAGGTCAGAACTCGGAAACCAAAGGCCTAAAAAGCTGGTGCCTTAACTCTCAGGGTAGGCTTATGAAATTAGTTTCAAGATGTCACCAACCATTTTAGCCCATTCCATCCGTGTGGCAGCTAGGGGTGCTAACGAGCCGAGCTGATCTGAGTTTGGGCATGGCTCGTCTCGAGCTTGAAATTACAAATGCGAGCTCAAGTTCAGCTCAGCTTGTTTATAGCTCATATCCTCTTTACTCGAGCTCTGCTTGTTAAAATTTTTTATAGAATGAGATTTAAATAAAAAATAGTATATTTATATATATTTATATTTATATAAATACATATATACATATAAAATAATGAGCTGAGCTCAAGCGGGCTCGCGAGCTTACTCGAGCCGAGTTTGAACGAGTCAAGCCGAGCCTGAGTATCATTGAGCTCAAGCACGGCTCGCTATGGGACGAGCCGAGCTGGATCAGCTCGCGAGCCGGCTTAGCCCGTTTACACCCTTAGTGGCAGTTATATCTTTATAAGCAATTTTCCTCGACAATGCATAACTTAAAGCGTGTTTTTTGTGGTAAATTACACTTGACCCCTATATATTATGACAAAATTGTACTTAACCTCCATAACTTATGAAAATCAATGACTTATGTGTTGAGACAATTATACCCCCTTCTCTTTATTAATAAATCTATGTTCTTTCTCCATTCACCATCACCGTATTTTTACCTGACAAAGGCTATGCACACTGACCGTCAACATATTATTCGATGTGTCGATCTTGTTTTCCCCAATAAGAAAATTTAGTTACTGGCCATGGCTACCACATACCCTAAAATTAAAATAAATTTGGTAGGAGATCTCAGGGATAAAATTGTTCGACAATTAAGTAGCATATGGGTTAAGTGTATATTTTTATAATTCACAGGGGTTAAATACAATTTCACCATAATTTATAGGAGTCAAGTGCAAACCCCTTCTTTCTACAATTCAAGTGTCCAAATCCGACTTGAAGCATATTGTAATTCCTTTATACAAGCCAAACCATAGGAAAAGGTGATTTCTTTTTGACCTTTTTTCCGGATGCTTGTTTTTTTTTTAATGCAATACTCGTATTTTACTGTTTTTACCTTTACGATAATAAAGATGTACCATGGGCCCCAGACTTTCAGAAGAAGGCCCACTCATCCAAATTAGCAATTTAGCTGGGCTTCCTGGATGGAGGGCCTGGGCCGCGAATAGCCAAATACCATGTATACCCCAGTTCCTTGTTCCATTCGGCGAATTGGGCCCCCAGGGATATATCGTGCACGTGAAGTCGCTCAATATGCAACGCCGTTCGGGGGAGCCGGCCGTCCATGTCGAGGGTAAGGCCAGAGGACGAGACTGGAAAGCAGCAAAATGGACAAAGAGGAAGAAGAGAGGCGCGCCGGCGTCCAAAGCCTCAGCGGCGCCGCTCCCCGGCATATTAAGAAGCGGGCTCTTCGGAACAAATCTCTCTCCGTCCCTTTCAGCGACAAAGATCTTAAGTAGCATTCCTCTTTCCTCTCCGCTTGCTTTCATTAGATTTGTTTTACTTGTTCAGAAGAAGTTTAATTGATCTCGATCGTGCTCATCCTATTAACCTGCTTGTTGTAGTAATTTGGTTGTCACAAAATTAGATTTTTAAGTAGGCACAAGTTGAGTGGTTTCTCTATTTTTTAACAAGGTTTTTGGTTATCTTTTTGGGGTACTAATTATGATTGCTTGGTTTGGTAGGGATTATGTTACTGGGTTTCACAAGAGGAAGAAGAAAAGGAGAAAGGAAGCTGAAAGACAGATACAGGCAAAGGAAAGGCTGAAACGCATTCAACACGTAAAAAGGTACGTTTTTTAGTCTTTTGCATCTTACAAATTGAAGTTAATGAGAATTTAGAAAAACAGATGCTTTTGTCCCGTTCTTATCAGTTTACAGAGTGCTGTAAAATAAGCAGGAAGTATAAAGTAAGTTATGGTATTTGAAGTAGGATCGCACAGTTAGATTCTTTTTCATCTTACAAATTGAAGGTAATGAGAATTGTGAAAAAACACATGATTTTGTCCCTTTCTTATCTGTTTACAACGTGCTGTAAAATAACTAGGAAATATAAAATATGTTATGGTACTTGAAGTAGGACGGCACAGTTAGATTCTTTAGGAATTATATAGCAAAAGGTGTAATGTCTGACCTTTATTGGGACTAATATCTGCATATTTACCTACAAATTTTTATTCTGTTTTCTCAGACATGAAATATATTTTGCCTTAGTTTGCTTAGACATATTTGCAGAAGGGTGATAAGTTTTGTTTAATTATTGGTTATTCGCAGTTAGGCGATTATACTAGGAAGAGGTTTTTTACTTGTTCCTCTTTGGACATCTCAATGGTTATGCTTTGTTTGATTGCATATTGTATATTGTTAAAGTTTGATTTTTGCATCAAATTAGCCTTTTTCTATGCTTTGTGGATTGCATCTAAGAAAAGGTAAATAATGAATATGTCAAAGCATTGAAATCACAACCGCAGTGGTAGAGTTTTTTAGTTGATGTATAGTAATCTAGTGCTTACATTAATTGCATCTCCATGATATAGAAGAACGTGTATCAACGTTAGCAAAAATAAATGTCATAGTTGAAGAGGTCATGATACTTATAAATGACTGTAAACAAAGACTTAATCAATGCAATGCATATCGATGGCTATTTTGTAGTCTATATTGTGCTTCAATAATTTTCTCTCATGGTTGTTACAGAGGAAGCTTGAAAAAGAATTGGCACTGTTTGGTGGAGTGCTTACGGAGGAAAAACTGCAAAGAACTGGATCGGGACCTGATGAATGTGATGCTAATCTTGAAGACGATTGTGAGCAGAGCATGCCAGTTTCTGGTAAATAGTTTTGGTTATAAAGATATTGGGTTGCTAGAAAGACTTTCACTTGTTTGTTATATGTTCTCTGGTTTAGTTTGGAGTTTGGACCAAGGCTGAGGTGATGCTATTGAACTTTCCGAGTCTCACACTTCACTGGTTTTTCTAGTGGAATTCATCCCTATGCTTGGTGAATCGCTCTGCAGATTCCTGTACCCATAGATGTTACCTGTGTACAATATGCTGGTTGCATTTTTTCCACAAGAAGTTTTTTAAAAGTGCTTACCCTATATTGGTTGTCAAGCATTCAACTCAAAGAATGTTGACATTTGTAAATAACAAGATGGTTTTTTTTTCTTCTGATAGTGAATCGTGTACCTACATGTTTCGTTGTAAATTGTTGAAAAAATAAAAGTTCATGACATTGACGTCTTTCCTTTTGAATTACTTCAAGGAACAAAAGTATATGACATTGGGGAGGAGATGACAATTACAGTTACGACGAGTGAAATATGCCATGACGATGAAAAAGTTGTTGCATTGCCACAACAGGTTGTTTCATGTTCAGGAAGTGAAGTAGAACCAAAATACAGCTTGGCTGCTAAGAAGAAAACCATTGAAGAAGGTAGCAAAACAAAGCCCACGAAAGAAGTCGAAGAAATCTGTATCACAAAAAAGAGGAAAGAAGAAGACAAACAGGAGATAGATCGTTAGAATAGCTCTTTTCTTTCCTTCTAATGTCTGTTCAGTATATTAGGAATCTGCCATTTTAACAAAATTGTGAACACTTTTTGTTTACCACAATTTTGGATACAAGCAACATGGGCATGTTTTTATTGCTTTGGTATGTCAAAATTGCTGTATGATTGGCCGGTTGGTCACACTGTTTGGAAATTGTTGATTTACCATTGGTGAAATGTTTAGGAAAGGACCAGTGCAACTTTTATGGAATGAGTAAGTTGCCAAAAAAAAAAAACTTTTATGAAATGAGTAGAAATGTAATACTAAAGGCCAAGTAACACAATTGCAGCTCACATTTCTGATCTTTATGGTTCTAGGGAGCGTTTGGGCTAGGAATGTTGCTACTTCGTTGAGCAGCTTTTTCATATTTTTTTTCACAAGCCATTCTACAATGTGAGTGAAGCAGCTCGTTCAATTTATCTTGAAATTAAGGACAAGTTTTGATATCCATGAAAAACAGCTTAGAAAAGTGATAGCACATTTATTTCCATACTCTTTTGTGGAGAACACTATGCATTACCTGAGTGAAGAAAATAAAGTCAGATCTAAGAACAACTTTTCTTGTCCATGGTAACTGCTTAAAGTCAAGATATTGGAGCCACATTCTGTCCACGAAGTCTATGAAATAGCATTTTTTTTCAGGAAAATTGCTTTTGAGTCTTCAAAAGAAAAAGTGCTCAAGGGGTGGTTTAAGTATCTTTATGAATTAAGCCACAAATCACTTTTGGCGGGTTATTTTTTCCATTGCTTGTAAGAGAAACATAAGTTTATCTCGTCGTCTTTAGCTATCTAATTGAGCCTCCCAAACATGAATTCATACGAACAGGCCCTTAGCATTAGAAGGCAGTTTATTTAAAAAAAGACAGTTCTTTTTTTGCTCGGTTAAAAAGAAAGGCAGACATTTCCACAAGGTGCATTTTTTTCTTCAATGTAATTCCACAAGAGGCTTATCTTGAGCAAAGACTGGTATAAACGCTGCTATTTAGAGTGGGCTAAATGCCACTTATTCACTTTAAACTTTAGAGCACATTTAGGGGCTGTTTGGGAGGCCATACAACGATCGTAGGAAAGGAAAAAATTTTCCTTTTCATTTGATGATTGAAGTATGGGTTTTAGGGATTCAAAAGGGAAAATGAATGATGGAAGGGTAAATATGGTCATTCGTCACAAGATTCCCATTTAAAAACCCATTTGACAAGTGAATGTCCTTCACACCATGAATGAAAATGACCATTATGATCATTCACCTACTAAAGGTAAATGAAAATGAAATGTGCCTTCCAAACACATTTTAATGGGAAATGGTGAGAAATGATGGGAAATGAAGTGGGAAATGACCTCCCAAACAGCCCCTTAAACACTCACTTTCATCAAATGCTTAAAGCAGCTTATTTGTGCTGCTATCTGATTAAGCCCCCAATCCCCAACTAGAAGCAGCCAATTGGCAAAAACGTTGCCGGTGGTTGCTCACCTAACTATCTGGTCCCCAACGCGCCAAACCCCTTTTGGCCATATTTTCGCTTTGCCGCCCTAATTTAAAAGAGCCAAACAACGGATCCAGATAACGAGAGCCACAGCAGCAGAACCTGAACCTCGCCGGTCCGCCATGGCGTCTCCAGCTCTCCTCCGCCATTTACGCTGCCGTATCGCCGCCACGCGCGCCTCCCTCCTCCTCCTATGCCGACACATGTCCGCCTCCCGCCTTCCTCTCGAGCTCGACCTCTCTCACCCCGTTTACACCATTTGGGGCTCCAACACCGGCGTCGGCAAAACCCTAGTCTCCGCCGGCCTCGCCTCCTCCGTGCTATCCCAACCATCCTCGAAATTCTCCTACATCAAGCCCGTCCAGACCGGATTCCCTCAGGACTCCGACTCGCGCTTCGTGTACCGTAAAGTCTCAGAGATGTTTGCCCTCAGGCACCCGGAGCTTGCTCTGGTTGCCTCAAATCGCGTCCTTAAAGCCTCGAAGCCCGCTGCTGAAGTCATGCTGGGCAGTCCGAATATGGATGAGGTTGCTGTGACCGGAGATGGCGATTTCAGGGACTTGTGTTGGTACGAGGAGAGGCGACCCGTGGGAGCCGGGATTGAGTCTGAGGCGCCTGAGTTGATTTGCAAGACGATTTACGCTTGGAAGGAGGCTATCTCGCCACATCTCGCAGTGGAAAGGGAAGGGGGGATGGTGGAAGATTCCATATTGAGGGAGTCATTGCAAAAGTGTTTGGAAGTTTCCCCGGAAAATCGTGACTCTGGTCTAAGGGAGGTCGTTTGGACGGTAATTGAGACTGCCGGCGGTGTAGCGAGTCCAGGACCAAGTGGCACAATTCAGTGTGATTTATACAGGTGCTAAGCTGTAACGTCATGAAACAATTAGTGAGAAGAAACTTTTTTGTGGGCTTGCAGTTGTAATTTGACTTCATGTTTGCACTACATTCAGTAATGTCTTGAAAGTAGATGAGGCTAACTATGATATTTTTCAGCCTTACTATCGTTATGTTGTTTAAGGTGAAATAACATCCATCCCCGCGCGCATTGTTTAGTGGATCATATTCGTGCATGTTGTATTTCTGATTCCTCATAGTTTAGTTTCCTCACACATCTATTTGCAAAACAGGCCTTTCAGGTTGCCTGTTGTCCTTGTTGGGGATGGGCGATTAGGTGGAATTTCAGGGACTATATCTGCTTACGAGACATTAAAGCTTAGAGGATATGATATAGTGGCGATAATTTTGGAGGATCAAGGCCTTTCAAATGAAGCATCATTGTTATCTTATCTCAGAAACAGGTAGTTCTACTCTTTCGTTTTCTTGCGACTAAGTTTGAGATGGACACGGGCTTGCTACTTCTATAGTAGCTGCAATAGTGGACATCCATTGTTTCAGCTAAAAACATCGATGGCTGGATGGATTCTGTTCTGGATGTTTGGTCCTTTCCAACAATAGCAATTAGTGAGATGATAATGGGGGAGAAAACACATGGGTTTCTAAAGGAGAGATCTGCCAGATAGTGAGTTTGTTAAATGTGCTTTCGCTTACTAGCTAACGTATTGCATTCATAGCGTCAGCTATGGCATCTAGAAGCTTGCAGATTGTATATATTTTTTAATTAATTTTCATGTACTCTTCATTGCTAAACGCAAAATTAATGTGGCTATTTTTGCTTACTACAGGGTGCCTGTATTAGTGCTGCCTCCAGTCCCACAGGACCCATCAGATAATCTTATAAAATGGTTTGAGGAAGCTAATAAGGTTTTTAGTTCACTTCGGGAGGTAATGCGAGATGCTTATTTGGACAGAATTAAAAGATTACGTGAAATGCCTAAAAAGGCAAAAGATATTTTTTGGTGGCCATTTACTCAACACAGTCTTGTGCCAGAGGAGACTGTTACTGTCATAGATTCTCGTTGTGGGGAAAGCTTTGCAGTATATAAGGTGTGTTTATATGTATGTATTTATGTATGCATGTGCATCTATTTACACACATGCACATTCTAAGGAACAATGTTTTCTAATTGTGCTTCTTTTTTTTGAACAATTTGTCTTCACTAGGACAGGGAGGTCATTGTTCAGCAATTTGATGCTTGTGCTAGTTGGTGGACTCAAGGACCAGATGCTACTTTACAGGTCACCGCCCGGACATCTTTTCCATTTGGAGTAATAATATCTTTACGATTATTACTTTGCTTTTATGCCATTCTGGTTAATTTTTTAGAATTTACAAGATGACACTTTGTGGCCTTTCTTTTTGAGTATTTGTGAACATATTTATGTCACATGTTCTTATGCTGTTTCGAATAAATTATTTGAATTCGTTAGTCTATTTCTTCTGACATCCCAACATTTCTGTTGATACATTTTTTTTCTTACAGAGATCATTAGCGTATTTATGATATGGCTTTCTGTATTAAGTGGTTTCAGATTGAGCTTGCACGAGATATGGGTTATGCGAGTGCAAGATTTGGGCATGTCATGTTTCCTGAAAATGTGTATGAGCCAGTTTTGAGATGCTCGGAACTATTGCTTGAAGGTGTCGGAAAAGGTTAGCTGCATTTTCCTTTCTTGCACTTCCTATTTCTCCACATCTGTGCTGAAAGAGGTCAGCTGCATGGTTCTCTCCACATCTGTGGAGATGCATGAACTTTGCCTTGTATGCTTATGGTTTAATTTTAATACGTTTGGATATGTCTAGTTGTAATGCTGCAGGTATTTTCTATAATTTCTTGTGTTACATTTTTGTGGTGGTTTGGGACAAGTGAGATCAATAAGTTTGCTGCTTCAGGTTGGGCTTCTCGAACTTTCTTTTCTGATAATGGTTCCACAGCCATTGAGATCGCACTCAAAATGGCATTTCGAAAGTTCTCCTCTGATCATGGAATTTCAATGGATTTAATGAAGCAAAGTCTAGGCGGAAACTGTGCTGGATTCAAGGTTGGTGTAAGAAATGATAACAAGTTTAGGGTAGAAACATGCACTAGTACTCTAAGTAGGTGTTATCTGTTACGTTTTTAACTACTATGTGTAAAACCAGGTACTTGCTCTTAATGGATCTTATCATGGTGACACATTAGGTGCTATGGAAGCACAGGCTCCATCTCCTTACACAGGTTTCTTTCAGCAGCCATGGTATTACCTCTCGAAATACAAACATTAAAAGTTTCGGGCATGGATTAGTGTTTGAATTCTGTCTACGTATCTGGTGAATTATGGATAACTAGACTGAACATTTTCTAAGCATAAATAGATACCTGGCATAACTGAAACATAGACTATTAATTGGAAAGTTCTGTTGGAATATGTAGGATGTTTTGATGAATGCATATCTGACACAATGCCATGTCGAATGTTTACTTTCCTCCCAATCTGTTTTTCTTTATTTGTTGTTACTTAAAGATGTCTGAAATTGGTGATATTATAATAAAGAGGTTGAACACTATTTTCCTCCTATTGGAATGAGAGTTTTTTAGTTTTTCCAGAGTAACTAACTCTTGGTTAGCAATTTATTGTAAAACAGGTGGTAATGAGAAGTAAAGAAAATGAATTCAGAGAGAAAAAGACTAGGAAGAGGATATAGTTAGGGATGATTGCTTTCTGATATCTGGTACTTTTGCAAGGTGGGGCTTGACACCCATTAAAAACACATTTACTGTTCATCTTTGTTTTTCTGCCTCAGTTAACAGGCTAGAATACCCAGTAGCTAAGAAATTTAGCAACTATAGAAACACTGGGAACATTTTATGCACATTATATACCGATCAAGAGCTATTTTAACAGCCAGTGGCATTTTTTTCCATTTTAAACGGATATATTTTGTGTATTTTCTCTATGATGCTCTTTGTTGTGTGTGTTTAATTAGTTTAAGTAGTATAAGTACTTATATAGTTGTTTTACTTGAATTGTATTATGATCGTTGGGTTACGATTAAGACTGTGATTAAATATCTGGCTAGATTAGTTATTGTGGGCCCACTAGACGGCAGAACTATGTAATGGCTACTTTGGCCTAAGCGTCTTTATGAAATGTTTTTGTGCCTAATCCTCTCATCTTCTCCTTCGCTGTTCCTTCTGGTTGATCTGTAGCCCAGATAAGGGAGCACAACACTTTTCACATGGCGAATACTTCGATTATGTGATGAAGTTTTTGCAGGTATTCAGGCAGAGGTCTCTTTCTTGATCCTCCGACAGCTTATATCTCCGATGGAGTCTGGATTCTCAGCATGCCTAATGTCATACCAATAGATGGACTAAAAGCTGAAGATATGAGTAAGTATCAAGCCAGAAACATGGATTTTTGAGCTGGTTAAGTTAGAAATGCTATTATTTGCTTACAATCCTGGACTAAAATATTCTGCAGGTTTTCAGTCCCATAAAGAACTATTTTATGGGAAAAGGGATTGTTCAGAGCTTGCTCATTGTTACTCTTCATACATATCAAAACAACTACAGTGGTTTTCAGAATCCGAAAGTTCCTCTCAAATTGCAGCTCTGATTTTAGAACCAGGCAAGATGTTTTTTATTTTTTTCATGTCATATTCTTTTTGGTCTGTGAAAGAATAAATATATTTTTTTTGTTCTTTTCATCTAACTTTGAGATGGACTTGAGTATCTGATTACAGTTCAAGATGCCAGAAATCTATTAGAAGATAGTACTGTGTTCATTACGAAATTCACCTTTTTGTTTTTAGAGAACTATGTTTGTGACATTGTTGCTATGCTCCTCATCCCCAACTATTTGGACTTGAAAAACCTTAGTAAAGAAACAAATTTGTGACAAGATCAAGAAGAAGAAACACTAACATCTGAAGTGGGAAAAATTGTAATTGAGTTGCCAAAGCCCGTGTCCTGGTGGCTGGTGGTGATTTCCCTGAATCTTGGGGATTTTACAAAAGTGGTTTAAAAGAACAAAAATGAGCGTCAATTGGTTGCAAACGGATTTTTTTTTAACACTTTGTACCTTCCACATAATTGGAAAGGCATGTGAGGAAGATGATGATGTTGAACCTTCATCTCATTGTCCACTCTTTAGAGGGTTGTGTTAGGAAGGGCCACCTGCATAAAAACTTGCTCCTATGTTTCTTTGCAAGGATTTTGTACCTTCATATCTATTCTGATAAGGTCAAATATAGTATAGAATCCCTGCCACCGACTCCAGATAGCTGAAATAACGTGTATGATGATGGTGAGGAACACTTTGATAAAAAAAATTGTTTAATAAACCAGAATCAGCAGAGAATGCAATGTTAATCTTGAATGAATAATGTATCGTGAGGAACAGAAACACTAAAATTTAAGCCCTCTGGTTTGAGATACTTGCCACAGTTCACCATTTATTGTTACTACTTAACACTGTTGTGGCTTCTGGCCATATTCAACTGGAAATCAGGCATTGATTCTCATGCAACACAAATTTGTGGTATGGATTCAGGTGATATTGGTATATCTAACTGATTGTCCATTCTGCTTGGCTCCATTAATTATTTGAATGATCATTGGAGACATGTATACCCTGCTGAGAAGAGATTAGGGACCAAATTACTTCATTTTTCGAATAGCTTGTTTCACTCTACCTTTTGGATTTACTTTCTCCCGAAACATTCTTTATATTCTTTTGATGTGTTTAGTGATGGTTTCATCCTGTTCAGTTCTAGAAAGACATAGTAGTTGCTAGGGTTTATAGTAGTTTGATTGAAACCGAGTGCATAGTTATTAGGGTGCAATTTTATATTAGCTTGTTTAGTTGTTTGTATAAAACTAAAAGAAGGATTAAGTTTGAATTGGTTTTCTTATGATTCATTCCCTGTCTGGGAACATTGGTGTGCATTTGATTAGCTGGAATATAGTAAGTTTCCATTTGGTTGGGCCTAGCTCAAATGGCATAAAAAGTGAATTGTAAACAATTAGTAATCCTGATTATAAAGGTTCGTTTGCAGTTATCCAAGGTGCTGGTGGAATGCACTTCATTGATCCACTTTTCCAGCGGATACTTATGAAACAATGTCGAGTTAAGAAAATTCCTATAGTATTTGATGAAGTATTTACTGGTTTTTGGCGCCTTGGAGTGGAGGTAATGTTCCTTCCTTTTTTTTTTTTTCTGTTCCTTTGTTTTCTTCTATGTTGACGTTGCTCTATGGATGAGGATCTTCCTAGACCAGGGTAGAAATGGTCGTTATTTAATTAACCTATTCTTATTTCCAATTGATTGAATGCTTTTCTTTTCGCATGCAGTCTGCTTCTGAATTGCTTGGATGCACCCCCGACATAGCCTGCTTTGCTAAGTTGATGACTGGAGGCATTGTGCCTTTGGCAGCCACACTGGCAACAGATGCTGTATTTTCTACATTTAAATCAGATTCTAAGGTAATGAAAATTTGTATTTAAAGGGAAGACATTCTAAATACATGCCTTAAATGCAAAGAGTTCAATGCACTGATTAAGTTTTTTGTTATTTTGCAACAACCATCAGCTTATGGCTCTTCTACATGGACATTCATACTCTGCACATGCATTGGGATGCACTGCTGCTGTAAAAGCGATTCAATGGTTCAAGGATCCTACAACAAACTGCAATATAGCACCTGAAGGGGGGAACTTGAGAGAGGTGGGGTTCCGCATGAATCATAAAAAGTACTTTCTTTAAAATGTACAGAGATGTGCACTGCTTATGTTATTTGTTTGTACTCCAAAGGAATATTACAATTTTTTCGGATGAATGGATCGTGTAGGGTGGACACATGCAGATGATGAGAACTAAACCGTGTATAATTTTTTCTGCAGTTGTGGGACTCTGAATTTGTGCGTGAAATATCGTTTCATTCAGCTGTTAAAAGGGTTGTGGTGCTGGGAACCCTATGTGCCATTGAACTCAAAATAGAGGGGCGTGATGCTGGTTATGAGTAAGTCTGATGCCACTATGTTTGAAAATCAATGTTTCAAAAATCTTTTGAGTTTATTAGCTTTCTATTTAATGGTATAATTTAATAATCGATCTGAGTTACCCTATTTTCGATTTATACAACTAATATGGTTTGGTTCTCATATTAAGAGAAAAGAGTTCAGAAAATTTATTAGTCTCTCAAAAGCGCTAGCTGTTAAGGACAGTCCAATAATATGTTTATCAAGCTGCCGAAATAGACAAAAAATAGACAGACAAATTATCCAACAATTATGTCATCTTGGTGTCTCTGATTTCAATATGTGATCACCATTTTATTGGAAAAATTTCTTGATGTTCTATGGAAGTACCATTTTCTAAGTGCCTCTTATGTTCAGCACCCACCTTGACCATGATCATATGTTGGATGGTTGTTTTAAAAAGTTACTGCTTCGGTCCACAATCTAGATAAAAGATCATTTGTTATGTTGTTGGCTATAGAAGTTTTCTGTTTCTGCAGGTATGCGTCACTGTATGCAAGTTCTCTTGTACAAAAGTTGCGCGGCGATGGTGTCTATATGAGGCCACTGGGGAATGTTATTTATCTTATGTGTGGACCCTGTACTTCACCTCATGTTTGCCATGAAACTCTTCACAAAGTTTATAACAGAATATGTGACGAAAACAGCCATGAAAACTGACTAATTCTTCATTTTTTCAAAAAAGAATTAGGCAGGTCGGTTAGATATTCAATTTGGATTTTGAATAAGAAAAATTGTTTATATTCTCTCTGCTCATGTGCTATATCTTCTTATCAACCTTTTGGTGGATTAGTCGTTCACTTAAGTAGGAGTGTTTCTTAATAATTTTGGATGATTATCAAAGATGCAAGAAAGTTATTGATTGTTGCTGCATTTTTTCGTTGTTTCAAGATAATACAAATTCATTTTAACTTGTTATATGCTAAGTGTATCGCTAATGCTAAAAGAAATGTGTTAGCCTCCACTCCATACCCTCGTATATGTTCATCAGCCAAAGACATCTTTATCCAGAAATGCTAGCGCACATAACCTAAAATATTTAGATTCCATGGGTGTCCTGACACAATACTCCATGGCGCTAGGGAGCCGTCGATCTTGATGATATGGCGCACACGCTTTACCCGACCTCTCAGCTGTTTTGGTGTCAAACAGCTGGAGGATGAAGGGACGCACGCGGTGCAGCCATCTGCGCCTGTTTCATTCAATTAATTTGTTTTGTAGAGCTGCTATGTTTTCCCATGTGACATTCACCTCACGGGGATGGGCTCCACCTCAGCTGCTTTATGGGCCTAATGTCCAAATGAAGTCCAATTTAAGATTATCTAACTGGGCACCACTCACGAGATGTTCCATCGTTGTATTAAATTGCATAGCGCATGTGCTATGGACTACGGCGTAGTTAAAAAACTCGAGCAAAACAATGACCAATATCAGTTGTGATTGACTAGCATCAGCAAATATGCGATGATCTCAATGCCACTTAATTTGTTACTACAACCTAGGGGCCTTTTGGATCGTAGGATTATCTGCTATCCAGCTGAAACATCTCCCCCTTAGGGCCGTTTGGATTATGAAAAATTCAAAATATCCGCAATGAAAAATCCACTTTTACTGTAGACTTTTTGGATTATCCACTTTCAAGCTGAAAATGGATAATTCCAAAAAACTACAATGAATATTTCACTGTGGATATTTTGAATTTTTTACTATCCAAACAGCTCCTTAATATCTCGACTTACGTAGTTAAGCAAATATTAGCACTCATACCACTGCCCGGCTGTCACGGCTCACGCCTCGGCCATGGTCATGTTGCTAAAACCGACCGTGGAAGGAAGGATAGCTTGATGCCACCAGCCCAGATGGGGCACGGAGGAGGGAGCTGAGTCGTACCGAGGACGCGAACAAGACGGCAGTGAAATGACGTGGCAAATCTGACGTCATTTTTGGGAGCACTGAAGTAGACTGCTCCGCGAAGTACAATTACCGAGCACAAACCCGACAAAAGCGATAAAAAAGAAAAGGTTTGCGGCCAACCAAACTAAAATTCGCGGGGTTCCGTCAAGATCGGACGGCTAGAATCTAGCAATGGTCGACTACCCTCCCCACGATGACGCAAATGAGGTCGCAGCGAATATCTCGCTCAATCAAGCCGCCTCGGAATTACGGAAATTCTAGCTTAAGGTGGAAATAAGATCTGTCAAGGCATCCCTCTCTCATCCATTTGATCGTCTTACGTTTCCGGTTTTTTTGGACTCTGCAAATTTAGTAACCCGTAAGTGTCGGTTGAATCTCTTGGGATCTTTGTATCCTGTTTGGTTTTCTCTTTCCATTAGTCAAACCTCGTGGGGAGATTGTAATCCAGTAGATGTACTTTGTGTGTTTTTGTGATTTGTGATATTTTGGAGTTGTAAGATGGTTTGGTTGGTCTTTGGTTATGGTTTTGGCTAGATCTGGAGTGTTGAAGATGCAGAGGCAGACTAGGCAGATGGAGAAGCGGGGCTTGGAATCAAGTGGTGGGGAAGATGGGCAGCCGGATCCGAAGAAGCCTAAAGTTCCAGCCTTGGCCAGGTTTGCTTTTCGTTGCCATATTTACCTTTTTTGTGGAGCAAGAGTTTTTCTAGTGCTTGATTGGTAACTTAGATAGCTTAACTTGAATGAAAGTAAATCCTTAGATATAAGTTTCATTTTATTTGGGTAAACCATTACTTTGATTGAGCTTTTCTATTGTTAGATTGTTTAAGTAGATAACTTAAATGGAATAAAGTTCAAAATTGTTACTTCCTCCGGTCACTTTTAATAACTACAGTTTTATTTAATAGATATAATTCATTTGAAGAAAACTGTTTTTATTAAAAGTGACCGGAGGGAGTAGTATAAATTTTTGAGCAGTTTGAAAAAGAGAGGTTTTCCTACCACCCGTCCATGTAGAAGTACTGGATAATGTATGTTGCGGAAGCATTTAGGTAGCTTTAGGAACGAGAGGGTGGAAATTCAGTGGAATGAGTTGAGATAATTCACCAAAAAGAGAATGTTTTTCTTACCTGAGAGGTGCGATTGCTCTCATGATCCAGGGTCCAATTTTTTGCATCAAAAAAATGCTAAATTTGTACTTCCTCCGTCCAATGAACCTGTCCCGTTCAAAATGTCCCGTTGCATTTGACAAGGAGTTAAAATTTCCCGTTAAAAAAACAAAGCCCTCCCCCCTCCGGGGTCTTCGGTGTTTGTGGTCATGAGAGAGCAAAGTCAGCCATGTAATGATGGATGCGTCTTTTCTTAAATGCTGACAGGCTTCATTGGATAGAGGGAGTATCTTTCTCTGCTTGTTGCGTGTGTTGGTGAAAAACTTTTGACATCTTTTCATTGCACCTTAAAATATCTAGGCAAATGTAAGTTGAGAAACCAAATAAGCTTTTCCAAAACTATACATAATTCTGCTGCATAGACTCTGTAATCAAATGCTTTATTCCATTCCTGGAGAGGTACGTGTTTTGTGTGGATACTAAGTGTATGTGGGTTGTGTAAACCATAGTTCGATATGTCAGTGAATTATCTGAAGATTCACTTTTTTATGCAGTGTCATTGTGGAAGCTCTTAAAGTGGATAGTTTGCAGAAACTTTGCTCATCATTGGAACCTATTCTTCGAAGAGTAGTAAGATACATGACATTTGTGCTATTCTGTTACATTGTGATAACCTTATTTTTCGTGTCAATGCACATGTTGACACTTACTGAAGTTCTGCTTATTTCTATTTTGTCCTTCTAGAGCTTAGTTGGTGCACATTTTGATTGTCGGAGTTGTCACTTACATATTAAGATCTTGTTTTCCATTTTATTTCATCTAAACATGAGTGTTCTGTAAATCAATTACCTTGTGTCACAACTCAGTCACTTAAATAGAGTTGTAAGGTGCTATGTTTAAGCGGGACAAAGGATGGGTTACATTGAGCTTTAAATTAGGAGGGGCTATACTGAGCTATAAATTTCCTCTTCACCATGGGCAGATTGAGGGTTAAGACCCATATATTCTGTTTTGCCATCTGCCATAATTGCATGGATCACGAGTATGGAAAGTGCCACATTCAAGAAATGAGTATCAATTCCTTTAATGAAGATTACAGGCTGCATGTCACGGCAAGAAAGGCCACATGGACGAGAATTTTTCTTTCTTATGCACATATGTAAAAAGTATTTGAAGTTGCTTTAGAGTGCTTAGAGGTATTTCAGTATATCTATTAGTTCCTGCCTAAATTTCACATTACTTGAATGTCAAAGGAAAGCATTTGTTGTTTGATTTTGCAGAGTCTTCTTCTTTTTCTCATGTTAGTTTTATGATATTTGGTGCAATCAGTGTTACCAATAAGATTTTTAGAAGCAGTTTTTACTTTCAGATTTATCATATTTTTCAGAACATTCCATAGTTTTTTTCAGCACCTTATCATCTTATCAGATGGCTGTAAATGTTTCTGCTAACGGGAAGTTCTCTGGTTATGACAGGTCAGTGAAGAAGTTGAACGTGCTTTGGCAAAGATGGGTTCTGCTAAGCTTACTGGAAGGTGGGTAGTTGTTGTTTTTCCCAGATGACTTGGTGAAGTTGCTCTGTCCTAGAGAATAGGATCTCAAAGAATGATGCCATTTATTCTGTACGGTTTAATGAGTTCAGGTCGTTCTCTGCTTCTTTGTCACTGTTTAAAAAGTCATACTGGTTTCATGGATGTTTCCTCCAAAAGTGGGCTAATAGATCAGAATATGCATCTTTGTTTGTTGATTTCATGTATTGAAGTTTTTGGAGCTCTAAGGTATGGATAATAAACAGACCAGGCTGTCCATTTTTGCGTCCTCTCAGCCATGAAAGTTATCTTCCCATTCTTGAGCCCCCTGATAAATAATAATTGGAAAGGGAAAAACTGTAGCAAAAAATCTGGCTGTATTCAACCACTACTTATTAAGCTTTTGGAGAACAATCCTATATTTATCACCTTTGTCTCATATTGTTCCTCTTAATTTCTCAGCACTGAAGTAAATCAGTTTATTTAATGTTTTGATACACTATCTAAACAATGTACATAGTTATAAAAGTAGTGTGGCAATTGGTAGCCATTGAATATTTCTTTTTTCTAGTAAAGAAAAGAGAACTGCTATTTTTTTTGTCCCATACAGTCTTACATGCATAAAAGCTGATTGTGTTAGTAAAAGCAGGACTTCTCCAAAAAGGCTAGAAGGACCCGATGGAAGGAACTTGCAGCTGCAGTTCCGCTCCCGCTTATCCCTTCCTCTCTTTACAGGGGGTAAGGTTGAAGGAGAACAGGGAGCCGCGATTCATGTAGTACTGCTTGATGCGAACACTAATTGTGTTGTTACAACCGGAACTGAGTCATCGGCCAAATTAGATGTTGTTGTCCTTGAAGGTGACTTCAACAACGAAGATGAGGATGACTGGACTCTAGAAGATTTTGAGAGTCATGTCGTAAAAGAACGAGAAGGGAAAAGGCCACTTTTGACAGGTGATCTTCAGGTATCTTTGAAGGAGGGTGTTGGGACATTAGGAGACCTCACATTTACCGACAATTCAAGCTGGATACGAAGTAGGAAATTTAGGCTTGGCTTAAAAGTCGCATCAGGCTATTGTGAGGGAATGCGGATCCGTGAGGCCAAAACAGATGCTTTTACTGTTAAAGATCACAGAGGCGAATGTATGATTTTACACCACCCAATTTTAAAGTGTTATATTATTCTATTCCTTCTCTAGCAATGATGATAATTTGTTTTCCTTTTTACACAATTTGCAGTATACAAAAAACACTACCCCCCTGCTTTTACTGATGAAGTGTGGAGATTGGAGAAAATAGGGAAGGATGGATCTTTCCATAAAAGATTGAATAAGGCTGGAATTTACACAGTGGAAGAATTCCTTCGACTTGTAGTCCGGGATCCTCAGAGACTTCGAAATGTGAGATGCTAACTTTTGGTTGTTTAGAAATGTTATTTAGTTACACTTTGAGCTGCTCACTTGTATGCTAGAGTATATATATTCACCTAAAAAAATCTATAAATATTAAATAACCTTTTCTGTTTCCAGGTTCTTGGTAGTGGGATGTCAAATAAGATGTGGGAGAGCCTTGTGGAGCATGCAAAGACTTGTGTTTTAAGTGGCAAGCTCTATGTTTACTATCAGGATGCTACAAGGAGTGTTGGTGTTGTTTTTAACAATATTTATGAACTGAGAGGTTTAATAGCAGGTGAACAGTACTATTCAGCCGAGACTCTAAATGAAAGTCAGAAGGTCATGTCCTGTATCTCCTGTTGCTCCATGCTTTAATGCAAAAGCTTGGGATTCTATTTCTTATTCTGAAATGGGATGATAGCTTAACATCTTTAAAAATGCTGGTACAAACTGCTCTGTTTTTTTTTTAAATTTCTACGATGCAGGTCTATGTTGACACATTGGTGAAGAAGGCATATGAGAATTGGATGCATGTTGTTGAATATGATGGAAGGGCACTTGTAAATTCTAGAGAGAGCAGAAGGACGAGTTCTTTACGGAGTGATGACTCAGTAAATTGGGTGGATTACCCGCCTTCCTTTGATCAGCATGTTTCAATTCCTCGCCTGCCAATTGAACAAGCTTCAGGTGATTCTGCACTTAATGTTGGAGGTAAGTGCTATTTTTTATGTTTGATTTGTTGGAGAAACTTCTCGTTTTGTGGTATTATGAAAGGTCCTAGATATAATTTATGAGGAGGCCAAAAAGAAAGTGTTCATTAGATACTGTTGGAAAACGTGGATAAGAGCTTCATATTCAGCAAATTGCCACAAGCTCTTATGTTTCCATCTTTATTCTTTTGACAATCCTGACCATAAAATAGCTGTAGCGGTGATATTCATTTTACTACAGTCCTGAACATATTTTTGAAAAAATGACGAAATTTGGAAAGTAATAACTGTACTCGCTTTTACCTTTCTGTTTATATATTATTTTCTGCTTATATATTAGTACAGAAACAATTTGTAGATTAATTAAGATTAAGGTATGACTATGTCTGTCTGCTACAGGTAACGCCTATGTAGAAAATTCAGCAGTCAGATATCAAGCTAGTGCTCAGCATGTGGCTCCGGATGCCCATGCCCAAGTGCAATTTGAAATATCTTCATATGCTCCTCAGAACCAACTGATTACGTCTTCCCATATAAATCAGATGACAAGAAATGCTAATACGGGTTTAGCATTGGGCCCGCCACAGTCATCCAGCTTGAATTTCCAGTCAGTTGCTGGTCCTTCTGGACAGCCATCAACTAACCTCAACTCTTATGATGAATGGCCTCGACAGCATGATGGCAAAGGGGTTGATGACTTGATATCTGAGGAGGAAATACGTGTGAGGAGTCATGAGATGCTGGAAAATGAAGACATGCAGAACCTGCTTCGCTTCTTCAGCATGGGTGGCCCTGCTGTTAATGTCTCTGACGATGGTTATGCATTCCCTTCATTCATGCAAGCACCTACTCCAAACTTTACCTTTGATGAAGACCGCAGCCATTCATCTGGCAAAGCAGTTGTCGGCTGGCTCAAGCTCAAAGCAGCTCTCAGGTGGGGCATATTTATCCGCAAGCAGGCAGCTGAAAAGAGAGCAAAGCTTGTGGAGTTGGATGACTGACATATATCTGCGGCATGATACATGTCTTTGGTATGGAAGGCCAATTTTTCCTGGCATTGCCCATTGCTTGTATCTCTCGTGGTATCATTTCAAATTGGAAAGTACAATCATCTGTACTTTGTGGATCAAATTGTTGTGCAGTAGCTGAAACTGTGATCAACCAAGGATACCGGGGCTATGCAAGGTTCGGTTTCTGAGGTTACTTAGATGCTTGCCAGGATAATTTATCTGTTTGTACAATATTCTTGTCTGTACAGTTAAGTTCGTCCTCTATTGACCCAGGTGACTCACTTCTACATGTATTGTATTTCATTTTCTAGACAAATGACAAAAGTTGGGGTCTTTTAGATTCACCCGACATAATTTTCTTTGAAAGCTTTGGATTTTATTTTTCTGCTGTTGTAATTTAAGATATTGGGTTCGAGACATGTCAGCAAGCACATTTATGAAGATTAGACATGAGCCTTTTACGTATCTTACAGCTTTCATGGTGCCCCACTATTATACTGCCCATTGTTTTATCCGTGCCTGTTGATTCGCCTTGGTGGTAAGATTTATGGTCCTTGCAGAAAAAATGGTAAGATCTATGGAATTTACTCATGCAGCCTACAAGTTGACAAGCTATGACTTTGGAGCTCACTGGTAGGAGCTCCCAAAGGCCGCAAAAATAAGAAAAAGACTACCCAAAATCAGGTGCCACAGAATCTTTTCTGAGCCATGTAACAAAGGTGTAAATGCTAAATGACTTAATAAATTGTATTCAACCTAGAGCAAAAAGAAATTGTATTCAACCAACTCCTAAAAGTAGATTACTATACACTGATATTTGGCCGACATTTCACTGCGCGCATGACACTACTATGGGCGGACAGGCTCACTGCCTCGAGGCTCGAGGCGCTTATGAGAAGTGAAGACTCCTCTTGTGGATTGGCCGGTGTCTGCCTCGTTGCGTCCTATGCAAACTCCACGTTGGGTTCGAAGTGAAATAATTCTATTTCAATTACCATATTTGCCGTCCAGATGACTCTCTCTATTTCACCAGCTGTAATCTTTCAGTATGACCAATCACAGGTTTTCATGCATTAAAACGTCTGCAAAGACGTGAAAATTTCATCTTCAAAGGAAAGTTGTGATTGGCTCATCACATGTGAGGGCCTCACAGTACATCAAATCATCCGGTCAATTGAGTCTCTGCCCATTCACTTGACGTAGGGATCTAATATTACTGCTAGACTCTTCCACGCCATCTCATGGAAATTACATACGGAATTCCCATTTCCATTCAATCGCATTATTGGTTTCCATATTCTGCCGATCAGCATTTGAAACTCAAATTTCTCGTTCAAGATGTTCACACTTGGAAACTACAATTAGTTTGGAATCTTGAAGGACAAGACTGAATGTTGAAATGATGATTGATGATCCACCATTAGTCCATCATGTGGAGCACCTTTTAGATTATGCAATATTAAGAATTTTCAGATTACGTAGTTTAGGAGGAATGCTTACCACTACCTTGTCAGTTAGGCACGCACAACGACCTTAGTGTCCACCCGATTTGATCGCTAATGTGACATTTCTAGGCGCCAGTGCTACAGTATGCTATCTGCAGCGCCTTGCCAGATACATAGGTTTTTTTAACGCAAGCCGAGCTGAGCTTGCTTTAACACCCTATTGAAAACCCTATCAGGGTTATTACTCCACCATCAGCTCGTTCTCATGTGACGGGACTCGATATCTATAATCAATTGTTACCTAATTATTATAGTCTCAAGAAAAACTTATGCACAAACCCATAGTATTTGACTATCCGGTACAAACGGTTGGAGTTAACATTAGACTGATTGCAAACCCGAAATGCGATTTGCTAGTGAAGCCTCGACTTAAGTCGCATGCAGATTTAACGAACGGTAGCTTATACTGTTCTAGCTAATAGTGGGAGGAGGAGATGAAGTTCACCATACTTACATGATACAGGCATATATCAGAGATCAAAGAAGCAGGGTGATCATCCTGAGGGCAACTGAGGGGGGAACTGTTGGTGAGGGTGCAAGAACGTTTAGTATAGTTTTAGTTTAACCCTAGTCAATAGGATCGTCACGTTGATATATATGTGCCACAGTTGAGACAAAACCTAATAACAGTGTCATGTGAATTGTGAAGGAAAAGGCCTCGGTAGTGATGGCGCATCATCCAGTCCTATGTACAGTAATAGCTCGCTCGGAGACATTCATGAAATTAAGTAATGAGTAGCCGTCTGGGGCGTGAAAAAACTAAAATATCTACGGTGGATTTTCCACGTCCACTGTAGCATTCTGATTTTTTCACTATCCACCGTGAAACATGACCTAAGTTATTTCAGCAGAAAGTGAAAAAAATATGAATGATACGTTATAGCAAAACATCTAGTGCGGATGTTTTGCTTTTAATCACGCCCCAAACGGTCAACATTAATTATCATCCAATTTCCATTTCTAAAAAGTTACCAGATCACATGAAACGGAAGTCGATGAACAACTGAGCAGTTCAAAGTCTCAGAGACAAATCAATCTGGCTATAGCCCTCGTTGTCTGCGACATCTGATGCGAAACTCCCCGGCCAAGGGTTCCCCATATCGTCCCTACTGAAGTTGGGCAGTATGTAATCATGATTCCCTTGTCCCTCCTGCCTTTGCTCCATTCCCATGAAGCCGTGGTCTTCATAGTTCAACGTGGGCTCCACCCTGCCACCATGAGGGCGGTTTGCAAGAGCCAGTTCCCTGCTTTTTTTGGCGAGGCTCCTCTCGAGCTTGTGTGCGTTCTGGTGGCCACCCAAAGCCTGAGAACTATAGAACTTCCTTTGACAGTAGTTGCACGAGAACACCCGAGGCTCCGCGATTGGGGAGGGCACCAGTCCCAGATCAAGATTTAGATCAATATGGCTCAAGGAGCCCAGATTCGAATTGGGTTCAACCTCCATGTACCTTCAATGAACAAGAGAAGGAATGGAATCGACAGAACAAACTCTTCTATGTGCTTCAATATGGGACCAGGAAGGGGAAGCAGTATGTTGTTGCACCACTGTTAGAGAGAGGGAGAGAGAATGGGAACCTGCAAAGATGAGTGGGGGGGGGGGGGGGGAATCTAAGGGTTGTCGCCTACATTTATGTAAGGGCTTGGGCACTATGTCGGTCTGGTAAATTCCCTAAGATGCCCCATTAATCAGCAGTCTAATCACACTTCTCAGTCTTATCCTTGAGTACTTTATATTTCTGCCACGATGTAGAGAGCTTGTCCATCAGTTTCCATAAATTGGGAGGGTGGCAGCTTTTCAAGATGAGCAGACAGTTAAGTGCCGCAGATGATAAGAAACTGACATTACAAAACGAGTTGGTAGTTCGCTTAGACAAAGTGTACAAGAACTTCATGTTTGGATTAAAATAGACCCAAGTTGAAAGGGATTGATTGCATTTGAGTTTGGAGGATACATTCAAAATGAGTGCATGTACTTTCTGTAAATGTAGAAGGAAGTTTTCTTTCCCATACGGTTTATATGCATTTAGTGAGTCTGAGTTTACAATCAAAGAAGTCAAATATAGCTACATGTACGTTGTTTTCTTGTGGTGACAGTGACCATCTAGCTACTGCTTATCACATTGGAAGAGAGCTATCTAGTCTTCGGAATATATTTGTCTGTGATTGCTGAATGAAGTGGTTCCGTCTAAGGAACTTTCTCAAGAACAGTGAATGCTTGCTTTTACCTGGCTCATAAAGGAGTGCATTGATTGTAACCGGCGTATAACACAGGAAAAAACACAAATACATGATTTTAGGTTAGAAGTATCTGAGAAAAATCAAAATATATGTCTGCAACCGAATCTCGGTCAATACGTAGGTATTGACTCCTGAGGAGAGGTTTCAAGTTTCAACTGCGGGAAACAAAGAGCCCTGAAAACAAGTCATTTAACAGTCTAGAATCGACTAGCCAAGGGCCATTCCTCTACAGTTAAAGGTGATAGGTCGAGCAATTGCTATTTATTTTAATGTCATTATGCGGCCATTGTTGCATGCAGTATACATCATGTATCAATTGATTGGTAATGCAATCACAATCGAACTCTTTTCTCGTTGAACATAACATTACGTTCACCATTTTTTCCATGCACAATTAGAGAGAGAGAGAGAGAGAGAGAGAGAGAGTCTCTTTCACAACACAAGTTTTGTTAGGTATTATAAATTACTCTTTTTTTTGGCAAGTTAGTCGCCCGTCATCTGGCTATTCGTCTTTCCTACTCTCCTATCTTTTAGTGGTCGTACGCCATTGTCTACTGGTGATTTGATGCGATCAATACGTCTGAAATCAAATTAAGGCCCATAACTTCTACTATGAAGGGAGGTAGAATAAAAAAGAAGAAATTGAACAAAAGAAGAGAGTAATGGAATGTAACTCAGGATTTTATTGATCTTTGAGAATGGAAGAACTCTACCCTGAATCCACAAGGCAAAAATACAAATCTGCAAATTACGTTCAGTTGCCAGCCCTAAAGCATAAGAAGAACAAATTTCATACTCATTCAACCTCACTAATAGGCCCAGCTAATTAAGAGCTGTATTTCAGACTTAACAATCTTATAGACATAGTGGGGCTAATTGCTAGCTAACAAACACACAGGACAATTGTAAGTTTGTAACGACCATTTCAAGGTTCAAACAAGTCATAATTTTCTCATGTACTAACCGCTCCTCCTTTTTGTTTTTGGCAACAAAAAATTGAATATTATAATGTCTGAGCCCGGGTTCGAACCGGGGACCTCTAGTGTGTGAGACTAGCGTGATGACCAACTACACCACCCAGACTAATTCGTCATTTCGGTAAACAATATTTATTTGTATCAATATATTTTAATTTCCTATTTTTAACCATAATTTCGCTAATTACCCTTAATCAAATAATTAAGCTGGCCACTTGAGAGTTGGCTATTTTTTAGGAACGGATCTCTTAATGACACCTACAATTACAACATATGGAGAGATATTTAAGGAGTGCTTAAATTTATACTCTCTCTCTCTTGGGATCTCCTTTTTCTTTTTTTCTAATACGGATCTCTCTGTCTCTCTCTCATCAATATCTCCTTATACAGATTTCTTCTCTCAATATTATTACTTATACGTGATGCTTAGAGATTATAATATACACATGCTGAATCCAATTAAAGAAAGTAAACTGCATTTATGAGAGAGAGAAAGAGAGAGAGATTTCATTCACATGTAGAAAGAGAGACAGAGTGAGAAATTTCAGCTCAAAATGTCTCAAATTTTAATCTAAAGAAATAGAGGAAAAGGCTATAGTATTTAGAAAATCATATATCGAAGGGTATTGTAATCGTTTTTTTGTTATCTATGTAGCATATCCAATTAAGGTAACATAGAAATAATATCTATGTTATTCTACCATTAGTAAATCAATATATTAACATCAATATCAATATCCTACTATTAAAACGGGATGAGGCTGATACCATTTTGCAATTTCGACAATTTAATCCCTATTTTTTTTATTCTAAGACGTTCCTGTTACTTGCCTTAATGACAACCTATAAATCCCGCTAATTATGGTAACACTATTTTCTATATATTAATTACTTATACTTATATACACGTGATATGCAAATCTCTTAATGCGCCTAAATTATAGGAGAGATTATGAATTTTCGTTTTGAAAAATGACCTTGGGACACACTGAGAACGTGCAAATTAAGTGTTTGTTTCAATTATTTGTAGTTTAATTAATTTTTCTCTCATATTAGGTCCTTAAGTAGCCAATCTGAGAAATGTATTATGCCTCTATAAGTGCACAATTGGCAGATTTGGCTGTGAGAATTAACCCGGTTAGTTGGCAGATTGCCTATAATCAAGGATTGTCATCTTCATCTAATATACACATCCATACAAAGAAAGCATTAATTACACATTGCAAACCATCCTGAAATTAACTGAAGATCCTATTCACCTAATACAATTTCGACGGCGAGAGAGAGAGAGAGAGATTTGATCCTAAAATTTAGGAGGTAATAACTCTCTGTTTTTTTTAATTCATAGGTTTTTTTGATTCATAGGTAATCACTCTCTCAAATACCCATATCAATGTACGATCTTTACCATATCAAAGGTTAAAAATCCAACTTCAGCCATAAGATCCTTTCCCCCCTAGAAGTTATCCTTAAGATCATTATCGAAGCAATTAAATTCACAAATCAGTTCGTATAATTGAATGAGATATGATTCTCGAGAGTGGGAAAGGGGGATACGGATGAGAGAGAGAGAGAGCTGCTTATGTAATTGAACGAGATATGATTATTGGAATCCCTAAAATTTTGGAGGTAGCTACGAATTTAGGACTCCATAATTTTTACCGGTTAAGTTGAGTTTCATAAACCAACTATTAAATTATGAATAAAAAATCAATTAATTAAATTTTCAAAGATTAATTAGATACAAATTACAACTTTTTTAATCCCTTAATGGAGTCATAAAAAAATCCTGCAATGGGATTTCATAATAAGCTGATACGGGGACTCTTATGATCCCTATCACATGCATGGAATGTCGTATCGGATATCGGTAAAATATCGGTTGGCCAAAGAGACGAAATATTGGAGATATTGTGTAAAAAAATATCGGTAGTCAAAAACTAGTTTTTACCGTATATTTTCACAATCTAACTTCTAAAATGAGTTATACTAATTTAAACAAAGAATAAATTTCAAAATATGTCTATTAGGATAGAAAACAAACAAGAAAGGTTTTTTTTTTCAAAAAAAAAAATTTTGAAATTTTTTTTTAAAAAATAATTTTTTAATTAAAAAATACCGATATATCGGCGATATTTTTCAAAAAAATTTGGAAATTTTTTTTAAATTTTTTTTTTAATTTAAAAAATACCGATATATGACCGATATATCGGCGATATTTGGAATTTTTTTAAAAAACGATATTGATGGGTATCGATGTATCGGTTTAGGCCCGATACCGATATATCGGCAAGACGATTTTCCATGATCACATGACAATATAGAAACTCAACCGAAATGAGTGAGTATAATTAATTGATCCCTTATTGATATGTGATAAAATGGAAATGACTGCCTATCCTGCCACCCACCAAAAGTTGCAGGGCCCCCCATGTTATAGGGCCACCCATTTGTTATATTGGTCATTTGCATGGGCACCCTCTTTAAAAAAAAAAAGCTAGTACATACTTGCTTTTTTTGCACCATTCATTTATGAGCCCGTAACTCTCACAAAGATAGACTATTATGTTATGCGGGTGCCCTCCAGTTGCCCTTCTTTTTTTTTTACTTATCATTGACCATCCTCTTCTTCGTTGAGACGTTGAGCTTCTCTGCCCTCCACTGCTGCCATGAAGTGCTCTTAGTCATCATACGACCGACATGATAAATGGAAATTGTGCATTTTTAAACAAAATGTAATCAATGAATTGCATAAAAAATTGATCATATGAGGAGGAGGTGACAATTGTTTTGAGTCTATAGACAAAGGGCACCCATGTAGAGAAGAATTTTTATTGTTTCCTTTATATATAGTATGTTTTAATATCTTTTCTTTGGTATGTTAAGTTGTCACGAGGGTCCTTCATCATTTAAGTGTGCAAGGTGCCTACCTTTCTAAGACTATGCACTTGGATATTTAAAGATGGGGGCTTCAAAAACCAATTGGAGAGCATGGGTTCCCCCCGCAATAGAAAAATGCCTAGATATTTTTGAACTTGCCAAAAGAAACGGAGAATTTGGGGACGCCTGCAACTTTGGTGGGAGCAAGATAGGCGGCCAATGGAAATAAAGCCCATGTATTGGGTTTTCATTGACTACATGTTTAATGCACTTGGCCTTTGAATGGAAGGAATCAATGATTCTAGACTCCTAACCTACATCAACAAGGAAGGGAAGGGCTTCCTTATAGTAAATAATAGTGCATATAATTGAGAGAGAGAGAATCCATAGGTTTTCCTTGGGCTCCTTTGAACCATTCTTTGGCTCAGTTAGAGTTGTAGAAAAATTATTGTAGCACAAAAGTATAATTGCCAACAGAAATAAAATGCTTGTTATAAAAAAACTTAAAATGCTTAAAAGACATCTAATTTTCTACGAAAAATGTTGGCCAAGGGTAAGGCATCTATTGCTCACATTACTTTGAGAGCTTCATTTAGGGGTCGTTTGGATTGTGAAAAATTCAAAACATCCACAGTGAAAAATCCACTTTCACTATTCATTTTCGAATTTTTCATTGTGGATGTTTTAGATTTTTCACGATGCAAATGGCCTAATGTGGAAGTATTTGATGAAATAAGCTACTCATGCAGATGACATTACCAAATTATATATTTGCATTATTGGGTACTTCTATGTAAAGTGGGAATTAAATAAAAGAAAAACATAACTAATGGTGTAACCAGTACGAGAGAGAGCTTTGACTTTTAGGTTTTGAAAATTATGTTGCATTCGAAACGAACATAAATTATGATGATATGTAGGGACCATGATAACAAGGTTTACATATGAGTAAGCAAATTTTTTTTTGAACCAAGTCCTAGTAGAACGGCCAGTGCAACCAACCTCTTAGAGCACCATATCTCGCCACCAATCCCCTCGGATGCATACAAGGCCCTTGGATCCATATGAACCATAAGAGTAAGCAATTTTATCCATCATAATGTAATGGCAATTGAGTATTCTAAAATTAAACGACAAATTCTTTAGTTTCAGAAACTATTTTTAAACTCTAATAGCACGTCCAACATTCTTACTAGTCAATATAATTCATGGCGACCCTGTCACACCATGTCCATGGCTTTTTTTTTTGCTATAAAACACCATGTCCATGGTTGCGTGACAGAAAAGCGGGAGCTTTGTTGAGCGGTGTGTTGCGTTTGCTCCTTTCTTGCCCTTGCTTCTACATCGTAGCACTCTGCTTCACTTGCTTTGTGCTAATTTTGCTTTTTTGCAGTGACATTTTTTTTCTGTGTTTAATTTTATTGTTAGACCAAGTAGGTGCTCTTTCTATCGAGCCGAGTGTATTAATCATCTCTGTTTTCTTTGCCTTTTGCTTGTTCAGTTACTTTTTATATCAAGCAAATATTACTTTTCATCGATATTTGATGTTTGGATAGGCTGTTTTACGAATTAAAATGAATTTCATTTTGGTCTACATGCACACTTTTTGAAGAATCTGCTTTATATGGATACCTCATTTATATTTAATAATAACTAAAGAGTTTATTAAGTGATAAATTATTGCCCTAGACGAGTCAAAGGGACAGAGCTTATTATTTGATGTTTGTTTTTGCATGTCAAAACTGAAAGAAGGTCCTTAATTAGGAATTGGAGGAGATAGAAACCATTAAAAAGACAAACTTGTATTTAAAAAGTTCTTTCTGCAGTTGTGCCTGAAGAGTGGCTCTTGTTTGAAATTAGATGGTGATAAGTCATGCTGCATTGACACTTCACAGTGACACGTTAATTCCCTTTATGATTTAGCCTCTTCTAACCAGTTTTAAGGTAAACCCTTGAATTTCATCTGCAACAACTGAAATTTTGAATTGTGAAGTTTGGAGAACCTGCCAAGCTTTTTGGGGATGGCGTTTTATATCTGTGAACATTGAATACAGTCACTTTATCACAAATGCAAATATTTATCTCCTAAAATTGTGACTCTTACACAAAAGCATTGGCATTTGTTCTTTCTATTTGATTCCAATACTTGGTCACTCCATATTCATATAGATTTTAATCAGAAAAAA
The DNA here is from genome assembly GCA_039654745.1 of Houttuynia cordata. Taxonomy (NCBI): domain Eukaryota; kingdom Viridiplantae; phylum Streptophyta; class Magnoliopsida; order Piperales; family Saururaceae; genus Houttuynia; species Houttuynia cordata. The sequence continues at coordinate 7,644,649 of CM077513.1, read as the reverse complement.
ATCGATATTGTGAACTTCGATTTGAACAATAGTCATCTTTCTTAGGATTAAATTAAAATACGTAATTGCAAACAGTAGCTTACCCTAAACAAAATGATATCAGATGGAGTGGATGTTCATCCAGGTGGCATAGAGGATCATCTTCGTCTAACCAAAAAAGGAAAAGAATATCAAACCAAGCTAGCTTGAAATTGATTTGTTGTCAGTCTCTAACACTCTGCATCTTAAACTTAACACTGATTTTTGCTTCAATACTTCATGCGTATGAGCTGATGATATGTTTTTTTCATGATGCAGTGTAAGGTTTGTATGCAAACTTTCATGTGCACAATATCAGATGTGAAGTTAACGACATGCTGAAGCAAAACATCCTAAGTCTGATCTGTATCGATGCTTTTCCGGCCTTAAAAGTTAAATGCAAAATAACAATTATATGATGTTTCCTTTATAGTGCCATGCTCTCATGTAAAAGCAAACTGGTTTTCATTGTTACTAACTTTGTGATGGAGGATGGATATATTAATATTTCATGTATAACCATCATGTCATGAAACCAATCCACATATTTAGAAAGAAGTATAATGAATATGATGATGTTAAATCTTCTTTATCATCGTCCCCCCTTCATAGGGTTGCATCAGGAAGGGCATCCAACGTAAAAACTTACCACTATGTTCACTATGTTCTTTATATGAATTTTGTACCATTTTAATTCCGATAAGAGTCAAATATGGTATATAATCTATGCCGCCAACCCCACTGGGACAAGGCCTATGATGATGATGATATTTCCTTTATCTTTTTGTCTCAAATTGAGTTTGTTTTTCCACGTACCAAGCAAAGTAGATCCATTGTTTGTAACTTACTTTTTTTTTTATTATTATCTGGCATCATTTGCATTTCATAAGTTCTTATGTCCACTGATAACTCTTGGCTGGTCATTTATTAAGGGGTGCTGGCCCTAGAATCCCAATTACCGACTCACTACTGGACTGGGCTGTGATGCTTTCTAATAGATCATTCCGGCCAACCTTTTTATGTATATACACGAACAATATTAAATCACTTCATTGTAAGTCCAACTAGTTAGGCTTGATCCTTGGGACACCTAATATGGCTTCCACGATTCTTATAATCAGACAGATATACAAGTGAACTTTACGGGTTCAAAACTAAGATATGGCCTGGTATAATATGTTTATAGGAATGAATCAGCCCTTCTGGTGGAAAGTCTCTTTAGTACATTCAACATTGTCTTTTCTTCCGTATTCTTGAACAAGCAATATCATGATCATGGTTGTTGTGGCCTATTATTTTTGGTTGATTGTCTTTTTCTTATCCTCTACTGAAGGGCATCCGGCGTAAAAACTTGCCACTATGTTTCTTTGTATAAATATTTGTACTATTTTTATTATGATAAGAGTAAAATGCGGTATATAATCTATGCCGCCGACCCTAGATAGCTTGAATAAGGCATATGATGATGATATAGTAATAGCTTGAGGTAGAATCCATGTCATTATAAAACATACTTAGGAGCTTCCCTGAAACAATTATACACATTCTTTTTTATTACTACATGGAGGAACTCTTTAACATCACCTAAAGTAGAAAAGGCAAAAGTTAAAAATTATATTTTTTGCGCGAAGGGCTAATTTATCGCAAAGAGACCTTTCGAAATTTACACTGATATCGTCATATCGGTTGTCTAAAAGTAACTAATTATGCAGATCTGTATTTATTACATTTGTGCTTCTGTCTCTTTAATTCTTCTGCTTATATTGTGCTAAGCATGGGGATGTAAAATCTTCTATAGTTTAAATATTACCATGATGCCGATCAGGTTCTGGCCAAGTATTTGTGTCAAGGTTCTAGAGATATTACATTGGTTGAAGTGCTCAGCGGTATTCTAGTTTAACAGCGCATATGGTTTGGTTTCATTGTTTAATGCATGACGAATTCAAACTACTAGATTATGAACTTTGAAATGGAGTTATCCACAAAATACTGAACAATTTAGATCATGAACTTTGGATTTAAAGTTAACATCACTGCCAACAAGGAAAAAAATATAATACATTCCGTCTTCACAAAGAAAGAATATTAATATTACTTGTTGATGACTTTGCTGTGCAATAATTGAGTACCATATGAACACAATTACAGTGAAATGAAATTAAATCCGGCCAAGAAGCACCATTTATGGCTTGCAGAGCATGCAGCAGTGGAAACTTTCTTACTCTGATTTCTTTTTCTTCTACATCACTCAACTCACATAAACAGGTTGGGAATGCAAGCACCAGTTTGTCATCACACATAACGACATTAATTTGGGACGGTAATTGCTAACCTTGCTCTCAAATCCTTCCTTAAGATTTTCCCAGATGGTGCTTTTGGAATCATTTCCACAAAGAAAACCCGCTTAATACGCTTGTAATACACGACCTGAAATTAGGAATATACGCAAAAATCAATATCCGTTTTTACTAATTGAAGGTCCTCAAATGTGAGAGTGGAAATTGCACTCCCATTTTCTCTCTTGAAAACACTGCAAGGTTAAAAATAAAAACTTGATTGATGTCAACTTATCCCACAGGCTACCTGTTTGCTGATGAATTGTTTGATTTCATCTTCCGTGATACTTGATCCGTTGGACATGACAACAACTGCCACAGGAATCTCTCCAGCCTTGTCATCTTTCATCCTACAACAAAAACGAAGTTCCTCAGTTTCCGAATTTCGTCCAAAATTAGTATGATAAATTATGCCATAAATAATAGGCAAAAAAATGGTGCCATAAGTAATAGGCGAAAGAATGGTAGATATTAGTACTCTCTCCGTCCGGAATTATTATCACCAGTATGCCATAAATTAGTTCATTTTGAAAAACCTTATGGTGATAATAATTCCGGACAGAGGAAGTAATAAATAATGGAGTTCCCCCAACTATTGCATAATCATGAAATCGTTTTCAGTGGATCCAGTGTTAATATGGCACTCACGGTACAACAGCTGCATCGGCAACATTGGGGTGGGTGAGTAGCATGGCTTCGAGCTCGGCTGGGGCGACTTGAAAGCCATTGTACTTGATGAGTTCCTTCAACCGGTCGACTATGAACATTTCATCGTCATCGTCTACATAGCCAATGTCGCCAGTGTGCAGCCACCCCTCCTTGTCGATTGTTCTTTGGGTTGCCTCTGGATCATTCAGGTAACCTTTAAAGCAAACCACGTTGTTAATAGCGATGTTTAAAAATGTTGGGTTCGAAGACTTTAAATCTTTGGAATCAATCAACATGAGTCTTATATATTAAATATTTGCATGTAAAATAAGTATTATTTATTCAATGCTAAGCTTAAATTAAGTTATACAAAAATAATAATTATTACATGATTATAATTAGATTTTTCTTTTGGTAACACATAATAACAGTTAGCTTAATATGCATAAGATTTTTTTTATTGATTAATATGCATAAAATTAGAATCTAATTAACGTAAGTATCTGATAGTTTACAAGAGCATTACATATACATAATCTTATCAGCGATGAAAGATCACAGTATTATACTCTTGTTGGAGTCTTTCGTATACTTGACTCAATTAAGAAAGAACGTGTCTAGCCCATGGAATGTCGTATCGGATATCGGTAAAATATCGGTCGGCCTAAGAGACGAAATATCGGAGATATATCGGAGATATATCGGAGATATTGCGTAAAAAAATATCGGTCGTCAAAAACTAGTTTTTATCATATATTTTCAAAATCTAACTTCTAAAATGAGTTATACTAATTTAAACAAAGAATAGATTTCAAAATATGCATAAAAGGATAGAAAACAAACATGAAAGTTTTTTTTTCCCAAAAAAAAAAAAAAAAATTTTTTTTCAAAATTTTTTTTTTTAAAAAAATATTTTTTTTTTCAAAAAAGGCCGATATATCGGTCCGAAACCGATATATCGCCGATATATCGGCGATATTTGGAAAAATTGGAAAAATCGATACTTAATGGTATCGGAGTATCGGTTTGTGTCCGATACCGATATATCGGCGATATATCGCCGATATATCGGCGAGCTGGCATTCCATGGTCTAGCCTGTCCAGCACCGTGGCCATAGCTTGCTGTGCCTAACATAATATATATATATATATAGCCTCATGTCCTAGCATAGTACATAGGCATGGAGCTATATACTACATTAGCACCACATGTACGATGGTCATGGGCATTTGGTCTGGCCACGAAAATATTTTTTATTTAATATTCTAAAAAATGTAATTTAACCCCCAAAATGTACAGACTGGAGTGAATGGAGTCTATGGACTAAGAAAAGTGGACTTATAAAACTCCAGCTAATTATAATGGATGTAATGCAGCGTCTTGCATTTCAGAGCAGATCGGCTACATGTATGTCCAAAGAATTTCCTCTGGACAGGAGCTCATTTGCCGCCACGTACCCCCATAAACGGGTCCTACCGATTTGGTTTTGAAAATCAGAAACAGAGTGCGCCGGATTGAGCAATTTATGGGGTACGTGACGGCAAATGAGCTCCCCCCCCCCCCCCCCGGTTCTGCAGGTTCGTGGACCATGAACAGTATTATACACAGCAGCTTGGTTCCAAATCAATAACCTAACATAGACTGACTAATAAGGCAACGGCGCCATTGATTTGGTGATCATGAGTGATCAATAGGAAGCCTCTATTAAAGAAATTTTTATCGGTAGACCTTCAAGTAAATGAAGATCAATAGATATAGAATGTTGGTTAGGTATTTAGCTATGTAGCAAACGATTACGTAGTATAACAATATTTCTATGAAAATGTCCCGGTCTTAGAACCACAATCGGACCGTGTATGGCTCTGTACGTATATCTAGGAAATTTGTCTATTGTAGGTGAACTGGATCAGGCCAGCCTTGGCCCTTGGGTTTCTCTCACTTCCCTGATCAGTGATTATCCTGCAACTGCAAGCCAGAAATGGCCTGCGAGAAAAGTAGGCATACCTTTCATGATCTGAGCTCCTCGAATGCAAATCTCTCCGGGCTGATTGCGGGAAAGTGACGCACCAGTCTCTGGATCCACTATCTTCATCTCCGCATTCCTCACCACTGTCCCACAGGAACCAGATTTGATCTCAACTGGCTCCTTAGCGAAGGCCAAACACATGGCTAACACTGGCCCTGCCTCTGTCATCCCATACCCCTGCAGCATAGTTTTCATTTGTATCGGTACTTTTATCCACAATTAGTAGTTCCCAAGTTGATTTATTAGACTTAATTTCCATCACCAACTGGGAATTTTTAAGTGCGCTTTTATTATGTGATAAGACCCTTTTTTTAGGTGATGTGGTAAAACCATCTTAAGCAAGTTAGATGAACCTAACACATTACTAAATATTGTTCAAATATTTTGTGGTGGAGTATAAGATTCACGTTGGCGTTGGAGTTGGTCAAGAACCGTTGGTAAGATAACGAAGTTCCTGTTTAAACAGAAATCTTTATTATATATTTTATATTCTAACACTTTATTTACGTAAAGGGTCGGCAAGCTACCTGGCCGAGCTTGGCATTGGGAAGCTTAGCTCTCACTGTATCCTCGAGCTCATTTCCCAGGGGCGCTGCACCGGACATGACCATCCTCACGGACGACAGGTTATAGTTGTCGAGTACAGGGCTTTTGGCAATGGCCACGACGATCGGCGGCACCATGGGCGCGACTGTCACCTTGTACTTCTGCACCAGTTCCATGAGCTTCACGATCTCGAACTTCTGCATGATGAGGAGGGCGGCGCCCACTCGGAGGCCGCAGAAGAGGACCGAGTTGAGTGAGTAAATGTGGAACAAGGGCAGGACGCAGAGCATCACGTCCCCGCTATGCAGGTAGAGGTTGGGGTTGTCCCCGTCCACCTGCTGGGCCACGCTTGTGACTTGTCCCCTGTGAGTTAGCATTACCCCCTTAGGCATCCCTGTGGTACCGGACGAGTAGGGCAGCGCCACTACGTCGTCTGGATTTATCTCCACACTCGGCAGGCTCGCCTCATCGGCTTCCGATAGCTCCGAGAAGTGCAAACAACCCAGAGGAGCTGTGTCAATGAAGACGATCTTCACGTCATGGTCCTCGGCGAGGTCCCGCACCTTGTCGACGTGACAGGCCTGGGTGATGACAAGGCGGGCATTGCACTCCCGGGCCTGCTTGGTGATCTCCTGCGGAGTGTAGAAAGGGTTGGCAGTGGTGGAGTTGGCCCCCCGGAAGGAGGCTCCGAGGAAGGAGAAGATGAACTCAGGTGAGTTGGGAAGGAGGAGCATGATGGTCTGCCCCTGCTGGACACCCAGCTTGTGGAGGCCCGCCGCAACTCTCCTGGCGGTGAGCTCGACCTCCCCGTATGTGTAAACCTCGCCGGTGTTTCCATTGATGATGCATGGCTTGGAGTGGTACATGTGGATGTTCTCGAAGCAGTAGGAATTAATGAAGGGGAAGATGGTCTGGGATTTTGATATATGGTAGTTTGGATCGAAATATGAGGTCCTCGGGTGACCCCATTGGAAGAGCTTCTCAAAAAGATCAGAAATGAAGTAGAAGGTGGAGAGTAGGGAGGAGTTTGGTCCTTGGAGTTCTGGGGGAGGATGTGTAGGGCAGCTATATATGAAGTAACTCAGAGAAGAGGATGATATGGGGCAGGAGGGTAATCAAGCAGAGGGTTGGTGAAGGGCCTTAAGGCTAGACTTGACTGGGGGTGGTGTTGGACTGGTGGTCTTCATCAGTCGTCGATCATACGAAATCGACGGCAGGCACGGACATAATGTATTCTCGGTCAAAACCGCGGCTAAAGCTTCACCACCAACAGATCCCATCTCTGGTGTTGGTGAGAGAGGTCTAATTTTGACTCGAGAACAATGCCACTCGGCAGAATCGGAAGCAAAATTATTTCACTACCCCAATCCTCAGCAAGGAGCAGACTCCGTTACTTCGCAGAACCATCCATACACACCTACCACGCCACACCCGCAGCCGCATTTTTGCATAATAATAGCATGTTAATCCCTCGAGTTTGCAATGTAGTTGTTTTGTTATTGTTAATTTACCATACTTAAACTGCTAATTCATTAACATTGTTACCAAGCTTTCTGTATGTCTTTTTCAAATAAAGTTGCAACTGTAGCTTCAATTACCCACTATGGTTGATATGAACTCAAATTATAATAGTCCTCACCTTAGGGTAGATGTTTTTTACTTGACACTTGAGCATACTAATATACATGTCGAGGGGAGAATTTTTTACTGAAGTAAAAGGTCAATTACTAGTCCAAAATATTGGGCAACCGTCTTTTAGGCCTACAAAGAAATGTTATTAGTTTGAGGTTCCATTTTTTTATGTTTATGAATTTTTTATTTTTATATTTGTAAAACTTGTTTTTTTTTTGTTGGCTACATTGTTTGGTTGTTGATGGCATTACTTTCTTTCCATACCTGCCCTTGCAAGGTTGACTTGGGAAACTTGAGCGGAGGAAAACGATAGGTTTGTTTTTTTGTATAATGGAAAATGATAGGTGTTGGCAGCGTTGAATGAGTATTGAGCATCTTTGTAAGCGTTTGCTTGCATGAACTTGATAAGAGTAGACCCAGGGCTGACAGTACCCCAGGGGGGAGCCTAAGTATGGAAAGGCTCCTTTATGATATCATTCATGTTCATGGGCTGACAAATTCTTGGGGGGGGGGGGGGGGGGGAGGGAGATGGAACGTGAAAATCATTCATGTCTCTTTGAAAGAAGTTTTGACAATCATATTCCTTTTGTTTTTTGAAGTGGATAATATTCCTCTAGTACAGTATAAATTTATCCATAATGGTTTCCGTCGACCCAACCAATTTCAGTTATTTTGTGTTCATGCTTCATATGATTACTTCATTATATAGGAATGTTTGCCTGATGTGCTTTTACACTTTGGATGGAGCTGATTTTTCACGTCCCAAACCCAAACGGCCCCTAATGTGCTTTTGAGAATGTAAGGATGCATTGGGTAAAGAAGCAGCTTCTTCTAAAGCTACATCTTCTAACCCTCCTCAAGAGGAGAATTTCGGGGAAAGCTGCTTCAAACAAAGTGATTTACATTCCCAAGTGCGCCCTAAGTGTGCTAAGGAGATGCGCACAATAATAGTTTGATACCATAGCTAGTTTAATACTCCCTCCATCCTAAAATAATTGCCACATTAAAAAAAATTGGGCAGTGTAAGTGTTAATTACTCTACCAATTTTTTAGAAGTGTGATTAATTCAATTACTTAGGATCCATTATTTATAAAGAAATAGATATTGATAATGATGTAGTGCATAGGATAAATGCACGGTGGGTAAAGTAGAAGGCAGCCTCGAGAGTTTTGTGTGATAGGTGTTGCAGCTCAAAGACAAGTTCTATTAAATAACCATTAAGCATGCAATACTCTATGGAATAAAGTGTTTGACATCAAAGAGAAGTCATGTAGAGAAGTTGAATATAATCGAAATAAGAATGCTAAAGTGGATGAGTGGGATAATTAAGAGCGATATGATTAGAAATAAATATATTTGTGAGAGTTTAGATGTAACTTATTTAGGGAAGAAGCTGAAGGAATGTAGGTTACATTAGTATAAACATATGCAAATAAGACCAATAGATGTCCATGTGAAAAGATTATAAAGGATGCATATAAATGATGTTAAAAGAATGAGAGAAGGCCTAAGAGAATTTAGATGGAGTTAATAAAAAAAATATGATTTTACTATCTCTTACAAAAGAGTTGACACAAAACAGGCCTGAATGGAGACGTAAGATCCATATCGCCAACCCAAGTACTTGAGAAAATGCGCTACTTGATTATGATTTTCATTATGAATGGAAAAAGAAACAAATCTTTATAAGCCACCCCTTCATTTAGTGAGGAAAAAAGAAAACACTTGGAATTTAAACCAAGTATGTCAACTGCACGGCACTTCTTAGTTTTTGCATCCAAGATTGGTCGCTCTTTTTCACAGGTATCACACTGGTACGATCCCAATGAGAAGTTATCTAACCAATCTAAGGTGGTACGTTAGATTTGACCATCAAATGAAAAAAGGATAGAAGTGACTAATATTATGAACTTATATTGTTTGGTGATTTTTTTTTGTGAGATACGTTTAGTCATAAAAGTGAGGTAAATGACCAATTTGCAGGGAGTAATATATGAATTAAAAAAAGGTTATATAACCCAAAATGATTTTTCTGCTTTAACTGCTCATTAACCTGGTGGCGAGGTCTTACTCCTGCATGGTCTTAGCTTAGATCATCTTTCGTCACTTCATTTGCATATTCTCACAACATAAAAAGGGAAAATGGTTTTTAAATATTTTTAGAATTTATTCTGCCAATTTTTAGGAGATTGCTCAACTAGCGTAAGTAACCTGTCGCCATTGTCTCCGTCAACATAAAACTAGAGGCAGGCAACAAATTAGGCAAGACCAAAGAAGGAACTTGATGCAAACATACGATTAAGGACGAATTGAAATGAACCTGCTCACTATGATACCAAACATCCACTGTACTGTTTGTTTAAGTCTAAAACAACATTCGGCAGCTGGAAACATGAGACAAGAATGAACGTGGAGAATGGAAAACGTACTTTTGAGCTTAATTTCTGGTTTCGGATTTCGTCAGATTTTGATCTCATCATGATTTGAGTTCCCTAGTATGGCATTTTGACAACAGGAAACTGTGGGCTGGCCTTTCATGGACGTTTTGCCTGAGGAAAACTAGATAAGCGACAACCCTTGGAGATATGGGTTTTTTTTACCAATTTTTGATAGGCATTTCTACTTCCCCAACAGCCAAGCTAGGTTACGGTTAATTACAATGTTCATTTTATTTATTTATTTTTATTCATACAATGTTTATTTAATAACTTAATGCAACATTGTTAAACTAAAGTAGAAATATGACGCTATATAGTTAGACCTGAAGAAGCATAGATAATGGAATAAAAATTCACTTGAGAAACAAACAATGGCATGTAGATGCCAACTGCCAGTTGAAATATGACGCGATATAGTTTTAGCTGAAGAACCGCATATAACGGCCATGTAACCTAAACACATTCCACTTGATATTTGACAACCTAAACCTAATTTACTGTAATGATATAATTTAACTAACAATTTCCAAATGGGTGAATCAGATGAGCGAGGAGAAAAATCAGAACTGCACTTTTTTCAGCGAATTCAGAATTATACTTTTGATGAACTTTGTACCCTTAAAGAATTTGCATTAAATATTATATCCTTTATCCAATGAAGTTCGTCTAGGTTTGAAAGAAGACAGGTCCAACTCTACATGGCCAGGTTTGCGCTTTCAAGACCATTTTGCTATACAGGGCCTATAGATTCCAATGAACTTCGCCCATTTTGTTTATGCACACGAGCCTCATTGTGGAGTAAATTTTAAGTGGATAGAGCTGTTTCCATGGCCCAAGCCAGTCTAAGGACGATTACGTCTAGAAGAAGCCCAACATCCGCTCCTTGTTGGCGGTTTGCTCGCCCCCATAGACAGCCGCTCGCAATCCACAGGCTAATGACCAAGTCAAAATGTGTTGATGCCGACTAGGAATATCCTCGGCCACTTTTGGCTTATCCAATGTCGAATTCCTTGACTTCTCCAATTGCGACCACTCCCACTGTCCCACAGCCCCATCTTGCCAAACTCTCCTGTTCAAATTTCACACCCTATGCAAGCTTTTGGCCTAGTCGTCTCTCACAAATTGTGCACCATAAGCTCATGACTATTGTGCTAAAATGAGCAAAAAAAATAAAAAAACTCAGGACGAAGTTTGGTCAGCCAGTTTGGGATCCAGTTGACTAATGTTTTTAGGTGGAAGCCTCTCATTTAATCATCTGTTTATTTGAGTACTCCTTTGGCATGGAATTTAGGCCCAAAGAAATGGAACCCACGTCACTCAGCTGGCCGTGAATCCTTCAAAGTTTTATATTACGTGTAGCAGCCAATTACACGGAACTCAGCCGGTATACGCTTTTCTTTTTCTTCCCTTCAGCTCCCCAGCAGCTTCTTGAAACCGTGTTGTTTCACTGCATATATATCTCCCTCACAAGCCTCAACTTCTGTAAATACGCCTCAAATCTTTTTTCTTCAACGAACTGCACAACGACCCACAACATCAGCTGATAATCATGGGAAGGGACTGGTTACTTGTAAGCAGGCTAAGGAGAGCCATTCAGAAGGTGAAATTCTTGCTCAACTACAGCGCGAACAAATGGCGGATCAGTGCGATGATAGGTTCATCCAGCCGGCGGCAATTGAGCTTCAAGGATCCTCCGGGTCTTCTTGATTGCACCATCGAGACTGACCAACTAGTTGATCCTGAAATGGGCCGATCGCCGATTGTCATTCAGAGGACTGCGAGCGATGATATCGATAGGAGGGCGGACGTGTTCATAGCCAACTTCTACGAAAGGATTCGGATGGAAAGACAAGTATCGCTCGAGCTTCGATACCTCAAAAGCAGTACTAGTTTGGAAAGGACTCTATCAGATTGAGGAAAATGCTTTTTCTGCTTCATCTTTGGTTCCCTTTGCCGATCGACAATTCTTTCATTGTTTTTTCTTTCTTTTTCTGTGGTTTAGAAAAGAAAAAGAAATCATTTTCAACATGTTTTGAACTACTTTTGATTTTTTTAATAATTAAGTCCGATGTAAATAATGTCGATGACGACCATGAATACATATAATTTTTCCAGTAATATTGTTCCTTCTGCCTCCAGGTAGTGTTTGCATGTGTGCGCCATATAGTGTATAAAGTTTTGTAACGAGCTTTGCATGTAATAGATTATTTCTTTGCTCTTCATATACTCCCTCCTTCCTGTCACTTTTAATAAATACAATTTTCTTTAATCATTTTTTACTTTATTTGAAGAAAACTGTATTGTAGTTGTATTTGAGTGCCATATAGTGTATAAAGTTTTGTGACGAGCTTTGCATGTAATAGACTAATTCTTTGTTCTTCATATACTCCCTCCGGCCATTTTAATAAATATAATCTTTTAATAGATGCATTTTTCTTCAAATGAACTAAAATATTTTAGTTCATTTGAAGAAAATTGTATCTATCAAAGAAAACTGTATTTATTAAAAATGATCGGAGGGAGTAATAACCTTCTACTTCTTGTTATCCTTTTGGTTCCTGGGAGTTTATGCGTATATGTGGGTAAGTATTAGACTAGTTAAAGGCTAGCAACAAACGGAAATGATGTGTTCATCGTCATGGTTAGAGTAGAAAGACCAATGCCACATGATACATAGACGGAAGTAGCTCTCTTAGGGCTTTTGGTTATATTCTTCTGTTTAACTCACAAACAAGTAAAACAGCGTACTCACAAATCAATAACTCAATTATGTGTTGTTGCTCAATTTGTTTTTCCTTATTCATGAGGAAAAATTACGTTTTAGTCTAACTTGCTAAAGTTTAACCACTTTAGTCCCCAGGACTAAACTGGTTAAACTTTAGAAAGTTACCTTGGACAATGACTAAAAGGGCATAACAAAGGGGCTAACAGCCCCTAACTTTCCTTCCAGTTGAAGGAGACGGAGCAGTTGGTGGCTGGGGCAGTCAAGGCGCACAAAACCCTATGACTGCCCCCTTCTTCCCCAACAGCTTTCTGCCCCTTTTTTCTCCGTCCGCCATGAAAGCCCCATAACCGAGCTCCAAAGACTTTCATCCGGTGGTTTTTTCAACTCCATTGAAGTTTCAAACCCAAGAAAGCTCTTGCGGCGAGCCCAGACTTCCACTTCTCCTTGTATCTGAGATGGCGGAAGTAATAGAAATAGCGGCAGCCACCTCCAGCAGCAACATTCCAGGCATCCAAAGTGAAGACGATGATGGTGGACAAATTGGCATAACCCAAACGGTGGTTGCAGACGAAGGTAGTAGACATACCGGCGCAACTCATACGGCAGAAAAATTGAAAGTAAGTAGGATTGTAGGAAAGCTACTCTTTTTCTTCTCATTTGATCTGTCTGGTCATTGTTTGAATGTCTAAGTAGCGATAATAGGTCGAGTAGCTTAAGTTATGAACTGTAAAAGAGGTCGTGATAATCCCTATATAGATATGTTGTGATGACGAAGTTATAATTTGTATAATAGGTTGTGGTCATGTATAGATAGGTTGTGATGACTTATAGATGTGTTGTGATTGAATGTTATATTATCGCTTGTTGTGATGGCATGTAACTTCAGTTGCGATGTCTATTAGCTTCAGTTGTGATGAATGTTGTGATTCAGTTGTATTGGATTAGAATTTGGTTGTGATTGTTGTAATTAATGTTGTGATGACTGTTGGCATGAGTTGTGATGCTATGTTGTGACAGCGCTGCTATGTAAGTTGTGACCTATGTTGTATTCTTCTTATTTATTTTGCAACTTCGGGATGAAGCAGGCAAGCTTAAAATTTTGGTCTGCTACTGTGGGAGTATTGAATCCAGCCCCGGTGGAACTGTGAAGATAGTTGGAGGTAAAAGCACGGCGTTGTCACTAGAAGAGGATAAAACTTTGAGTTCATTTGTGGAAAAAATTGCTGATGCCTTTAACGTTCCTCCCAACAATTTGAGTGTTGCATACTTGTACCCCGATGTGTATGAGTTGACTTTCTTGATATCCGATAAGGGAATGGCTGACTTTAGAGAGTTATTCCGTGGAAGATTTTGTAAGGTGCTGGTGACCCATGATGGATATCAACGACCATTCATGAGTTCTCAGGATAGTGTGTACTAGTGCAAGGTTAATCCTCTTCCCACCAGTGGTAGTAGTCAGCCAACACCACTACGTTCGAGAGTTTGGGATAACAACTTGGTAGGGGTTGTGCAGCATTTTAAAGACCAAGTTGAAGTTAGGAAGGCATTGAAACAACTCTCTATTGCTAAGAACTTCTCTTTCAAGTATTTGAAGAACACGAAGCGTCGGGTTATGGTGTCATGTAGGGTTGAAGGTTGCCAGTGGAAAGTGAATGTGAGCTTGGAGCAAGCTTCAGGTTTGTTTGTGGTGAATATGAAAAACTTCATACATGTGCTGGAGGGGTAAGGAAAAAGTATCACCCTCATGGTTCACAAAACTTGGTGTCGGAGCTCATTTCCAGTAAGATAAAAGATACATCATCGTATTCCACATCTGAATTGGTAAAAGATTTACGAAACTATGGGTTGAGCATCTCATATCAGAAGGCATGGCGTTCTAAGGAGGTTGCCCTTAATTCTTTGTTTGGCGATTATAAGGATTCTTACAACGACATCCCTTGGTATTGCAACAAAGTAGTGGAGACAAACCCGAGGAGTATAGTGAAGTATGAGGTTAATCGAAGAAACAGGAAGTAGTGAAGCATGCATTCAAGGGTTCCAACATTGTCGGCCATTGCTTTTTCTTGATGGGGCTCATCTTTATGGGAAGGCAAAGGGGACTCTTCTGCAGCCACTGTAGTTGATGGAGGTAACCACATCTTCCCCTTAGCCTATGGAGTTGTTGATAATGAAACTAAAGATAATTGGTTGTGGTTCTTACAACATGTGCGACATGTAGTTGGCTTTGCAAGGGTATTCACATTGGTATCCGATAGGGACAAAGGGCTGCTCGAAGCGGTTGCAAAGGTGTTTGGGGACGGATTCCATGGCTATTGTGTGCGACACTTAGAGTGCAACTTACTGAAGACAGGTTTGAAAGGGCACAAGGTTAAAGGAACAAAAAAGGCAACAAAAAAATAAATTGCGTACATGATTAATGATGTTGCAAAAGCAAGTGATATGCATGGCTATCACGTTGCATTAACTCACCTCAAGCATTCTTAAGGAGCATATGATTGGGTCATGGCAAATCAACCTAAGAATTGGTGCAACGCCCTCTTCCAAGGTGAGAGATATAACCACCTTTTAAATAACACTGCTGAGACTTTCAATAAATAGGTCAAGCCAGAGCATGACATGCCAAATTCTTACTTTGCTTGATGGCATTCGGATGAAGATAATGATCAAGATGAACGAAGCGAGAAGGGCGAGTAAGAACTGGGATTCTTACCTGATTCCAGAAGTCAACGACCGGCTCAATGAACTGACCAACCAATCTTGGGGTTTATTGGTTGCAGAGAGTAATGAGAATGTGGTGGAGGTGGTTTCAGAGGAAGGACATTTAAGGATGAATCTCACTGACCTCACTTATACTTGCAGGATGTGACAAATTGAAGGTACGCCGTGTATCCATGCATGCGCTGCCATATCTGCCAATGGAGGATCACCAGTGTATGCTTATCGAGGGGATTATTGGACTACTCAGTGCTATAAGTACACATACAGTGAAACAGTTTTCCTGATCACCCATGATTACAAGTCGGTATGTGCAAAGCTACCTGTGGGAGAGCATCTCATCCTTCCACCAAAAACCAAGAGGCCAAGGGGGAGGCCGAAGACGAAGCCCTATCCGTCACAACCATTAAAATGGAAACGTCAATTTAGATGCAGTCGTTGAAACGGCCTTGGGCATAATCGAACTTCATGCGTGCAACCAATCAACGTGGATTGAGAGAGTACCTTTGAATTTTATTTATGTAATGAACTTAATCCCTATGATGACATTCGGTAGAACTTCATTTTTATGGCTTGTAATGATAATGTTTACATTACTTTGTAGTTTGTAGAATAAATCATGTCGTAACTGCATATTACAACGCAATCACAACTGCAACACAACCTGCTATCACAACATGCATTAATCGCCACAACTCAATCACAAGGAATGAAGAAGCTACGGGAAATTACTGTATGTGGCAGCAGCAAACTTATCGCAATGCAATCACAACGTCAACACAACCTACTTTCACAACATATATAAGTCGCCACAAGTTAATCACAACGTACGAAGAAGTTACTGGAAGTTACTGTTTGTGGTAGCAGCAAGCCTATCCCAATGCAATCACAACCTCAACACAACCTTCTATCACAACATGTATAAATCGCCACAACTCAATCACAACGACTGAAGAAGCTACGGGAAATTACTGTGTGGTAGCAACAAGACTATCGCAATGCAATCACAACGTCAACACAACCTGCTATCACAACATGTATAAGTAGCCACAACTTAATCACAATGCACGAAGACGTTACTGGAAGTTACTATTTGTGGCAGCAGCAAGCCTATCCCAATGCAATTACAACCTCAACACAACCTGCTATCACAACATGTATAAGTCGCCACAACTCAATTACAATGCACGAAGAAGTTACTCGAAGTTACTGTTTTTGGCAGCAGCTAACCTATCCTAATGCAATCACAACCTCAACACACAATGCACAAGTCATCACAACCCTCAAGGACACCTGCTATCACAACATGCATAATTTACCACAATTCAAAGTCATCACAACAATGCATAAATCATCACACAATGCAATCACAACCTCAAGGCAACCCGCTATCACAACATGCATAAGTTATAACAATTCAAAGTCATCACACCAATGCATAAGTCATCATAATAATAGAATCACAACCTCAAAGTCACCACAATTCAAAGTCATCACAACAATGCATAAGTAATCACAATAATGCAATCACAACCTCACGGCAACCCGCTATCACAATATGCATAAGTTACCACAATTCGAAGTCATCACAACAATGTATCAGTCATCACAATAATGCAATCACAATTTCAAGGAAACCCGCTATCACAACATGCATAAGTCACCACAATTCAAAGTCATCACACAATGCACAAGTCATCACAACCCTCAAGGAAACCCGATAATCCAACATGCATAAGTTATTACAATTCAAAGTCATCACAGCAATGCATAAGTCATCACACAATGCAATCACAACCTATGACACGCAGAAGTCATCACAATTCAAAGTCATCACATAATGCACAAGTCATCACAACCCTCAAGGAAACCCGATAATCCAACATGCATAAGTTATTACAATTCAAAGTCATCACAATAATGCATAAGTTATCATAATAATGCAATCACAACTTCAAGGAAACCCGCTATCACAACATGCATAAGTCACCACAATTCAAAGTCATCACACAATGCACAAGTTCTCACAACCCTCAAGGAAACCCGATAATCCAACATGAATAAGTTATTACAATTCAAAGTTATCACAATAATGCATAAGTAATCACACAATGCAATCACAACCTCAAGGAAACCCGCTATCACAACACGCATAAGTTACTACAATTCAAAGTCATCACACAATGCAATCACAACCTCAAGGAAACCCGCTATCACAACATGCATAAGTTACTACAATTCAAAGTCATCACAACAATGCATAAGTCATCACACAATGCAATCACAACCTCAACGAAACCCGCTATCACAACATGCATAAGTTACTACAATTCAAAGTCATCACAATAATGCATAAGTCATCACACAATGCAATCACAACCTCACCGAAACCCGCTATCACAACATGCATAAATTACTACAATTCAAAGTCATCACAACAATGCATAAGTAATTACAATAATGCAATCACAACCTCACGGCAACTTGTTATCACAACATGTATAAATTAGTACAATTCAAAGTCATCACAAAATACATAAGGCATCACAATAATGCAATTACAACTTCAAGGAAATCCGCTATCACAACATGCATAAGTTACCACAATTCAAAGTCATCACACAATACACAAGTCATCACAACCCTCAAGGAAACCCGCTAATCCAACATGTAATTCAAAGTCATCACAACAATGCATAAGTCATCACACAATGCAATCGCAACCTCACGGTAACCCGCTATCACAACATGCAGAAGTCATCACAACTCAATCACAATGAATGAAAAAACTACTGTAAGTTACTGTATGTCTCAGTAGCAAGTCTATCGCAATGCAATCACAACCTCAACACAACCTGCTATCACAGCATGCATCAGTGACCACAACTCAATCGCAACGAATGAAGAAGCTACTGGAAGTTACTATATGGGGCAGTTGTAATTCTATCGCAATGCAATCACAACCTAAACACAACCTGCTATCACAACATGCATAAGTTACCACAACTCAATCACAACTATGTATAAGTTATTGGAAGTTACTGTATGTGGTACCAGCAAGCCTGTCGCAATGCAATCACAACCTCAACACAACCTGCTATCACAACATGTATAAATTGCCACAACTCAAAGTCATCACAAATTAAGGTATTGAAAGTCTATCACAACTTAATCACAACATCATGTGTCGTCAAACCCAAAATATATCACAACCTATAGCACCAATCTAACGCAACCTCATATGTCTATCACAAGTTACTTACATCACCAGCATAATATCAAATGTAACCTCGCCATACTAACATCACATATTCATATCAAAACGAATCAAGTCTATCACACAATTGGTATATAGCCCTCGATCTTGGAGACTACGTACCACACCAACCATTTTCTAAACTTTTTGACGTTGAACCTTTGAAGCTCATCGTCGAGCGCCTTCTTCAACAAATAGTAGCACATGAAAACTCCACAATCATCACTGTTGCACTGGGTCTCCACCACTTTTGTCTTCCATTTTTCCCATGCTCCTTCCTCAAAATTGACTTTCATGACATATTTAGAATGCCGCCTCATAGCCTTGAAGAACAAGTTGATTTCATTAGCAACATTGGGTCTAGTATTCACACTATTATATATAAAAGCTTTCTTTTGCTCTAGCCTGAATTCTATCAAGCACCAATGTTTGTCTTTAAGCACAGGCAGCATCCACTTCTTGCAGCGTAATGCATTATACCCATTTGGTCCTCTCAACCCTGCACTCATCTCCCGATGCCACTCTCTTATAGGGTACAACGCTTCTGTATCGCCATCCAGATCGGGATGCGCATGCCTCCAATCTTCATACTTTTTCTCTTCTGTTGCGCAGAAAGACTGCATAAACGACATTATGTCAGTTAGTCCACATCACAACATATGTAAATGATTGATTGATTTTTCTAACTATTTTTACTCGCAATCGCACGAGACTACGTATAGTCTAGTGGTAACGAGGTCGAACCCAAAGGACTTGGACTGATTCAACTTAATTCTAATGAAAGATTTGATTTTTATGAAACTAGTTATAACAGAATGAAAAGTTCTAATTCTAACAAAGCAATGAAATTTATGAGAAAATAATATGATGAGAAATATACTAAGACTTCGAATCCACCCAAACCAAATGGCTATCCTCTCCGTTAAACCCGTACAATTCTAAGTGATCAATTACCCGTGCCCCTCTCGAAGTCACGAATAATCGTAATGTATGCAGCCCTCTCGAACATGCAACTAAACAATTAAATCTAACTTAATTAATCTCCCTCTCTCGAGCAAAGATCAATCATAAAAATGCAATTTTTATTCAATTAATACATTGGAATTCGCTAAGATCTCTCGAACATTAACAAACCCTTAACTAACAATTACTCTACCCTCTCTCGAGCAACAGAATAATCATAGCAAAATAATAAGCATATGGAATAAAAATCACAACTTTAGAATTGCAAATAAGTATTGAGAGTCAAACAATCAGCAGGGCTTCATCTAATCTTAGTACAATGAAATTTAGCTAGACATGAAAATAAGGGAAGAAAAAGCCTGATTCGTCGAATTGGTCATAGGAATACTGTTCACCGAAGGACTGTAGCAATTTCGAAACACTGTAGTAATTTCACTGTTCACTGTTCACTATTCACTGTAGCACTATTCATCATCTTCTCCGGCGGACTCGTACTGTAGCAGTTCGAAACAGTGTGCAATTCGTCCAAAAAAATCAGTTCTTTCTCCCGGCGTTCTGCTCCTCCTTCTTCCTCCTGTTGCTCCGGCCAAAATTCCGACGGAATCCGGCCAAAATCCCGGCGGTCGCTCTGTTTTTCCTGTCGGCTGTTCTGCTCTGTGTTTTCTGTCAACCTCTCTTCCGTCGGCCCTCTTTTGCTTCAGTTTTATAGCTTCTCGTCCTTTCCTAATTGAAGAATCAGTCCTAATTTATCCCAAATCGAAAAGCTTCCAAATCGAGCGTGTTCTTCCGTTTCCAATTGAGACACCCACCGCCGTCTTCGTCCATCGCCGTCGTCAACCTCGCCGGCAAGCTCGCCGCCTTGATCGTCGCCGTTTCTGCGTCTTCCCGATCGTCGTCTCAGCTCAGCCATGGCCGCCGTGAAGACCCATTCCGTCGTCTGAGCTCGAGCAGAACCATCGCCTGAGTTCAGACCACCGTCGCTCCAGTCCATTTCAGCCCCTTCTCTGGCGTCGCCCCAGCTCCGGCCTCCGTCCTCGCCCAGCTCCGGCGAAAACAGAGCCTCGTTCTGTTCTGAAACAGACGGGCCCGAGCTCGAGCTTCGGCTCGGGACGGGTTTTTTTTTTATTTTTTATTTTATTTTAACTGAACCGGCACTGAACCAGCCGGTTCAGCGCACTTTTTTTTTCCTTTTTTTTTTTTCTTCTTCTTTAAAACCCGTCGTCATAATCTCAGCCGCCGGATATAATCTGAACGGATCTTCTCTTTCATTGTGTCTCTTTCGCGCGCGATATTTCAAATGATCATAACTTTTTCATCAGAACTCCGAATTGCGAACAGTCAGTGGCGTTGGAAAGCTGACTTCGTGTACTTTAACATGAAGCTTAAATCAGTCCCATCAGAGATATGCAATTGAAGTTGTAAATATTCAATCATTAGAGTCGCGTTTTATCCCATTTCTGCGTTTTGCTCTCGTTTCCTACAAAAACCAAAAACTATATTAAAGTAGCAATAATTCTAAACAAATACTAGCAGAAATATAAGTTTAAGAGATAATAAAATGCATATTTCATGTACATATCACACCCCCAAACCTAGATTTTGCTAGTCCCTAGCAAAACAAAACAAAATAAAATCAAACAAACTAATGAACTAATGCATAAAAATAAACACCACTTTCGTAGGGAACACGATTGCATTGAGCATATGCAACAAGCCGTTAAACCTCTAGGTGTCCCTAGTAGGACGAGTGTTGTCTCGTGAGGGTTTGCAGCCATGCTACCCACAAACATGTATTTATGGAAGTAACCTAATTAACCTAAATGTAAAAACAAATCAAAAACACTGCAAAACAAACAAACCTATTATCCCTTCAAATGCAGACTACAATGCTTAAGAGAATTAACCACACGTACTTGGTTCATAATCAACAGGAATATAGAAGCCCTCAAGTAAGTGGTTTTATTCCACACTTTCATCTTGGAAATTTCTGCTCAATATGATATAGCATTATAATGTAAATAGTAAAAGTGTAGAACATTGTAGCAATACATTCTAAATTTCTGTCTTACACATATCCAGTGTTACCCATTAACCAAAGAACATCAGAATCTACGTAGTCATCCCAATCTTTAGGTTCATGATAGCACAAATCTGCGCGCCTCATTCGGGTCCAACATTCTAGATTTGAGAGGATAATACACCACAGACTTTTTTTTTTTTTTGCTAGGACTGTGTAAGGCCTGACTTCAAGATGCTTAGGTTTAGCAATGACTCCCAGCCAGTTTGGCTTAGGGCATTAGGTTTTAAGAGACCGCTTCGGGCCTGAGCATCAGCCTAAGTTAATCCTATAAAGTCAAGCAGCCCCTTTCTTTCATTTTGTTTCCATTTTTTTTTCACATTTTCATTTTATTTTCAGCATTCATATTTTCAAGCAATCTTTATTCCGTCCAGGTTGTATTATACTCTCAACCTATTTCCGGTTCCAGCCCTTGCCATAGCCAAGTAAATGGTCTATCATGATCTTTTAAGCTCAAAGGACAACCACACATCATCCAATGACTCTGACTAAAGACATCCCACTGAAGATTAGTATTCAACAAATCTCTAGAGGGTATTACTTTATGTACTAGTGTGTGTGAGTGAGTTTTCTTAGCTCAAGCACAGGTTCCAAGAGGACTGTAATAGAAAGATATGCTCAGTTAAGTTCTCTATCCTCCAGTATACTTACTCACACTTCCAATGTAAATTAATCTCTTAAGAATTGTAAAATGCATCATCACGGGATAAGCTATCAAAACCTATAAAAATACTAACAAACAACCTAAAAACTATCTTTTTTCAATTTTTTTTTTCATAGTTTTTAATTTTTTTTTTCAAAAGCAAAAACATATGATAAACACTTCTTTTCTACACCCCCAAACCTAAACTAGACATTGTCCTCAATGTTGACCAAAATGATACTACAATGAAGAGTAAAAGAAAAGGAGTGGGGAAGGAAGTCACCTGAATGGAGAGCCTCATGGTAGATGTAAAGCATGAAATACATAAGCGAAGAATGAGGAGATAATATAAATATGGAAAAATTAAATACACCCCCAAACCTCGACGGTAGCATCCCCACATAGGTAATAAAGAACCTACAATAGCAAAAACAAATAGAAAACAAACAAGAACATAAAATTTGGGTTGCCTCCCAAGAGCGCTAAGTTTTACGTCTTCAGCCAGACCACGACCTTCAATTCACTCAGGGGTAGGTGGGTCGTCCAAGGGATAGATGATTTCCTGGTCAAAATTGTCTTCTAAGTACGGTTTTAATCGTTGACCATTAACTTTGAAGGTACTGCTATCCTTTGGGTTTTGAATTTCTACTGCGCCATAGGGGAATACTTGTTTCACAATGAATGGTCCCGACCAACGAGAACGGAGTTTCCCAGGAAATAGATGCAATCGTGTATTGTAGAGCAAAACTTTTTGATCAGGTTGAAAAGACTTTCTTAAAATAGCGTTGTCATGAAAAAGTTTAGTCTGTTCTTTATAAAGTTTTGCACTCTCATAAGCATCGAGACGCATCTCCTCCAATTCATTGAGTTGCAATTTGCGTTCGGACCCTGCTTTATGCATATCAAAATTCAAAGCCTTGATTGCCCAATATGCACGATGCTCTAACTCCACTGGTAAGTGACAAGCTTTTCCAAAAACGAGTCGATAAGGTGACATACCAATGGGAGTCTTGTACGCAGTCCTGTAAGCCCACAAAGCATCATTTAAGCGCAAGGACCAATCTTTCCTATCGGGTCTAACAGTTTTCTCAAGAATCTTTTTAATCTCCCGATTAGACAACTCTACCTGACCACTTGTTTGGGGATGATATGGAGTAGCAACCTTATGGGTAACAGAGTACTTCCGTAGTAAGGCTTCAAAAGGTCTATTACAAAAGTGAGTGCCTCCATCACTAATAATTGCTCTTGGGATCCCGAAGCGACAAAAAATGTGATCTTTCAGAAATTTCACCACAACCTTATGATCATTTGTCTTAGTTGCAATTGCTTCAATCCATTTAGAAACATAGTCTACTGCAACTAAAATATAAAGGTGTCCAAAGGATTGTGGGAAGGGTCCCATGAAATCAATTCCCCAAACATCAAAGAGGTCCACCACAAGAATGGGTTGGAGAGGCATCATATCTCGTCGAGAGATAGATCCTAACCTTTGACATCTATCACAAGATTTGCAGAACTCATGAGCATCCTTAAACAAGGTTGGCCAATAGAATCCACTCTGCAAAATCTTGGCAGCAGTTTTCTTGCCTCCAAAATGTCCCCCGCATGCTTGAGAATGACAAGAATGTAAAATACTATGAAACTCATTCTCAGGCACACATCGCCTAATTACCTGGTCTGAACATATTTTAAATAGGTACGGATCATCCCAAAAATAAGATTTAACCTTAGAAAAGAATAAATCTTTGTCATATTTTGTCCAATGGGATGGAATCTGACCTATGGCAAGGTAGTTCACAATGTTGGCAAACCAAGGTGTTTTAATTTGGGAGATGGAGAACAATTGTTCATCAGGAAAAGAATCATGTAGTGGCTCTTCATCTTTAGATGTTTCAACAAGGATTCTAGAGAGATGATCGGCTACTACATTCTCAACACCTTTCTTATCTCGGATTTCATAATTAAATTCTTGTAAGAGTAAAATCCATCTTATCAATCGAGGTTTGGTGTCTTTCTTGGATAAGAGATGTTTTAATGCAGCATGGTCGGAGAAAATGATAATTTTAGAACCTAAAAGGTAGGATCTAAATTTATCTAAGGCATAAACGACCGCTAGAAGTTCCTTCTCCGTAGTGGTGTAATTCAGTTGGGCATCAGACAGGGTCTTACTAGCATAATATATGACATGAGGAACCTTATTCACTCTCTGACCTAGGACAGCACCAATGGCATAGTCGGACGCATCACACATGATTTCAAAGGGAAGAGAGTAGTCAGGGGGCTGAATGATAGGTGCAGTAGACAATAAGGTACGAAGAGCATCAAAAGCTTGCCTACATGCATCATCAAACACAAACGGCACATCTTGGGCTAGTAAATTGCTCAAGGGGCGAGCAATCTTACTGAAGTCTTTAATGAAGCGCCTGTAAAATCCTGCATGACCAAGGAACGACCTAATTTGTTTCACCGAAGATGGTGGTGGTAGATGAGTGATGAGATCGACCTTGGCTTTGTCGACTTCAATTCCCCTTTTTGAGACTACATGTCCCAAAACAATTCCCTCTTGCACCATGAAATGGCTTTTCTCCCAGCTCAAGACAAGATTTTTCTCTTCACAACGCTTGAGAACTAATGACAGATTATGGAGACATTCATCAAATGATGGACCAAATACAGAGAAATCGTCCATGAACACTTCTAAAAAGTTGTCAACCATATCAGAGAAGATGGCTAGCATGCACCGTTGGAAGGTGGCAGGTGCATTACATAGCCCAAAAGGCATTCTTCGGTAAGCAAAGGTACCGAAGGGACAGGTAAATGTAGTCTTCTCTTGATCTGCCGGAAATACTGGGACTTGATTATATCCAGAGTAACCATCAAGAAAACAATAGAATTGTTGACCTGCTAGTTTCTCTAAGATTTCCTGAATGAAGGGTAATGGAAAGTGGTCTTTTCTAGTTTTTGTGTTCAATTTTCTATAGTCAATACACACTCTCCACCCAGTAGTTTCGCGGGTTGGGACTAACTCCCCATCAGAGTTTTTCTTCACTGTGATGCCAGACTTTTTAGGCACGACTTGTATTGGGCTGACCCACTCACTATCAGAGATGGGGTATATGATACCCGCATCGAGCAGTTTCATAATTTCTTTCTTGACCACATCCCTCATGTTGGGATTCAATCTCCGTTGATTCTCTCTTGAAGGTTTGGCATCATCCTCTAAATGAATTCGGTGCATACAGACTGAAGGATCAATGCCTCTTAGATCAGCTACAGTCCACCCTATGGCTCTCCTATGCTGAATTAGAATCCTAAGCAATTGACTCTCCTGGCCGCTAGACAAGCTAGATGAAATGATAACAGGGAGAGTATCAGTAGGACCTAGAAAAACATACTTGAGTGAACTCGGAAGTGGTTTTAACTCAAGTTGAGGAGGAGACTCAATAGAAGGTTGAAGTGATGGACTGGGAGATATTGGTAAAGGCTCTACTCTATTTCTAAAAGGAAAAGAGTCATGATAGGGAGGAGAAGTTGACATCACATGAATTTCTTCAACGGGTGGTTCTATGTCAGAATCCTCTATCCCTAAATAGAGTAGAGTAGGATCTTGAGCATCAGACATGAGCTCATTCAAGAGTGTCTCTTCCATAAGGTCATCAATTTCATCAATAAAAGAGCACTCTTGTTCACTGTCAGTGGCTCCTTGGTTTGAAGCTTGAAACACATTGAGTATGATCTTCATGTTTCCAAAAGACATCTCCATCATTCCAGATCGACATTGGATACATGCATTGGCCGTTGCTAAGAAAGGACGGCCTAAAATGACTGGAATGGTGTGAGAAGCATGAGACACAGGTTCCATGTCCAAAACCAAGAAATCAACTGGAAAGAAGAATTTTGCAACCCCAACTAAAACATCTTCAAGAAGGCCACGGGGTTTTCTAATGGATCTATCGGCCAACTGCAGAGTTGCCGATGTTGGTTGCAAGTCTCCCAAACCTAATTTCTCGTATACTGAGTAGGGTAAAAGGTTGACACTAGCACCTAAATCTAAAAGAGCCCTGTTAATAATATGGTCACCGATGACGCATGAAATAGTAGGCGTGCCAGGGTCTTTAAATTTCTGTGGTGTGTCATGTTTCAGAATGGAACTGACCTGCTCAGTAAGGAAGACCTTTTTAGAAATGTGAGTCCTAGACTTCCTCTTTTGGGTGCACAAGTCTTTGAGAAATTTAGCATAGGCGGGTACTTGCTGAATGGCTTCTAGGAGTGGAAGATTGATCTTAACTTGTTTGAAAGTTTCTAGTACTTCATCCATCCTAGCTTTGTTCTTATTGAAAGGGGAAGGCATGTCTAAGCACTGAGGAAATGGAGCACGGGGTACATAAGGTACCTCTTGATTGGCTTGAAACTTGGTCCCTGAAGAGAATTCAGAAGGAGAAACAGTGTCCTTCTGTTTTGGTTGACCTGAATTAGGTAGTATCTCTACAGTTTCATCAATCTCTGGATTGCTTTCTTTTCCCTGATCCTTATCTTCTCTCATATTAACACTAACCCGATTTTCAAATTGTTTCCCACTCCGCAGGGATGTTATAGCTTGAACATGTTCATTGGAAGTAGTTTGTTGTTCCAGCATAAACTGACCCTTTGGGTTGTTCATTGGTTGACTAGGCAACCGACCCTCTTCCCTCTTACTCATTGAATTAGCTAATTGGCCAATCTGAGATTCTAGTTTGGCGATAGATTGAGTATGAGAATGCACAAGTTGAGCTTGTGATTGTGCTTGGGCTTGAATACTCTGTAGAGCAGACAAGACTTTATCCTCAAATTCTGAATTTCTAGAGGGTTGTGAAAATTGGGAGGGCATGGTAGCTTGTTGAAAACCTGGTGGGTTATTTTGAAAGTTGGCTCTTTGGGGTGGAGTAAAAGGAACACCCTGGTTCGGTGGACGCCAGGAAAAATTTGGGTGATTCCTCCACCCCGGGTTATATGTGTTGGAGAATGGATCATTGCCTGTTCGAGCATAAGTTTGAGCAGCATTGACATGCTCTTGAACGAGCTCTGGGAATTGTGGGGCAGATGGGCACTCTAAGATAGAATGCATGGGACTTAAGCATAGAACGCATGCTTCTTGAGTGTGTGCAAGAGTTTGTGACTTTAGGCTCAAGATTTGATCTATCTTCCTAGATAATGTAACAACTTGGTTAGAAAGATCATCTGTTTGTTTCACTTCATACATTCCACCTTTAGAGAGGGTAGAAGAAGAAGAATCATTTAAATTCCTATTAGCCATCGTATGTTGCAACGAATTTTCACTCAAGTTTTCAAAAAGTTCCCACGCTTCATTTTCATTTTTTAACAGGAAAGTGCCTCCACAGGAAGCATCTACAAGATGACGATTCTGATCCGTCAATCCTCTATAGAATCTCTGCACTAATTGCCAACGAGGTACGGCATGATGAGGACACTTCCGCAGAAGGTCCTTGAGTCTATCCCAGCTCTCATGGAACTGTTCAGAAGGCTGTTGGGTAAAGGTAGTGATGGCATCTCTCATTTGGTTGGTTTTACCTATGGGAAAGTATTTCTTTAGGAAATCTTGTTGCATTTTTGCCCAGGAGGTAATGGATTCGGGTTCTAGAGAGTAGAGCCATTCTTTAGCCTTATCCTTAAGGGAGAATGGGAATAGTCTCATTCTTACCGCATCATCTGTAAGATTGTTCAATTTAAAAGTTGTACAGATTTCTAAAAACTCATCCACATGCCTATATGGATCTTCGTGATTTCGCCCATGAAATGATGGTAGCATCTGTATTATGTTGGACTTAATCTCGAAGTTACCAGCTGTTGCAGCCGGTACTCGAATGCAGGACGGAGATATATAGGCATTTGGAGTGTAGTACTCTTTCAGAGTTTTCATGTTTTCTTCTGCCATTTCAGGCAGAGGGTGGGTGATACTTAATTGGCCTCTTTGGTTTTGTCGAAAAGTTCTCTCAATTTCACTGTCAAAGGCCTCCAAGTCTTTACCCAATGACCTACGCCCTTGCATAAACTAACCACGCAAACAAAAATAAAATAACTAAAATCACGCAACACCTAAAGTGAACTAAAAAAAAAAAGAGGTAATAGATGACAAACAGTGGGAAAGGATGGCCTTTCCGCGTTGGCGAGAAATCCACGTGTCGCTTTTTACCTCTGCAGTGCGATTCCTACAAAGACAAGAAAATAATATTAAAATCCTACCAAGAAAGGTCTAAACTAATTAGAATTAAATTAAACCGTTACCAAGTCCCCGGCAACGGCGCCAATTGATTGATTGATTTTTCTAACTATTTTTACTCGCAATCGCACGAGACTACGTATAGTCTAGTGGTAACGAGGTCGAACCCAAAGGACTTGGACTGATTCAACTTAATTCTAATGAAAGATTTGATTTTTATGAAACTAGTTATAACAGAATGAAAAGTTCTAATTCTAACAAAGCAATGAAATTTATGAGAAAATAATATGATGAGAAATATACTAAGACTTCGAATCCACCCAAACCAAATGGCTATCCTCTCCGTTAAACCCGTACAATTCTAAGTGATCAATTACCCGTGCCCCTCTCGAAGTCACGAATAATCGTAATGTATGCAGCCCTCTCGAACATGCAACTAAACAATTAAATCTAACTTAATTAATCTCCCTCTCTCGAGCAAAGATCAATCATAAAAATGCAATTTTTATTCAATTAATACATTGGAATTCGCTAAGATCTCTCGAACATTAACAAACCCTTAACTAACAATTACTCTACCCTCTCTCGAGCAACAGAATAATCATAGCAAAATAATAAGCATATGGAATAAAAATCACAACTTTAGAATTGCAAATAAGTATTGAGAGTCAAACAATCAGCAGGGCTTCATCTAATCTTAGTACAATGAAATTTAGCTAGACATGAAAATAAGGGAAGAAAAAGCCTGATTCGTCGAATTGGTCATAGGAATACTGTTCACCGAAGGACTGTAGCAATTTCGAAACACTGTAGTAATTTCACTGTTCACTGTTCACTATTCACTGTAGCACTATTCATCATCTTCTCCGGCGGACTCGTACTGTAGCAGTTCGAAACAGTGTGCAATTCGTCCAAAAAAATCAGTTCTTTCTCCCGGCGTTCTGCTCCTCCTTCTTCCTCCTGTTGCTCCGGCCAAAATTCCGACGGAATCCGGCCAAAATCCCGGCGGTCGCTCTGTTTTTCCTGTCGGCTGTTCTGCTCTGTGTTTTCTGTCAACCTCTCTTCCGTCGGCCCTCTTTTGCTTCAGTTTTATAGCTTCTCGTCCTTTCCTAATTGAAGAATCAGTCCTAATTTATCCCAAATCGAAAAGCTTCCAAATCGAGCGTGTTCTTCCGTTTCCAATTGAGACACCCACCGCCGTCTTCGTCCATCGCCGTCGTCAACCTCGCCGGCAAGCTCGCCGCCTTGATCGTCGCCGTTTCTGCGTCTTCCCGATCGTCGTCTCAGCTCAGCCATGGCCGCCGTGAAGACCCATTCCGTCGTCTGAGCTCGAGCAGAACCATCGCCATAAATGCATCGACATAAAAATTGTCAACCCACCCAGGGGTAGCACCTTCATCTTTAGGTGCCACTCCTGGGAACCCCAACCACCTAAGGCTTTGGAGGTGGAAGACCTTCACTTGAATCCTACAAGCAAGACCAACATTTATAGTGTTGCCCATGTCTCCTCCATTTGGAGGTGGGATCATCCAAACATGGTCAACCATCACCTCTTCCTCTGTGGCGAGTGGGAAGTCCTCGTACTCATCCCCCTCCCTGCGATTTTTTCTAATAGCATTGGGGACGTAGTAGGGTGATCTATGATGTGCTCCGGCAACGGAGCGAGTGGCATGGTTATGAACTAAGGGGGAGACAACAATTGAGCTATCTTGTGTCTTCTCCCCCTCCACACGCGCTAACAAGGCATCCTGCGACATATGAAATAAAAATAGTTACTCACAACAACAAGCATTTAACCAAACACAACCTATCTATAAGTCATCACAACAAGTAGCAGAAGAATAAACTTACCATAAGAGACTTAAGGTCGAGGACTGGAATCAACTTGGGGAGAGTAAGTGTCGAATCAGATGCGATGGAGATGACAGAGGGTTCTTTCGCAAATGCACTTCTTGGTTCTCCTCCTTCAACATGAGTGGAATTGAGGGAGATGACTGAGAGGTCCCTATTATGAGGGACTCGTGAGTCTTCCAACTGGGCTGCAAGGAGATCATCTATTGTGTGAGCAGGTGCAACAATGTCGGCTCTATTGGTCGGAGTAGCATTAGGCGAGGAGGCACAGTCTTCCTCATCATTATCATCCCCAAATGGAAGCTTCCGTGGTTTGAACGGTGATGTCTTTTTAGCTTGTGTTTTGAACCTCTTGGAAGCAGGGATTGCGGGGGACTCTAGGTCCTCAACATGGCTCCTTGCAAGGGGGACTTTGCCTCATGTGGACTTGTCTGCCATATCATGTGCATCTCCTCCTACCACTTTATGGGCCTCTTCTTGTTGGTCTTCTTCTCCAGGCACTTGTTGTTGTGCCTCTTCAGTTCGACCCTTTTCCTCTTCTCCTGTACAACCCACAACTTTCTTTAACTTTCTCATCTCCACTTCCAATACACGGCACCTATGATTTGCCGACATTTTCTCCCTCTCCAGTCTGTTCTTCATCACATTTACATCCTTGCGCAAACCCTTGTTGACTTCATACATTTGCATATTAGTCAACATCAAGCTATTCACAAGGTTGGACAAGCTTTCATGAGTGGCAGGTCTGCTCTCCAGTAGTCTGTAAACTTCTACAATGAAAACAACATGACAAAGATTACAACCTAATTTTAACATAGATTACACCCGAAAGAAATATCATCATAACTCAATCCCAACCTTTATTAAATCATCCAATTACACCATCACAACCTACATTTATACTACTACAACGCAATATACGACATCTAACACAACCTAAGTAAAAGCACAACCACTAGCACAACTTCATATGGGATCTATCACAACCTACAAATATAGCATCACAAGTCAATGTCCGAATCTGTATATAAGCTATCACAACCAAAAGATATATCATCCCAACCCCAATCACAGCCTCCTGTATAAGCCATCACAACCTACATTTACACTATCACAATGCAATATACGATATACAAACATCAGTTTATTCACATATAGGACACAACCACTATCACAACCTAGAGAAATATTATCGCAACTCAATATGAGATCTAACACAACCTACAAATATAGCACCACAACTGAATGTCCGTCTTTGTATATAATCCATCACAACATTATAAGGGCTATCATAACCTACATTTACAGCAGCAAAATGCAATATATGATATCTAATACAACCTATGTATAAAAAAACACAACCGGGTCACAATCAAGTACCTTCGACATAAGCATCACTAGCTTGCTCATTGGTAGCTTGTCATCTGCGTTTGCTGTCAAGCTGTTGGATGTCTTCTGATTGAGTATCTGAGCCACTGTTGGGCCCCTCATTTGAAGGCTTCACTCCGGCACGGCTCCTAAGAGCCTCCTCCACTGGTGCCTCAGCTACCCTCTTCGCCTTGCTCTTCTTTCTTTGCTGCCCCCCGCAATGTAGCTCATCAGCCTTGTGGCATCCTTCTTCGATGTCCCCTGCCACATCCTGCCCCATGATGAACAAGTCTGATGATCTAATGGTTGTGAGTTGATCCTCTAGAAAATATGCACTCCTCTTGTATGTCTTCATGATGGGCCTTCAATAGGTTGCTTTTAAGTGATGTCTTGGCCATGGGCTTTGTGGTGTGCTCCCACATTGTCTTGGACTTTTGTGATCTTCATTTTCCTTTAGCTTCACCTTGGAGTGTCTTGCTCAATATGATAGCTTTCTCTTCAAGATCCACTTGTGTTGGCTTCTTCTTGAGATTGTCTCCTCTCAACCTCTTCATATAGCCCAATTTGTATATGTACCCCAATTTGTACATATACCCCATTTTTCCTCTCACATACCCCATATATTTTTGTACATTAAATTGACATACATTAAGAGACAAAATCACACTCCCAAATTTTGCCCTAACAAGCTCCCCCTTGTCAATTTGAATGACAAAAATGCTTATATAAATTAGAGGCTTAATTAGCAACTCCCCCTAAGTTGCATTCCCCTCTAATGAAGCAATTCCTCTTTCGATGGGCATGTCAAGTTTTACCCTGTAAGACAAACACATTCTAGTACACTAGGTGGGAATTTCTCACTCCCCCTTTTTGTTAATCAAATTGGCAAGGTTAGATAAGAATTGTAGATAACAAGCGAGAGTCATACATTAAAAATGTAACTAAGGGAGGTTTAGCATTAAAGCACAATAAAAAGAGTACATTAAGTTCAAAGTGCTTAATAGAGAAATGGCATTAAAGCATAACAATGAGAAGTACATAGATAGAGCATGAAAGCATAGGCACATAGGATCAAAACATACATCATTAACAAAATGGGAAAACAACCAATGAATGTCTTAGTTACAATCCTAAGAGATTAATAACTCTAATGATTCCCAAACCAAAATAAAGGTGATTTTCATTTGAGAGCAAACCTATGAACTCGTGGATAGTTAGGGTGAACCCTACTCGTTGTCATTATACCCCACAAGTTGAGAGTGTCACTTTTGGTTTTAGTACCCAAAAAAATTTGATAGTGACTCTCCAAAGACATTTTTTTTTTTTTTTAAAATACAACACGAGCAAAAACAACAAAAAAAAAAAAAAAAAAAACAAAAAAAAAACAAAAAAAAAACAAAAAAAAAAAGAAAGGAAATACGAAACTAATCTAACTAGCACAAATTCCAATGGACTTTCGAAGATTAGTAAATCTCAAGGAGTCCAGTGGTTTAGTCATAATATCTGCTAGTTGATTATTAGTAGAAACATATTCTAGTGCAACTATATTATCCTCAACTAATTCACGGATGAAATGATGCCTAATATCAATGTGCTTAGTGCGTGAATGTTGAACCGGATTTTTAGAAATATTTATAGCACTAGTGTTGTCACAGTATACGCTCATGGTCCCTTGTTGGATTCCATAATCCTGAAGCATTTGCTTCATCCATAATAATTGAGCGCAACAGCTACCAGCGGCAATGTACTCGGCTTCTGCAGTAGATAGAGAAATAGAAGCTTGCTTCTTGCTATGCCAGGCAACTAGATAGTTTCCAACATAGAAACATCCACCACTTGTGGATTTTCTATCAACTAAGTTGCCTGCCCAATCTGCATCTGAGTATCCAGCTAGATCGGTACAAGTGTCATATGGATACCAGAGCCCTAGATCTGAGGTTTCTGCTACATACCTGATAATTCGTTTAACAGCAGTTAAATGGGATTCTTTAGGATCAGCTTGAAATCTCGCGCATGCTCCTACACTAAATGATATGTCAGGTCTGCTAGCAGTCAGATAAAGTAGGCTGCCAATCATACTCCTATAAACATGAGAATCAGCACTTTTTCCATCACTATCCTTGCTCAGTTTTAATGTGGTACTCATAGGAGTAGCTGTATGTCTACCAGAGTCAAGACCAAAACGCTTGACTAGCTCCCTAGCATATTTGGTTTGAGACACGAAAATTCCTTCTTTTAATTGTTTGACCTGAAAACCTAAAAAGAAGGAAAGTTCTCCTACCATACTCATTTCAAACTCCGATTTCATAAGGTTGGCAAACTCAATAGTTCTTTTCTCATTAGTAGATCCAAAAACAATATCATCTACATATATTTGAGCAATCAAGATGGAATCTTTGGTCTTTTGTACAAAAAGTGTTTTATCAACACTTCCTCGACAAAAATCATTATTGAGTAAGAATGAGGTCAATCTCTCATACCATGCACGTGGTGCTTGTTTTAGACCATAGAGTGCCTTTTTGAGCCTATATACATGATGAGGAAGTTTAGGATCAATGAATCCTTTTGGTTGTTCAACATATACTTCCTCATTAAGTACTCCGTTTAAAAAAGCACTTTTGACATCCATTTGATATAATTTGAATTGTAAATGACAAGCAATGGCCATCAAGATCCTAATAGACTCTAACCTAGCTACAGGAGCAAAGGTTTCCTCGAAGTCTATCCCCTCAATTTGGGTGTATCCTTGGGCAACTAATCTAGCCTTGTTTCTAACAATCTTCCCATTTTCATCACTTTTGTTCTTAAAAATCCACTTAGTACCTATGACATTTATATCACTTGTTCTAGGAACTAGGTACCACACCTCATTTCTAACAAATTGATTTAGCTCTTCTTGCATGGCATTAACCCAATGTTCATCTGTGAAAGCTTCATCAACATTCTTAGGTTCTATGTTAGAGGTGAAACAAAAATGACTGTTTATTATTTCAGCTTGTTGTCTAGTTAGAATAGGGCCACGAGGGTCAGCAATGACTTGAGTTATAGGATGATCCTTTACTTCTTTCAGGTCATTGTTTGAAGGAGGAGGAGAGGATATGAGCTCAGTAGTGGGACCCTCTTCTAGAGCTCCTTCATCTTCTTCAGGATGGTCTTGAGAACCTTCTTCAATTTTTGCATCATGAACAACCACATTGATAGATTCTTGAATGGTGTTGGTTGTCAGATTTAATACCCTATAAGCTCGACTATTGAAGGAGTATCCAAGGAATATTCCTTCATCACTTTTTGAGTCAAGCTTGCCTAGATTTTCTCGGTCTTTTAAAATATAACATCTACTGCCAAAGACCTTAAAATATTTAACACTAGGTTTTTTATCGTGCCATAGCTCATAGGCAGTTTTATCCTTACCTGCTCGCATGTAAACTCGATTAATAATATAGCAGGCAGTGTTAACTGCTTCGGCCCACAAGTTCTTTGGAAGATTCTTACTAGTTAAAAATACTGTGGCCATGTCTTGCAGAACACGGTTCTTTCTTTCAGCAACACCATTTTGCTGAGGAGTTTTAGGTGCAGAAAATTCATGATGTATTCCAAATTTATCACAAAATTTATCAAAGGAAGTATTTTCAAATTCTCCACCATGATCACTTCTAATCTTGACAATGGTCAGACCTTTCTCATTTTGGATTTGCTTGGCAATCCCTTTAAATTCAAGAAAAGTATCAGACTTTTCTCTAAGAAAGGCAACCCAGGTGTATCTAGAAAAGTCATCTACTACCACAAGGAAATACTTTTTCCCTCCTATACTCTCTGTTCTCATGGGTCCAACTAAATCCATATGTAGAAGTTCAAGAGGTCTAGAGGTATTGATAGTATTTACCTTTTTGTGTGAGGCTCTAACTTGTTTACCTATCTGACATTCACCGCACTCTTTCTTATCCTTACAACTAATGATAGGTAGACCCCTAAGAATCCCTTTCTTACTTAGTCGAGATAAGTCTCTATAGTTTACATGACCAAGACGCTTGTGCCATAGTTCTGCTTCATTTGTTTGCGATATGTGGCATTGAGAAAAGTTTGGTTGACATGTTTCCTCAACTATATAGCAATTGTCAGTAGTTCTAACACCTCTCATAATGGTTTCTCCTTTCTTGTTGGTGATCTTACAACTGTGACTCCCAAAGCTAACATAATGATTTTGGTCACAAATTTGGGAAATACTAAGGAGATTGTGTTTTAGCCCTTCAACACATAGTACATCCTTAAGGTGAGGCATGTTTGGTACTTTTAGAGTTCCTTTGCCAATGATTTTTGCAGTACTACCATCTCCAAAGGTGACCGATCCTCCATCAAATTCTTTTAGCTCAGAAAAGTTACCTTTTTCTCCAGTCATGTGCCTAGAGCACCCACTATCTAAGTACCATTTAGGGGAATTTTCTGCTAAGAGGGCTGTGTGAACAACTAGACTCCTTTCCTTTATTTTAGGTCTCCATATAGTGGTGTTAGATGTTCTCCCTATTTTATACCTAGAAGATGGACTATTTGAGGTGGTTGTTTTACTCTTGCTTTCCTTGCTCTTGAGCTCTGTTTGAGTATTCCTATGCTTTAGGGTTATTTTAGCAATCTCTTCAAAAAGTTGAACCATCCTAGTAGTCACAGGAATAAGTCTAGTAGGAACAACATTATGTGAGGAATTAATGAATTCTAGAAGTTCACTTTTGGTGTAATCATTATTTTTCCTATAAATCTTCTTTGCATTATATCCCCTATCAACTGGTGCATTTTTATCTTGAGACAATTCTCCTAAGATAGATTTTTCTTTCCTTATGATAGGTCTAGGATTGATTCTTCGGTGTTCCTCTTCAATAGATGACTCGTTAAGACTTTCTTTTACAAAGATAGTTTGAGTTTCACCTTTAGACTTGTTTATACTAGTGTAACCAAGCCCATTCTTATCCATTGGACTTTTTCCTAGCCTTAGCATATGTTGAAGAGTTTGACTACTTTGAGAAAATTTCTCAACTAGACTATCCTTGGATTTGCTAAGTTCTTCTTTTAGAGTTGAGTTTTCAGATATAACTACTTTTAATTCTTCTAATTTTTCTTTATGTATCTGCTCTCTAATTTTCAAATCATTTTTCAACTTAACAATTTCCTGTGTTTGCATATCATTCATAGCAAAATCAAGTTCCTTTTTAAGCCTAAGATTTTCCCTTTTTAGCATAGTGATCTTCTCAGTCATTCTAGTGCTTTCTTTGAATAAAGAATTATATGAACTTTGAAGGTCATTATTATCGTTGTCAGAAGTAAGAGAATCTGAATCACTTTGAGATGATTCTTCATTTGGCATTTCCACCTTAGATAAGTCATTAGTGATTGATGAGGAAGTCATAAAGACTTTTAAAGATTCTACCTCATCTTGGTCAGAGGAATCTTCTAAGTCCTCCTCAGTTTC
Source organism: Houttuynia cordata (assembly GCA_039654745.1). Taxonomy (NCBI): domain Eukaryota; kingdom Viridiplantae; phylum Streptophyta; class Magnoliopsida; order Piperales; family Saururaceae; genus Houttuynia; species Houttuynia cordata. Next base: position 7,607,730 of record CM077513.1, on the reverse strand, counting down.
TGAGGATTCATCCCATGAAGCTTTAGCTGCTATTTCCTTTTTCTTAAATTTTTGCTTTGACGGGCACTCAGTAGCAAAATGGCCAATCCCATGACAATTATAACATTCAATGTTTCTTAGGGTTGATTTACTTTTTCTTTTTAAGTTGTCTATAGGTTTAGTTTTAGAAACACTTTTCCCTCTAAATCTTCCATTAAAATGTTTAGCAAACTTTTTAGCAAGGAAAGCAATTTCTTCATCTACCTCATCATCTGACTCTTGACTTTGTTTGCTAGTAGATTTCAAAGCTACAGATTTTTTAATCTGTGTGGGAAGTTGCATTTCATAAGTTTGTAAAGAGCCAACTAAATCTTCTACTTTCATTAGGTCAGTATTTCTACATTCCCCAATTGCTGTCACTTTAGGAGAAAATCTAATAGGGAGAGACCTAAGGATTTTGTCTACAATGTCAGGTTCAGGTAGTTTCTTACCAAGTCCCCACATGGAATTTACAATATCATTAAGTTTAGAATAGAATTCCATGAATGTTTCATCTTCTCCCATTTTGATATTTTCAAACCTAGTTACAAGGAGTTGGAGTTTAGATTTCTTAACTAAACTAGTTCCTTCATGCGACACTTCTAAAATATCCCAAGCTTCCTTGGCACTCTCACACAAACATATACGTTTATACTCATCAGGGGATACAGCACAAGTGATGGCACTAAGGGCTTTGTTATTTCCCATACTCAATTTTTTATCTATCTCAGACCACCTAAGTATATTTAAGGGATGCTCAGTAGTAACCCCATTTGTTTCTATGGTTTCAGTGGGTGGTTTCCAACCATTTTCTACACAATACCATGCCAATTCATCATGAGCCTTCAAAAAGGTCTTCATGCGATTTTTCCAATATGCATAGTTACTACCATCAAATGGAGGAGGTTTGGTAGTAGATGAGCTCTCAAATCTAGCCATTAAGAGCACTTGGATCACACTCAAGATGCTATCACCTAAGTAAGAGTGACCAAGCTCTGATACCACTTGAAAGTGCTCTTTAGGTCCTAGAGGGGGGGTGAATAGGACAACCACTTAAAAACTCTCACTCTATTTTAATAAGAGATAATGTTAATTTAAATAATCATTCAATGCAACATTATCTTATTAACAAGTAATTGGAAGCGCATGAGTGAGAGAGACTTAAGAGGTGTGGAGTGTGTGTGTGTGTAACATTATGCAAGACGAGCAATCACAAGCAATCACACAAGATTTATAGTGGTTCGCCGCCAAGCAACTCGCTTCAACGGGTACATCCACTCTCGGAGCACCTAATCCAAGGAACCTCCGACATTCACTAAGTGAGGGTTTTTAGCTCACCCACAACATCATACACTCACGGGTTTTGCTTGGATCACCGGGAACCATACAAGAGTGAATCCACACTCACTATGGGTCACACCGACCCAACTCTCTCTCAAAGGAGTGGTTTGACCCTATGGTCTATACCACAATCTAACACATGTAAAGAAGATATTTAAGAGTACTTACTCTAGGAAGTAGGAGTGACTAGAGTACATACCCTTGAAGGGAGGATGTGAGATATCCTACCCGTTTTGCTCAACCTAGTTTTGAGCTTATGGCCGTCCATTGTCCATCCTTGGATTCAACTAGTGATGCTCCGAAATTGTAGAGGCTTTTTGGACAAGGGATTGGTTTCTCTAAGAATTTTCCTATGGGATTAAGTGAAAACCATGGCCAAAGATACTTTGAACTACTCTCAAGGGTCAATGGTATGAACCCATCTAATCATTAATGAGGGACCGGAGAGTAGATCAAAGTATTCAAGACCTTTGAGAGAATTTGGAAGTATTTGGTTCAAAGGTCAAGTGGGGGCTTTGGTTTCTAAAGGATGATTCTATATGCTCCAAGAAACCATGATCCAAGATGACTTGAATCTCTTCCTAAGATCTTATAGCAAGATCTTGAACCCCTTTCAAAGAAAGGAGAGGAAGAATAATCAAGAGCATCAAGGCTCTAGAGGACTTGAATCTCTTCCTAAGATCTCATAACAAGATCTTAAACCCCTTTCAAAGAAAGGAGAGGAAGAATAATCAAGAACCCTCAAGGCTCTAGATGATATGCAAAGAATAAGGCCAAGAGGCTTTGGGGAGAAGGCTTCCTCATTTCTTTCCAAGAGGTGGGTATTTATAGATGGAGAGGGAGGTGTGTATCAACCCATCCTTGGGTGGATCCACCTCATATCCACCCACCCATGGGTGGATCCACCTCATATCCACCCACCCATTAGTGGTTCTCTTATGTGGGTTGGGTCATATTAATGGGTGGTTCCTTTAGCCCAAGAACCCATTTCACAAATGGGCTTTTTCTAAATGTCTTTTCCTAAGGACCTTAGGTGGGCTTTGAAAGAAGCTTTGGATCACTTTGGTTAGTGGGTTTTTCTTGAACCTAACAAATTTGATCCAAAAGCTATGGGCCTAGAGGACAACTATGGATGATCTAATGGTTGTGAGTTGATCCTCTAGAAAATATGCACTCCTCTTGTATGTCTTCATGATGGGCCTTCAATAGGTTGCTTTTAAGTGATGTCTTGGCCATGGGCTTTGTGGTGTGCTCCCACATTGTCTTGGACTTTTGTGATCTTCATTTTCCTTTAGCTTCACCTTGGAGTGTCTTGCTCAATATGATAGCTTTCTCTTCAAGATCCACTTGTGTTGGCTTCTTCTTGAGATTGTCTCCTCTCAACCTCTTCATATAGCCCAATTTGTATATGTACCCCAATTTGTACATATACCCCATTTTTCCTCTCACATACCCCATATATTTTTGTACATTAAATTGACATACATTAAGAGACAAAATCACACTCCCAAATTTTGCCCTAACAGCTTGTTCATCCTCGGTGAAGACAATCTCCATAGCCAAGCCCTCTGTATCCAAGGCCATACCAGCCTCGTATGTGTCAGGAGCAACGTTGACACTCCACCTCTTTAACCTGGGTGATTGATCCTCCTCCTTATCTGACTGTATCAGCCACCCAAAGTCTCTAAACTTGGCCTCAGCCAATTCAAAAAACCAAACATGTACATGTCAAACATTCAAGTCAATTGTAATAGCAACTGTTAGTGTCCTCACAACCCAATATAATTAACCACAACTTATAATGGTGAACACAAGGCATAAGATACAACGTACACAACCAAACAAATTATATCGATCTTTCCTCTCCTCCCTATCCTCATAGGCATTACTAACACCATTCCATAATGCATTGTAGACATCCCTAGCCCAGGGATATACATCAAAGGTGACAAGGTTGAACTCATCCATCATTGCCCAAAACTTGCCGTCAACCATATCCCCTGGCCTGGGTAGGAGGAAGACAGCAATACAGTATAGCAAGGCCAACCTTGCCCTATCATTTACCTTCAACTTCTTATTGTTAAACTTTTCCTTTATCATTTTTGCGGTAATCTTACTTACTCTCACCCCAGGGAACATCCTCTCCTAGAAGGTGGGGCCCTTTGTGCGCTGCGATGATTTCCTTCCGACTAGAAATCCATCATGCAGTGGCAACTGCAGTATCATACTGACGTCTATTGGCTTCAAAGTGGCTGACCGCCTGCCGATTCTGAAAGTTAAACCGCTTATCCTCCTGGCCAGCATGTGGCCAATTAGACGATGACAGACCATTGTGTCTGTCATCTCAAAGAAGGCTTTGAAACAAGTTTTCATTACTTGCTCATGGACCCTTCCCTTCAAATCCGGGATGAGGATCAGCACTTTTGAAGTTGAGCATCTACACTCAACTCTCCCAATCTGTAAAATGTAATGAATGCAATATTAAGTACACATGAAGCACAACCAAATGCATTTAGGGAATAAACACAAGTTCATCGCAACCATAACACAACTACAGCACAATGTCAACACAACCATCATATAACCATGGTTTTCAAAACCGGACCGGACCGGCCGGTCCGACCGCGGAGGACCGGAACCGGCCGGAAAACCGGTCCGGTTCGCCCGGTTCGGGCCGGTTTATCAAACCGGTCGATTTCTGTCAAACCGGCCGGTTTTTTCGAACCGGTGAACCGAACCGGACCGGTCCGGATTATAATAATATTTTTTTTTGAAAATTTTTTTTACGTGAGGGGGGATTCGAACCTCAGACCTCCCGGGCACCCTCGTGTACTTAACCACCTGAACTACTTTTGTTTTGATGGTAATGTTAAACAAATAAATATATTTATCACTTATTTCACCTAAACCGGGTCAAACCGGTTTGACCACGGTTTGACCGCGGTCAAACCACGGTTCAACCGGACCGGCCATCAATCCGGTTCGATGGCCGGTCCGGTTTTGAAAACCTTGCATATAACTGATGCATCCCAACCTTACAAAAGCAATATCACAATGTCACTACATTCCATCACAGCTCATGACCAACACAAGGCCCTCAACTTTCTCATCACAAGTTCTACACAACTACTATATATTTTCATCACAACCATAACCGCATTCATCAAAACTTAAAAGGAGTTGAACATACAATCACATCTCAATCTATCGCAACCTGTTATACATCATAAAATAAACACATGCAACTCAATACAACTATTACTCTTGTCCATCACAACCCTACAGAAGAACCATCATAACGTCACCAAATCCATCAGAGCTCATGACCAATAACCCCAGCCCTCAACTTTAGCCATCTCAGGTTGTACACAACTGCTACACGTTTCCATCTCAACCATAAATGTATTCATGAAAGTTGAACATATAGACACCTCGCAAGCTATCACAACCTATTAATATCATAAAACAAACACATGCAACCTAACACATCTACAGCACAATGTCAACACAACCATCATATAACTGATGCATACAAAAGAACTATCACAATGTCACCAAAATTCATCACAGCTCATGACCAACACAAGGCCCTCAACTTTTCCATCACAAGTTCTACATAACTACTACACGTTTCCATCCCAACCATAAATGCATTTATGAAAGCAGTTGAACATACATACATCTCGCAAGTTATCACAACCCTATTAAACATAATAAAACAAACACATGCAACCCAACACATTAAGAAATATTATACAATACATGAAACCTTCGACATGCACAAGCCAAGAGCAAGAAAAACATCAAACAATTATGAAAAGAAATATCTTTTACTTAAAAAAAGGGTCTTTGTACTTACTTCGTTTTGCCGACCAGAAGTAGAAGCTTCTGCCATTGAGGGCACCGTTATGAGGGGAGAGCTATTCCGCTGGAGAGAAAATGAGGGAAGAGCGCCGCTGGTAAGGGAGACAACGAAGGACAGCACCGTCGCGAGGGGAGAAAGTTAGGGGACACCACCACCGCGAGGGAGAGGGCAAGGGGACACCGCCGCCACGAGGGATGAGTGCCGCTATGACACGAAGGTCGCCGCCGTGAGACGGGTGCACCGAGGAGGGTTGCGGTGTGAAGGGGAGCGCCGTCGGCACTGAGGGACGTCGCTGCTGTGAGACGAGAGAGGTCACCGCAAGGAGGCGGTCTAGACTTGCGAGATAGTTGGGACGCGATAGGGAAGAAGTAGTTTAAGTTGTGATAAAGAAACATGAGGTTTTGACTTTAATAACCCATGTGGACAGTTTTTTATTTTTGAAATTACGTGCGTTAAGACGTGGAAAAGGATGTTCAAATGGCGTTTGTCGTTTGGTGGGCAGCTACATTGTTCCACGCGCCGAAGGATAATTTTGTCATTTTTAAAAAAATTGAGTGTGTCGGAGTTTGTGCGAGACTGAAATGGATATAAAATTCTGAAAACTTTGTACCAAAGTGGATACCATATTTTTCCCTTTGTACTATTTTTGTTAAAATTCACCTACTTGGACTAAAATGTAAACCACCATATTCATGAAAGCATAGAAGGATTCTGCTTTCAATCATAACACGTTAGGAACGCCAGACTAGTACCTGTTCCGAACTTTGGGATCAACCAAACACATTAATCAACATCCGTTACATCCGAGTAATAAATATTAGCAGACAACTAATTGAAATTAAGGGGACGTGTTGAGCACCACAACAGACTAGCAGGTATCCGAGGCCGTAGAGGGGAGGGATAAAAACAACACGTGGTCCCTACATGTGATTCACGTGAACTAAAGTCTAATCTGCATTAAAGAAATAGACATTAGATTGATGGAACTTGGATTCGTATTTCCCATCGGCCACAGTCGAGCCTTTTATGTGGAGGATAGAAGCAATGGCCAAGAGCTAAAAAGCTACCTAGCTAGTGGCCTACACGTGCAAAAACAAAACCGTGGCTCAAATGGTGAGGCCTCCCTCACAAAGTACCAATAGTACTCCGCGACGTGAAGAATTTGATTAATTTCATCGATCGATTTTTTAGCAAAGTCATTTCGTCAAGTTTGCAGCAAGACTGGCTCTGGAGTGAGGCCTTGCAGCTTGCAGCCTGGCCCTGCATACGGCGGCTGTACTTTGGACCAAATCTTCCACGTTAGCCAGCTCAGTAAAGCAAGCGTATGTGCTGGCTGCTACCTGATGTTTGTGACTGGCAATTGGCATTGCTACATTTGCATCACGTGGAGGTATCTGCAATACTCCCTCATTCGGATCCCAACAAGGAGAAATTTCCAAAACATTCGGTGCTTTGGCGAAATTAAGAGGAATTGGCACCCGTAGGTGCCAAAGGGGGATCTTAGCAAAACTTTGGTGGGGTGTGTGCACGAGTTGTCACTGCCATGAGCTGAGAAATCATGATATCAGTTTGAAAATAGAAAGAAAACTCGATGACGTTGGAACCGAGCCGGTAAGAAACCGAAATCTTTATAATATATTTTATATTCTAATTTCTTCACTTTACAATACGTAGAATATAATATATTTTATATTCTAATATCTTCACTTTACGATATATAAAATATAATTTAGATATAAATGCCTCACTAGAACCCAGGACCTCACATAAAAGTACTAATACCATGTTAGATAGTTAAGTTTTCAAAAAAATCAAATTAGATCCTAGGACCTCGCATAACTTGGAGCACTATACCATGTTAGATAATCAAGTTTCTAAAAAAATTTGAACTATTAAGAAATAAAATCTTTATTATATACTCCCTCTTTTCCAAAAATACTGTGTACATTTGAACCATGAAGCCTACAGGGAAGTCACATAATTTCTTCTCCCTGATATCCCTTCCAACTTGTATGCTCATTCATGAACCAAGTTCAAATCAATCATTACAAGTCTCCTCTAATTTTGAAAAGATGAAGTCATGTGATTTGGCAGAATATACACAATATTTTAGAATAGTGAATATTTCCTAATGTACATAGTATTTTAGCACTGAAGGAATATTTTATATCTAACAGGTTAGAAAGCTCCCCTATTGGTTGAATAATACCCCTCCATCCCATATTTGTCTGGATTGGAAATCTAGAAATGCTCCATCAAATAAGCCAATCTAGGCATTAGCTTCCGTCCAAGTTGGAGTTGGTGACTCGAAGCGAGCCTAGAATAACAAACCAAACAAGGCATAGAAGATGTCGTGTTATCAACATGTATTATCATCATGTTTTTCGGTCCTAATAGAACCAGAACTCGATTGAGGAATTGGAAATAGAAGAGGGGGCAATACACCTTGTCAGTTGTCTCATAAGTTGTCTATGTTAGAATATACAATAAATGAATAAAGATTTCCGTTTCCTAACAGCTCGAGCTTTTGGGAAACTTGGTTATCTTACATGGTATCAGAGCTCCAGGCTATGGAAGGTCCTGGGTTCTAGGGAACCGGATCCTGTGGTGAAGCTTCACCAGCGAGGCCGCTGGTGAAGCTTCACCAGCCGTCGATCATAAGGAATCGACGGCGCACACGGTTTTCTTGTGCGCTCGGCCAAAAGACACGCTTTTGGCTGAGCGCACATCATATCCGTGTGCGTCGTCGATTCCGTACGATCGACGGCTGGTGAAGCTTCACCAGCGGCCTCGCTGGTGAAGCTTCACCACAGGATCCGGACTCGGGTTCTAGTCTCGCTGGAGGTATTTATATCACAATTATGTTCCACGTGCAGCGCTTTGTGGATGCTTTAGAATATACAATAAATGAATAAAGATTTCCGTTTCCTAACAGCTCGAGCTTTTGAGAAACTTGGTTATCTTACCGTCTAGTCTCTACATACACAAAAAGTATGCTATTGCTAGCAAGTCATAACGAGCAGTTCACTCGCCAGTCGCCATTCACCAACAGAACACGAGGACATCGCCAATAAAATTTATGACTTCCAGAATCGCTGTTGTATACCGACAGACATTGGGGGTTGTTTTTTGGTTTAACTTAACACATTGCTTTCTGTTCAATCCACAATCGTCATTTTCTTCCCCCCGAAAAAGCCTTCTAATTAGAGTTGATACCTACTACTCAGTATTTTCATCTAATCAATCCCCTTTTCCCTCTTCATCCTCACCGCCACCGCTGTCTTCTTTTGCATCATCCGCCGCCGCGCACCCGTCTTCCTTGGACACCACCTCCAGCGCTCGCTTCTCCTGCTCTTCCTCTTCCTCCTCCACATTCTTCACCGGCGAAGAGCGACGTCTCTCCGCCCTGTCCTTCAGGGCCGCGAGCAATTCCGCCATAGCTTTCTCCTGATTCAACCGGTTCTTGATCAACACCTCGCTTATATCGGCAGGCGTCATTTGGGCATCATCGATCACCGCTTTTATTTCCTCCGCCACCCCTTCCGGAGCTAGGTCCATTGCATCGACCTCCAAGCCCAAGTAATTCCTCACCAGGATCTTCAGCGCCTCGAAGGAGCAGTAGCTCATGAAGATGTGCATGTCCATCCGCCCGCTCCGGAGCAGCGCCGGGTCGAGCTTTTCAATGTGGTTGGTCGTGAAGACGAAGATCCTCTCGCTCCCGCAGCAAGACCAGAGACCATCCGTGAAATTGAGCAAACCCGACAGCGTCATCGAATTCATATTGCTCTCATCGGAGGAGGAATCAATTGCCCCGCCTGGCCGCATGCCGGGACCAGCCACATTGGCCTTCCTCGCGGCGGGCTTCTTCCGATTGGTGAGGTTGATCGAACAGTCAATGTCTTCGATCACAACAATGGATTTGGAGGTAGTCTTCATGAGGAGCTTTCTGAGCTCAGAGTTGGTGTGCACCTCGGTGAGTTCCAGATCGTAGATGTCATAACCAAGGAAGTTGGCCATGGCGGCTATCATGCTCGACTTGCCGGTGCCGGGGGGGCCATAGAGGAGGTATCCCCGCTTCCAGGCTCGGCCGGTCTTCTGGTAGAAGGCCTCCCCATCAGCAAAGGCACGGAGGTCGGCCATGATATCGTCCTTCCGGACGGGGTCCATGGCTAGGGTGTCGAAGGTGCTGGGGTGCTTGAAGGGGACGGACTCCCAGGGGTGACCGCGAGAGTCGAGGGAGCCGCCGCGGGAGTTGGTGTAGAGGAGGCGGTCCTGGTTGCGGCGGCGTATCTCGGTGGCGCTGGTCATGATGAAGTCGAGGTAGGAGTGGAGAATGAGAGGCTTGTCCTTCTTGCGGATGCAGAGCGTGAATCCCCGCTTCTCGTCGGGGAGTGGCCGGAATGAGAAGGACTGGGACTGGCGCTGGGTCACGACGTGCTCCCAGGAGGCGCGAACGCCCTTGAAGGTGTCGACGAGGCGGTCGTTGTTGGAGAGGCCGAAGGTGAAGGAGGAGGAGTTGGGTTGCCGGGAGAGGGTGAGGCGGGAGCCGGTGACGGAGGCGGAGGAGCTGAGATACAGCTGCACTGCGTTGTAAAGCTCGTTGGTGTTGACACCGTCGATCTCCGTGACGTCGTAGTAGCAATAGGAGGAGAAGTAGTTGAAGAAGCGTTGGAGGAAGCGGAGGGAGGCGAATCGCAGCTCCGCCGGGAACACGGCGTGTAAGAGCGTCTGGCAGAAGGCGAAGACCCCCATCAGGGAGGCCAGCGAGGTCCACACCTCTTTCATTTCTTTAAACTCAAAACTTCAAAAAGAGATTGGCTTTTTGGAGTTTGATTTGAGGAGCACTGAGAAGAAAGGTGCTTCCTTTGTGCTAAACTGCTAATGGATTGAGTCAATAAACACAGATGGGTCAAAGACTACTCTTTTCCTTACGAAAGAAGGACATGGAAGATGAAGACCATTGACTTGAGATTGGGACGGCTTCTGGAGAAGAAGGCAGAGGAAGCAAAGCCCTGGGCTTGGGGAAGATGGATGAGCTTCTGTTACTCGTTGCCTCTTGATTTTATAGACAGAGGAGGGATCATCTATAGATTTTGAGAGATGGGTTTTTGTCCTGTTCCCTTCTCTCTTGATTCCCAGACGTCCTTTCGTAATCTCATATTTTAAATGGAGAGAAGAAAATTATGTATTCATAGGCTTGGCGAAAAAGAAAGCGAGGAAATATAAACATAGCAGCAGCTAAGATTGACATTGACCAAAGACAGACATCAGTAACATAAGAAGCAAATGCAACCATGGAAAATCGTCTCGCCGATATATCGGTTTCGGACCGCTATATCAGTATTTTTGAATTAAAAAAATATTTTTTAAAAAAAAAAACCTTTCATGTTTGTTTTCTATGCTAATATACATATTTTGAAATTTATTCTTTATTTAAATTAGTATAACTCATTTTAGAAACTAGATTGTGAAAATATACGGTAAAAACTAGTTTTTAACTACCGATATTTTTTTACACAATATCTCCGATATATCTTCAATATTTCGTCTCTTAGGCCGACCGATATTTTACCGATATCCGATACAACATTCCACGAATGCAACAACACACAATTGGAGGAGGGGAAGAAAGGACGAAGGGCTTGATAATTCCTGCAAAAATGATTCCTTTCCTTACACATTATCGTGACCTCCCAGTCTATAAATTATATCCGAATCTTTCATAGCACGTGTAGGAACTAAGATATGGTGCTTCTCTTTGGAATCCAATCTCAACTAGGGCTGGGAAAATCCTACCCGACCCTATTACCCGACCCGACCCGACCCTAAAATTACCCGACCCGACCCGACCCTATTGCAAAATAGGGTCGGGTGCGGGTTTGAAAATTTTACCCTATTTAAAATAGGGTCGGGTAGGGTAATTACCCGAATTACCCGCACAACCCTATTTTACCCGATGTACATATTATAAAATATTATAATATACATTTAATATTAAATAATCTAATTTTTAAATATAATTTTATTTTTAAATCACTAAAAACTTTATATTAACCATACCTATATTAAAATTTAGTCAAATAAAGGTCAATTTTGACTTTTTAAATACTAGATTAGCAAATAAAATTATTTATTTTTATTTTATTTTTTAAAAGTAGGGTCGGGTCATTACCCGACCCGACCCGATCGAAGTAGGGTTAGGGTCGGCCATTCTCGACCCTACTCATGAATAGGGTCGGGTAATTACCCGACCCTATTTAGCTAGGGTAAAGGGCAACCAGACCCTATTTTACCCGACCCGACCCGATTCCCAGCCCTAATCTCAACTCTCTGGAACTCAAGCTGGTGTGATAGAACGTGTCAATCAGCGAGAAACTGGACTGCCAAGATATTAGCTGGCTCTTTCCATAAATTGGGGGAAAATCCAGGATTTCTTGGGGCCTCTGCCTTCTGGAGCTGTGGTGACAAGGAGACCTTTAATGGCCAGATAGCTAAATATTTTGCCGTTTTGGGTTTGTTTTGAGGGCTGTGCAAGAAATCTGCCCACCTCCATCACCTGTCTCATTCTCTGAGCCGCTACTTGGGTTTCTAGGCTAGAGCGAGCTTCGTACACGATTTTCAAACTCGAAATAAACCCATAATACATAAATCCAATGGAAGATTGATCAGTCTTGATCATCTTAAAAGAGATGTTATTTTTGTCTAAATCTAAAAAAAGAGATTTCCAACCTGGGATTGGTAGAGACTAATTAACAATGGACTGGGTACAAAACTACACATGGCTTCTAATCTGTAGTCCACTAAATCAAAGGGACTGAATAAGCAAAAGAGAGTGTTAGAATATATAATAAATAAATAAAAAATTCTGTTTCTTAATAGCTCGATTTTTTAAAAAATTTAGTTGTCTAACATAGTATCTGAGTTTCAAGTTGTAAAAGGTCCTGGGCTTTAATCTCGATGGAATTATTTACACCTTAATTATATTTCACAATGAAGCTTGGATGCCGAGGGAGATATTAAAATATATAATAAATAAATAAAAATTTTCCAAAGGTCAAAAGGCTTTCAGAAAGTATGTGATTATTACGCATGGGGCTTTTCAATCTCTCACCAACGTACTTTTGAAAACAGCGCTTTATCCTAGCAAACCCTTGATCAAGTATCCATTAGGAATCATCTTGGTCCCTGACTCACACTCATAATTGACACCATGCAAAACCATGCAAACAGGTAAGTTCCGCCAACAAGAAAGGCCCTCACCCCTTTGAGTGGTCCAACTGGCCGTACTGAAGAAAATGCAGAAGCAAAGCCGGGGAAAAAGGATTCGTCCTGGCCAAGAAAATAAAGAAAAGTTAGACGAAAGAAAGTTACGAGATATAAAAAGGAAGAAGTTAATTAAGGCCTTCGCTCTCGCATGCCAGCTTGCATCAGGGCACCGCAAGCCCTTGGATCTTAAGTCGACTGCTCGCAGCGCTCAGGCGCATGAGCGGCATATTAATAGGGTTTGCGGAAAATTATGCATATTGCATGAGGCATGCATTGGTTAAACACCACATCGGAGCCATCTTCAGTAGAATCACGCCAAAATTTTCACATATAAACACTTGTTTTTAAAAGTAACGCAAAAAAAAAATACTCCTTCCAATCCAAAATATTGTATACATTTGAGAAAGTTTTCATTTTTATTGGACCATGAAGCCCACAAGAAGTCATGTGACTTCTTCTCCCTGATATCCTGTCCAACTCATATGCTCGTTAACGAACCATTAAAGTCAATCATTCTAAGTTTCCTTAAATTTTAGAAAGAGGGACAAAATGTATACAATATTTTGGAACAATGAATATTTTCAAATGTACATAAAATATATGCTCCACATAACCCGTCCTCTTTTGGCCTTATGGACAATTCAATCGTTCCGACTTTTTCAGTGGTCTGCGTTCCGCAACCTTTACCACTACTATAATCGCTCTTGTGTTCATGAGTTTCCGTTTTATGCTATTGTAGGAAATAAAACAGTATACAACTTAGGGCTAATGAGCACATACCAGCCATGATAAAGACAAAATTGTTGTAATCTTCTCCGTGATATAGAGAGCTCTTCTAGTTTAAGTTTTGGCTGAGACAAATCTTAATCAGCATGTCTATTATGATGACAATACACAACTATTCTTCGACCTGCTTCTCCTGTTCTTCGACCTGCTTTTGGTTTTCCTCTTTTCTTTTTCCAGTACTTCTGGTTACATGGAAGATTATGTTCAACCAAAACAAGCTATACAGGTAAAATATACATCGCTCCATGCTAAGCACATTGTTTAACTTTCAATGGATGCTTTCATATATTTAGCAAAAACAAAAAGATATTTTCATAAAAAAAGTCAGCTCAATTTTAAGAAAAACAATGCGCTTACAAGAAAATGACAGACAGAAACTTGGCCTGTTCTGTGGAAGATAAACTCATTGAAAGCTTTATAGCACAACTGCAATTCAGTCCACGTTTTGGACGAGAGAAGATTTAAATAAAAGGAAAATTTTACTTTCCAAGATGTGCATGACCATCCAACTCAATTACCATTTCTGAATGAAGGTCAAAAAGAATTCCTAAGGATTCAAGGATCTGCTGTAGTTCTTTATTTTTACAGGGCCTAAGAAAGCGAGTCATTTATTCTCCTTTATGCACGAATTCTCAGTTATCGAAAACTGCCCATATTTCCTCTCAATTAGGTAATGGAGAGTCAAAATACAACGTTTCCCTTTCAACTTGATGTCAGTACTTCAAGAGCTTCATCCTTGTTACCACCATCCCAACACTTACCAGGCTTTTCCACATGCTTCTGATCGTTTGAGGCTGTTTTTATAACCATAATGTCTTGACTATCCAGTAGCAAAGGCAAGAAAGGACTTCAATCATGTTCAGATTTCTTTCTTCTGTTCCTCCACAAGGCTTTCCCTTGTTAGTCCCACATCTTCCGATACAGATTCAGCCATTTCTGTAGTTACCGCGGGAGATGCAGTAAGAGTGTCATCTAACACATAACAACTACTTGGAGATACCACATTACTATCTGGAGAATTGGGAAAACTAGTAGAAGACAATGGAAAACCATTTGGGCCCACAGTAAAATCATTCGGTGACACAGGATATCCATTTGGAGAAACCAGGTAGTTGTTTGGGAGCCATGGTTGGCCTGGCACAAATTCAGCCGCATGAGGATTCATTAGAGCCACAGGGCTAACCCGGTTCATTTCAACAGAATGTTCACCATTCTGCAAACTATGCTTGTTACGAGGGACCCGGTTTCTGTTATAACCACCAGCTAAGCGTGGACCATATGGAATTCTTGCAGTAGCTGATTGATGAGGAGACTTGCGTCCTGGGTTAACAGTCAGCAATGGAGGTATATTAATGGGTGGAGGTAATATACCCCCATGATCTTTATAACCTGGCACTGGCATTGCAATAGAGCTGAAAACTGGTACAGTGGATGGATTGAAGGGTGGGGCTGCTGCAGAAAGTTTTTTCCCAGTTTCTCTCCCAGGTTCACCATCCCTTTTTGATAACGGTTGCTCACTCTCATTCACATGAGATTTCTGTGAAAATTCAACTCCACCAGTCGCATTATCTTCAGGTCTCCTGGCCTTCTCTTCGAGCATTGGAATAGCTTCTGCTATGACAGATTGAGATTCTTCTACTACATTAGTCACGGTTGTTGAGGTTTCAGATACAAAGGACGCTGAGTTCGGAACCTTACAGGAATCTGTACCATCAATTTTGCAAGCTACTTCACTTTCTACAGCCTTTTCTGCCTCAACAGGTGATACCTTCGCACAGGAATCTACATCGTGTGTTTCCACATCTATCACACTTGCTGCTGCTTTTTTCCCCACAAATGAAGTATTCAGCTCCTGAGACTCTTCCTTGCCAACAGCTACATTGTCGAGTGCCTGTATACTCTTTGCTTCTTCATCTAGACACTCTACATCCTGTAACACTTTCAGGTCAACAACTGGATTATTTTCAACTCGTGTATTTTTGTCTTCAACAACTACATTGTCTATTTCCACTAAAACTGTTCCCGAGGTGGTGCCCATTTTTTCGGTCTTTCTCTCCATGCCAGATAATAATATTGCATCACTTTTATTCACGGAATTCTGGTCCTTTTCCTCCTCTTTGTTTTCCTTTGTTGCAACCTGATCTATCACACTTGCTACTGCTTTTTTCCCCACAAATGAAGTATTCAGCTCCTGAGACTCTTCCTTGCCAACAACTACATTGTCGAGTACCCGTATACTATTTGCTTCTTCATCTAAACACTCTACATCCTGTAACATTTTCAGCTCAACAACTGGATTATTTTCTCCTCGTGTATTTTTGTCTTCAACAACTATACAGTCTATTTCCACTAAAACTGTTTCCGAGGTAGTGCCCATTTTTTCGGTCTTTCTCTCCATGCCAGATAATAATATTGCATCACTTTCATTCACGGAATTCTGGTCGTTTTCCTCCTCTGTGTTTTCCTTCGTTGCAACCTGAGCAACTTGGGTGAGTTCTCTTGCAGTACAAGTGCTGTCTTGATTGTTCTCATGCTGTTCTACAACCGCCTTCATAATAGTGCCAGGTGGGGCCAGTGCCACTTCCTTGTAAGAAAGCAGTTTTCCAGAATTAGGCATACTGATAAGGGATGCAGTGGTCCTGGTGACTTGGCTGGTAGAAGCAGGACTGGCTGGTGCTGTCTTAGGAGTACTAGATTTCTCTGAGCCGTTCATTGGAACCTTAATAGTAGTACCTTTCGGGCTGAAGCTTGAACTTTTAACTAATTTCTTTGCAACTGAAACAGCAGGTGAAGGGGCAGAAGGCTCACTAGATGATGGTCTTGGAGAAGTAAAATTGGTAGCTCTTCCTCTATTTAGACTTTCTGAACTACTAATGAAATCTGTATTTAGCTTTTGTAAATTTGGTCTTCTTGGTCCAGAAGCCTTCCGATTAGTAGATCGGCTCTTCGGCATAGCTTCTTGCCATCCTTCATCAAAGGTGCCATCCAGCAAGCGACTGGATTGTGTCTCATCTATGATGGTGATCACTGGCTCCTCATCTTTTAATTTCACATGTCCAGCTATCGATTGGTTGAGCTGATCTTTCCGCTGCTCACTAGTAGAAGAGTGTTCCAAGGAAGACTTGTCCTTTTGAAATTCCTCTGTGCTTACATCATTTCGGCTACCTCTGCCTCTGACCTGAATTCATAAAGTGTGGATGAGATTATTATCATATACTCTGCATACCAAAATTACTAAATAAAAGAATTCAAAGTTACGATGCCTTGGTTCTTCAGCAGTTTGCCACAATGGAAGTACCTTTACACAGGCTTGTCGCTTTTGGAGATCTCTTGCTTTTAGATCTGCATCTGGGTTTATGTAATCCAGAAGGTCTGACACACTATTTGGAAGAAAAACGAATTTAGAGAGCTTCAGCAAACAGAGTTGAAATTTAACCTTTTAAATTACTGGCAACATAGAATCCAATTAACTAATTAGCTACCAAAACTTATTCCAATGTCTCAAAGCTTACAACATGGAATGTACGACCAAAATATGTAGGTATCACCCAAAGCTCAACTAGTAATAGAAAATTCTTAGGAGATAGGCCAAGGATACCACATTCAAGTAAGTTATTAAAGCATTCTCACCAAACTAGGAAACTAATATTGAAGTAATACAGCATACTCTAAGCTATCAATACGCCATCACAAAGGAGAAGTGGTTGCAAAAGGTGGCCCCCAAGTGGTGGCTTCTATGGTTCATAACAATATTCCGAGTGGTGGCCTGCATGAGACATCTTGCGGCGGTAGGCACATTTTAGGATGTAAGTATCAACAGAAATAGAGTACTATATACAATTATTTTATTCACAAACACCAATTAAAAATGTTTATTCTGATAATAATTGACACAGATGAACATATCTTATTTCCACTCTGTCAGGCATGTAAGTGTTCAAAAAACAGGTGAGGAAGGTATGTTTGTAGATGACTATTAGTGGACAAGACTGTCTGGTATCTTTAATTACCTGAGATGTCCTTTGCTGGCAATAGATGCATCTGGCTTAGGAGTTCCATTTCGTGCAGCTTCCTGTTGCTCTAATGCCTTGGATTCAAAGTACTCAAGCCATGCAGCAGCGTCCTATTAGTATATGCATCTTCTATTTAATTATCATGATATAATACCGGCTTACATAAGAAAAAGAAAGAAAAATTGTCCAATAACATGTAATACCTGAGTACGCAGATCTTCTGACCCAAGTTTAGCCTGTAAAATTTGCAGGGTGGTCTGCTCATGCTGCACACTTAATGAGTATGCTTCCATTAAAGAGAGGGCAATGGCTATGGCATGATAACTGGCCGCTGTCTGTGCAACACAGTACCAGTAAGAAAAAGATAAAAACACATTTATTATTTGACAAGAAACCCAAATAGCTTTAAGCAACTATAAAAAATAATACTGGTTAGTGGACAGATTAACCTGAATGTGATCTGGTCCAAGCAATCTTTTATTACACTTGAGTGCCTCATGCAGATATCTAAGCGCAATATGAACATTCCCAAGACCTTCTTCCATCATTGCCACATTAATGTACGTGGCAGCAGTATTTGGATGAGAAGGCCCACAAGTGAGGTGCAGAAGATACAATGCACGATTTACATACCTGAGAAGAGAAATAGTCCTTAGCATACCATATTGTATACTCCCTCCATCCGGAATTATTGTCACCATTAAGGTTTTCCAAAATGAACATATGTAGAATTTTGTATCCTGTAAATGATGCTAAGCCTTTGTTTCCCAAGATTCTGTAGCTATCTAGTATTCAACCTATTTTCATTTAATGGCAGCACCATATGAGCCAATCGACGGTCACAAATTGTCAGTAAAGGTCATGTGACTAAAACAAGGGAAAGAAAGGACCAAGAATATGTCACCATAGAGCCTTATATACAGCATTCCTATTCTATGAAATGCATTTTTCTTCATCTTTTATAGCTCGTATTATTCATTTGGAAGTGAACTTACTTCGGACGTAATGAAGTGCACATGTTAATTACTTACTTTAATGATAGCTCAGTGTGTTGAAGACGATAGTAAAATACTGCAAGATCCCCATAGCTCTTCATTGTGTCAGGGTGATCAAGACCAAGTTCCCTCTCATTAATATCAAGAGCCTTTTGTTGGTAGATGGTTGCCTGGTTAACATGTAACAAAGGAATGCAGGGTTATAATTTTTTCCCATTATGGGGCTTGAGAAATAGATGAAATTCAAGCCCTTACTCTTAAAGTTCTCAATATCATATAGAGTCACATGTACCTGGTTAAAGTCGCCTGTATGGTAAAGCACTACAGCCAAAAGACTATAAGCTCCAGCTGTCATTCTATGGTAAGGACCACAAACTGCTATGAGTTTTGCAAGAGCCTTCAGAGTTCATAAAAATTGAAGGTAGAAAACATTAGATGGTATCAAGATTCTGAGTACATAATATTAAAAATTTCTCTTCGAAGTGTCTCACACCTTAGAACCATAGTTGACAGCTTCCTCTAATTTTCCTTTATCCAATGAAGTCTTTGACGATTCAAGAAGTGTTCTTCCATCAGCAGTTGAACACGCTACATGCTGTATTTACAGGATCAACATTATTGAAACATTCCTGCGAAAAATCACTTTTGTAGGAACATGATTATAACTGTTGTTTATTTTCCCAAAAGCGTGCTCATTACTAGAATCTACCACCACCACATAAAAATGTGCTTTTTCATTTCTTGTTCTCTGAAGATGATCAAAACCAGAGTAACTCTCAATAAATTTGAGCAACTCGACCATGTTACCTTGTAAACAGGAACCATGCTTATAACATCTTTTCCATTGAATGGAGTTGAAGAGTTCATATCATAGTCTCGAGGAACCAATTCAAGCCCCACCTAGAACAAGAATAAGGTTAACATGAGTTTTCGGGCAACCAATTTGGATAATTTGTACCCTGATAGGTAGCTCTAGTCTCAAAGTACAATATGTCACACCTTGTGGCAAAGCCCGCGCAGAATTGTGTATTTATTTAAATTACAACAACTTTCTTGCTTCATTTCCCATCTAAACCTCTTCAAAAGGAAAGTCTCCACCCACTTCCACTTCAGCATTTCATCATCAGACTCTGAATCAACATTGTCAGATGGACTAAACCCCAACAATATATTTAAGCATGAGGCTATTGATCCAGCAACATTAGATATGTTGTCAACGGCTGCAATAACTGCTTGAAGTACATGTTTAAAGGCTCGAACAACCATCTCATGTACACATAATGACTGTACATGAGGGAGCTTATCTGCCAGCTCAACCTATTACATTAGAAGAGAAGACAACAATGAGCTAATGACCATGATTATTATAGTCGCACAAAAATAGGAAATAACAACATAATTTTCTTGGAAAACCCAATCATTTTCATCAGCATCCAGCATATATAGGGAAAATGCAAAACACCATCCGAAAACCATCGATCAGATAAAGAATGAATATTGAATAGCAAATGAGCATGTTATCACTTTTGCAATATAGAATTTAGGGCATTACCACACGTCCTAAAGAACACATCCGCAAACCACGTGTATGCATAAAATCGGTTAATGTTCTCCCATCCACTGGAGACAGTTCAAGCGTTCCAAAATCTGCCACCTGATAAAGGGTTGAATTATTCCCCAAAGCGTGCACTGAATTAAAAATATAAAAGAAAATAGTTAAAAATAATACTGAATGTTACCAGCTTTGGCAAGGCTGTGTCATCATAATATTTGTGTGCCATATCAATCAACTCCTCTGGTGACTTTAAGCAGGATGCAACAGAAAAGAAGAGTGTCACAGTAATGTCAACTAATGAAATCCCATGTTTGTTGCCCATGTTTTAAGAAGCCATTTAAAGCTCACATTGTTTCATATCATGTCATAGACATTTAAAGATGGAAAATAAAGACCAACCAGAGGGATCCTACTCGTAGTTTGTGAAACAAGTTACTAAAAAGAAATATTTGTCATTAAGAGAACATAAAAGAAAGAAAACTTCTTAAAAGAAATGCCTAGAGCAAACCTTGAGATGGAGGCCTGTATTTGATTCCTTGAGACGAATATATGCAGCTTCTGAAAGCACCATTCTCAGCATAGCTTCTTTTTCAAGCTCTTGCTTTTCCAGTTCTTTCTGTTCATTTTTGTTTACAACAAGATCCTTTCCCTGATCAGATTTGATGCTCTTTTCATCTGTTTTCTTCTTAATCTCTTTCAAAAGGCCGCCTTGCTTCCCAAGTCCCTTGATGGTGCGATCCACTATTGGTTTTTCACCTTTCTCAACTTCAGTTTTGCCTGAAGCCTGGTTTTGCAGATGTTGCAGCCAACATGCTCCAAGTTCCCATCTTATGAAATTCTGCTGCTTAGAGGTCTCGTCATGCAACTTCATCAGACTATCTTGTAATATTTTTCGTACTAAGGATCTTGCAGACTGCAAATTTTCATAACCTGAACCATGTGATCGGCTATTTGAAACCAATGAAGGCTCGTGCATTAGCATCCTCAAGCTGAAAGAATTATTCTAAAGTGAACACATTATTGCCAGATTACAAAGTTCAGATGTTAAACATCCAATGTGCTACAGTCTGAAAAACAACAAGTTACTTATATCATCATCATACGCCTTATCCCAGCTATCTGGGGTCAGCAGCATGGATTATATACCGCATTTGACTCTTATCGGAATCAAAATGGTACAAAATCCTTACAAAGAAACATAGTGGCAAGTTTTTACGCCGGATGCCCTTCCTAACGCAACCCTCCGAAGAGGGGGCAATGATAAGAAGATTAAACATCATCATATTCATCATACACCTTTCCAAATATGTGGATTGGTTTTTTGACATGATGGTTGCACATGAAATATTAATATAGCCATCTTCCATCACAAAGCTGGTAACAATGAAAACCAGTCTCCTTTTACATGGGAGCATGGCTTATATAGCCACCAAAATTGAAGTAGTTTTCAAGAAAGCCAGCATTGGGTAGAAATTCCAGGCATTTACTAAGATGTTTGTGTTGAAAGCACTCTGAAATCAATTTTTCTTTCTAAATGAACACATCACAACATATCTATCACCATATCCAATCACTATGATCATATATGTGGTACTAGTAAAAAATGCACACTAATGTAGAAGTACAGACAAAAGATAAAGAAAACATATAACTATGACAATGTTATATACTTCATTATGTAAACTTTTATAGGTTCTTCTGGAGAAAAAATAAATATAAAAACCTAAAATCTGAAGAGAAAAGTAGGCAGAAGCCTTACATAAGGAAATATCATTATTTGTGACAACATAACATATAAACAGGTAGAGAAGTTTTCAACCGGAAGAAATAATTTGTCAGGATTCAGATAACACCTCACACAGTAAGTACACTACAGAAGGAACAATCAATCAACAAATCTGATGTATGTCAAATTTCTAGTGTGCTGTACTTATAATACAGAAATGCTTGCCAATTTGCTGTCACTTAAGAGGCTATCTAGTTCGCAATAACTTACCTATTAACATTCAAGGCATTGGCCCCCCCGTCCGGCTGATCCTCGATGTCAATGTCTTCTGGTACAGCACTTGCCTTGGTATTGTACTCCACTGGCACCTTCACAACAGCTGTATATCCACAATGTCTAATAACCACAACACCTAAGGTAGCAGTATCCTGCAAGGCCACCACACTACTTCAGGTTTTAGGGTGGACCGTCTATTTATGCACATTTAAAAAATAAAGTGCTAGGGTAGTCAGAATACAGTGCTAAGAGAGATCAACGAGATGCCAGATAATTACATGGACAGTAGAGCTCTCATCAGCAGTGATCCCCTTAAGTAAATTCCTCTGAGCTAGCTCCTTAGAAGAAATTTTGGGTGCTTGGCTTCCATCAATTTTATCCTCAAACTTTATGCTTCCATCTGGTACATCTCTAGACACACCAATTCTTAAATCGCCGATTTGTTCTTCATGAATTTTACCAGGAGGAATGTTTTCAATCCCACGTGAACTTCTGTGACTCTTGGCAAGGTGCTGAATGGCAGAAACTGCTTTAAAAACTGAAATATCTACAAATAAACTGTGAAGAAGGAAGGCCTTCCGATCTCTGATTTGCCTCTCTTCTGCTGTCTTACAAGGCATTGAAGCCAGAATAGAAAATTCTTTTGCCCATGGTCTAAAATCATGCTTCCCATCTCTTCCTTGGCCTCCCCCGCTTCCACCCCAAGTTTCATCCTCTGTTGGCAATGGTGGGAAAACGGATGGAGCATCAGCCACAATAGGCGCGACCAACCAGGTATTTGAACGGAAACCATAGGGTAAGTTTCCAAACTGAAAAAAAAAACACAAAGTGAAAGATCAACTAGCTTATAAAAGAACACCTAAACCGCATCATATAAGGGAGAACACTAATGATATTTAAGTAGATAGAAGAACTCACTTTATTGTGCTCTGTGAAAGCTTTCATAAGGGAATCATATGCCTGAAATGATAAACGATTTGGGAACCATAAACAATTAATTCATGGAAACTTTCCAAGCAAATTAAGCAGAGTTAAAAACAGGTCAGCAATGATACATGAAAAGAGGTAAGCAAAAAATGAGCTACGCGACTAAGCAACTCCATTGATATGAATTCTAAGGCACTACAGAAAATGGAATAGGAATATATAAGATAACGAGAACACAAAATCTGAAATGAGCAATTGGCTAAATTGATTCTCGTTGGAGAACAAAGATACACGTGAGAAGAGTGAAAGATAAGTAAACCAATTTGTTGCCCTCCTGGAGAAACAAAGCGGATACAATCTTATGCGCAAACGTTAATCTACAATGCTACACATAAAATAGGAAACATATCAACTCACTCCATGAAATGCCCTGCTTATCTGCTGCAGCAAGTTCACCAATGAATGAGCCAACAGTGGTTGCTTCCCTGCATGATAAAACCCTTTTCGAGACGCAATAACGGTTACGAGCTTCCCATTGCAAGTTTTCACCTGAACACATTTCAAAACAAGGAGAAGATTTGCTCAAAAGCAATAAATAATCAATGCTAAATGCACGTTTAAAACAAATAGAAGGACATGAAACTCACATCGATTTGAAAGAAATCGTCTTCGCGCTTGTCCTCTCCAAATGGCTTCAACGACCGCCGAATATCTGCTCATTACAATACAAATTCAATCCATTTGTGCTCCTTCAAAAATAGTAAAAGGAAATTGCTTCTTCAATTTAGAGAGCTGAAAGGTGACACTGACAGTGGAGGGGCGGCGTGAGATGCGAGAAGGAGAAGAACCCGTAAAATTGGCCGAGTTTCGGGGGAGGGCACATGGACGCGAAGTCGCCGTCCTTCCCGGAGGCGTCTTTGGATGCGGCGGAGGAGGCGTCGGATTTGAATCCGTCGGTGTTGGAGGCTCCATTGGCGGCGCCGGGGGACTTGCCGAAGAAGGTGGTGCAGGCGACGATGTCGAGCAGGCGCCGGACCTGCGCCACGCACTGCTCCTCCGTGTACTCCTCTGCCACCAAAACATCGGAAGGAGATCAGAGACAGCCCCAGGAAGAGGGCGGGAAAAGAGAGAGAAGTGGGCCTGGGCCTGGGCCTGGGCCGGCATGGTATTTACCTTCGACGAGACTGAGGTGCATGGGCTTGAGGGAGACGACCTCCACCGTGTCCATCAGCTTGGGCCCGCGGACCTGCCCACGTCAGCTACATAGCCGTTAGCAAATACTCGGACTCTGCTAATTCACTTTGTCCGGTCTACTCGGACATATCTTCCGGTCCACCAGGTCCAGTCCGTCCATGTCACCCCATATGGCCGGACAGGACTACTCTAATAAATGCTAGATTGGATTATGACATAGCCGTTTACACATATCTATGTTCGTTATGGAGAAGAAATTATTAAGTGCTTCTGGAGTATCCTCCCACTTAACAAATCCATTGATCATTGATGGATATAATGGTGCACACGCTAGCCCACGATAGCACATTACTTGCACCAGTGCAGTGTGCACCATCTATCCATGATGATCGACGGCTTCTGTAGAGCACTGAATAATTTCACATTGTATAGAGGTTGGGCGTTGATTACTTGCCTCGTGAGATAGCGAATAGTTGGTGAGATGGCAAGTGTCCACATGAAGGGCGAGCAATTTCCGGACGTCCAAGATCCGGTCCGTGGAGATGCCCTGCAGCAACCATCAGAAATTCAATATTTGGTTCATTTACTCCGAAGCATTACTGATACTGCAATGCAGTTCGTCCGGCTTCATCAAGAGGAAGTTACATCTAATACAGCATTTGGCTGTAATGACAAGGAAGAGCATTTCACCTTGAGAGTAACTTGGGCGTAGTCCGGAGTTTCCACTGTGATGTCGAGCGCCGTGGGCAAAACTGATTTTCACAAATTACAAAGTCATTAAAATGTATAAGACGAGTCCAAGTTGATGAAACAGAGAAGATGAACTGAATGGAGGTGTTAAACAACAGGTTCGGAGTGTGCATGAATGAAGAACAAATAGAAAGTATAGTAGATAGAAATAAATTGACGTGAAAAAGAACCTTTCTCTTCTTTCTTTTTCTTCTCTCCTTTGGCTTTATGTGGTTTTGCTTTCCCAACTTTGGGGGCCATCTCGCATCAAAACTTGCAGAGCTATCCGGATTAATGTACTCTTCTCGAAGTTAATGACTGATATTTGCCAACAGCAGCTCCAAAATTGATACCTCAGTTTGCCGGCTATAAATGGAAGATAACAAGCAAAAAATCTTTTTGGAATGTCGACGAATTATATGAACTCATGTGGCTATGACAGCGTCCAACAAATAATCTGTTCGTTTTCTCTGACGTTTTTAGTTTCTCGATCTCCAGCTACCTGTAGGAGACTAGTGGGAATTGTTGTTACCCCCACACCTCACAATAGAATCCATAAGGGAGAAGAGCCGCTAGGAAATTGCAAAAGAATCAACTGTCTTTCCTCTAGTACTGAATTCCATCTCATGCTTAATACTTCCGCCTTCTCTTATGCTGGCCGCAGCTGGTTCCGTGAAAGTAGAAACTCTGTTTAGGATGGAATGAAGTGGACAGCTGCCCCTTGTTGAAAGATAGAAGAAAGATAGACGAGGGGAAGAGAGTGTGGCTCGGACAGAGGGAAAGTTTGATGCATCTCAGGTAGAACCAAAAAGTGAGAGGATAGGGAGATAGATAGGATAAGGCGGTCTTTTATATGTGAGAACGTGAGGCTGGCTATTTCAGGCCTCTCGTTTTTGCCTTCCGACGTACAAGATTAAATTGTACTTTGGCATGATCCTCTCCTTCTATCTATCTACGCTGGACGACTGAAACTGCAACGTGGCCCAGTCTGCTTAACAGAGGATAATCATTACTATAGAAAGGGGGATTATTAGTCCAATATTCGTTAAACTGGATGCAACATACAGGTAATGCTCCACCTAGGAGTTCTTATGGTGAAAAGACATTTTAGTTTTCTGCTTTCCTTGTAATTTGCTGAAGGGAGAACTGTGCTACAATGAGCTAGTAGCCGTCAGTATTCCGCAGGAGTCCTCATGAGCAAGAAAGCACTTTCTTGAGGATTTCGCGTAGTTAAAAGACAGGCTCCAGATATCTCCAGTACATTATCTCCGTTCTATTGGATGGTTAGAGCTAGCAAACCGAAGTGTATGGAATATGGACTGTGGAAGAGGACGGCCACTAGCAAATACAAAATGAAAAACCTGATCTGCCCTGGAGCGTGCTGCTGCGCTATAGCGCAGGCTAGCCTTACTCATGCAAAAAAGCGCGTGGCTATCAAGCATCCTTCATATGGGTCCCTTATTTGTTAACATTTTGAGGCTCTCATCTTTTCCCACTTGAAAAAGAAGCTACATTGAGGCTCTTCTTTTTTCAAGCCTCAATACTAAGAAAATTTTTGGACTTTGCGTTTTCATGAATTTTTAATTATTAAAAATCATCTTCTTTTGGCAACTGTTACAAATCATTTGATCATTGGTTTATCACTCCCTCCGTCCAATGCCTGACTCCATTTCAAATAAGTTAAATTTGCAGGCTCTAAGTCAAATGACTGTCTGCATTTGTTGGAGGTGTTGAAGGTCCAGTACGACAGTGCATATCCCAAACACTGGATCCTCAAAACTTCTCCCGGTCGTTATATGGGGATAGTAGCAGTTCTAGAACCAGGTTTGTCCAAAAGATTACCTTGTGAAATGTTTTTCCTCCCTCTAACAGTTCTTTATAAGCCCTCCTTGCCTCTCTTGTCAGCTGACAGAGTGGCATCTGACTTATAAGGGATGATAAAGGAGACCAATAAGGAGGGATGTATAGAAAGTAGCATTACTCTCCTCCCGTGAGGACATTGAAATTTCTTTATGTAATTCCATGTTGTGATGACAGGTAAGAATCCCGCCCAGCTAATGGCGGGGCCCTGTGCAATCAACAATTTTGACATTGATCCACAAAAACCATCTGTTAGTGTTCTAGACATGGAATTATTTAAAAAAGTGTTCTGTACATGGCATAATACGCTTCTGTCAGCCTTCAAAATGTATTGCGTGGTTTCTGGAAGAAATATAATTGGATGTGTCTTTAATCTGTTGGTACAGGATATGACTTGCAGTTTGGAATGGGAATCAATCGCCATCTTAAGGAGACCATGAGACCTTCCTTCTTATTTCTACCGTAAAAGAAGAAAGAATTCACTTCGAATGAGATGGGTGAGTCTGTCATTCCGCTTATAACAAGAAAAGAGGAGATGTTTTCTCTTTCCTTCCCGAAGTCTTCATGCTTTGATTGGAGGGAGCTTTCCCAACCATTTTGCCCGGAAACCAGTGCCTTTGCAATCTGTGCAGTACATGGAGCCCTTGATGCAAGAAGAAATAGTGTTAAACTTTGATTTCTCTTTGATACAAGTATTAAACTTTGGTTTCAACTCAATGAGAAATGTATGAAGAAACTAATGGACGAAGAGTTCGCACCCCACGGTTTAGCCCCCTTTCATAACCCCTTGTACAGTGACAGTGGACACAAACCGTAAAGGGGTGGCTTGGCTGAACTGCGGGCTGGCAAACTAGTCATCCTAGTTGAATCTACTCAAGAAGTGAACGTGTTTACTTGCCTTGCCAGCGCATATAACACAAGAAGTGTTTTTAGATGGCACTTCACAGAGCATACTGTTTCCCAGTATAAAGAAGCCGGTGCCTGCGCACCATTTGCATTCAACATGCCCATCCGAATTGCAAGAAGAACAAGGAATGGGCCTTGGTTGCTGCGCCATGATCAAGTAAATAATCCTGAGCTTGTCAGTAAAATACTCAACAAGAAACCAAATTCCAATCAAACCAACTGAAATCCCAACGCCCTCAATTCCCTTCTGACCCACAAACCGCAGAAAGCAAATAGTTTTTGCACCTCAAATCCAAAGTCAAGCTTCGGTATATTCCGATTAGTGTTAGCAAAAATAAATCAACAAACGAAACTGAAGGCCTGAGCCCCCACCCCAATCTTTAGATATTCTATAATCCATAATGTTTGTAATTGTTTAGTTGGAAAAAGAAGAGAGAAAAAAATAGGGTTCCTCAAATTCACATAAGGCAGAAAACAAATTCAGCGAAAAGCTAGAAATAATAAAGCAGAAAAAAAGAGAGGGAACCTGCGATATGAGCCATGCTTGCTCCATGCGTTTGACGAAATCAGAGGAGCTTGAGCTTCCGTAAGACTCGACCATGGACGCCCTGACACCGGATATCCTACAACTTCTTCTTCTGCGGCTAATTGCACGGAATTCTGACGGTGGAAAGACAAGGTGGTCGCCAGTTTTGGGCAAAAACAGCGCTGCCCAGCAGGAGCACGAACAAATCGACATCAGACAATCTCAACGAAGCTCCAGACCCTTGGTGATTGTCCCTTGTCCCTCTTTGCTCGGTAATGTCCCCTTGTCCCTCTTAAATCCAGAATTTTGGAGCTTGCTTGTTGTATACTTTGAAAAATTGTTTTTCTTCTGGACGACGAGAAAAAAGAGGATAATCAACAGTCCAGCACAATTGTGGGTCCCGCTTTTTGCTAAGGATCTTAGAGCCCTTCTGCCCATTTTATTACGGGAAGGAAAATAGAATCTACAATCTATATAACGAAAAGGAAGAAGCCGCAGTGGGGATCTGTATGGTGTCTCCGTTGGATTCTGTGGACTCCATTGAACCGGCCAAGCTATGAAGCACGTTACCCTTCTCTGATGCGGCTATTGCAGATTTTGTTGGCGTTTAAGTTTTTTTTCTGCATTCTATTAATATGTTTAGCACCCAAAGAGCTGCTCCTGTAATTTAAGCTTCTACCTTCTTGTCTATCATCAAGAAAAAAATCAAGCCCATCAAAATGTAGAGTTTTTTTTAGGGCTACATATTGGGTCGGGTTTAGATAAAACCCACAATACCCGAGAACCCAACCCGAGATTTTAATAAAATTATTAATATAATTATAAAAATATTTAATAAAATAATTTATATAATTATAATAATAAAAAATTATATATATTAAAAAATAAGGGATTTAAATGGTATATCTTGGATATTTTAGTTCTTGGGTATTTTAAAGCCAAACCTGACCCGACCCGAGATAGAATCCGACCCAACCCGACCCGGGCCAATGTCGGGTCGGTTCCACCTGGGTTAGGTCGGGTCAGGGTTTTTGGTGCAGCCCTAATTTTTTTTATATTATTTTACTGCCTAAAGTCTACAAAAGAGCGTTCACTAAGGGGGGGTGTGGGTAGGTTAGTCGTGAGAGATTTTATTTCCACACCTTCAGTGGAGAAAAGTTCCCCACGACCTTGTGTGTTTTTAGGGGTTATTGGGTTTTCTTGTACAAATAAAAATCCCCTCCCCCACCCCAACGAAAGTAACCCCTCATGAATGTGCACAAGAAACACAACACTTTTTTTCGAGTGTTAATCATGTGTGACTTTCTACATGCAAAAAATATGCACCCTTCCTATGAGTTAGTCACATAACATTTTGAATATTTTCACAAGAATACACTTGTTTGAAGTACTAATGGAAATAGTATAGGTACTATAAGATTAATTTTTTGAATATTGGCTACTAGATTTGTACTATGGAAAATTTGGCTCACGCGCATTGGCATGAGCCAATATGATCTTAGCCATCTCGATTCAAAGACAATCACGTAGTGCAAATCCATTAATTATATATATAACTTGACCGAAGAAGATGGTTCACTTTTGCTTTTTAATGGGGGTGTGGGGCCTACGACCATAAACACAAGCCACATATTATGGTGAAAAAATTTTATACACTCAAAGAAGTTTTGAAAAAAAAAATCACATTTTTGGGCCAAAATGCAAAGAAGCGTGAAAATTAATTTCTCAAAATCTACGATTGAAATTTACTAACAAGTGGAAAAATTGCCACGCTATGTATGATTAATCTGTAACAATTTTTTCACACCCCAAAATCACGCCCAATTAACCTGTGGAACTTTTTCCATGCGATCTTGGTGATTGTGGAAAAATTATCCATCACAAGTAACCCCCCCTAAGTTTAATTTCTTTTACTTAAAAAATTTAGAAAAAACTGCATCGTGTATGAACTTCTCATATATGGCCCATTTCTGGGATCTCTTAGAATCATCCTTGCAATGGTAAATTCCGCTAACATTGAAAAAACTTGTACTAAATAAAAACATTATAAAAACTAGAACCTATAAAAAAAAGCTACACCTTTTCCTCTCGAAAAAAAATACTTTTAGAAGACATCTAAAGTTGATAGAAAACTAAAATGTAGTTCCGAGCTACTTCGTTGGACCTCACTGTGAAGATTGAAGAAGGTCCATCGAAGTTAGCTAATCTTCATGAATACAAAAGAGGCCTAATCGAAGTGATTTGTTTTAATCTTTGTGAGTAGAAAAGCTCACTTTGAAGTCCCAAGTCCCAAACATTCAAAAGGTTCAACTGTCGTACCAAGTGAAGAACTAATGGAGTTCGCGTGGAGAGTAATCACGAAATCTTCTACTTCAAAAACTTTTTACAGATGGTATGTGCTCATATGTGGATTGAAGGTAATCTTTGCAAGGCACACGGGTGTGTGAAAATTGTGGCTCAAGTTTAAGGATGTGGGATCATGGGATTTGTCAAAGCTTGAAAAGAGTCTTGTAATGCAAAAGAGTCTTCGCTTCTCCTAATTTATACCACCGTGCCATGTAACAAAAGTAAAAAAGAAGGTCAATAGCTTTTGAACATCGTGTGGATGATGTCCATCAATTTGGAAAATGCTTTTGGTTGCATTGTACCAATCCCACACAGAGAAGAGACTGATTGATTCAAAGCCAAAACTGATTGATTCAAAGCCAAACTTCGATTAGGGTTATTAAAATCACTTGTTTAGAACCAGTCGAAGGCAGGCAAGGCACGCTAGACATGACTATATTGTGAGATTCCCCTCCTCCCAACGGCCCTCTTTCTTTCAGTTTTAGTTTCAACAACCAAACAAAAACATATAAAATGTTGAAATGGAAGAGGGCGGAGAGAGAGAGAGAGAAAGGAGGAGCCGGTAAAGGGGATGAAAAGAAGAGTGGGGGCACCTCGTATGTTGCACGCAACCTTGACACATTGCATCTTTAATTAGCACTAATAATCCACCAAATAAGCACACCATTTTCATTGATCTAATCTTTTATTAAAATGTCCAAAATGAACGTTGGTTCGCAAGGTTATCCAACGGTTGCTAAGGGACCATGAATTTCAACCAAGCCCATCCTGTTGTCTGTTCGGTTGGTGTGAGCAAATCAATCATGCCAAAGTACCACTCCGACATCTAACTGCTTCTTCCAGTCAGTCCCTTCCAGCTAGTGCGCTCTACATCCATCTTAACTGTTGATCATCTAAATTAAAATTACATCTCATAGTTGCTTTCTTTTCTTCTAGAAGTCACCTTAGTATGTGACGGGGCGTCGCAGGCCGTTGGATTTAAATAGTACAGTTCTCACTAATTATGCGAGAGGGCGGGTGATTCGCGCACCGTCGGACCTTGATCAACATGCCTTCTTTTTCTTGCCATCTAGAAGAGGGAAATGCAATGATTACCAAGAGAAATTTATAAGGAGAAAGAAGGAACTGCAAACTCACATCACAAGTATTCTAACCAGGTGATTTTTCTCACTAATTATTGCTAAACCTCCCCCAATCCACATTAGACCCACCAGCAAATGGCTACATGAAGAAACCAAAGAAAAGTCCCAAGTCACAAGACTCACAAGTCACAACAGCACACACTGAGTAGCCCACACCTTCGCCTATATAAAAGATGAAAAGACTCTCTCCAAGTCCAACCTCACCTTCCCCCATATAAAACAATTGGCTGGCTTATCAGCCCGGTCGTCTCTCCCAATCAGTCCAAGTCTTCCTTGCCTCTCTCCCTTCCCAGGCCCCCTCTCCCAATCTCGCCCTCCTAAAACCCTTCTTCGTCTTCTTCTTCTTCTTCAGTTGAAGCCGAAGAGACCTGCCGAGAAGGTGAAGTTGATAGCAGAGAAGAGGAAGAAAGAAGAGCCATGGAAAAGCCGCCGGCCACGACCTTTGTGCAAGCGGACGCCCAAACCTTCAGGGACCTTGTCCAGAAGCTCACGGGCGCCAACGAAGACTGCCCCGACAAGCTGCCCATCACTGTGCCATCCAGGATGGCCTCCCGCGAGGTGGCCGGGCCGCGGCGGCCCGGATTCAAGCTCCAGGAGCGGCGCCAGAACATGCGAAAGCTGGAGATCAAGCTGGGCCTCACCTCTCTCCGCAACTCCGGCTTCGCCTCCTTGTCTCCCCGGAGCCCCTCGCTGCATCACCACCATCACGGCGCTGCCTCGCCCGTCGCCAGTCCCGTCACTCCCCTCATCTTCGACACCTTCTCCGGTGGGTTCCCAGGATCCGGCAGCGAGTCGCCCTCGCCCATCCTCTCCGAGAAGGAGAAGGTCATCGCGGAGAAGGGATTATACTTCTCGCCGCTGAGCACACCTAGAGGCACTGACCCTCCTGAGCTTTTGCCACTCTTCCCCTTAACTTCCCCCAAACAACAACAGACACAAGATCGTTGAACTCAAAGTTTACTAACTTCCACTTAATCAATCTGGGGAGTTATGATCGATTAGTCTTTTGTAATTCTAAGTTGTCGTTTGAGTCGAGGTGATTTTGTAACGATCCAAGCACTTCAGACTAAACAAAGTCTCTCAAATTGGAACAAACTCTCTCCAAGCGTAGCATCTTCTTCTATGTTTCTGCAATTAATTGAAGAAAATCATCATGGTTATCATCACGGTAATAGATTAACATTAGTTTGCAGATCCCAATTTTCCACATTGAAAAGGACAAGAATCGAAATCGAGGCAAATTGATGGACGAATAGTCATTGGAATCAATCAATGAATGAAATATCTCTCGAGTCCTCAACCAAAATCACTTTCTCCATCTTTTTCCTCCACATATTACTTATTAGACTAAACTAATCATGTTTGGCTATATTTTTTATTTGGCAGACAAGAGGAGTATTAAATTCGAAATTGAGCCCGGATTTCAAAAGTCTGACAAGGTAAATGAGGGGACTTGAAAGCGAGAAAGATGTGACTGTGTGAGTACCGAGTCATGTACGAGAGAGGACTATTCGTTGTGGTATGATACTAGTGCTTCTCATAGGGCAGCCTCTCTCTCTGAAATTAATGAATGGATCAATGGCTTGATTACTTAGCCCGATTTTGTCCTGTTTTTGAATTTCGAAGCCGTTGGTCGGCCCTCGGGGCCGGGCATGATCACGCCGGGGGAGCCTGAGCAAACTTATAGGGTCCTAGATTGGACGGCTGAAGTCGAACAAGCTGGGTCAGGTACCCTTGAGAGCCGCCCTCTCCTCTGTTCACATGGGCACTGGACTCTGCAGAAAGACTTGCTGGCGGTCCCCCCTGTCGTTGACATGCATCCACGTGAAAGGAAACCTTTCCCCAAACCCTAACCCTACTGCAAAGGAACTGAGTACCATTTTGAATAAAAATAAGGCTCTTTAATTGATTTCTGCGGCTATTATACGAGTGTGGGACCAATTGTACAAATTAGAAAATAAATATCTTGTGAGTGAGAGTTGTGCTCCCCGTTCTTCAACAGATAGCAAGGTAGCTCAAGAAACAATCGCAGCTTTGCTTGATTTTCAATGGCTCCGTTGGGACGAAGGGAGAGGAGACGGCCAAAAACTAGCTCGTCTTTGAAAAGGGTAGTACATTAGCATGTGAACTGTTGTAACTAGTGAAGGTGTGTAACATCGATCAGAGACGGTTCGCTTTCTAGCATGGTGCGGACCACATGTCATGTGAACTTTGACGGCCTCTTTGTATCATTATTTCCTCCATTCAGAGTTGTTGGATTTGGATTTTTTGAAGCAATGGCCGTATGGGTCTCCCTCATTCATCATCACTGACTCCTCATTTGACCAAACCTGGCCTCCCTTGTTCTCATGTGAAAACATTCTGCTTCCTTCCTTTGGCCTTTAATACTGTTCTTTCTCCCCTTTCCATTCATGTCAATACGTAACAAAATGGCATCCAATGTCATTTGTCGCCCTTACTCCTTGCTACAGCTTCCTTCCACAAGAAAAGAGTGTCACCTCGTCCCGCCCATCTCCCCCCTCCGCTTTCTTTCTTCAATGTTAGTTACGCCGGAGGATTCTCATCAATTGTGAAATTGCCTATCCACTGATCCAGTGATCAGAAACAAGGGTACTTGAACTGCAAAGGCGTGACGGTTGTCGCCAAAGAGTGAAGCAGTTATGTACCAGGGCATAGCTGTCGAGTCGTGTCAACCTACAAGAATGACTAGGTACATGCATGGGACGTTTCATGTTAATTTGGCATTTGCAACTTGATGTATGATCAATTTGTAGTTTGTACTAGTAAGGTGCATGTCTATTATGTAGGTGTGGGTCCTCGCCCAAAAATATGCTTGGTGGAAGATGATGCTTTTTTTGTGCTGACAAAGGGGAAAAGATGCGTGATCAGACACAAGATGATGATTTGCCATTGAGATCGAATTAGACTTGGGGAGCTTATCAAGTACAAGGACATGTTCATCAAATCAACCAGCGGAGAAAAATCCGATAAGATATTTGGTGTCTTCCCTCTTCCAGCTTTTTGTCGAGAGAGCTTTAATAGACTTATTGGACCAGTGAGCAGTAGTGAGCAGCCTCAAGTGAGGAGGACTAAAGAGTACATGAGAGGGAGTCGAGAATGAGCAGTGTTAGATTGGATACTTTTCCATGAAGGAACTTGTCGTTTTTTATGGAGAAAAGACATTCCTTTGGCCATTATAAAGCTTTTGACTTCGTATTCTGGCTAGTGGGGTTTTGTGGAGTGCATCTTCTTGAAAAGCTAGAAAGACTAGCCCTCTCAGCTTTCCAAAATTCTTATAAATGCGTGTCGATTGGGGAATGGGAATGATTGCCCGGCCCCAATTTCAAAGGGAAGTAAATGGGGACCATGAACCGTGGACGGCTAGTGAAACTTCATTCTGCTGGTAAGCTAGATAAAAAAGACCTCCGTGCTTGTGGCCATCCTTCCGACTATTGGACACGCTAGACCTTCGATTTACATTTTTTTTGTTCGGCGTAAGGTGCATGAATAACACTCTT
This sequence comes from Houttuynia cordata, assembly GCA_039654745.1. Classification (NCBI taxonomy): domain Eukaryota; kingdom Viridiplantae; phylum Streptophyta; class Magnoliopsida; order Piperales; family Saururaceae; genus Houttuynia; species Houttuynia cordata. The sequence goes on along the minus strand of CM077513.1, from coordinate 7,572,741 downwards.
TTATTCTTTTTGATAACTGATTAAGAACTCTAAGCTGGCAGGACATATTTTACGTCGCTTTTTAATGTCACACTTCTTCCTCACCAACGTGGTTGACTGAGTGGAGTCCAACTTACGAACAATAAAGTCTTCATTTAGATAATCTGGATTATTGAGATTTGAGACATTAAGGGGCCGTTTAGAGTGTGATTAAACCAAAATATCCACAGTGGATTTTTTACGTCCACTGTAGCATTCATGTTTTTTCCATATCCAGCGTGAAACACGACCTGATTTGCTTTGGGGCAAATAATCCACTGTGGATGTTTTGATTTTAAGCTGTTTTGCTTTGGGGCGTGATTAAAAACAAACGGTAACGTTCATGTTTTTAGTTTTAGCTGAAATACCTCAGGTCATGTTTCATGCTGGATATGGAAAAAACATGAATGCTACAGTGGACATAGAAAATCCACTGTCGATATTTTGGTTTAGGGGCCGTTTAGGGCGTGATTAAAAGCAGTGAATTTTTTGCTACACTGTATCCATATTTTTTTTATATCAGCTGAAACACGTCAGGATGTGTTTCAGGCTGGATATAAAAAAAACATTGATGCTACAGTAGATGTCTAAAATCCACTGTAGATGTTTTACAATAATCACGCCCCAAACGGCCATCATACCCCTAAAGGTGAAAATGAGAATAGTAAGAGTAAGTTGTCTGTATGTGAAGAACTATTGAAATAGCCTGCTTTATGAGGCTGTTTTTCCTGTTACTTCTGCTCTAAGCACCCACAATTCACAAACACCGGCCAAAGTCACTAAGCCCAAGTCCACAAACTTTACAAATTATTAGCAGATATCGTCTTCAAATTTCAAACCGACAAGCTTTTGTGGGTTGAATTTGATCTGGCTCATGGGAAGAGAAGACATGATATGCAGCATATGAGGCCCACTAGCGGCATGTCAATGATCAACCCAGTGAAATGTTCGAAAAGTTAAACATGGCCTGCTCGACCCAACCCCTTCCGATTTTGGTAATTTTCGTGTCTGGCTTAGTTTTCGACCTGTGTCACTGCATTTCTTTGAGACCTTTTGTTACACATTCCTAAATTACAGAGGTCGGTCAGACGTCACATGCACACCACGGTGTACGTAATGCCTTAACATACACTACTGAGGTATCTGTTAAATTATTATATATCGGTCATCTAATGATGACTCTAGTCTTTTAATTAAGAAAAAAATGCTGGTTCTAGTTTTAGAAAAAATGTTCCATACTTCGACATGTCTCTAGCAACTCAATCATAGTGAACATCCATGCCCAGTTATGTTAAAACAAGGGACGAGCACAAAACAAAACAAGGAAAAGCGATGTATAATCTAATGTGCATGATCTTCAGACAATATATAGTAGTATTAGCTAATGCGATTTAATTCCTTGGTTGTCAAGTCTGAAGAAAGCTCTCAAATATCTGCTCATCCCGAGAGAATATGGTCCCCCTTTGCGTTGCTCATTTCAAACATCGGAATAGTGGTAAGGACATTTTTCGTTATGGAAAGATCAAACAACAAATTCTTCAACACTTCATGGCATGGCTCAACCCTAACCCGATCTTCTTTCGTCGTTGTAGTATTGCACACTCTGTTCGACTAACGAGCTAATTTATTTGACGGCTGGTCGCCTCGTATACACTGGCAGAGCCAGAGGGGTCAAGATGGGGCAAGGCCCCAGCTGACCTTGTATCTAATATACTAGAGGACTAGTTAATGAAGATAATTTCGTACCGACCTTGCCCCTCCTCATAATTCTCAACTTGTCTCTTACTTGTGTGGGGCTTATTGAGTGGCCTATTTAATTTGATATATTGAGTGGCCTATTTATGGGTTGGCTGATGCATGGTAAATGAAGTTTTTTACTTCTGGTTTAGCAAAAGACAAAAAAAATAAGAGAATACGCTTAGCTTAAATAGCTTTTGTAACTTTTATGAGAAACATACTTAAAAAAAAAAACCACTTTAATGCCTACGGCTACTAGGGGGTGTTTGGCTACAGAATCGACAACGGAATTAGGAAGGATTCAATACAATTACATCGATTCTGCTTGGTTTTGTGTTTGGATACGAAATTTTAATAGAATAAAAAATTTCATGTGTAAGAAGATTCAGGCCTCATTTGCCTGAATTGCCGTTTAGCTCATTCCGCCAATTTAATTTTGCCAGTATTTTGGAATTCTGATAGTTATGTTTCTATTTTTAAAGTTTTAGAATCTGCACTAAATTCTTGAATTTTTGCATTGTAAAACAAGCATATTTGGGTTTAAATTTTTAGATTTTAAAACAAGTAATTATTGTAGAACTTTCTCAGAGTCCTTCCCACCTTCCTATCTCCTAAATGAATGTTGCCGCCCCATCTCTACATTATTGTTGAAAAAATCCATCAAGTTATTTTATTTTCATCATTTGTCTTAGAAAAATTTTATAGAATTTTTCCTGGCTCCGCCCCTCCTCGTATTGTAACTTTGCAACGTCATGGGGCCAAATATCTTCTCTCAATTATAGGATTTACGTCCACAGCCATTACTCTGACTAGAGATATTATTGGAAGGGGGAATTGACAACACACGAAGGTGGGTCCTACACTGAAATGACTCCCTTACGAACTGGACACCATGTATTGTAGATTTTTTCTTGCACAAACCATGTAATGTATACTCATTTGTACCTTAATTGTGTAATGTATATTCGTCATTGTGATATCAACCGTTTTCAAAAGTTATACTCCCTCCGTTCCAAAAATATTATGTACATTTAAGAATTTTTACTGTTCTAAAATACTATGTACATTTTGGCTAATCACGTGACTCATTCCCTCCCACCTCCTTTCCTGTGCCCTCTTCTTCTCCATCACTCCCACCCATTTTCTCCACCACCAGCTTTTCCAATCTACAAATTTCAACCATTTTATCCTCTGATCGATAACTCTACAAGAGCGAGTTTCTGGTGCCCATCACCGCCTGGAAGAACTTGTTTACACCGTCCGCTACCCAGTCCAACCCCTCTGAATACGCCTTCGTTGCCGTCGCCAGCTCTCTAACGGCGTTTCCCAACTTCTCCTTCTCCGTTGCCATGGCATTGTCTGCGACATCGCACACCGCCTCCAGAGCTTCCTCCTCAATCGTTTGCACACTGCCTCTGTATCTTCCTTGCCACCGCCGAGCGCAGCTTGTTGAACGGTTCAACCCATAGGAACTCCGTCAGGACTACTCCGGCGGCAGCTGGATTATCAAGAGATCCGGAAAGGATCGATACAGTCGTGCCAACTACAAAGACCGTCATGGCACCAAGCCGCCAACATCATAGATTATTTGGCAGAGTAGCTTATCGATGGTGGAGCACTTATCGCGAGGTGGGGATGCTAAACCCGCCTTCGCCACCAGATTCCGGATCGGCGAGGCCGCCTCGGTGAGCCTCGCACGACCATGTTCTGTCCCCTTGCGGTAGTCCGCGAGACAATCCCGAGCACAGGACAAGTCCTACGACGAAGGGTCATGGAGGAGGAGGCGGCGCTGGCGGAGGCACTCGATCTCGACGAAGAGGGAGTTGCAGATGGCGACGCTGTGGTCAAGGTAGTCGCCGAGGGGCTTGGGGAGGGAGGGGAGGCGGAGGGTGAAGACAAGAGGGAGGGCGAGGGTGAGGGCGAGGGAGAGCTAGGCAAGGGAGAGGGACAGGGGGCAGAGGACGAGCCACCTCTGCCACAGGATAGCTTTTGGAAAAGATGACCATAGAGCGAACTAGAGACAGATGAAGTCACGTGACGCCGATGGGTTAATAAAAATGACATTTTTTTTCAAATGTACACAGTATTTTAGAGAGAGGGAGTATCAATTATTTGCCTAATTTTCTAAGACATCCCTTGTGAAGTGCTTTATAGCGTTTCTAGTGTTGCATTGATGGTTTGCATGGGCATCCGCGGTTTTGTTATTGCTGTTATTTTTGTTAATCGTTAGGATGGGCATGGTAGTATGTATGCTGTTCATCTGCTTACCTGTTCATTATATGTTTGGCCTGCTGCGCGCTCTCTATGTGCCCTACAATACTTGGAAATGAATTAGTGGAAGCCTCTCGGAAGGCTCCCCAAGATTTGAGAGAGTTCCCATGTTGCAGGATGGGAGTCATAGGACATCAACTATGAGTATCACATGCTCTCTCTATGCCCCAATATCGAGTCCCATGAACGTTCAATTGCTAACCCATCTCTACCATTTGACTGATTATAGGATTCTAATATGCCCCAATATCGAGGATCATGAAGTTGTGATGGCAAGCAAGCTGGGTTGGTTGGGTTTGCTCGACTAGAAGATGACTCAGATCGCCAAAGCGCCCAGACAACAGAATTCAAAAGATTGTGGCATCTTCATCATGATGTACGTCGCGCAATTGGCATCTAATGTCAACCCACCGGAGTTTGATCAGTCCACAATTACACAACTCTGGCGCCCAGTCATCGCTGCAACTATGATTCGTGAGGTTATTAACAGCAAGTTTGACGACGATTCCGGAAGAGTCAAAAAAGATGTCATCACAGTTGCGGATTTTATGCGGATTCCAGATAAAAACTAAATTAAAATTCATTTTATTCACATTCTTTTATTGTACAAAGATTCTTTGGTGTACATACAGTACTCTTTCAATTAATTCGAATACATTTTTGACACATGGTTGTACAGTACTCTTTCAATTAATTCGAATTCATTTTTGACACATGGTTGCCTTAGACAAAATTTCGCAAGCATCACTTTGAATACGGCCCTCATGCAACACGACTATGTATATAAACGTCTCTCATGTAACACGACTTTATATATAGTCGTGTACTACACGACACGACTTTATAAATAGTCGTGTTTCACAATACACGACGGTAGAGATAGTCATGTACTATAATATTCGGCTATAATGGAAATACACGTATGATGCATTCATTTCTGATTTTCTTTTTCTTTACAGGCGTACATTTGGGTATAAGCTAATAGGCGTTATACAAGAATTTGACTACATCCTAAGTGAAGAATGGTGAGGGCTTAGGTAAGCCGAAGCGGCGTATATGCGATGTCTCATTCGTAGTCAGTTTGCCTTGTTGCGGAAGTCTTCGATTCCTGCACTTCCTATTTTTTTTTGGAACCGGGCTGTTTGTGCACCTTTTACGGTTGTGTCCAGCTTGACGACAATTTCCACATTTCAAACTTGTCCTTGCAGGTGGCTCGGGCTATGACTTAATTCTCTTTGTCTTTCTCCTGCCCTTCTTTGGAGCTTCAATCATGGGTGGTTCGGATTTAAATAAAACCCCGTAATTCCCCCAATGATTTCTGTCTAAAGTAGGAAACACTACTTCTTCGTACGTGGTTCAGTACATACTTGCGTAGTACCACTTCTCACAATATTCTACCGGTACCAAACTCCTCTCATCAATACATGCCATAGCGTGCTTGCATGGAAGTCCCATGCTCTGGAAGAAGCCACATATGCAGGTTCTATTCGTAAGGTCAACAACATCCTGATGCGAAAACATGAACAACATCAGTGTCTTCCAAGGATACTCGTGTCGCCGAAGACAAGATTGTATGACTAGTCGTGTCGTCGATGACACGACTGTATGACTAGTCGTGTCTTTGACGACACGACTTTGTGTATAGTCGTCTCTTACAAAAAATGAATTTATGCTTACCACATGGTAGAAAGATATCACTTCAAACTGCCATAATGATAGCAGTTGAACTCGAACTGTTCCAGCACTCTGATTCCTCATCTGATTGATATGACTCTGTGCATACTTTGTTAACGGAGTCGGTAGCCCTTTTGCTTCCATTCGGCGTCTCTGAAAATGGACGCTTGTGGTCGCCCGCGTTTGCTTGATCAACCGAGTTATTGGCCAAAACCTAGCCTTCAAAAGTATATTATTTACACTTTCGGACGCGTTTGACGTGAGAGTGCCGTACCTTTTACCCGGATATTCTATGTTAGCCCAATGTGTTTTCGGAATATTGTTAACATATTTCCAGGCCTCCTCATTGTGTTCCTTCATCTTCTCCATGGTTTCATCGAATTCTGGTCTCCTGAAGTATTTTATAGCTCGGAATAGAAGTTCCTTCAGGTATTTATCCTTCTAAGTATTAAGCATATTTGCGGCCATATGCCTTAGGCAAAACCCATGGTGAGCCTCGGGAAAGACATCGGCAACCGCTCTCAAAAGGCCCTTCTGTTTATTAGAGACAAAAGTGTCCAGAGAGGCTGAGGGGTCCGTAAAGAGAAAACATTTTAGTAAGGTAAGGAACCACGTCCTGTACAAGTGAGAGACAAAGCATATTAAACACAAAATGCTTCAGGTTGTTAGAAGGTCGTGTATAAAAAACACGACTGTATGAGTAGTCGTGTTTTCGAAGACACGACTGTATGCCTAGTCGTGTCGTCGAAAACACAACTGTCGCCCAGTCGTGTTTCCTACGTCTATACTTACCACATTTTGATATTCTCTTTATCGACAATTGCATATGCAAGACACATTAATTGTTGATTTCCGTTGACTGCTGTAGCAACCAATAATACTCCAGGGTACTTTCCTTTTAGGAATGTTCCATCAAGCGTGAGCAACGGTCTCAGTGTTCTTTAGAATGCTCTTACGACCGGGCCGAACATCCAAAACACACGTCTGAAGTCGTAGCCAGCTAACTCAATTTCAATTTCAGGTATATCAGCTGATCTTTCTATCATCACATGTGTACCTGTGTTAGCCTGCTCTAATTCCCTTCCGTAATGTGGCAAAATGCGATATGCATCTTTAGGGTTACCATCGATCAATCGGATCAATTCCTCTTTCGCCCTCCAGGCCCTTTTATAGTTGACTGTCATGGCCCAATGCTTCTCAATGTATTGTTGGATATTTGAGATTTTTATAGAGTTGGAATCCTTATGGAGGCCATGACACTTCCTCGCAATTCAGAGGTGAGAAGCCAATGGATGATCTTTTGAACTCACAGAAGTGTCACATGTATGCCGTTCTTCCCTCCTTGTCACGCTGACTCCGTCAAGTCTGTTCGACGCCCGTATGTACCACTTGCACCCCAAAACCTTGTACATTGCAGCGAATGTGTCCTTGCTCTCATCCGCTACTTTGAACATGAACTTCCTCTTGATTGCCAGATCAGTCAGTTACATCTTGAACTGCTTGATGCTTTCGAACCTAGCCCCTAAGGTAAGTTGTGCCTCATAGTCTTCTGCTTGCAAACTTCTGGTCAACATCGTCTCCTCTTCACAATGTTTTGAAGGACCGGCCTGTGCAGAATAGGTACCCCAGTCCCAACCACCATCACCCTCAATATTGAGGTACTCATCGTCCTCCGACGCGACAGATTTCCCTTTATATGTGTCTTGCCGTGGGAACTCTGGAAGTCGATGTTTCCGTGTGATCTGGCTGGCTAAAATGTGGTATTGTAAGAGGCTCATCCCACTCATCTGCAGACCACGGTAATTCATCTTCATCTAACAATTCTTCTTCATCTGGACTGGAATCTTCATCTTCATCTTCAGCTTCTTCTCCATCTCCCAATCTGATGTATGAATGGACTTGAGAACACGATAGCACATAGTGAAGTCGTGTCTTATGCAACACGAATTTATTTGTAGTCATGTATGAAACATGACTATGTATATAAGGCACGACAAAAATTTTAGTCATGTACTATTATAGTCAACTATAATAGCACACGACTTGCCTGTATCCGCGCCTTAGAAGTCTCACCTCGCATAATCTTCATCTCTTCCTCCATCGACTGCTGATGCGGGTGTCTTATTGCCCGGGCTGGACGGCCTCTCCGGCAGTGTCTTACTGGCCGGCCTCACTTCTACCTCTGGTAGCCTCTCCTCCTCCTTATTTACATTGGCATTCATTTCCTTATTGAGAGTCGAAGTCTCCATGTTATTGCCTGTAGAAGTCCACTCCACGTATAGGCGGAGTAGTCCATCTGTGCCTTGCTTGCTCTTGTGAACGATAAATGTTAACTCCAGGTCTTTATCGTCTTCAAGGAGGTATGGAGATTCAGAGTCAACACGATATGACAAAGTTAATGTACCAGACGTAGACTTCAGCGGTAATCTTTCTTCCACTTGCTGCAACAATTCCAGGTACTTTACTCATGTGTCTATAGGCAGGAGCTTCCGTTTCCCACCCACATAGTTATCAGAATTTGTAAAAACTCCATCGTAGTGTAAGCAAAGAACTATCTTCTCTATCCGTACCTGCCATTAAAATACCGAAATTAGTTAGAGAACCGTTAGACACGATATATTGAAAACCGTATATGAGTGAAAAGCAACGTCTATGAGTCGTGTTTCATCAAACACGACTATTGTTACAGTCGTGTTGTCAAAGACACGACTGTAACAATAGTTGAAACTTGCCATGTTTTCAACTTTCTTCTCTGGAACCAACTTTTATTATAAAAATCGTCGTATTTGAATTTCACCTACCGGTTTTTTGATGTACGCTGTCTCGTTGAAGTTGTTTTCCAATACCCGGTCTTTCCCGCTCGTTTTCTCACTTTTTGCCACGAAGATGACCTTTTCGGAGTTCGACGGTGCCAGCGCCAGCGATGATATGGGCAGAGAGGCCGGACGGAACGCCTTCTTCTCTGACTAACGTGAGCTTCTCCGGGTAGCCGCTCAGATTCCAGGTAATATGGAAAAACGGAGAGTGTGGCTGCTTATACCTAAACCTAAGGGCATTTTCGGTACTTTTTGGGTCATATGGAAGAAAGTAACTGATTCCGGGTAATATGAGAAACCCGTAGTTGGCGCCAAGTCATATGTAAAGACCCCTTTAAACCAAAAAAACAAAGCTCAAAACTTTTAGGCCACGGTCAAGGCTGGAGCAAGGCTTTATTCCGAGAGTATGTGCTAGCGCACGCAAGTGCGAAGCCAGAAGCGTAGTGTTGCGTTAGCCAGTCCACTTGCCGGGGGGCCGTTTGGAGCGTGAAAAAATCAAAATATCCACAGTAGATTTTTCACGTCCACTGTAGCACTCCGATTTTTTCACTATCCAGCGTGGAACACGACCTAAGGTGTTTCAGTTGAAAGTGAAAAAAACATGAATGCTAGAGTATAGCAAAACATCCACTGTTGAATGTTTTGTTTTTAATCACGCCCCAAATGGCCCCTAAGCATATCACAGCCATTCTGCCCAACCCCGACAACAAACTATTAGGTGCAACATCCTGTCCATGTCAGCTTTAAGCCAAGGTGAAAGGGAGCTGTCAATCTCAAGAATCGACGGTGCACACGTCTAGCTGTTTGGCACCAAAACAGTTGAGTGCATGCATAAAGCACCTGCGCCATTGATTTTGGAGATTGACGACTCCCTACACCGCACCCTAGAACATTGAGCCAGAGACACCCAACAATTTCTCGGCTCCAACAAGCCGCCTTCCTCCGGACAAAACAAAAAGGTCTGGGCTAATAAAATCCAGGACTTAGCATTCATTTAGTAGCTATTTGGTATTTATCTTGCATTTTCCAATTTTTGGCTTTCCTTATAATATAGCGCATTTCCATTGTGTTTTTCGCGTGTGCGACACGAGGTATCCAACACTAAATTATACTCTCTCCGTTCTAAAATATTATATACATTTGATAAAATTTACTCCCTCCGTTCCAAAATATTGTGTACATTTTGGCTAATCACGTAACTTCATTCTCCCTCTTGTTCACTTCTTCTCTGTGTACATTTTGCAACCTTAATAGGCTGGCTGAGCTGATGATCATAGAAGTAAGGGCACCTGGTCATGGACTGATCATACACAAACCCCGGCTCCGAATGTATAAAAATAGAAAATCGCCCCTCCTCCGCATTCTGCCAATTTTTAAATGTTTCAAATTCCGATGAAAAACGAAATCCAAAATTCTTTGAAAAGAGATTCAAGCAGACGAACTTGGAAGAAACCCCTCCAAAGGAAATCGAGGGGAAGGTTTTTCCAGGTGAGGAGGAAAGTGATCTTGGGAACCCCGACGAAGGGCTCGACGGGGCGGCGCGTGAGCTCGCCAACCTTCTCTCAGACGGCGTCAGCGAACAGGGAATTTTGGCGCCAAACCAAAAGAGAAGGCGTCGATGCTTCTTCTTCGTCACGGCTTGGTAGGGTGTGCACAGCGGATGCCGCAAAATTCGACATCTAGGATGGCAGTGGGGCAGCCGAGGTGGTTGTGAGCCGTTGGAGGGGCAACGCTGGTGCTGGGCTTTGTCGCTTTTTGTGCCGATACAACTTCACTTTCCCTTAATATGAGTAGAGGGCCGAGGCCATCATCCAAATGGGATAGGACATCAGGGAGAGGAAGTCACGTGACTTCCTTGTGAGGCGCAAAGTCTAATACAAATGGCAGTTTTTTCAAATGTACACAATATTTCGGAATAGAAGGAGTAATTTTTATTAGACCATGAAGCCTAGAAAGAAGTCACGTGACTCTTTCTCTTCATATCCCGTCCAACTCTCTATTATCTCGTCTAACTCGATGCTCGTTCACTAAGTTTGAAATCAGTCCCGCTGAGTTTTAAGTCTCTTATAATTTTGGAAAGGGAAATGATATTTGTACAGCAGATTCCTACACATTTTCCATATAGCTGATGTGTATAGAAATGAATGGGTGAATTGATGTGGGGCACATCCGCTGACCCACTCATTTCCATATACATCAGCTGTGTACGGAAATGTGTAGGGAATCTGCTCTAGGGTTATCACTGCCCTTTTAGAAAGAGGAAGTCACGTGATTGGGCAACTTGTAAACAATATTTTAAAAAACAGTTAATATTTTCAACATAGTATTTTTGGAACGGACGGAGTATTTCACTTTTATCCCTTCCCTTCGCTGAAAAAAGGAACGCAGACGAGATTGGTGCGGCAGGAAAGAGAGGAGATGGAGATGACGGAGGAGCAGCTGAAAGCATTCGACGGCTCGGATGATAGCAAGCCCATCTACATCGCCGTCAAGGGACGGATCTTCGACGTGACGGCCGGGAAGAGCTTCTACGGCCCCGGCGGAGCCTACTGCATGTTCGCCGGCAAGGACGCCACCCGCGCTCTCGCCAAGATGAGCAAGAACGAGGACGACGTCTGCGGATCACTCGACGGCCTCTCTGAGAAGGAGCTGGGCGTGCTTGCCGACTGGGAGAAGAAGTTTGAAGCTAAGTACTCTGTTGTTGGTCGCCTTGCTTAGATTTCAATTAGCTCCCTACATCATCCTTGCTTCCTGAAATCTAATAATAATTCGCTCTATATGGGCGCTATCAAAGGAAACAGAACTATGGGTTACTGTTCGTTTGGTGTTAATTTGTGTTTTCTTTAATAATTTTGTTCACTTGGTGTTAAATCGATCCTGTTGTTTGAAAAAAATGTGATCTTGTTGGGCGCTTGGTTATGTATGTTACTTGACAACAAGCAAGCTATAGGAGAAATATAAACCTTATAACTATCTGAAGATTGTCTTTTTTAGTTTCGGAATATAGAGTTTGGTATGGGTTATTAACTTTATTGCAACTTTAAACGGAAACTGTTTACTTGGTTCTATAAACTATGAGGATAGTTTTGATCCCTTCTTCCTCTGTATTAAAATCCGCTTCTTCTCAATTCTGTTGATCCATGCTGGTCAGCCGGAAGCCGAGGCATTGATCGTTTGGTCAATTTAAAGTTGATCTGTAACCTGATATTCGGGTCTCTCACGAATATCTAGACGTGAGCCGTTTGTTGATTGTAGGATGCTTTTGCATCCTTCTTTTAATTATTTCGTTAAATGAAGGCATCTCTGGTGGGTTTATATGCTTATTGTATTTCATATATAATTCCTACTTGTCATGTTGATTATGTAAGATAACCAAGTTTCCCAAAAGCTCGAGCTATTAGGAAAGGGAAATGTTTATTCATTTATTGTATATTCACATTCCCCCTCACGTGCAAGTGTACACAAAGCGAGGCACGTGGAACATAATTGGGATATAAATGCCTCCAGCGAGGCTAGAACCCAGGACCTTCAATAGCCTGGAGCTCTAATACCATGTCAGATAACAATATAACCAAGTTTTCCAAAAGCTCGAGCTTTTAAGAAACGGAAATCTTTATTCATTTATTGTATATTCTAACATCCCCCTCACGTGCAAGCGTCCTCAAAGCGCGGCACATGGAACATAATGGGATATAAATGCCTCAGTGAGATTAGAACCCAGGACCTTTCATAGCCTGGAGCTCTGATACCATATAAGCTCAATATATCGTCTGTCAAGGCTTTTAATTGATGAAAGCTATGAAAGTACTTTGTAGCCGTGCTAAGGGTTTAAATGTGTCACAAATTAGTGCTGTTAAACTTGTTTTTGGCGGTATTAGTTGATGTCTGAAATAATATGACTCCTTGCAACAAAGATCAATCTAATGTGTCCAATAGAGATTGCTGCTTAGGTTTTAGTGCTCAACTATCATCATCATTTTTATAGTTTTACAACTTCACTAATTGAAGTTGGCAATTGGGATTTGCAATGTTTGCTTTGTTATAGTCTTTTCTGCTGTCAATTGAGCATGGTTGGTAATCTGTTTCGCTTTTTTCATGAATTCTCTTATGCCAGAGTTTTGATCTTATGCTCACCACTTTCACTGACTGGCATGGACATTATAGTGACAATTAGAACTTGGAATTAAAAGTTGAATTATTAGCTTAGTCCTTGAAGTTTCAATACATAAAGGGTGTTTGAGTGAGGGAAATCTGGATAGAACTCCCTCCGTTACATATTAGTAGTCCTATTTCGTTTTCTAAAATTAACTAAAAAGAACAGACAAATAGGACCATTAATATGGAACAGAGGGGATGTTATTTTTTAGATGATGTGTTCGGTTCTGTGTGTGGATTTTCTGTGGGGATGACGGTTTGCTATCTCAATTCAGTTATTATTTTAGTGCATTCTATTTTGAGTTCTTTCATCTTGAGGCTGCTGGTGAAGTTAAACCATCTATGCTCAATTGTACGAAAAGAATTTTACTGGAAAGTATAAATATAGAAGCTGGTATATTTCTAACGGAAAAGTTCAAATGAGATCGGTCTTTTTTGGCTTGTATGAGTCCAATTTAAGTCATAGCCGTTGGATTGAAATCTGACGGCACTCCGGATAAACATGTGTCTGCCCCCTATAAGGAGCACTGTCGGAATCCAATTACCAAAAAGACCGGTCTCATGCCCTTTATATGAGACCGATCTCAGATAAACGGGTCTCTATTTCTAATTGTGTATTATTTTGTTTATTCTTCGGTGTCGTTTGACTAGCTCATGTATGAATTCTTTTACATAAACAAAATCCATAGTTGGTACTGCATGATTTTCTACTGCTCTTCCCGGGCATAGGCTGCTGGCTATGATTGTCGTTATTTGGAAGTATTAACTAAGGAGTTTTTCTTTGAAGACTTTGATAAACTGCTAGAGTGGGATTTCATCAACGTTGGTGGGAAGAAATATCTGCTGATGGCCCAGACTGTCGCACACTAGAACCTCTTTTTTTGTTTTTGTTTTTAATTGAAGTGTAGTAGAACCTTAATACCGTGGTGTTGAATTTTTATATAGTCTAATTCAATGTAATTGTTATGAATGTAAGCCATCTCCGGTTACAGCCGAGTCTGGAGTTCGCTTTGAATCTGATAAGTTTTTATTTTCTATAGGAAATACAGTTTTGCAGCATTTTTCTCGAGCAGCAAAATTTTTATCGATTGTAGCTACTTGTGCAAGAGTGTGCTCATTTTGAGTCACCCGGCACACCATTGATAACATTTTGTCTAGTCTGACCAATTTTCATTACGAGGGTTTGCCACATGGAGAGAAGAAAAAAAGGACTGAACAGAGTAAAAATAGCTACTTGGACCTCCCTGTGGTCCTTGGTCCTTCCTGGTCACATAATGCTGGTCAGCAAAACATCTTTCCGTGAAAACTGTCAATATTTCTTCCTTTAGTTTTTTTTATTGTGCAGTTGAACGGTCCGAAAATAACTTGCCCGTTGACATTGGCTAACTAGTTCTTGAGCAATATTTTATCGGATTTGCAAGTGGTAGTTTTGAGTCTTACTGTTGCAAATGATTGCATAGTCGTAAACAATAGGCCAATATTGGCTTCGTGCTACTGCTAATGGCCTTCTTCCACCACAATCTCGCTTCGTCTCCCCGTCTTCCTTCAACTCCGTGACCCGCCCCCTCCTGTCACCTACTCTCTCGTGTTTGTCTTGCCCAAGCCCTCAGACTTCCTGAAAAACCAAATACCTCCAGTCACTTTTAATTGAGACCGTCACATAATTGTTGATCAATTTTATTGAGATGTGAAGTCTACAGTAAAAGCCTAGGCTTTTTGAGCAACTGAGTCACCTTTCATTGCGGAGGCCTCTCGACATCGACCTAGGGTAGCTGCTAGGAGGCCGTCATTGCCATCTCCATCCGCCCGGCCGGAGAATAATTAGGGAACGGTATCATCTAATTTTGGTACGCTCTTTTTGCTAATTGTCTCAATTAAAAGTGACTGGAGGGAGTAGGATGTATAATGTAGGATAGTGGTGAGTACAACACTGCAATGATAGTGATTGTCACATAACATTACTAGAATACTTCCGCATATTAGCTCCATTTAGAAAAATGGAGCTATAATATCGCACCAGGGAGTACAAGTTAAGGTCTAATGGATTTTTTTTTTATTCTTTACCTACTAACGTGATTGATGAAATTGTCTGTCTTCCAAAAAAAACTGGGGAATGTAGTCTACATTTACCATGTTTTAGATCAACGGTGTTTGAATAGGTTCATCACGTATGAATTTTAGCGTCAGGCATAGCATTACTGTAGAAAATGAGCACTTATGTTCTCTTTCTCTCTCACACACACACGGGGATGAATATTGATACTAAATGTTCAGTTGTTAGTTAGATGAGTTATCAGGCCTGATAAATCATCTAACTAACAGCTGAACATTTATGGGCATTGTGTTCAGCTATAAGATAGATAAGTAGAATATTAAGGGGAAATAGAGACAATTAATTTATAAAACCTTAACATGCACCCCAGAGTACGTTGGCTAGTGCTGGAGCACTGCGAGCCATTGGATCTCGACTCGACAGTGCTCGGTGCTCTCAAAAGTAAATGAGGAGCAGAGATTCAAAACCCCTACCCAGCGGAACCTTGTCGACGTTGACTGGTGCAAATCGGTGGTCGGAGTCGTCGGACGAGGAGGGGCCAGAAGGGGACGGAGTCGAGGGAAGGGGCAGCTCCGGCGGGAGGTGGACCGGGAGGAAGGGGGGCAGGCACTTGTAGGAAACAGAGGCGAAGCGGCAGGCGAGACATGCAGTTTGGGAGGCGGCATCAGGTCAAGATTGCAGATGCCGCCAGCGTCCAGCCAACAGGAGTTCTGAGACAGCGCGTCGTCCGTCAGCCTCGGCAAGCTCTCCAACCCATCTGGTTCTCGTTGGGGTCCGTCGCTGCAGTTGCAAGCTTCTCTTTTTCTCTCTCTGGTTGAATGCACTTGCCACACCCTTCCTCCCCCTCTCTCGTCCTTGTCGGAGTTGAGTGCTGGTGTGAATATTAGTGGTTTTACATGATGTAATATTTGCTTTTTGAATCTTTTTTGGGTGGGTTGATTTCTTAATGACCAAATGTTCATTCATGCAAGCCCAGAGCTGAACGATGAGCATTACGCCATTGTCCTGTACGTGAATAGAAACGTTTGAAACTATTTTTTTTAACAAGCTTGTAAATTATAAGCCTAGACCTTCACATAAAGAGCATACATCTAGATTTGATTTGATTACAACATAACCCTTCCATGACTGGACAAAACAGATCAAAAAGAAAAACAAACAAAAGCTCTCCAAGAAACTACCAGTGGTACCAATAACTCCTTCTCTCCTAGTACAGAATATATAGATGCTATAAACCATAACTGAAGCTTCCATGCACGAAGGATTAATACTGATATATTGCCGGCGAGTCAGAAGACAAGGCCGGCCTTAATTAGGCCTGACGGGCAGAAGGACCATGTGGGAGTGGTGGTTGATTAAGGGGACGGATAGGGTCCCGGGGACGGAGGCGGCAGCAGATGAGATAAGAGACAAGGATGCCGATGAAAGCGAGCCCAAGGAGGATGACGACTCCAATGAGTTTCAGACGATCTTTGCCTTTGAAGAGTATTGACATGGCCAGAAAACACCCGAAGAGGACTCCAAGGCTCATGATCCCCGCCACAGTTTTCACCTCCCTGACCGACCAGAGGACTTCCCCATGTTCGCTAGCATTGAGATCCATAAGACCTGCGTCTCTGAGTTCTTTAATTGCTGGGCAGAAGAGCGGAGAAGGAAGAAGATGAGCTCAAGTTGTTGAAGGGTGAGGAGTGTGGCAAATTTTAAATGCTCCGCGAGTAGCAGTGTTTGCTTGAGAGTTCGTCTAGCCTAACTAGCATGCCTGACCAAATATTAATGACCACCAATCAAAAACTGCCACGTCATAAAGTGAGGGGTGGAAAAGAGGAAACCGGATACCCTTTTCTGCCCCGTCGCCATAGTTTGTCTGTGGAAGGACCCAAGCCACAAACTGCGAATGAAAGCCGTAATAATAAAAGCCAAAAACATACATGACACCAATGAGAAACTGCCACGTCACAGAGAGGTGAAAGGGCAATGGGGAAACCGGATACCACTCTGTGCCGTCACCATAGTTGACTTAGAAAGACCAACCCAAAGACAATAATAAAATATGAAGTCTTACATAACCACCAATCAAAAACTGCCACTTTGTGCAACCGTCGCCCTAAACTGCGAATGAAAACCGTAATAATAAAAGCCAAAAACATAGATGACACCAATGAGGAACTGCCACGTCACGAAGAGAGGTGAGAGGGAAATGGGTAAACCAGATACCACTTTGTGCCGGTCGCCATAGTTGTGGAAGGATACGCAAAAACTGAGGATACCGTGCGGGAGTGGAGAAGCAAAGCAACTAGCTAGGCGAACCGGCACAGAACCTGCCCCGGGCCAAGCAAGCACGGCTACGAACTTCGTTCGGCACAGAACTTTGATTAATTCAACTGCAGCTAGCTTCCACGAAAATGCCATTGCCAAGAGCAATGTGAGATTGCATGAAATGCGTACGCGAAACCTCAATCCTCTCCAGCGGAGGTTCACCTCAGCCCCCCCCGCGCAACAGTCAAACACTTCATAAAACATTCATTAATGTAGGGTCCAGTTTACAGTTCCAGTAGTGGCACATCTATCCCTCTCTGTGGTTGGTACACGTACTCTTAGTTCAATTTCAGCCAGGATTGGCGATAATCTCATGTGTAGATTATACATCTCAGTTCCTAAACATTTGTTTTTATGGGGAAGTTCCTAAATTTAATACTAATATAATGCACAAAGAAGGCTAAATATGTGTGGGACTTGTCATACTTGCATCTTGCAATTTGTCCTTGTCCTTCATTCTTGCATTAAATTTCCAAAAAACCAACGGTTTCTTCAAATTCATTTTTTTTCACTGCTAAAGCCTAGACAAATTGGAGCTGATCATAGTCGTAGTATTTGTTCTAGCTCTCACCTTCATTGCGCTTGAATCATCTTGCATGCTATATGATCTAACCCAAAAGCGAGTTTGGTGGTCAGGCAAATTAGTCTCCAGCAGAACGGAACCCGGATACGTTGACGTCTTCGTTGAGTGGTGCAAATTAGTTGAAGCTTTTGCCATCAACCTGGTGCATACGCCAGAACCTTCAAGTCTAACCTCTGGGATAAGAATCTAATCTTTTTCTAACCTCTGAAGTGATGTAGCTGGTTGATATAATATTATTTTGCTTTCCAAATTTTTTTGGTTGTTTCATTTGTTAGTTAGGGAAATATTCGTCCATGCATGTTCTGCATTGTCTACTACATTATAAAATACCCAAATGGTAGTTTATGCTCTTTCCTCTCCTCCATGTGCAGTTAACTTCCGTTTTTTTAAAACATTACTATACTTTTCAAGCTACAAAGTGAACATTGTATAAGGCGGAATGAAAATCCATACTGAATCACTGATCGATTATGACAAACTCTTACACCGGGATATTGCTTGTTTAAGTTAGCATGCCCAGATACAACACACTCTTACAAAAAGATATATACTAGGATGGTACTAAATTCTATACTCCGCTTATAGATAGAAAACACAAGAACCTATAGCAATGGATCTTGACGTAGCCGTTGAGAGGGGCCGAGGCCAGAAGGAGCTTACGGGACTGATGGCTGATCATGGGGACGAACTGAGTCGCGCGGGCGGAGACAGTAGTAAACGAGATAAAAGGCGAGGCTTCCAAAGAAGGCCAGCCCAAGAAGGATGACGAGGCCGATCAGCTGCAGACGGTCTTTCCTTGTGCTGTGGATGGCGAGGAGCAGAAAAAGCACAAAGAAGGCACCAAGACTCATGATGACCACCGCTGCTGTTTTGACTTGCTTCACTCTACAGCGGACTCTCTTGTGGTTGGTCGCGCCGAGATCCATGGTGTCTCTAGATGTTGGAATATTGCACCCGGAGAGAGGGCGAGGAGGGAATGGAAGGAGGCGCTGTGTAATGGGTGTGTGTGTGTGAGAGAGAGAGACAGAGATTTCCACGAAGATGGGGGACGGTGGGAGGAGGGGCCCTCAAACAAAAATGGAAGGTCTCCTTGCTTTTTCCCGGAAAATTTAAACACCAGTTAAGTACATTGTAATTTCTCCCACTTAAGTAACACAAGCCATAGCCGATCGTACAATCTACGCACCCCAAAGTGTACATGTTGATGATGGGTGGATGATGAGCATGGACGGTATGGACTACGGAGGCATATATTTCCTTGCTTTTCCGGTTTACATGAGAATTCTCGTGCAGTTTACATGAGCTAAGTCATATTGAGCGATCAAATTTTTATCAATCGGTATGTGTCAACTCAGTGAGTTCAGTGGGTAAATAACTGTGAATCATACCCACCCTTGTAGTCAGTTAGATTAAGATCTGACAGTTCAAGATTATTTGAGCTGCATGAGGCAAGTCTCATATAAACTTTTTCGAAACATTCTCTCATAATATATAAGTGCATACATAAATTTGATCAACTATCAGGATGAAAAATATTTTCCTAACCAACAATAGGTGGCCAGCAAGCCGGACCTAGAGACAAGTAGAGGGGGGACCCAGGAATCTTAGGTTAAGTTCTAATTTCTCCTTTTTATCAATTTCTCCTTTTTTATCAAGCCTTTTTTCCTCTCCTCTAATGAAGTGGCAAGTGGTAGTGTCATTTTGGTAAAGAAAACGCGTCAGGCTACACGAACTGTATCAAGATAAAGGAAAATTCCCTTGACCCACCCATAGGGATCATTATATGCTTTTGTCTTCTTTCATGTGTTCTTTTTCGTCTTGCCATTAGAGATGGAAATGCGCGTTCAAAAATTGAATAAAACAAAATATGTTCTATAGTTAAACTAAAAAAGAACAAAAAAGGGCAAGCGAAGAACATTGAGTTTCAAGGTTCATTCTTATCTACAAATAACTATTGTGAGAAAAGAGTTTACCAACATGACAGAGAAAAAAGTGACTACACAGCTTACATATTCCAATAGCAGGAGCAAAGGAGTTCCCATGTACAGCTAGTGAGGCAGACAACCTCTTTTTTTTCTTTTCTTTTTCGTTTCTTGATAGCTAGCAAACCCCTCAGGCTTACAAAGCGAAATCTGCAAGAAGATCATCACACAATAACGGGACCCTCAAAAAATGAGGAATTTGACCCGTTGAAACATTGAAACCTCGACGTGCAAATGATGGCATTTGAGTTTGATGTCTGCTCATGCTCACGCCCGCCATATAACCCTATAAAAAAAGTGGGCCCAGCAGAGGAGACCATTTAAGCTGGGAAGCGGGCAACTAGAAAGAAAACTGGTGGATTTAAAATGGGCTGAACTGGGGATATAGCTTATAAGAGGGGACTGCTCGCTCAAGGCCCAACTAAGAAAGAGAGGACTTGGAACTTGGAAGTTTCCGCAAGGACCCCACCCCAATCAACCACGGAACAAGACATGGCTTTTCTCATCATTTTCTTCACCAAACAAACCAAAACAAAAATCTATATAAAATGGAAGACTTGCCCAACGCGAACCATAGGTTGTCTAGTGTGTAAAGAAAAAAAATCCTCCCCTCGTGGCTCGGGGGAGTCTTCATTTCAGACTTCAGAGAGAGAGAGAGAGAGAGACCTCATGTGGTAAAAAGGGTTCTACATGGACGCCCAGAGCTTCAATCAAAACAAGGAGAAAGACCTTTTAGAAGATTTCTCTCCCACCTCGCCGACACGGAACCGAAAGCGAACAGGTAATCCTCCTTCTCTCTCTCTCTCTCACAATTGTAATATGCACTGGCTTGGAGTATTCTCACGTGCAATTAGAATCAGTCTCCGAATGCACATATCTTTAAAAGTTGATGATTTCGGGAGATCAGCAATTTGGCCATCTGTTTTGCTTAATTCATCGTCTGCATTTACAGTGTCGGTAGGGTAATGGGTCCGCCGCCCTTAGCTCTAGATTCTGCAACCATGGCTTTACGGTGTCTTAACGTAGCCGGCTAGAGAATCGAGAGTTGTCTTTCGTTGATCTTTTAAAAATATGCTACCAAATTATGTTCATTAGACTGCGTTTAATAATTAGAGTTCTCTGCAAATAAACTACACATGAGAGATTCAGCAGGAATCAGGAATATCAAGATACGGAGATTCCCACACTTGCAACCCGAACCACACCGGTTCGAGCACAATACCGCTGCCTTGTCACATCTCTACCAACCCAATTTCACCACGCCATCATGTATCAAACTTCGTAATTGATTGTAGAGCCCCCCACGGTGGTTGTCCACAATCCACATTGCTTGTCGTTCACTTCATTCTGCACCATATGCTAGAGCTGAATTCCCCTACGAAATGAATGATCCAGCTGTCCAACTACTCTTTCCAACAGCATTTGCCACTGATGACATTCTGTACAATCGAGAATTCAGCTGCCCTAAACAAAAAGGAATAACAGATCATGGTAAAAAATGGCAACATAATCCAGTGTTAATTGTTCTAGCAGCAAGTGGTAGGAATTTGGACAAAGTGAATATGATTGAAGTGAAGAGCTTAAAGGGATCGCAAGAGACATGTGAAATCCAAGAGCCACCACTCTCAGACCGCCGGAAAGCGCTCTTTGAACCTCTGGAGCCAGGAAACACGGCAAAGCGACCGGCCAACGAGATGTTGCTTCCGCCTCCTGACTTTGAGTCAGCTAGCTATCCCAAGGGCTGGCTTGTTGGGAAGAAGCGTAAGCTTGTTAATGTGGACGTTGTCGAAAGCATGCGCCGAATTGCCGTCCAAGAAATGAACAGGAAGGTCGAGTTCCTGAATCTTGTTTTTTACTTCTCCTGCATGCGACGTGAATATGCTACTTACATCCCATTACAACTGATGAAGAAGTTGGTTATCTCATGCAGGATAGGGAGATTGATGGATTAAACGAGCAGCTAGAAGAGGACGCTCGGTGCCTTGAGCATCTGCAGCTTCAGTTACTGCAGGAACGCAGCAAGAGGACTGAGGTGGAGAGGGAGAAGGCCATGCTTCAGGATCAAATTTCCATGCTCATGAATATGTTGCAAGAGTCCCAAGGAGGTGTCGATGATGAAGACACCCCCGCAGACGACTCCTGATCCATAGACATCACACTCTATTCTTTATGTTGATCATTATTACTGTGATTACCATTTCTGTTTAATTATTACGAAACAGAAGTTGAAATCAAGTTGTGCATTTTTTCGTGAATATGTATGTACAAATGTTTGTGGCAAAACTCAAAACTTGTTTGGAACATTATATATCTACCTGAATTTACTGCAGCAATCCATAGATGTTATATTCTATCAACATTTTTTGCTGCTATTTACATACCGGCTAATAAACCCTGATTGTTATACATACAAGGATTGCAGATAACACTGACTGGTCACTACTAACATAAAAATCTGAAGCATGCACGACTTCAATATAATAGACCAACTTTATAGCAATATCAAATCAAAGAAAAGACTTCTACATGCACCACAAAACAGCTTTCCGTAAGCGTCCGTGGCATCCATCATCAGTTAAAACTTCTGGAACCCACGATTCTAAACTTGAAAGTAAACCTAGAAGCATATTTACATTTCATATTATCATGAACACGATTATTAGGACCAGCACCAGAAAACTTGACCTAGACATATATAACTATCTCGCCTGGTTACCATTTTCTTCAGATATGTTGAACAAGAATTGAGGAAGCGATGCAATTTCGGGGCAGATGAAGTAGCAAATCCCCAAGCGAGTCCTTTCTCGACATGGCTGGAGGCTGCTGCTTGCATTCCAATTGGGAACCTAAAAGACTTCCTTGGGCTTCCACACTTGACCTAGCTCAAATTTCTGCTCAAAACTTGTCTCATCTTCGCTTTTGATCTGCCAGTTTTGAACAGCCGTAGCATCCTTCTGTAGAAGGCAGCAGAGAGAGTTGACTCTCGACATAAGAACACTGCTCGTCTGAAGCAGATGGAATTGGGAGTCACTTAGTAGATATTGGGTTATTTCCTCCAGCATGTCTTTGCTGCAGGATCCTTCCTCCCCTTTCGGGGAGAAGATCGGATGACCGGCAGTCATCTGCTCGGAGATACGGTTTCCAATGTGATTGACCAAGTCACTTACTGACATGGAAGATCGCAGTCCAGGCACCTTAAATTGAGAAAACGCAACAGGACTCTTGAGCTCTTTTCTTTCACTGCCTCCAGTTTCTTCAACGCCTCCAAAGTCGACTGAAAACATTCAGAGATAAAAATGGTTTTGTAATACTCATCATAATTTTGCACAAAGTGTCATTCGCAGCAACTGTGTAGATGTCAAAAGACACATTGCCAGCTAGGAACAATTCTATAATGGAAAGTCCTAAATGAAATAGCCAGCAAATATTGAAGACTTGAAGTGTCTGTCACTGCACATGATGGGTGCAAATGCAACACTCAAAATTTAAAACAAACCTATTTTAAAATAAATGCAGCCTAGATAACTCAAAGAAATATAGTAGTGACACAACAAAATGGTGGCAAGCAAAAGATATAATTTCCAACATGAAATCTACACCTCAAGTTCTGGCGTACCTGAACTTGAAGCTGTTGCACTGGGTGCTGCTTCTGGCGTTTTGTAGACTTTATCCTGTATTTCAGTTATGCTGGATGTCGACTGAGAAGTACATGGAGATCCTGCACCATGAAATCTGGGGAATCTGGACACATATTCATCTCCCAGGTGATCAAAATCATGGGGCTTTAACTCATCAGGGTCCTCAAAGATTGAGGTTTTGGTTTCGAAATATGGAGAATCTAAGGCTATCTCTGGCTGTTTGGCTCAACAAAATTTAATCGAGGATCACACTGGATGAGTTTTTCAAAATGCTTGTTTAACAACCCTTGTGGACATTCAAGAAAATGTCTCCTGCAATCACACAATTTAAAGAAATCATTATCTAACATTTGCCATAATAAGATTCTCCTCGGGTGATAAAGAAACAGATAGTGCGATACACAAAATGTAACATGAAGAAGTCCTGCTGCCAAGTAATTGAAGTTAAAAACTCTAGTACTTCAAAATAAGCCTACACAGGATTACATATATTTCACACGTAAATGTCACCCAAGAACATGATGTCAAGTCCGTCTTTCATCATCTCTATCAACTATAAGGAAAGTTATCATATCAGATTGGTAAACTATTCAATCGGGATAAAGCATTGTTAATGATGATGAGGATACCCTCAACTACAATCAATGATTTGGCTCCTAATCCCAATAAAAAAATATCCTCAACAAATTCAAGAGCGAGATGAGCTCATAGAAGAACAAATGCAGAGATATTAAAGTATATATGTCTAAGGTAAAAGCTAAGCATCACAGAAACTATTCTGGTAAAATTCTTGACCCAAGACTACTTTTTCTAATATAAGTAATGCGAAAATAAATGATTGGCCACCAACGCAATTCAGCCACTTTTTTGTGGCTGCCAAAACAGCAATTTATGAAATATATGTACTTGAACCCCACCTGTGCATGCTTGCTTGTCCACCTGTAAAATCTGCAGTCGCCTGCCATAAGGTATGCTTTCTAGGTTGAGGATTTGTCTCTTTAAAGAAGAGAGGTTGTCTCGCCAACTAGCATGAATGAAAAAGCATTTTAGTTTTGCACAACAATAATTAAGTGTATAAAGGTAAACGAAAGATACTTGACATGGTGTACGCATATGCAAAGAGGACAAAGAAGTGCACTGGTAAGTAGATGTAACCAACTGTTTGCTGACAGATTGCAGGAACTTATGACACCGGTTGCATCTTAAACTGAGTTTGTGAGGATACATACTTAGAGGTACTTGTTGTGTTTGGATCAATATCATACCATGGAACAATCGTAATAGAAACCATGCAGCATTTCCCCAATAGAATAACACAATGATTGTGATAGCACTTACCACAATGTCCAGGGTCGCAGGTGCATTCTCAGGGAAGGTTGCCTTGATAGCCGTTATATCTGACCATTGAATTTCTATCTTGTTCTTGAGTCCACAATCAAGAACTTCCCAGACAAGCTTGTGCTTTGCAAAATAGCATTTTGCAACTAAGTCACCTTCATATCTTGAGACACACTGCTCCACATACAAATGCTGTCAGCTTAAGACACTTGCCAGAATAAAGTTTGCAGAAAAAACAGCATATAAAACAGATTTATAACAAAATGATGACTAGTAATTACTATGATGTGCTATATCTTACGTCCCAGTCTCCAATCCGCAGAAGCGACACAGGGAAATTAGAGGCCTTCAATTTCTCAGTGGCAGCTGCTCCACCTAAAGACTTAACGTCCCTCTTTTTCATGGCATTGAGGTTTTCACAATTAGATGCACCTGTTGCCGCAGAATTTTCTTGTGAAAGCCTCATTTGAATTAAATCCAACAGAGATGGACTTTTCCTCAGGTGCAACCCCAATGGACTGGGTTCTTCAAGTGGATTACACTGAGCAGGCTCGAGAAAAGTGCTAGATGATCCCGTCTCCCACTCCTATAAAAACACGGAAAAAAAAGCAATTACATTAATAAGACACTATACATGTGATAACATGTCCTCCCTCTAGAGGGTTGAGCCAGGAAGGGTATCCGGTGTAAAAACTTGCCACTATATTTCATTACATGAGTTTTATACCATAACTTTGATTCTGATAAAAGTCAAAAATGGCATCGAAATCCTTGTCGCCGACCCCATGGCCCATATATCTTAGAAAAGGCATATGATAATGATTCCGATGATGAGAGGAAATAGAACTATCACTAGACCAACGAAATTATGTGAAATTCATCGCGTAAAAGATCGATTACCGATTTGCAAGCACACAATCAACATATAACAACTGAGGACGAAAACGATATACAAGAAGAAAAGCTATCAACCGCAGAACATAATTTAAAGCCCGAAATTTTCAGCTTAGACTTCCAACCAATTGCATAAACAATTGCAGAAAAAAAAACAAGAGAAGGGCAGGGCAAGTAAATTGAACCTGGTTGAACAAGGAATAAGAAATCTTGGCACGCTTGTTGAGGGGTTGTTGGAATTCATCACGAGCCGAATCCTCCACCTCCAGCTTCACCTTACATCTCCTCGTCGCCTCCGGCAACCCTCGGACGGAATCAGCCCGATGAACCATCGAATTTCACCTCAAAATCCTCCGAAATTCAAATAGAGAAGACGATCCAAGAGAGGGCAAAGGGTGATCTCTCGAAAACGCAGGCGCCGGGAAATGGTCTCGCGGAAAGGGATGCGAGGGACACGAGGAGGGTTTCCAGAGGGGGAAGGACCCAAGAAGGGCTGCAAGGCACGTGCGGTTTTACACGTGTCGGATGGAAATTCGCACGTGGTTTAGAAAGGAAGGTGGGCGGCGTGAAGACCTCTGAGCTGGCGTTGGTGTGTGGGGTCCAGCGGCATGATGAGTTGTTTGATTGGCTGAATTTAGGTACGGGGGGAGTGTATTATGGGGGCATTGTAGCTGTCAGGTCTCAGGTGGAGACAGTACACGTTACCTAATTAGGGGTCCTTAGGCCTTGATTAGTGAGGCCCGGGATTCATTAATCGGTTGGTAATGGTAATTTCCCAGCTATCTTTTCAGTCCGGAATTGGATATACTTTTGGATAATTGGGGACAGCAAAGGTACTTTTTTATGTCGGCAACTCCACCTAAAAATAATACTCCCTCCCTCCGGTCACATTTAATAAATACAGTTTTCTTTTAGTTCATTTAAAGAAAACTGTATTTATTAAAAAAATTGTAGTTATTAAAAGTGAACGGAGGAGTAAAAAAAAACACTCCACCTAAAAACAAAAAAAGAATCCACCTAATTTCAGGCATTATTTTTTTGGCAACTCTAATTTTAGGCTTTATATAAACATGGGGTAAATGTTGCCCATAATATTTGTTTATTTAGTTTTATTTTGATAAATATGTTGACCACAATATTAAGTGTGTGTCAGACCAGTGTCTGAACTTCTGTATTGTGGCATTCGATGCCTAAATATAAGGAGAGAATGGATTGCTTAAAAAATAAAAAACATATGCTAATAAAAGTGTCAGCCAGAAGAAAAGATACGTGATTTGTTTTTTGCAACGAAAAAGAATGGAGATGCATGCTACTAGCCTACTCTATTGGCCACTTGCTTTTTTTTTTTCTAAACTTTTCTGAAAGTGGGATGTGGATGAAGGATAAAGCCGGTGTGGCGTACAAAACGACAAGAGGGCGGCTGATGGGCATGGTCAAATAAGGAAGGGACTCATACGATGGGGAAGTTCAACTGACAAACACAAGATAATCGTCTTTCATAGATGCTCACAAAGTAAAAATTAAAATCGTCTTTCAGATAATCCCTCCCTTGAATAATTGAAAGTTTGAAACGAGCTTTGCATATGCTCAACGAATATGTGACATGTTGTTTTCTTTTTGGCAATAATATGAGAGACGTAACTGGGTCAATGCAAATATAGTAGGTCACTTTTAAATGAGAGATCCTACTTTTTCAAAAGTAAAAAATGTCAATGTCTGACTATCTAAGGGCTGGTCTTTGTATATCAAAGGCCCGACACTGAGACCAGCTCGACGTCCTGGACTTCACCCTTGGGCTGGGCCTGGAAAATGGATAGCTCTCGATTCCAGGTGGGCACTTTACCCAAGGAGAACGATTATCCTACATAAATTGAGGATGGTCGCTTCAACCAGCCCAAGGAAGAAATGATACATCCAAGATGCATCCCAGCAAACAAAGCTACAATAGAGGCAATCAGCAGATTTCACCATGTCTGGTTTTTTATTACCTGGCCATGACTGCGCGAACAACCAAAGAAAGACAGACTCCTACTCTGAAATCAAAGGAGACTGGTTCCTCGTCCACATGCCTGAATTGTCAAGCAAAAACAAGAATGAATCAACGAAGTTAAGAAATAAAGAACATTGAAATCCAAGCAGCGTAACATGTGAGTATGAGAAACGCCGTCTCTGAATTGAGTGCGGGCGAGGAAAACCACAAAAGAATCCAAAAAGGACTACAGGAGCACGTATGACTACAAGAAATAGAATATGAGCTGAGTTAGTATGTTGAGCGTTATAATTCTACGTGCGAAACTGAACATATTAGCTCTATAGACCTTTGGCCAGCCTAAGAATGAGCTGGGTTAATTGTGTTGAGCGTTATAATTCTACGTGCGTAACTGAAAATATTACTACTGTGATTTGTGACCTTTTGGCCAGCCTAAGAATGTGAAATGTTAATTTGTTGAACGTCTGCACGTGAAGCTCCAATAATTTGCCGTGCAATAGTGGGTCCAGTAGCCAACACTTCCTCTTGTTCTCATGCCAAACTCCAACACCCGGGAATCTCTTCCCCTCCTCCATCTCCTCCCCCAATATTGAAGCAATATACTGCTCTTTGTAGTTCACTAGTTTGTATTGTACCTTACCTACAGCCTCCAATGGCGAGCACCGCAATCCACTTCCATTCGATATTGATCTCTCTTCCCATTCTTGTTCATGTTCTTCTGCTAACGGCCGGTGGTAGTGGCGTTCACTGCCATTCACATGAATCACATCCACCGAAGAAAGTGGTCTCTTTGAAGCAATTTGCCCTGTTAACAGACCGAACACTTAAACCAACGTGCGCGCCTCAGAAACCAAGTAAGAATTTGTCTATTTGGATATCATTTTGTTCTTTTTTCTTCCGCGGTATAATTTGCACAAACAATTTCTATAATTTGCCATCTTCATTTGCTTCAAACATGTAATAGCTACGTTCTCAACGTTATGGAAATGTTTCTTACAGATGAAGAACTTTTTTGCATTCACAATTTTCAAACTCTTTGCCCTCTTCACATGTAGGAATAGAGAAGGGAGCCGCGGTGCTCGAAATGAAGCATAGCATGAACTGGAACAACATGCATCATCAGGATCTCCTAACTTCCGATGACGTTCGTGTTCGTGCGCTACAATCTCGAATGAAAAACGCAGTTTCAGGCGAAAAGGAAGAATATTATGCATCGGAAGCTCAAATCCCAGTCACTTCCGGCTTAAAAGTACAAACGCTAAACTACATCGTTACAGTAGAACTGGGGGGGAAGAACGCGACGGTGATCATGGACACAGGCAGCGACATCACGTGGGTCCAATGCCAGCCATGCAAGTCTTGCTACACCCAACAAGACCCTCTGTTCGACCCATCCCTCTCCCCGACCTTCCGACCAGTCCTCTGCAACTCATCCACTTGCAACTTCCTCCAATTCGCCACCGGCTACCCAGGAGCCTGCGACGTCGCCAAGCCAAACAACTGTCGTTATGTGGTCAACTATGGCGATGGGTCCTACACAAGAGGTGAACTGGGAAGAGAGAACCTCAACTTCGGCAACACAACTATACAGGACTTCGTCTTCGGCTGTGGCCGGAGCAACCACGGCCTCTTTGGCGGGGCCTCTGGCTTGATAGGCCTTGGAAGAAGCCAACTCTCTTTAATCTCACAGACAGCTACAAATTTTGGTGGAGTTTTCTCCTACTGCTTGCCTGCAACAGAGAACAAATCTGGGTCTCTGGTCCTGGGTCGTGATTGGTCAGGTTATAGAAATGAGACCCCGATTTCATACACGAGAATGATCTCAAATCCGCAGATGCCCACCTTTTACTTTCTCAACTTCACTGGAGCTAGTGTTGGCGGGGTTCCTGTTCAAAGCACTGGATTTGCTAAGGATGGAACGTTGATTGATTCCGGAACTGTGATCACCCGGCTGGTCCCTTCGGTTTACAAGGCCATCAGGGACGAATTTCTGAAGCAGTTCTCTATGTATCCTCCAGCTCCAGGCTACTCCATCTTGGATACTTGTTTTAACTTCAGTGCATACAAAGAGCTGGAAGTTCCTACTGTGGAACTGCATTTTGAGGGTGGAGTAGACGTGAGAATTGATGTCACTGGGGTGTTCTACTTCGTGAAGAAGGATGCTTCTCAGGTTTGTTTAGCCCTTGCCAGCCTTTCTTCTGAGGATGAGATGGGAATTATAGGGAACTATCAACAGAAGAATCTAAGGGTTTTTTATGACACTCAAGAGTCTAAGTTGGGATTTGCAGAAGAGAACTGCAGCTACGTATAACTTGGGTTGAAGATCATGGAAGTTTCAAATAGTCCAGTGGCCTCAGCCTTGAGAAGGCTCCACTTTAACACGGAACGCATTTTTTAACATGTTTTAATATTTGAATCAGCACTACCTAGATTGGAATTCTTTTTTCTAATCTGGCATTTCATTTTTCTAAATTGTCTAAAAGTGGCTTTCTAACTATAATGGAGCAATTTAGCAAAAAAAAAAAATAACAGAGATGAAGTAAAATTCTCTCCTTTGAAAAGTCACAAGAAGAAAAGTTCTCTGTCTGAAACAAAATTGCAAAATGGTTACTGGCTTCAACCAATAGGAGCAGAGTTTTTCCTTTCCAGAATTAAAATGTTAGTTCGTGGGGAGGTGTTTTCCACCCTGCCCAGCAGCCACTAACTCTGGCTTATAATAGCAGAAGCAGAGTAGTATTTCCTTGAATCATATACGAATCTGTAGCTTTTGACAATACGGCTAAAGCTAGATGCATACTGAGCATAAGATCGTAATGATTCACAAGGCCATTTAGAACTCATAGGGAAGATCTGTGTCAAAAGGTCTTTCACTTATTTGCCCTATAAAAAAATCAATGTGCAAATCAATTAAACTGTTGATTATCAAATGTTAGAATCTAATCATTGGACTACGATCAGGTTCTTACGATGTGAGTAAAAAAGTGTCCGCAAGTGATTATTTGTCTCAAGATACTTCATGATAACCATTATCTCACACTAAATGAAGAATGAGCATTGATTATTAAGATATATTCCCTCCGTCCAATTTTACTTGTCTGGATTAAAGAGCAAAATGAACTTGGTTTTCTAATACAGACAGGTAATTATACTGGACAGATGGAGTATCAGAAAAAGAAGATACTATTAAGAGAAAAATTTAAATAACTAAATAACCAACCAAACTGGACGCAGCAGGATGTCACTTTCCCTATTCACATTATCATAAACAAATTCAGAAATATATAAGATAAATCCTTTTGCTGCAGGAAAAATATGTAAATGTTTATTTTTCTCTTGGACACAAAAAACACTTGAAGGTAGGAAGCAAATACGATAGAAATTCTCAAAGATTTCGGCATGTCAGCTGCTTTACCTTCAGCTAAATGAGGATGAAGGTGGAGTAGATCAAGGATAAATACATTTGAGAGAAAAGGACTGCACAAATTGCTTAAGCCAACCTGAGATTGTAGGCAAATTTTCCTCACGTCAAAGATTCTAGCTTTACCCAGGCAGCTCTTCTCCACCATTAGATTCTTTGGATCACATGGCAAAACACTGTTGAATAAAGAAAGCCTACCTATTTTCCGCAAAAATACTCCAAAAAAATAGCCGACTATTGAGCAAGTAATTTATACTTATCATTTTTACAGTAATGCATTAGCTCATTCATATGTATACATGTGTGTTCATAAACTAATGGCATTCAGTAAACCAGCCATGGTATGTAAGTACTTTAACTTCTTCCTTCTCCTTCTTATTCAAAACAAAAAGTTTTTCCACTAGTAATGATCAGTTGACATCATCGTTTCCAAAAATTTTGTGATAAATTGTAAAGATACATGTAATACACATCGTAAAAGAATTTTCTTTCTATGGGACTACAAATTCTACATAATTAACATGTTCTACTAACCTCTTATGAGTATGATTGCTTTTTATAGAATCGGTATTCTAGCAAGAGGCAAACCTGGTGCAGGAGTGGCAAGTTTTTTTCAACTCTTAATCGCTATTCTTATTGTCCACAAGTGCCACCATCTCAATACTGGCATCTCCGTTCAAATTTTCAGTATCCTCTCTTGGCTTCAACAAATCAGCAGGTAGAATAGTTGAGTGTTGATCACTCTCAGGCACCAAAAAGATAAAAAATAGGGGCAAAATTCTCATCATGTTTCTGACCAAAATTGCCATCCAAAGATTACTGAATTCTGTTCGTGTCACTTTCAGAACATGGAGAAGCAGACCACCAAGCCATGAAGATGATAGTATACCAACATTGTCAATAGACATTAGCAAAGCGAAAAATGTGCCTTCTATGCCAGAGGGACAAAGTTTGGAACTGAGTACAAGAAGTGGCATCCATTTTACACGGCCAATCATTTGGGAGACACATTCGTCAATTACAACAAAGAAATAGTCAGGCATTCCAAACTTTAGGTTGATGCGCAAAACAAATACCAAATCCAGCATCCCTGAAATGCCATAAAGTAGTTGACTCCAAAAGAGCAAACCACGGAAAGGGTGATCCTTCAAAACATTCTGATAAAGAATTACTCCAAGGAGGGAACCAACAGATCCGATTGAAAAAATGAAACCAACATTTTCCTGCATGTAGAGTGTAGGTAAAAAGCCCATGAGTCTGTTCTTTATCAATATATAGTTTTATGTTAAAATCTCTTTTAGTGATCCTAAAAAGAAACTGTATTTTCTATGAAATTTACGAAGATTGACCTGCCATGGGTAAATATAGGCATGAAATTGGTAGCTTGGGCACCATCCCTAGATGATCTAAAACTATGGTCATTATATGTGGAAATCTATGATGGTCGACCAGATAGCTTTAGTTCAGGAAACCATGTTAAGAAATGCACTTTAAACCTATGCAGCCATGAGTAAGTAAAAGCGGGGAAAATGTCACAACTGCACAACCCTTTCGGTCCTAATGACAACAGAAGGAACTGAACATAACAATAGATTGATGTTTAAATTGCCTTAATGAATGCTCTCCAACAAAATGGTCCAGGGTTATACTAAGATGAAGTACTTATGGTCCAAGAAGAGATCCTGTACTCAAAAGTAGTTACACTGGAGATGACAGTGCCAATCTCCATCCTCATCCAACCCTACCTCCAAAATTATGAATGGAGAAAATCAAGGATCGTAAAATAACAGATTAACATACCTGTGAAAATCCGGGGCCGCCTTTACTATCTGTGTACCAGTAAAACATTCCTTCATGGATATTCAAGCTAAGTGCTAATGATAGATACATGTACAAACAAGGCCTCCACACAGTTGGACATTTTAGTGTTATCCACATGGATTGACTCGCATCATGCATCTTCTGACATACCTGATAATCTTAAACCATAAGTTGAAGGATCTAGCCAACAAAAGTCACTAATCACTCAAAAGACTGACAGTCAGATCGAGAAAAAAAATCAAACGGTTTGATCTTTACTTGTCTGTAGCTGAAGTTTGGCATGTGGGGCTCTTCTAGTAATATACCAACCAAAAAGACCAACATTGCAGGGATACTCAATAAGCCAATGACTCCCTAGCAAAAAGAAAATATGTAATGACAGAATAAACTAAAGTAAATGTGTCCAAAGGAACCAAAGCCGTCTGAGAACTATAAAATTAGACAACAGCTATGATGAAATCATATATCTCACAAAAGTTAATAGGTCCAAAAGCAGATCGGATGCACTATTTCAGAAATAACGAGATGGCTTTCTGCTCTTTAAACAAGCAAAGGTGAACAAGATAACTTCAAAGTAATTGTAATATTTTACATAATCATACATGAATAATGTCTTTTGAAAAAGTAACCATAAAAAATATGAAGGAAGTGAAGGACTTTAGTTGTGTTCAAAATAAGTTCAGTCCTTTGATAATTATGTAGTCATAGAGACATGAATTGACAATGGAGTCAATGAAAAAGAAATTCCAAGTAATTCTAGCTTCGTTGAGGGCTTCTTATAAAAGGAAAACATGGAAAATTTTCATGCTAGTAAAGCTACAATACATTTTCCAAAGATAGTACCGAAGAATAATCTAATAAATAAATGTAAATAGTTGGTTCTTTACAAAAGGAATCAACACTTGTTTTTGCACTACAACATAAAGTCAGTGCTGATTACCTGAGAACCAATTAAGTGCACAAGCAGACCACTGATGGAGAAACCAACAAGTCCTCCTACGGAAGAACTAAACCCACATAAGGTTTGCATATCACCAGCAAGGCTAGGGTGACTTAAACTGTTTTGTGCTACACATGCATCAATTGTCACATCCGCTATAGCTACTCCTGCACTTCCAGCTGTCATAAACATCAATGCAAACGCCACTAGCAACTTCTTGTGCAGAGAAAGGATCAGCATAGATATTATGCCAAGGATCCCTGTAGAAGTAATTACAATGATTGATCAATTAGCTACAGTGGACATAACAATGAAGAATATAAACAATTTCAAAAGGCCAAAAAATAGAGTAGGACCCCGGTTTATGATTAATATTGTTCGAATACTAGCTTTTAGTGACATATCAAGTCAAAAAATGGTTAAAGCTTTATGCCTAACATTATGTTAGTAGACTAACTACATAAACCATAAAAATGCAGCTGAAAAATCGAACTGTTACAACAACTTAAAACTTCAAACATAGACATAATATCTAGAAAAACTAGTGGAAAGCACTAAATACTCCGTCTGATATTAAAAGTTCAATTTGGTTTTTCAAAATGAACTTGATTAAGGCAATAATATAGACGGATGGAGTAATAGGCAATATGATAACCCTCCAAATTATACACCCAACCTGTCATTCTGTTTTTTTTAATGTACATGTGCGTGCTCATATCTTTTAGATGATCAGTAACTTGAGAAAACCTGCACTTTCCAAAGCACATTCTGACCAGATTATTAATATCTATTTCAGCGATTTTCAGTAAGAAGATGAAAAATACAGCAATAGGACCAGATGAAGCCACCGAGGAAGGTTTCTATCCTCAAGACAAAGTAAACACTTACGACTTAATTAGCAAACAAGTGGCATTAGGGTCAAATTTGACAGCCAAAATGGCAAATGAGTTTGGAATAACATACATAAATTATATTCAAAATTCATCACTACAGAATGGAAAAAATGAATGCTTTACATGAGTTACCTGCGACAACAAAATAGGGCCGGCGCCGGAATCCTGCAATGGGGATGACATCAGTGAGAAGACCCCACAAGGGCTTGATGATCCAGGGGATGGATGTGATTCCCTGATAAACCTGTGCCTCAGAAGGCTGCACCATTTGAACATCCTTCCAGTAATAATCGGAAGCAACCCGACCTAGCCCCCCACCAAGCCCCTGACTGACTCCATAAACGGTCACCACTCCCATGACAAAACTCCAATGCGTCTCCCTCGCCAGCATTTTGAACCATCTCGGCGCCGCCGACATGTGAACCCAAAATCCTCCTCCTCTTCCCGACGATTCATCCGTCTTCAAAATACCCTCATTCTGAAGCCCTATCCTCTCTTCTTCCTCCATAACCATATCTAACTATTCCTCCAGATCACGCACAGATTGCAGAGAGAGAAGGAATCCAGTTCTGCTTGAATCTGATGAATCACAAACAAAGAGCTGAAATGGTATCCTAGACTGAAGAGATGGTTCGCCATCTCGGCGAGATCTCGGTCTCGGAGACTTACCGGGACACGAGACTAGGTAATTTCGTTTTTCCCTTGTCTCGCCGAGATCCGAGATCATTGCGAGATCTCGGCGAGATAAATTTCTTTTCTTTTTTGGGGTAACGAGGGGTTCTGAGTCGTTTAGACAAGCTAGAAGGGGCAGGTAACCTGCCTATTAGAACGCCGTGGCATCTTTTTTTTTTTCATTTCGATTACCCAGTAGAACCTGTCTTCTTCTCATGGGTGAAAATCAACTGTCAAAATTTCTTAATTATCAAAAAAAAAAAAAAACTGTCAAAATTTCTTTTAGTAAATTTGGCTTTTTAATCGAAATCTATATTTTGTACCATTTTTTATTATAAGAATTAAATACAATATATAGGGTGCGTTTGGAAGCACCTTTCAGGGTACGATGATGAAAACTCGTCTCTCCAAGCTTACATAAGTAAAATTAACTTCACTTTAGATGCACTATAAAAATATTTAAATTATTAAATTAAATTTATGACATCATTGTATTTAGATGACCAAGATTATTTTTCTTGGTCTCTCCGAGATATCGTTTATTTTACCGACCGAGACGAGACCGAGATCTCGGAATAGGGAAGAGGATAATGAATGGTAGCGGGTCTGAAGTCAGGTTTAACATTCCCACAAGAGGAAAGATGGCTATTACTGTACATGCAAGTTCGACACGTGGGAAGGTTTTATTGGAACCGAGCAGGGCCGTACAAGTTGCGGTGGACTGTCGGGAAAAACATGCATGCTCTTTTCTTATCTTACGCGGCTGGGGATCACCTATGGCCGACCGAATTGCAGTTGTCCGATCAGATTGTAACTGACGACTCTTAAGGATTTTGATTGTTCTTTTTTTTGTCTTAAAAGTATGCTTCGACCCCAAACCAAGTGAACGAAACACCAAATCGTGACCAGGTCAATCACTCACGGCGACTGACTAGTTGGCCAAATTTGGATGGTTGGAGGATTTCATTCTCTTTACAAAAAAAAAAACTGCTGAAATTTGTAAGATTCTCATTGATCTTATGTACACGTCGAAAACAATTATACACTCCCCCCGTCCGGAATTATTATTAACATTTGATTTTTCCAGATGAACTGATTTGAGTTCTTTTTGAAAAACCAAACGTTAGTAATAACTCCGGATGGAGGGATACTGTTCCCAATTTTATCAGGATACATTTTGCTGAAATCTATTATCAAAAGCTGCGTCCATTTTTTGAACTTAAGTATCCTCTTACGAAGAGGAGCTCCTGAAAATTAAGGATTCAACATAATCATGTCATTCAAATGCAACCTCTCTATGGTGTCACCATGAGTAACCAAATAAGATTCAGCTAGAGATGGTTATGCTTTAATCCATTTGATTTACAAAGTACATTCGTTCACATCATTCAAAGGCAACCTCAAATACGGTGTCACTGTAGAGTAACCCAATAAGATTCATCTAGAGATGGTTAAGCTTTAGTCCAATTGATTTGCAAAGAGTTCGTGAAACCTATAACATAGTGAGATCTAACGCAGTTCGAATGTTTGATTGACATTCAAACTATATTACTATAATTTATATCAGAAACAGAATCTTTGATTCTCACCAGTAACATGGTAAAGAGACCCATAAAATAAACCTTTCATATACACAGGGCTATCTATACAAAGGAAATTAAAACGAAACATTAGCTGTACAAGAAGTGTCATCCATTCCTATAATTACACTTATAGTTATCTTCCATCATATCCACTCTAGCAGGATCAGGACGGCGAAGAATGAATGGTGTCAGGTAACATGGCTATTGTTACAATGAAGTATTCACAACCAACAGGGAGATTGTACGGATTCGACAAGGATCTAGGTTGAATAACTCCTGCATCTGAGTTCAAATCATCCAATTGTTCTTGCGCTAATATTGAGGCACGCACAATCTTCCGCTCAATATGCACAATCTGACCTATTATGTAAGCGGGCCTTGCTTGAAGATGGTCTGCGAAAAGGGCAACTGATTCTGAAGAGAGATAATAATTAGAGCAATTCCGGTTGATGGCATCATAATGTCCTGAGGAGTTTAGAACGAAGGCCGCTAGCTCATGAACTTCAAAGCGACCAAAGGATATTCTTTCCTTGTTTGCCTGTTAAGAAATAATAAATAATACATAAACCATAACGGCTGAAATATTTTGGGATCCATATTAAATGACCAACTAATATTCTTGCATTAACCACCAAAAAGGTTTTTGAACAAAAACGTGCTGAATATACAGACTATTGGTAAGTGGAAATGAATCAGTTTTAAGTACATTGCATGCCTAAAGTTGTAAAGGCCATCACATTTATCTCAGAATACACTATAATAAGAAGCTGACTCTATATTACATGAAATTTGAAATAGTAGAAACTGACCTGTTTCTCAAGCTGATGCTTAGCATATAGGCTGTTCACCAGCTCCTTCTTCTCTTCAAGCTCTTGACTTAAACGAGCATGTGCAGCTTCAGCCCTTGAACATCTTTCTAACAGCTCCATTCGCTGCCTAGATAGGAAGCCCACTTTATCCGCGAGGACCCTGATACATGCCTGAAACTCAGCCGTGCCATCATCTTCGTTCTCATTCATGGATCTGAAAACAAAGAATCAATACATCATCAGTACTAGGTAATAAGTGCCATTAGAACATGAATACCCACAAGAATCTTCCCAATCAGCCAAAACGGGTAAATAACTACTATCAATAAGATGGTATAGTCAATCATAACAATAGACGGTGATCACTAGAGTTCTGGACTGTGAATGTCCAGTGACAAATAAGTCAGACTACCACTTCAAAAGCAAATTATGGACCCTGGCCGCTAAGGTACAGTAGCCT
Source organism: Houttuynia cordata (assembly GCA_039654745.1). Classification (NCBI taxonomy): domain Eukaryota; kingdom Viridiplantae; phylum Streptophyta; class Magnoliopsida; order Piperales; family Saururaceae; genus Houttuynia; species Houttuynia cordata. The sequence continues at coordinate 7,534,680 of CM077513.1, read as the reverse complement.
TCAAGCAGAGGAACTCAATAGTATACACGTACATATTTTCTTCAAACACTTACCTGCCCAATGAAAGCAGGTAAAAGCTACTGGTTTTCATTGTTACCAGCTTTGTGATGGAAGATGGCTATATTAATATTTCATGTGCAACCATCATGTCACGAAGCCAATCCACATATTTGGAAAGGTGTATGATGAATATGATGATGTTGAATCTTCTTATCATTGTTCCCTCTTTGGAGGGTTGCGTCAGGAACGGCATCCGGCATAAAAACTTGCCACTATGTTTCTTTGTATAAATTTTGTACCATTTTGATTCCGATAAGAGTCAAATACGGTATATAATCCATGCCGCCGACCCCAGATAGCTGGGATAAGGCGTATGATGATGATGATGATACAACTTACCTGCCCAATGAAAGTGCTAAAGTGCGCAATGATTCTGCAAAACCAGCCACTCCACCAGGGGCTGTAACACAACTACGAAGTCTTTCAAAAAGGCCCCGCATTTTCACAGCAGAAGCACGGAGAGCACTATACTCAGAAGCCCTCCTGTCAGCAGCACAGAGATTAGTATGGGCTTCTTCTCTGGCTTCATGTAGGCAATTCTCCAAATGAGCACAGTTCATCTGCAAAGGAGCCCATCAATGTGAATACTATGAAATGGAAAAAATAAAGGACAAAAACAATCTTATTTATGCGGCATGTCACATGCTTTTCTTGGTAACGACTAACGAGGAGTTCCGAGTCCTTAGGACCCGACTTGAAGGGGCAGGGCAACCGACCTCTTAGAGCACCGTATCCTGCTGCCATCCCCTCGGTTGCACACACCGCCCACACAACATACGCACCAGTTAAGTTGGGAATAAATCCCAGTGGGTGGCCAACGGAGTGGGGGTTCGAATACAGGACCTCTAAGTCAAGGAGTAGTGTCCTGGCCATCACACCAACACCCCGTTGGTTCTCTTCATAGATTTCTCATTGACCCACTAAATTAGCTAGACCCTCATCCTAGCTTTTGATGAGTAAATATATTTCACCAGCTCGTACAATTACTTGGTTTATCATACAAACCACCTCGCATCAACAGCAGCATTCACTATAAAAAATGATATAAAAGCCACAAAAATGATTCTCTAAAACACCAACAGCAAACAAGATACGAGCATTAAATTGTCATGTATTCAAGCCATGTGATCGTTATGAGCCCAAATTTAACCTAGGTGGAACCAACACCTGCTGTCTATACACATTAATACGAGGCAACAAATTAATAGTGGTTTGTTTCTGAAGTGCATCTCTAAAAATAAACCTGACAAAATTTGTGGTAGAAGCTACTTGTGAAATCTTGACTATTGGAAAGGTTTTTAATTTAGAATACCTGAGATTCATCAAGGAGCTTCTGATTACTTTCAAGTTCCTTTCTTACATCGTTGACGTCCTCCATAGCAGCTTTCAATTTGGCCTCCGTTTCAATGAACTGGTTTGACTTTTCTTGAAGGGCTTTTTCCAGTTCCACGATGATATCTTCATGAGCTTTTGATGCTAAACCAGGTCCAGTATCTGTTTCACAAGATACCAAATTGAGAGGACCCTCCATCTTCTCATTTCCACTTTTACTATCCAATTGCAATTCATCTCGGTGAGGATCCTGCATGGATGCGTCCATGATATTACGAGCAGAATCAACTCCAGGATGGCTCAACATGCCCAACAAATCGGTCATATTTTCATCCACCCCTTCATAAGTTTTGGGTAGTAAAAGACCTGGGGTTAGCAGAGCTGAGGTGCAAGAGACCTCGTCCATAGGCTCACTCACAACACGGGCCATTTGCCCTTCTCTGTCCCCACATATCTCAGATTTGCAGTCATGAGTCTTCAAAGTTGAAAAGACAATTTCAGAAGCATGTTGGCTGCCTGAAATTTTTTGTCCTTCCAAATAACCATCTTGTAATCTCAGCTCAAGCTCCTGGATACGTTTTTCATATGACATGCATTGCATCTGCTTCATCTTGAGCATGGATTCAAGCTGTTTCCCATATTCATCTTTTAGCTTCAGAGCCTCCTCTGTCTTTTGGGCAGTGTCCTTCAATACATTCTCAACCTTGGAATCATCCAAGCAAGCATATTCAATTTCAGGATTCAAACAACAAAGTCTAGCCCATGCAGAAGCAAGTTCAGCTTTCAGTCGAGCATTTTCAACTTCCATTTTGCTTGTTCCAGCTATTTCAACAGATCCAGAACCTCCCAAGAGTTCATCAGTATCGCACTTGTCAGGAGAGCCAATAGAACTTTCCCCGACTTCTGTCAAATGAGAGCTATTAGACATAGTAATGGAACCCTCTTGTGTCTCCAGCTTCTCAGCCTTAGCTGAAACACTAAACAAATTCTCAGGTGCATAACGATCTAGGTCTGCAATATCGATATTTAGCAAGTTCATATCAAACGGCGCAACGCTAACATCACAATGACTAGGAGAGTCAAACAACCCCATTGACACTAATATGTCACGAGGGATGAATAAACTCTGTGCTTTGATAAACTCTTCCCTTCTTCTAGCTTCAGTCTCCCTCTTCGCTGCTAGCCTTTCAGCTAATTGCCCAGCCATGCCCATGTACAGCTTCATTGAAGCTTTTCTTCTAACTACCTCTGCAAGGCAAGCCCTGTAAGCAGGGCCAACTCCACGCAACAATTTTAACTCATCAAAATTATCTTCTTGACGAGCCATTGCTTCCTTAAAAGCAGGAAATTGCAGTCGTATGTCTTTCACCATATGCTGGACATAAGCCACTTTCTTCATGGACTCATGGACAAAGCCATTCATCTCGTTCTTCCTAGCCTCACAGAAGTTTAAAAGCTTAGATAATGCACGGTCACAGGCTTGCATTTTTGGCAGGTGATTCTTGTCATGGACATCATACATAGGCCCAAGAGCTGAAACTGCATCATGGGGTCGGAGAGAGTCAGATAACTGGCAGCTCAGACAGTCATCAACAAGTTTTTTTACGGTGTTTACATCTTTGCTGCACATGAAATACATTCATTAGAAAATTATGTTTAAAACCAAGCATGGAACAGAGTAATTAAGATTATAGCCATATCCAACTCTTCTAAAGCTACAAAAGCAAATTATATGAGCTCTCCACAAGAAAGACACACCTCAAAGACTGCATTATACTCTTCTGTTCATGGAGATACTTTTGATGATCTCTTATTGCCATCTCCAGCTCCCTGATACTGGCAGAAGCCCGTGTTGAGTACAAATCCTCCCCCTTCCTCTTTAACTCTAAAACCATAGATTTTAATTGCAACACTTTCATCTCAAACTGCTTATGCGAGGTTCCACAACTTTCCACGCATTTCCTCAAATTTTCTTCTTTCAAGAGGTCTAAGAGACATTTCCTCGAATCAGTTTGCAAAGATGGATGCAGCCTGCAAGACCTTAGCTTCTCTAAATCCTTCTCGAAATTCGCCAGAAGGTCCGAATGGTACCGATGCTGCTGTGAGAAGCACTTCGTGAAGTCCATGTGCATCTGGTAAATCAACTGATAGTAGTGATCCATACTGCCCTTGGCAGTCACCAGTGCCCTTTCTTGCACCTGCTGCTCTCTCAACAGCTTCTCACAAGCCCCAAATTTTGCTTGTGTAGCCACATAAATTGCCCGGCCACGTTGAAAGTGGTATCTGAATTGCCGCTCGTAAGAGGGCATGGCCTTGACGGCCGGGTCCAAGGCGTCGTCCAGCGGATGAGGGTCGTGGGAGGATGATGGCGAGGGAGGCTCAGAGGCCTCAGGGACATCCATTCGCTCCGGAGGCGGGGGCTGCGAGTCCTGGAGCAGCCTTGCCCGGTTGTAGAGGAAGACCTCGCGGTTCTCATGGGGGAGCTTGTATGCCGATAAGGGTCGCTGGGGTTCGAGCTTCATGTCCAGGCACAGGAGCAACTGGTCGTTGAATTGAATTCCGGATATCGACTCGACATAGCGCTGGACGGATTCCACCGGCGTCGACTCATCACAATCAAGTTCGATCGTGTGCCCATTCTCTGCAATGTGAACTACCAGCTTCCTGCAAGCAACAAATTCCTTGGCGACACTGGAATTCATCCTCTCCCCCCACTTGACCAGTAGCAGCAGTCAAAAGACAACTTTTTTTTCAAAGTTTCTTCGTTTTTTTAGGTAGAATTGGGCAAAGAGAGGCTTAAATTAGCTTCGAATTCAACAACGTTTCAATTGAAAATTTACACAACTTCGTCAAAATATAATTTTTTTAGCGAAAAAGAATAGCTGGAACGAAAAAAATTGAAATCCCAAAAAATATGTCACTGAAAATAGAACCCTAGAAAATTGAGGAGCAGCCACCAGCAGAGAGCACGCTAAACTCGAATTTCCCAACCGCCCAACAACTCCTTGATGGTTCCCAGACCACCCACCAAATCAAACCCCCAAGAAAAAGATGGTAATTTTATTCCCAGAAAACCATGCCCACTCCAAACGTTTAACTTGCCGGCTTCAAGGAAGAACACCAGAGAAATTGAGGCACAACAGAATCCGAATTCGAGAAGAACCCTAGTCGTCGGGGAAGATTAAGAAGAACAGACTTGCGGGGCAAGTTACCAAAGAAATAAAAACAGAGAAAAGAATGTGATTAATTCGCCGGCTAGACCTCTCCACTCTTCCGTCCCCTGAACGACCTCCACTTCGTCTCTTTTTCCATTTTCTTGTTTCAAAAGGAATGGGGAAGCATAGGCATCACGGAATCGGCTTAGCTCCCCGCCTCGCCGCCGTAAATCAATTATGTTTGGAATATGATTCTGCCATCTGATTAGAATATGACTCATGATTAAGCAGACAAATACTAGGTCAGTTAAGTCATCGAGTCCATTTTAAACTCCTAGTCAACACCATAAGTGCAAATGTGCAATCTGTATAGTCGCATGACATCTTTTGGTGTGACATCAATGGTGTTATATCAATGGTGTGGAAAAGGCTGAACTTTAATTGGAATGTGAATGGTCCCCTGTTGCCTTTCCCGGGGGGTCATGTGGCCTCATGGGCCATGGTCTTACATGGTCTGAAGTTGAACCGACAGCAATATACAAGGACTACGTACTGTATGGAGTCTGTTTTCTACTCTTTTTACTTCACCTTGTCAACAACAAAAGGAGAGGCTGAAAGGTTAGCTTTCCTCCTCTCCAACTTTTGCTGCCCTTTGTGTTTGTATTGATTGGATTCAACTTTCCGATTAAACACTAGCTGCAGCCTGAGCGGCCAAAGTTTTTTAGTTGTGAAAATTGGCTGATTATGATCATAGAGTCGTATGTGAGACATTGTGGGGTACATTAATAAGGTCCACCATGCAGGTCGTGACAGTCGTTTGGTCATAAATCCTCGGAAACCTATGAAACCATCACTAGCTCCTTTTACTACTCTTTTTCGCATAATTGTTCTTTTTAATACTAAAGAAGACACAACAAATGGGGGCTTCTAGCACTAGCCAAGCAATACGATGGCCCGCTCAAGGGGCAAGGGACGTTCCCTCCCCATTACGCATTAACCAGATCTAAAAAGAATGCCAGCGCTTCCATATTTTTGGTGTTTGATCCTTTCATATTGAACTCGAAGTTTGTTTATGTCAATGCCTTTAAAGAACAATTAACACATTACTAAAAAGTATGTGTATTCGGAAACGCTTTTCTATATTATACATTGGGTTCACGTTGTTAAATAAAGGACTACAGGTGTGAAAGGCAAACAAGGTGCATCGTATTTTGTTGATATTGATTGATACTTGAATTCCCAATTTCTTATGATTGGGTTCTTGCGGGCCCCTAATCAACCTCATAAAAAATGAAGTCTTCTGCCCCACGTGAGTTTTTTCCATATTACCTGGTGTCAACTTTTATATTCCCATATTACCTATTTTTTCCCGTGAAATCTCATATGGCCTGGAATCTGGACTTGGAGTACTGAAAATACCTTTCTTGTATCTTTTTCATTCTAATACTTTGCGAAGAGGCGTGTTGTATACAACACGAAAAACACAAGGCTTTCTCCGGTGATTTCCATCAGCGACTCCACCGGCGCACCAGCGAGTTCGAGCGGCGATTCCACCGGTGACCCTTGCGGATTGCGAGGATCCGATTCAGTCCCCCAGCTCGATTTGGAGCTGCCTGCTGCTGGATTTCAACGACACAACTGACGGAGAGTGTGCAAAGGCGGCGATTTGAAGCGTATACCTTCGGGAATTTCAGAGCTTTCCTGTTGTTGATTTTCTCCCGCAGCTCCCTGCGCATTCATGCAACTGGCGGAGTGACCAATTGAGCCTTGGTAAGCTGTGGAGAAGAGTCTAAAAGGCGTGTGAAAGGCGACTGCCAGGAAATACACATATACACCCGACTAAAACGCGGTAAGTTACCACAATCCTTAGCCAATCCGGAGGAGGCCCTCTCCTCATTCTTTGACGAGATACGGTACGAGATGCGGGAAGAGCTAGAGGACGAACTCCTGTTGGGGAGCTCTGCCAACGTGCATGAGCTCCAATTTATAAAAGAAATATAAAATGACATCCTAAAGAAGGGCGCTGCTTCCTACTATGTGAAACACATTTTGGGTTATGTATGAAATATAATAGACAATCCTTACTGATTTTAGTTTCAGAAGCTCTGAAATTTGGATTTTTAATTTTTAGTATGAAAGACACGACTGTATATTTAGTCGTGTATGCGACAACACAACTTTTATATTTTCGTGTTGCACCGACACGACTTTTCTACTGACCACTCTACCTATCTCAGTGCAGATGGATACAAAAAGAGACGAGTCTATGGAGGAAATACCATCGAAAGAGAAGGAGGATCATGATTTTGTATTGGCACCTCGATAGCGAAAATAGAGGGCCAAGAAGAGAAAGGCTCCGATGGACCCATCAATAAAGAGAACATACTATGCACGACCGGCGTTTCTAACGTTTTGTCAACCTGGCGCGTGATCTATACATGAAATATGCATTTTATTATCTCCTAAACTTATGTTTCTGCTAGTGTTTGTTTAGAATTTATGCTACTTTAATATAGTTTTTGGTTTTTGTAGGAAACAAGAGTAAAACGCAGAAATGGGATGAAACGCGACTCTAATGATTGAATATTTACAACTTCGATTGCATATCTATGATGGGACTGATTTAAGCTTCATGTTAAAGTACACAAAGTCAGCTTTCCAACGCCACTGACTGTTCGCAATTCGGAGTTCTGAGCAAAAAGTTATGATCATTTGAAATATTGCACGCAAAAGAGGCACGATTAAAGAGAAGAACCGTCACGATGAGATTGGATTAAACCGGTCCGGTTCAGTAAAAGAAAAAAAAAAGAAAGGATTAAACCGGTCCGGTTCAGTAAAAGAAAAAGAAAAAAAAATAATAAAAAAAAACCGGCCCGAGCTTCGTTCGTCTGGAAACAGAGCAGACGATGCTCTATTTTGCCGGTGAGGATTGCCGGCGAGGCTGAGGGCGGCTGGGTTCGGAAGCAGAGGTCCGGCGACGGAGGAGCTTCACGGCGGCCTGGGCACGACGAGGTCTTGGCGACGACGGCGGAATTGACAGAGCATCTGAGCTTGGAGACGGCGGCGGCTACAGAAGTGTCGGGGTCTTGACGGCGGCATGGCGGCAGTCGTGGCAGAACAGGACTTCAGAGGAGAAATCGTGTTCAAATCAGAAATTGAAACGAAAAAAAAACAGAGAGTTGTGCTCAATCGGGATTCTCTAAAACAGATTGATTTGATTTTATCCAAATCAGAAATCCACAGGAAGAGGACTCTCTCGATTTGTCTATAAAAGGCGGATTTTTGGGACAGATTTGAGGGGGAACTGGACTGGTTTTTAGAACGACAGAGAGCTTGAAAGTTCGATTTCGCCGGAAAAGCCAGGCACTTTCGGCTAGATTCCGGCGTATTTCTCGACGGAGGAAGAAAGGAGTGGCCGGAGGAGGGAAGAAAGCTACGATTTTTGGCCTGTTCGTGAACTGCTACAGTAACGGTTGCGCGAGGAAGACGATGAACAGTGCATGAACAGTAACCGTGAACAGTGAATAGTGATTTTTTGGTGAATAGTGCACAATGACACCAACGAATCAACAGCGTTCTCCTTGTCCGATGGCCGGCTAAATTCGCGTCCAAGGCGTAGATGAAGCCCTAGATTTGTGTTATTACTCTTGATTGTTTAATTTAATACAGTTGATATGATTTTGCTTAATGCTATTTCATGAGTTTCTTTTGAGTGCTTGACCATAGACTTGATTGATATACATGAAATTAGATCCTTTTAATTCCTATGTTTAGCTAAAAGTAGGCTGGTGTTAATTCTATGCCCGACCAAGGATAGGATCATTAGCCCAAATGATAATTCTATGCCCGACCAAGGATAGAATTACCTACATTAATTTTTAGTGGATGAACTCTCGTGTCCGACCAAGAACGTGAGTGAATTCACTGTAATTTGTGTGTCTGACCATGAACACAAATTACATTATCATGTCAATTTGAGAGTAATAATAATTGAGAGTAGTAATTGCATATTTAGTGGTGGATTCTCTGCTTTGGCACTTCTCCATATTAGTTAAAATCTATTTTAAAGTAGTTAAATTTTATTGCTTTCTCTAGATTAATTAAAACAGAATTTACTTTCATTTGAATTTGGTAAAATATTAGTCCGTCCCTGAGGTTCGACAACCCTTTAATACTCACTGTAGTACAATTGCCTTGTGCACTTGCAAGGGTTTAATTTTAAACGATCAGCGCGATGAAAAAGTGTGTTGCCCTCCTACGACGTCACCAAAGATGTGGCCAACTGATCAGAGAAGCTGATTTTGCTGTCATTTTTTAAGGTGAGGACGTAGTTGTTTCTCGGAACCTCCTCGACCATCTGGTCAGGTACTGGGATGAGTCGGTGAAGGTCTTCAATATCAAGGGCAGGATGCCACATTTCACATAGCAAGAAGTTGCTCTTATCACCGGATTGCCCATAAAGGGCGAAACAGTTGAGGTCGTCCCCTCCTTGCCACGCAGACCGGAAGGTCAATTCTTCAAAAAGTACTTCACCGTCAGGAGACATGATATTCCACGCATTGAGGAAATCATTGACAAGCTTAGCAAGGACAAAATGAAGATGGCAGAAGAGAACATGACGAGGATGATCATCTGCCTCCTCTTCTGCACTAGAGCACTGCATCATTGTTTGTACCGTTACATTGAAGACCTCCCAAGATTGAGCTCATACAATTAGGCTAGGGCTATGCATAACATGTTGGTTTCTGGTATAACCCACACCAGCAGACTAGTGGGTGCGAGATCTCAAGAAGGGTGCCTGGGCGGTGGATACCTAAACGGCGCCTCATATATCCTTTATGTATGTAGCATTTGTAGCAATTATAGTCGTGTATTATGTAACACGACTAAGTATATAGTCGTGTACTATTATAGTCGACTATAATAGTACACGACTTGCCTATATCCGCTCCTCCCCTTCTTATGTTTTCATCTATTCACTATGCAGATTTGGTTTTTTGAGCACACGACAATCTTCTATGCTATCATGGGCCCTACCAGTCCAAGGGTGAAAAGGTAGCCAGGAAGTGGGGCCCTGATTACAGAGGTCAAGAAGGGTGCACAGAAGAAGCACCGTATGACCAACTACTGGAAGGGAGTTTTCCATAATCTCGAAGTATAGGACGAAGTCGTTGATGTAATCGTCCCCATGGCCGAAGAGGCATCTCTCATTGCTTCGTCTCCCTCGGTGGCCCCTCCTTCGCGACGGCAGAAGACGGAGAGGCCGGAAATGAAGAAGAGTCCCAAACAACCTTCACCCTCTTCCTCGAGGACGGTTGCTCAGTCTACTGCAATGGGGCGATTGGAGGGTTCGCTTTAGGGCATACAATCACTAATTGAGATAGCTCTGTCTTCGTATGAGGAGACGAGAAGGAGTATCGAACCTCTGCGAGAGGTTCTTCACTCTATGAAGGCATCTGCCGCCACAGCGTCAATGCAGTTAGAGGGTCAGATCTTTGAGCATCCCAAGGAGGAGAAGACTGAAGAGCTTACGAAGGCAACGAAGGAATCAGAGAAGAAGGAGAGGATGAAGAAGTCATCGGTGCATCACATGGAGCCAAAGAAGCGGCCCGATGGCAAGGAGCATATGAAGAAAACTCTGATGGGTTTGCATAGAAAGGAGCTGGCACACAAGTCAGCCGCCGATTCATCGAAATGGGGTAAAGGTAAACTGTGCACGATTATATATTTTTTCGTGTCACATGGTACACGACTTTTAAATTTTTCGTGTTGCATTCTACACGACTATTTAGTTTTTCGTGTTATATGCAACTCGACTATGTTCTTTATCGTACTGCTACTGACACAAATATGTAAATTGTCATTTTAACTCCCATCAAATGCGCGGATGAGGAAGAGAAGATTCAACGGGCTACTAAGAGATCCTTCGTGAAGTTGTTTTTGAAGAAGCTCCAACCAGAATTCAACGATGATATGGAGCATGCAGAAGTCGAGGGCTGTAAGCCGTACATTCGGGACCTATTCCCCCTAGTGTAGTGGTAAGGAAGAGAATGAGGGGTGTCTCTGCGGTTAAATTGCAGCGGATTAGGGAAGATGAGCATATACGGAGAATGGCGGTGGAGCAGGCAAGGAGAAATAGGTCCCGTCAACCGAAAGCCAACTCCGAAGAAACCATATCCGATCGACAAACGACCTCTATCATCGATGATGTGATCTCTTCTTTACAACAGTCGGATATCCAAACGGCCAGGGGGGAGGTGAAGGACGAGGTGAAGAAGGAGGAGGTGAAGGACGTTGACGAGGATGCAAAGGAGGCGGCGAAGGAGGCGGAGGTGAAGGACATTGACGAGGACGTAAAGGAGGCGACGAAGGAGGAGGATGTGAAGGACGAGGAGGAGGTGAAGGACGACGAGGAGGCGAAGGATGCCACAGGCTTAACCTCATCCCAGCCTATTGACATCGATCTCCTCCAAACCCCTCAAAAGGCTAAGGCTACAATTGCACTCCCAGAAAATTATGTCGGTTTGGAGTTATGCTTCGACATGGGGGTATTGTTAGAGCGGGATAGAGTGGCAATAGATGGATGGATCGCTAATCCGAGGAAGGTTTATCCAATCCCAATGCTATGTGATGACGACTACGTATCCCTCCTGCAAACCACAGAAATAAACACCAATGTAAGTATATATTATGTTTTCGTATGCCTCATATGTTTTCCTCTTTTCTTCATATGTTTTCCACTTTTCCTTTTTCAAATACACAACTTTACGCATAGTCATGTCTTCGGGAGACACGACTATTATTAAAGTCGTATATTGCATTACTTCAACTATTCTGACTCATGTAGCTGCTTTCTATATCCATAGTCGTGTCTCTCCCGGAAACGACTATTCTAGGAGGACGGTTTTAACATTATAAAAATTCATACCACAAGGTATAAAGATGTCACTTCAAACTGCCGTAATGATAGCAATTGCACTCTGACTGTTATAGCACTCTTGTTCCTCAATTCGTTGATATGATTCTGTGCATACTTTGGTAACGGTGTTGTTAGCCCTTCTGCTTCCATGCGACGTCTCTCGAAATGGGAGGTTGTGGTCGCACGGGTTTGCTCGATCAAACAAGTTATTGGCCAAAACCTAGCCTTCTAAAGCATATTATTTACACTTTCGAATCTGCTTGAAGTGATAGTGTCATATCTTTTAGCCCAATTTCGTTTATCTATCTTCTCAATATATTTCCAGGCCTCCTCATTGTGTTCCTTCATCTTCTGCATGATTTCATCAAAGTCCGGTCTCCTGAAGCATTTTGCAGCTCGGAATAGCAGGTCCTTCAAGTACTTATCATTCCAATGATGAAGCATATTAGTGGCCATATGTCTTAGGTAAAACCCATGATGAGCCACGGGAAAGACATCAGAAACCGCTCTCAGAAGTCCCTTCTGTCTATCCGAGACAATTGTATCCAGAGAGGCCAGGGGGTCTATAAACAAGGTGACTTTCAGTAGGCTAAGGAACCACTTCCTGCAAGTCAGAAATCAGAGTGAAAGCATATTAAAGAAAGAAGACATCGGCTGTAGACAGTCGTGTATGAAACAACACAACTGTATGAGTAGTCGTGTGCTCGAAGACACGACTACTCATACAGTCTTCTTTGTATATATGTACCACGTATTTATGGTCTCTTTCTCGACAACTGCATATGCAAGGCACATTAATTGTTGGTTCTCGTCGAGTGCTGTTGCAACCAATAAAACTCCGGGGTACTTTCTTTTTAGGATTGTTCCATCAACAGTGAGCAGTGGCCTCAGTGATCTTCAGAATGCTCTTGCGACCGAGCCGAACATCAAAAGACACGTCTAAGTCGTATCCGGCATGTTCAATTTCAATTTCAGGTATATCAGATGATCTTCTTATCACCACATGTGTACTTGGATTAGACCGCTCTAATTCCTTTCCATAATGTGGCAAAATCCGATATACGTTTTCTGGGTTACCATCGATCAATCGAATCAATTCTTCTTTCGCCCTCCATGCCCTTTTATAGTTGACTTTTATGCACCAATGTTTCTCAATGTACCGTTGCATATTAGCTATTTTTATGGAGTTTGAATCCTTGTGGAGGCCATGACACTTCCGTGCAATCCATAGGTGTGAGGCCAATGGATGATCTTTAGGACATATAGTCGTGTCGCATGTATGTCTTCCTTCCCTCCTTGTCACGGTGACTCCGTCAAGTAGATTCGAAGCCCGTATGTACCACGTGCACCCTCTAATCTTGCACTTTGCAGCAAATGTGTCCTTGTTCTCGTCCGTAGCTTTGAACATGAATTTCCTCTTGATTGCGAAATCAGTAAGAACCATCTTGAACTGCTTCACGCTTTCGAATCTAGCCCCGAAGGCAAGTTGTGCCACATAGTCATCTGCTTGCAAGCTGCCGGTCAACATTGTCTCCTCATAATTTTTTGAAGGACCGGCTTGTGGTAAATAGGTACCCCAATCCCAACCACCGTCACCGTCGTCCTCTAAATCTTGCGGCTCCGACATGACATATTTCCCTTTAGATATGTCTCGTGCCGTGGGAACTCTAGAAGTCGATGTTATTGCTGCATGTTGGAGTTCTATATCGGGCACAGAGTGCTCTCTTCCCGTGGGATCTGCCTGGCGAAAATTTGGTAGTGTTAGCGGCTCATCCCACTCATTTGCAGACCACGGTAAATCATCTTATCGAAGAATTCTTTTTCATCTGGACTAGAATCTTCATCTTGATCTTGATCTTCACCTTCTTCCCCATCTCCCAATCTACGTGAAAAAATTTGTATGAATGGACTTGAGAACACGGTTGGAAGTAGTCAAGTCGTGTCTTATGCAACACGACTTCATATATAGTGGTGTACTAAATGACATGACTATGTATATAGTCATGTTGCATAAGACACGGCCAAATTTTTAGTCGTGTACTATTATAGTTTATATAATAGTACATGACTTGCTTGCATCCGCGCCTTAGAAGTCCCACCTCGCAGCTTCAAATAAATAATTTTCACCTCTTCCTCCTTCAACTGCTGATGCGGGTGTCTTATTGCCTGGGCTGGATGGCCTCTTCAGCAATGTTTTACTGGCCGGCCTTACTTTTGCCTATGGTATCCTCTCCTCCTTATTTGCACTGGAATTCATTTCCTTGTTGAGAGTGGAAGTCTCCATGTTATTGCCAGTAGAAGTCCACTCCAAGTACAGGTGGAGTAGTCTATTTGTAACTTGGTTGTTCTTGTAAAGGAGAAACATTGTCTCCAGGTCTTTATCATCTTCAAGGATGTATGGGGATTCAGAATCAACACAATATGACACAGATAATGTACCAGCTGCAAACTTCAGCGGTAATCTTTCTTCCACTTGCTACAATAGTTTCAGGTACTTTACTCATGTATCTAGAGGCATGAGCTTCCTTTCCCGCCCACGTACGCATCAGAATTTGTAAAAACTCCATCGTAGTGTAAGCACACAGGTATCTTATCCATCAGTACCTGCCGTTAAAATACCGAAATAAGTAAAAAAATCGTAAGACACGATATATTGAAAATCGTATATGAGTGAAAAGTATCATCTATGAGTCGTGTTTCATACAACACGACTATTGTTACAGTCATGTTGTCGAAGACACGATATTGTAAATAGTTGAAAACTTGGCAAGTTTTCAACTTTCTTCTCTTGAACCAACTTTCATTATAAAAATCGTAGTATTTGAACTTGACGTATCATTTTTTCATATGCGATGCCTCCATTGAAGTTATTTTTGCGTACCCGGTTTTTCCCGCTCGTTTTTCTGCTTTTTGGCACGAAGATGACCTTTCCCGAGTCCGACGGCGCCGGCGATGATATGGCCGGAGATGCAGGACGGAACTTCTCTGGCATGCTCCATCGTCTTCTCTGCCTTAAGGCTCCTCAGATTCCGGGTAATATGAAAAAACACAGAGTGTGGGCTGTGGGATGGCTTATACCTCTGCCTGGGGGTATTTTGGGTACTTTCCGGGTCATATGGAAGAAAAAAAAAAGATTCTAGGTCAGGCGCCAAAACCATAGTTAGCGCCATGTAATGTGGAAAGAACTCCCCCCACGTCAACTGCTGAAATTTCACTACTACATATGAAGAGGCCAACAACAATCATTAATGGGCCCAAATGGACTACGAGGTCCATCATCCTCAATGGTTTCAGGCCACCGAGTTCCGATATGCAAATGCAACACGAGCCATCACTGGAGTTGGAAACAGCGCTCCTCCCGGCCCACATTTCTGGTACCACTTGGTTTTTAAAATATGACAACAAATGTCATGGTTTTGCCTTAAACATGGTCTTGGCATATTTTTTTTTATGCCAAGACCATGTTTTTTTTTATTGTGCAGCCATTTCTCATTAATAACCCTTTTTTTTAGATAACAAAGCCCCAAGAAGGGAGCATCTTAGCTTACTATGACATTCTTCTTAGCAACATTCCAGCGAAGGCATCCTCTCCGAAACACCTAATTACCCATCTATTATGTAACATGTTACTAGCTACTCCAATTGATCGTAGTAGCTTGAGTGACAATGAGCTCAAGCTCAAAAATCTATTGGGTGAGTAGCTCACCACCCCCTGTTTTTGCCAGTTCACCTTATTACATGGTCGGAGTACAGGGGGATGGGCAGGCTAAACCGTGGGATGGGCAGATAAAAAATGCTTCCGCCTTCGGCAAAATAACACCACCCATAATAGAGTTAGATTTCTCAATGTTTTCAGCTAATATTTGATTTCTCACGGTACAAGTTCACTGGGCTGTCTCCATCCCCACGACCAAAAATGGCCGAACATCAGAAAAGAATCTTTTCGTATTTGGCGATACATATAAACTGCACTTCACCACGGCCAATTGCAAAAGCCAGACTTTTAAAGCGTAATCCATTTTTTTTATACATGAAAGCGTAATCCATCTGCCATACAACAAACTTGCATAAAAAAGACACAGACATCAGAACTGAACATATGACCCTCCAATCCGTACTTTATCAGCCTTCTTTTCTTACCACTGTTTAGGTTCATTTAAACTAAAATGATCCCACCTTTCTCCACTTATATAAAATCTATAGTGTTCTCTTCCGATCAGTCAGACCAACAGAAGAAGAGAGACAGATAGCAATGGGCAAGGAGCCTGTGATTGCAGTCTATTCTCTTCTGCTGCTGGGTCTTCTTGTGCTTCGATCCTTGGTGGCAGGTCATGTTCCAGATGAGCAGGAAACAGACAGGGTGTTGGGCCTTCCCGGCCAGCTCTTCAATGTCAGCTTCTCCCATTACTCTGGATACGTCACCGTCAACGAGGAGTCAGGAAGGGCCCTTTTCTACTGGTTCTTTGAAGCTCTTGACGACCCTGATTCCAAGCCTCTCGTCCTTTGGCTCAATGGAGGTTTGTCATAACACTTATACATATATAGCTCACTTCTTCGTTGCTCATCGTTTCAAGCTCAATTAGTTTTCTGGGTCAAAACCGAAGCTTTTTCCAGTAAATGATCCCAGTATTGGGGCTATCGGTTTGCTCTGAACTCTTTTTTTTACGTAGAATTTATTAAATAAACTATTTTTTTTTTTCAAAATGATGCACTGTTCAAATTAATTCCCGAATAGGGTATCTGACAAGCCACGTAGGCATCTGTATGATTTTTTTAAAAAAAAAACTAACCCAAAAGGCGTCGGTTTTAAAGAGAAAGGCGTCGGTTTTCAATTGTTTTTTTTTTAAACTGCCTCAAAGGCATTCGTTGCGTTTTTTTTAAACCTGAAAGGCGTAACCTAAAAGGCGTCGGTTTCTCATAACTTTCTACAGCCTCTCATGCTACGAAATATAACTTTTTTTAACACCTGATAACACAATATACATAATATAAACAAAGTATTACATAAAACACCACATTAAACTTACACAAACAAATTAATGAATACATCTATTATAAAGTTATAATAGATGTAGTATACAAAGTATTACAAATTTACTTATAAAATTACAAGTGTTCAATCAACTCTCCTCAACATATTCCTACCCCGTCCTCGTACTCGAGCTGGAATATGCTCAGGCTCAACGTCAGGTATAGCATCTAAAGACGAAGGTGTCTGACGTAGAGCACGAAGTACACGCTGTCACCAAGTATATACTTTCGAAGAAAGAGACCTCTCAACTTGATCAAGTGGGGCATCTGGAACAACTGGTGATTGGGTAAAACCCATCGTGTCGGCTAATGATATCACAACGTCGTGCGAAACTGATAAAGGTCATAGAACAACCTCCAGCACTGGAATCTCTGTCATAACTGGCTGAAGCAATAGCGAGGCGGTGGCGAGGACATTGCCGGAGAGCCGAGGCAATGCGATGTGGTGGTCAGGGTGAGCGCGGCGAGACGGAGTTGGCCGAGGTTGTGGCGAGGACATCGCCGGAGAGCCGAGGCGATGTGAGGTGGTGACCAGGACGAGCGTAGAGCTAGCCGAGGCGGTGGCGAGGACGTCGCCGGATAGTCAAGGCGAGGCGAGGCAAGGTGAAGCACCAGAGAAGAGAACAACATTAGGGCTCGATGCGGCCGAGCCCGATCTGTTATAAATGAAATGAAATCGATGCCTCTCAGTTATAAAGAAAGGCGTCGGTTGAAGCAATTTTAAAAAAGCACCAGCTGAAAACTCTCTCTTAAGCTGAAAGGCATCGGTCGGGTTCGCCTGCGTGGCTTGTCACATACCATGTTATTTTCTACAGTACCTCAGTTCGGATTTATTTAATAAATTCCGCTTTTTCTTGAGACTAGTGTAGTGGTAGGCTTTATTCATAAGGGTTTATTGTAAATATAGTGCATAGAAATGCCCCTCCTCGAAGCTTTGTTGCTACCTTACATCAACTATGTGGGCCCTTTAAACTTGTCTTCTCTTATTATTATAATTGTATAGGCGAATGAGTGGGATAAAACCCAGTTTTTTTGGAAAACGATATTTGTGCATCAGATTTCCTACACATTTCCATACTATCACTCAGTTCTACACAGCTGATATAGAAAAAAAGTGGAAGTGGGTGAACTGATATGGGGTCACATCAGTCCACCCACTCATTGCCATACACATCAGCTGTGTAGGAAATCTGATGGAGGATTATCACTCCCCATTTTTTTTCTATGGGTGAGACTTTTCGGCACTTAGTTTTATTCAATAACCCCACGTGTTTAGAAGAACCCAAAGTTTTTTATAGTTGTTGAATAACACCCTACTATTCTCATTCGTACTTTTGTCAATACAATTCTACTCTTGGATAGTGAAGATCATGGTGGTTGGACCCTGCTGGATCGATAGTGAAGATCATGGTTATAACAGTGGATCTCTATTGCATAATTGAACTAAATAAACGGTTGGCATTACATGTTAACTATGTTGGTGGAATGTCATTATCAAATAATGAGATTTTTTTCGGTCAATACTTACCATCAAAATGTAATATTAGGGTGTTGCTAAGTATGCATGCTAGAAAACATGATTTTTTTTCCTACCCTTCTTATAAAAATGAGTGTTACTGAAAAAAAATTTGGTGCTAAAAAGTATCACTTTTTTTTTATTTAGCCCACTTCTGTGCTACTATCCAAATTTAGGCACCTCTCTTTAAAAGATATTGACAAACAAAAAAAATACTCTAAGACCATTAGGGATATTTTTTGGGGTATTCTCATAGAGTGGAGGTTTGAACTCACATAACATCTAGGGAAAGCATTAAAAAACCATTAGGTGCGTTTGGCAATAGGGATTTTGACCCTATGATTCACTAAATCGCGTCATTTAGTCTGAATCCCACGCTTGGCAACATATTTTTAAGCAAGATTTGATTTTGGCCTAAATTACATTCTAAATCCAATAATTAATTAGCTTATAACACGAAAATAAAATAAAAAATTACTATCATGTATTTGTAATTTATAATGAACACACAATGTTATTATAGTGGGACAAATTTTAACGATGCATATCTCTCATATTTTTTATTTGTTTTTATTTTTTTATTATTCTTTATTTTTGGTGTTATTTCTATTTATGATGATATCATAAATATACCCAATACAGCATGCTATTTATCATAAATTTTTGTAATACTCTCTCCATTCCAAAATACTATGTATATTTAAAAATATTAATTTTTAAAAATATTCTGTACATTTTGTCAAATTATGTGACTTCCTTTTTTTAAAATTGGAGGCGACTCGAAAGGATTGACTTGAATTTAGTTAGTGAACGTGCATATTAGTTGGGCGAGATACGAGGGTGAAGAAGTCATGTGATTTTCTTGAGGGCTTCATGGTCTAATAAAAATAATAATTTTTTGAAATATACATAGTATTTTAAAACTAAGGGAATATTTTTTTAATATGATATCAAGGTTATTAAGAAATAATATTAAATATATTAAAAATGAAACAGAAACAAAAAAAAAGAGAGGAGCTAAAACGGATTTAAAATGAAGGACATATGACTGTATCGCTTTGTATCTGAAAATTCTGTTTTGATCGCATGAAAATGTAAATGATTAGGGCCTGGCTGTTCATCCATTGCGTATGGTGAAGCGGAAGAAGTTGGCCCTTTTCATGTCAACCCTGATGGGAAAACCCTCTATCTTAATCCTTACTCTTGGAATCAAGGTATTCTATGTTTTTTTTTTTTATCAATTTCGGATTTTCGGTAAGTCGGAATTCTTGAATTCTGATCCTTTGCAGTGGCCAACATATTGTTTCTTGATTCACCGGTTGGCGTGGGCTTTTCCTATTCGAATAACTCGCAAGATCTGTTGACAAATGGAGATGCAAGGACCGGTAGCATGATCCAAACTATGTCTAATTGATCAATATCATTATAACAAAAAGGTGTAATGTATCAGTTTTGAGGTTCTGTGGTTATAAATTTGATGCACTGCAAAACCATATTTCTATTTGCAGCTATAGACTCATTAGTTTTCCTAAAGAAGTGGCTTGAGCGATTTCCTCAGTTTCAAGGAAGAGAACTATATTTGACAGGAGAGAGCTACGCAGGTTTGCACACATTACAGCAATCTGTCGCTGTAGGCTCAAATTCTTTGATTTTTTTGTGGAGCAACCACACTCTGATGAAATGATCTAAGATGTCATTGTCACAATTCTGTTATAGGACATTATGTGCCTCAGCTTGCCCGTGCCATTTTCTGGTCGCAGAAATTTAAGAAAGACGGCTTGATAAATCTGAAAGGATTT
The DNA here is from genome assembly GCA_039654745.1 of Houttuynia cordata. Taxonomy (NCBI): domain Eukaryota; kingdom Viridiplantae; phylum Streptophyta; class Magnoliopsida; order Piperales; family Saururaceae; genus Houttuynia; species Houttuynia cordata. The sequence continues at coordinate 7,514,868 of CM077513.1, read as the reverse complement.
ATGGTATGCTTTGTGATTCAATCTATTTTAACTCGGGTGCTTTGTTTGTGAAATTTTAGGCGGCATTTAACAGTTATATGTTTTCATTTAGGTGGGAAATGCTTTGACTGATGATTTCAATGATTATTTGGGAAAATTCCAGTTTATGTGGGCATCTGGTCTGATATCAGATGAGACCTTTAAGTTGCTAAATGTTTTATGTGATTTTCAATCTTTTCTCCACACTTCCCCCCAGTGTGGCATGGCTCTTGATATTGCTCTTGAAGAACTAGGGAGCATTGACATCTATAGCATCTTCACTCCTTCATGTACTGGCAACATTACCCTGTCTAACCGGCGATTGAAAAGGGTTCATGTAGGTATCATCATACTCTAGACTCGTTATTCAATGCTTCATTTAGAGTTATGCAAGTGACTTGAAGAATTACATGTTTAATCTCTGCATAATTTTAGACTGGTATATTACCCCTCTTGTGTTGTATTGCTCTAAAAGGGACAAATATAACAGAGTTTTAGTTATAGTTCTGGCTTCCAAATTTACTGCATTTCGCCCCAATTTGCATTCTATTTAATAAGATTGAGTTTAATGCTTTCAATAATGGAATTCATCATCAGAGACCTCTCCCTCAATCTTGTTTTTGTGCTTACTTTCTTTTATATAGCACAGTCTTGTACGAATACAAGTCGCTAATCTGGTGATCAATGATGATGAATAATTAACAAATTTTGAAGCATTATTTGTTTTTTAATGTGATTCTTTTCTTTAGTTGCTCGATTCAACAGTGGATGATTGAACTCATTTTCTCAATGTAATGCTAGTAATGGTAAAAAGATAGTGAGCGGAGCTAAATTTAAGGCGTTTGATGATTTATATAATAGGCTAGGGACGAAGGAGGGGGAGAGGGATATATATAAGATAGCTAAGTTAAGAGATAGAAGAAGTATGGACTTAGAGTAAGTTAGGTGTATTAAAAGTGAAGATCAAAGGGTGTTAGTGAAAGATGAGGAAATTAGGGAGAGATGGCGTGAATATTTTGAGCATTTATTGAATGAAAATTATAGTAGTGGGATAGATTTTGAGTCTAGTCTCGTTAAAGAGATAACTTATTTTAGGAGATTCTCCATAGAGGAGGTAGGAGCTGCGTTAAGGAAGATGAAAAAAGACAAAGCTCTAGGGCCTGATGGAATTCCTTTTGAAGTATTGAAGGCACTAAGAGGTGTTGGCTTAAGTTGGTTGAGTAATTTATTTAACAAGATTTGGAAGTCTAAGAGGATGCCAGAGGAGCGGGGGAGAAGTACCCTCATACCCTTGTATAAAAATAAATGGGACATCTACAGTTGTACAAACTATAGAGGTATAAGAGGTATGGGACATACTATGAAATTATGGGAGAGAATAATAGAAGGACGTTTGTGCAAAGTAACTAAAGTAATAAAGAGTCAATTTGGTTTCATGTCGGAGAGGTCAACAACGGAAGCTATATTTTTATTACGGCAGTTAGTAGAGAGGTACAGGGATAGAAAACAAAACATCTATATGACCTTCATAGATTTGGAAAAAACCTACGACAGAGTGCCGAGAGAGCTCATTTGGAGTGTTTTGAAGAAGAAGGGTGTCATGAGAGGTTACATAGATATCATAAAGGATATGTTTGAGGGGGTTGTGACTAGCGTACGAACTATTGGGGGAAACCAAGGAGTTTTCGGTTACGATAGGTCTTCATCAAGGGTCAGCCTTAAGTCCTTATCTTTTAGATTGGTTATGGATGAGCTTATTAGACATTTATAAGATAATGTACCTTGGTATATGCTTTTTGTAAATGATGTAGTTTTAATTGATGAGAGTAAAGTAGGTTTGAATGTGAAACTGGAATTATGGAGGGAGATTTTAGAATCAAAAGGTTTTAAAATAAGTAGGACTAAGACAGAGTACATGAAATTTAATTTTAAGGAAGGTAAGTCAGAGCCTTAGTTGAATTTTATAGGCAAGAAATGCCAAGGTTTACTTATGATCCATTATCCATAAAGAAGGGGATATTGATAGTGATGTGGTGCATAAAATAAATGCGGGGTGAGTAAAGTGGAAGGCAGCCTCGGGAGTATTGTGTGATAGGCATGTTCCAAAAAGGTTTAAAGGCAAGTTTCATAGGACAACCATTAGGCCTATAATACTCTATGGAGCGGAGTGCTGGGCACCAAAGAGAAGTCATATAGATAAGTTGAATGTAGCCGTTGAATGTAGCCGAAATGAGAATATTAAGGTGGATGAGTGGGATAACTAGGAGAGATAGGATTAGAAATGAATATATTCGTGAGAGTTTAGGTAGCTCCTTTAGGGGAGAAGCTGAGGGAATGTAGGTTGCGTTGGTATGGGCATATGCAAAGAAGACCAATAGATGCCCCTGTGAGAAGATTATAAGTGGTGCATTTAAACGATGCTAAAAGAGGGAGAGGGAGACCTAAGAGAACTTGGATGGAGTTAATAAAAAAGGATTTGACTTTACTATCTCTTACAAAAGAGATAGCCCAAAAGAGGCCAAAATGGAGGAGTAAGATCCATGTCGCCGACCCCAAATAGTTGGAAAAGGCGCTACTTGATTATGATTATGATTATGAATGCTAGTAATGGTAAAATCTGGCCCAATCAACCGATCAAACTCCATCCGAATTTCATCCACCCAATACTTACCGACTGTAATGTGGTTGGAGTACGAGTGTGTGGAACTTATGTGGCTTTTTTTCAGCTCTTTTGCATTTCGGATGAGGACTTGGGCAAATGGGTCCTGGACAGACTCTTTTCTTCCATTTTAGTATATTGAACATATAGACAATATTAATTAAATATGGAAAAAAATTACAATATATTGATTGAAATTAATTTTAGCTAATAATGAAGAAATTCTTCATAGGCTACATAATATTTCTTTAATATTCTATACGTTTAACTTTTTCACTTCAATCATTGTAGATTTTTTTGCTGTTTATTGGTTGTGAACAAAAAAATGTCTCTTTCAGGGTTGAGAATTGAGTGGGATTGGAACCCAATTAAATTCTGAAATTAATTACTTGACTTGATCTGGCCATCTCATTTTCCAGTGTCATGTTGACAATCATTTGAAGGATGTGGCGATACAGTAGGTTGTTTTTTATTTTTCTAACAAGCCAGGATTATGTCTGAGCAGTTGGCTGGATACCTCAGTGAAAAGTATGATCCTTGTACATTGAAGCACTCAACCATTTACTTCAATCTACCAGAGGTTCAAAATGCACTTCATGTAAATCCAGCATTTGCACCTTCTAAGTGGGATACATGCAGGTAAAAGTGAATTAAATCTAGTTTTGCAACAGAAAAGGTACATGTAGCAAATTGAGCCAATTCCATGATCATTAGCTTCTGCAGAAGTTTTTCAAGTGTCCCTTGGAGTCTGGTCAACTCTCGGCTTGCCCTCTAAAAATTGACAATTCTTAAGAAGAAAACAAATCTGTATCTCATTGAATTATACACCTTTTGAATGCATTCATATGTTGGCCAAGTCAATCCATCACCATTTTTACCATCCATGAAACGTGCAACCCTAAAATAAACTTCCCAAATCTTTTTTTTTTCCGAATGGTCATGATAGTAGCACCATTTACAACTTATATTCCTCTTTCTCATGTCATTGAAAAAAGTTGAAATATGCAATTATCATTTAAATAGTACTTTTAAAAGAGACATCTGCAAGGTCCATGTTTATGATTAAATTTCATGAAATGTAGGGCTATCGAATTTTTTGGAGACATTGGCAATGTTATTGGACTTATGAGAATTTGTGCCTCTTTTAATTAGATGAGAATAATGGGAGAAGCCGTTTGGTGGCCTTCTATAAAGTCTTCTCTTACTCCCTCTCTTCCTTTTTCTCTCACTCTAATCTCCTCCCATTCCCTTTATATTACCTCTTACCCACTCCTTCATCCTTCCTAATAGTCCTGTTTCATTGTAAGATCTGAACAATATTCTAGACAACTCACATGCTTCATTTCTTGCTTTACACATGCTCTTCATACTCTTGAAATCAGAACCAGCAGAAACCTTTCTCTTTATTAGCCTTTAGATTCATATCTTTTGCAACTTAACTGATCTCAGGACTCCTATAACCCTAGTTTTGGCAGAATTTTGTAACTCGTTTTGCTTATGGTAGAGCATTTATGTTCATGGAAAGATCTGATTGCACACTATATCTCCTTAGACTTTTTCGTGGTTCTCCCATTTTAGAGTGAAATTTTTACGAATATATATGTGCCAACATAGCATTTTGTGATTTGCCTTGGAACTGTTTCATGACTTGCAGTGACGTTGTTAATGATAACTGGAAAGACTCTTCAAGATCTGTGCTTCACATCTACCGCGAGCTTCTCCATGAAGGCCTTAGAATTTGGATGTTCAGGTACCCCTATCCTTTTTCTTATCTTTATCTTTATTTATATAATGTGCTAGAGTATGAGGTGATATTCTAAAAATGTCCTTGAGGTTGACTCTGTGGCAAAGTTTTTTTTTTCTTTTTCCCTTTTATGGCTAAGTGTTCATTGTCTTGGATGCTTAAATGTGTTTTCCAAGTTCCAAGTGCACTTATCTTCTTCCCCTTTGTATATAGAATAGTTATATGTCAGCAGGGAATTATCTTGTCTATGTGAAAAAGTTTTCTGGGTGATGTCCTTGCATTTAAATGCTGTCACGGCCCGTTTTTTTAAAACCTTTGTTAAATCAGAGTAATAGCAGAAAATTAGAGGATTATTCTTCCATGCAATAAATCATTAGTTGAAATTTGTCGACTAAGCATCTAGGCCGTGATAACTGGGGTTCACAAATATGAATAAAAAAATCATATATAATATTTCATATTCAAAGTCGATTAAACCAACACAAGTCCTTCATGTACAAGTCTGTCATCCATCTCAAAATACACTAGAAAATAAAGGAGACTGATGCCTACTTTGAAGCCGTCAAGTCATCTTCACTCTTGATCGTCTACCGTCAGATGCTACGTGAAGACAGTCTTCTACTAAAGAACCTGTATCACGAGCGGATGCTGAGTATAAAAATACTCAGTGGGATATCGTAACACAGTCATCAGCATTAAAAGAAACAAGATTTGCATTAACATTTTATGCAGCCTATTATAGAGTTCCACTTGATTTGTTTATTAATCTTTCAAGAAAAGTCTTTTATTACTTCTGAAATTCATGTTCAATTATTAAATCTTTGTCCCATATAGGCAGACTCACTGAATGTCATTCTTACATGACAGACAGTACCAATCAAATCTCATCAATATCTCTACACTGTAATAGCTAATTCATATATGATCATTATAGCCATCTCATATGGTTTCCAATGCCGGAGCTAAGTAGTCCCAACTGCACTTAGGATAACCACTACCCCTTCCTGCCACGTGGAAAAAGGCTCTCTATGGCCATGGGAATATGCTCATGTGGCTACCCACTCTCACACTCACGCCGAAGCATGGTAGCTTACCCTTCTTTGCCTTTAGACCCAACGTGCTCCGACTATGGAACTCATGGCCATATTTCTGAGTCACTGCCACTTAAGACCTAACTCACAATCCCAAAGACATTTTAGTCTTTATCTTGATTAGGTTGTTCCCAACCTCATGCTTAATCTTCGTATCATCATTTCATTATCTTTATAAAATAATTAAATCTCTAAACCATCTAGGTTTATTAGTAAGATTTTCCTTATCATCAAAGTCCTCATCTATTAATCAGATCAACATGAAATCAGGGACAAAAGCCCAGAAATATAGCAACATAAAGTACATAAAGATAATACACTAACTGGGCTTGAAATCATCTATCAAAAAACCTAAAATGATAAAACTGAGCTTATGTATTATGATGGCTCTGTATGTACCCAACTGTATTATAATACATAGACGGTCAGGTTCAACCGTTAGTTGTAAACAGTTCTAACTGACGGTGGATGTCCACCGACAGTTCAAATCCGAACCGGGTTTATAAATATTGGTTCACTGTTAATATCTGGGTCGGTTTACTGCCAGATCGGTTCACCCCTGAACCAGTCGTCTTCCTCACAAAACGCCCGACCAGTCCAGCTACTCCCGGCAACAGTAGGCTGCGCCGCTGCCGGGCTGGCTTCTCCGGCGGTGGGTTGCCGCCATGGCGATCGCCGTTGGGCCCCGTCGCCGGTTGGCCTCATCTCTCTCCCTTTCCGCCCTGAGCCATTTGGCGGCTCGAGCGCCGGTGACTTTTGTCGCAGCGGCTCGCTGCCAAGATGGCGGCTTTTCAGGCCGGCGGCAGCTCCGGTTCATAAACACTGACGATGAGTCACCCAGGTTCTGGACAAATGTCCTTTTGTTTAATAACAGGTGTTACAAATGCTGTTGCCTTTTCTGTAAAACTGTTTGTTTTCATTGGTGTACTTCTATCCGTATCTTGTGCTTTGAGGCATAGGTGCTGTTATCGTCCATTACGTTCAAGTTTTCTGAACACTTTGTTGGAAGTTTCACTAAGAACTTTACCTGCACTCCTCAACTGAATCTCTTTTAAGGACATGATGCCAACGTCTGAGTTATATTTCACCCTTTAATGTCATCAGTGGGGACACAGATACTGTGATTCCAGTCACCTCAACCAGATACAGCATAGATGCTCTTAAGCTTCCAACCATGACTCCTTGGCATGCTTGGTATGATGATGGCCAGGTAATTTTCCAACTAATTTAGAGATTTTTCTGTGTGATATTATGAAATAAGTAGCTCTTTTTTTTGTTTGTTTCGTCAAAAAATGATGAACAATTCAAATGACCTTTCTACTTTGGGGCTCCATCAACTTGAAGGAGAGCCCGTGAAAAGAGAGTTGATTGTTTGTTCTCAGGAACACAGGAACAAACAACACTGTTTTTTAGTAGGGCCTTCCCGTCATTGTAGTGTGGTGAAAATCCTGTCTTCAGTATCTGTAAGAAACCACCACTTGTAAAGGGGCATCTGGAAGTAATCTCCAGACTGGAGTCACTTGAGAAGCATGCGCATATCACTTCTGCTTGATTTCTAGTTTTACATGGCCTCGTTTCTAATATACAGGTGGGAGGATGGACACAGGAGTACGAAGGTCTCACGTTTGTTACAATTAGGGGAGCTGGCCATGAAGTCCCTCTACACAAACCCAAACTGGCCCTTGCACTCATCAAGGCCTTCTTGGCAGGCAGGCCTATGCCGGGTTCATTACAGAATGATGCTTGAATATAACTGACTTAAATGCTGTGTGAAACATTTAACAATCATCACGTTGATTACTTTTTTATGAGTAACTAATAGCTGGAATGAATCATGAATAAACGGAATGCGGGCTGAAGATATTTGTACTTGCTCTGTTTCCTTTGTTTTTTAGTTTTCATGGACCCCCTGTTTACTTATTTGCCATTGTTACTTTCTTTTGTCAGTGAATGGTATGCAGATTTGCTGCTTTGACATGTAGCTATCCATTTTCAATTCGCAGAATTTTTATCTGCATCTACAGCTACAGCTACAGCTACACCCTATACTATAAAAAGTCTGCGAATTGAAAATGAAGTGGAAATTAATTGCAAAAACCTCCTAATGATATTAAATATTTGAAGTTAATTCCTATTTAGAAATTCTGTAATTGCAAATAAATCCTGTTTGTGATTACCCATAATTGCAAATAACCCTTACTTAGGATTACGGTAATTACAATTAAGTCTTCATATCGATACGGTGGTCTAAATTAGCACCTACCAAACAGCCCACTTTCTCGACTTTTCTATACCCCTTACCGTTTTACATTAATAGTGCCATTTGGTTTTTAAAATATGCAAATGTAATGGTTTTGCCTTAACATGGTCTTGGCATATTTTTTTTGTATACAAAAAGCCTTGGCCTATCATTTTTTATTTTTTTGCTATGCAAGTCTTGGTATTGCTTGTGCGACCATTGCTAATCTTTAACCCTCTTTTTTGCTAACAAAAAGGCCCCCAAAAGAGAGCATCTCAGCTTACTATGACACTCTTCTTAGCAACATTCCAGCGAAGGCATCCTTTCTGAAACACCTAATTACCCATCTACTCCAATTGCCAATTGCTCGTGGCAATGAGCTCAAGCACGAAATTCTATTGGATGAGTAGTTTCACCACCCCAGGTTTTAGCCAGCCCACCCCTTTACCACTGGTGAACGACTCATCCAATTCTATTGTGGATTTGGTGGTGGTGTTGTGCTGCCGAGGACATGCCAAAGTCAAAACTTTTCTTTTGTCCAAAATGAGCAAAAGCATGAAAGATAGTTCTTCCCAATTACTTTTTTGGTAACTCACTTCACAATTACTCGAATGGCTAAACATCATAAGAAGTTGGAAGGAGCACTGTCGATCTAATTTCTCAATGTTTTCAGCTCATCTTTGATTCCTCACGGAACAAGTTTATTGGACTGTCTACATCTCCGTGACAAAAAACCGCCTAAACATCAGGAAAGAATCTTTTCGTTTCATCCACGAGGTAGACACGGCCACTTGCACAAGCCAAGCTTCTAAAGCGTCATCCATGCCATCACTCAACGAACAGATCACATAACTGAACACTTACCCTCCAATCCGAACCTTAACAGCCTCCTTTTCAGACCACTTTTTAGCTTTCATCAGAACTCAAAAGATAGATACCACCTTTCTCAATCCTCCACTTGTATAAAATCTGTAGTGTTCTCTTCCGATCATTCGGACCAACAGAAGAAGAGAGACGGATCGCAATGGGCAAGGAGTCTGTGATTGCAGTCTATTCTCTTCTGCTGCTGGGTCTTCTTGTGCTTCGACCCTTGGTGGCAGGTCATGTTCCAGATGAGCAGGAAACAGACAGGGTGTTGGGCCTTCCCGGCCAGCTCTTCAATGTCAGCTTCGCCCATTACTCTGGATACGTCACCGTCAACGAGGAGTCAGGGAGGGCCCTTTTCTACTGGTTCTTTGAAGCTCTTGACGACCCTGATTCCAAGCCTCTCGTCCTTTGGCTCAATGGAGGTTTGTCATAACACTCACACATATCTAGCTCGCTTCTTCGTTGCTCGTCGTTTCAAGCTCAATTAGTTTTCTGGGTCAAAACCGAAGCTTTTCCCAGTAAAGTACTGTAGGTGTCACAGGCGAGCATGTATTGGGGCTATCGGTGTTGCACCATATTTGCTGACTTGACACTCAATTAGTTTGCTTTAATACAGCTAGCAACTTTTTGAACTGTTTATGGTATATGGCTTTGTATCTGAAAATTATGTTTTGATCCCATGAATGTAAATGGTTTAAGGGCCTGGCTGTTCATCCATTGCGTATGGTGAAGCGGAAGAAATCGGCCCGTTTCATGTCAGACCAGATGGGAAAACTCTCTATCTTAATCCTTACTCTTGGAATCAAGGTATTCTACGATCTCTTACCAGTTTCAGACTTTCAGTAAGATGGAGTTGCTGACTTCTGATACATTGCAGTGGCCAACGTGTTGTTTCTTGATTCACCGGTTGGGGTGGGCTTTTCCTATTCGAATAACTCACAAGATCTGTTGACAAATGGAGATGCAAGGACTGGTAACCTAATTTAAACTATGTTCAATTGATCAATATTATTGTTACAAAAAGGTGTAATGTATTAGTTTTGAGGTTAACTGGGGTTATAAATTTGATGCACCACAAAACCATATATCTATTTGCAGCTAAAGACTCATTAGTCTTTCTAAAAAAGTGGCTTGAACGATTTCCTCAATTTCAAGGAAGGGAACTATATTTGACAGGAGAGAGCTACGCAGGTCTGCACACAATACAGTAATCTTTTGCTGTAGGCTCAAATCCTTTATTTTTTTGGGAGCAACCCACTTCGATGAATTGATCTAAGATGTCATTGTCACAATCCTTTTATAGGACATTATGTGCCTCAACTTGCCCTTGCCATTGTCTGGTCGCAGAAATTTTGTAAAGACAACTCAATAAATCTGAAAGGATACATGGTATGCTTTGTGATTAAATTTATTTTTGCTCCGGTGCTTTGTTTATGAAATTTTAGGTGGCATTTAACAATATATGTTTTCGTTCAGGTGGGAAATGCTTTGACTGATGACTTCCATGATCACTTGGGAGTTTTCCAGTTTATGTGGGCATCTGGTCTGATCTCTGATGAGACGTTCAAGTTGCTAAATGTTTTATGTGATTTTCAATCGTTTATCCACACCTCCCCCCAGTGTGACAAGGTTCTTGACATTGCTAGTGAAGAACTAGGGAACATTGACCCCTATAGCATCTTCACTCCTTCATGTACTGGCAACGTTACCCTGTCTAACCGGCTATTGAAAAGGGTTCATGTAGGTATCATCATATTCTAGACTCGTTCTTGAATACTTCATTTAGAGTTATGCAAGTGACTTGAAGAATTACATGTTTACTCTCTGCATATTTTTTATACTGGTATTTTACCCCGCCCCGTATTGTATTGCTCTAAAAGGGACAAATATAACAGAGTTTTAGTTAAAGTTCTGGCTTCAAAATCTACTGCATATTGCCCCAATTTGCATTCAATTTGATAGGATTGAGTTTTATGATTTCAATAATGGATTCATCATCACAGACCTCTCTCTCTCTCCTTCAATCTTGTTTTTGTTCTTACTTTCATTTATATAGCAAAGTCTCCTACCAGTACAAGGCGCTAATCTGGTGATTGGTCAATAATGAACAAATTTTGATGCATTATTTGTTTTTTAATGTGATCCTGTTCTTTAATTGCTCGATTCAATTGTGGATGATTGAACTCACTTTCTCAATGCAATGCTAATACTGGTAAAATTTGGCCCAATCAACCAATCAAACTCCATCCTAACCTTGTCCACCAACCAATACTTACCGACTAGTAATGTGGTTGGAGTACGACTGTGTTGAAGTTATGTGGCTTTTCTTCATATCTTTTGCATTTCGTATGAGGTCTTGGGGAAATGGGTCCTGGACAGGCTCTTTTCTTCCATTTTAGTAGATCGAGCATATAGACAATAATAATTGAATATGGAAAAAACTACACTATAGTGATTGAAATTAATTTTTGATAATGAAGAAAATCTTACTGGCTACATAATATTTCTTTAGTATTCTTTTCCTTTTAACTTTTTTCACTTCAATCATTGTAGATTTCTTTGCTCTTTATTGCTTGTGAACCCAATTAAATTCTGAACTTAATTACTTGACTTGAAACTGACTATCACATTTTCCACTGTCATGTTGACAATCATTTTGTTGGATGTGACGATAAGCAGTAGATTATTTTTCATTTTTCTAACAAGCCAAGATTATGTCTGAACAGTTGGCTGGACATCTCAGTGAAAAGTATGATCCTTGTACGGAGAAGCACTCAACCATTTACTTCAACCTACCAGAGGTTCAAAATGCACTTCATGTAAATCCGGCATTTGCACCTTCTAAGTGGGATACATGCAGGTAAAAGTGTATTAAAATTAGTTTTTAAACAGAAAAGGTAGCTGTAGCAAATTGAGCCAATTCCATGATCATTAGCTTCTCCAAAAAATTTTCAAGTGTCCCTTGAAGTCAGGTCAACTCTCAACTTACCCTCCTTAAAGTTGCCAATTCTTAAGAAGAAAACAAATCTGTATCTCATTGATCTACGTCTTTTGAACGGATTCATATGTTGGTCAAGTCAATCCATCACCAACTTTACCATCCGTAAAATGTGCCAACCCCTTGCCACATCAATCTATGGATCCTTTTGTAAAATAAACTTCCCAAATCTATTTTTTTTCCAAATGATCAAGAGAGTAGCACCATTTACAACTCATATTCCTCTTTCTCATGCCATTAAAAAAAGGTGAAATATGCAATTGTCATCTAAATGGTACTTTTAAAAGATAGATCTGCAAGGTCCATGTTTATGATTAAAATACATGAAATGTGGGGTTATAGAGTATTATTGGCGATATTGGTGAGGTTATTGGACTTTGGAGAATTTGTGCCTCTTTTAAAGAGATGAGAATAATGGGAGAAGCAGTTTGGTGGCCTTCTGTAAAGTCTTCTCTTACTCTCTCTCTCTCTTCCCTTTTCTCTCCCTCTAATCCCCTCCCATTCCATTTATTTTACCTCTTACCCACTCCTTCAACCCTTCTAAATGTCTTGTTTCATTGTGAGATCCGAGCAATATTGTAGACAACTCATATACTTCATTTCTTGCTTTACACATGCTCTTCAGATTCTTGAAATCAAAACCAGCAGAAACCTTTCTCACTTTATTAGTTCTTAGATTCATATCTTTTGCAACTTAAATAATCTCAGGACTGATACAACCCTAGTTTTGGCAGAACTTTCTAACTCGTTTTGCTTATGGAAGAGCATTTATGCTCATGGAAAGATTTGATTGCCCACTACATCCCGCTTAGACTTTTCCGTGGTTCTGCATTTTAGAGTGAAATTTTTGTGAATATATATGTGCCAACAGAGCATTTTGTGATTAGCCTTGGAACTGTTTCATGACTTGCAGTGACGTTGTTAGTGATAACTGGAAAGACTCTCCAAGATCTGTGCTTAACATCTACCACGAGCTTCTCAATGAAGGCCTTAGAATTTGGATGTTCAGGTACTCCTAACCTTTTTCTTATCATTATCTTTATCTATATAATGTGCTAGGAGTATGAAGTGATATTCTAAAAATGTCCGTGAGGTAACTATGTAGCAAAGGTTTTTTTCTTTTTCCCTGTTATGGCCATAATTGTCTTTATTCTGTGATCTAGACTCCTATGCCAGTTCTTATACAAAAAGATAATGGAATAGCTGGCCAATTCTTGTTGGTAGTTAGAAGATCTTGACAATGTTGCCTGAACTAAGAACTTTTACTTCGTCTTATTAAAAAATAAATGAAGCAAGTGTGCATTGTCCTAGTGGTTGGGGCTCGCGAAATATGTTTCCAAGTTCCAACTTCCAAGTGTAGTTCTCTTCTTCCCCTTTATTTATAGAATAGTTCTGTGTCAGCAGGGAATTATCTTGACTATGTGGAAAATTTTCTGGATGATGCCGTTGCATTTAAATGCTGTTGCCTTTTCTGTGGAACTGCTTGTTTACATTGGTGAACTTCTATCTGTATGTTGTCGTATGTGGCATAGCTGCTGTTATCATCCACAAATATACATGTGTTCAAAATTTCTGAACTTTAAGGTGTTGGAAGTTTCACCAAGAACTTTACCTGCATCTCAACTGAACTTCTTTAAGGACATGATGCTAACATCTGAGTTATATTTCACCCTTAATGTGTTCAGTGGGGACACAGATGCTGTGATTCCAGTCACATCGACCAGATACAACATAGATGCTCTTAAGCTTCCAACCGTGACTCCTTGGCATGCTTGGTATGATGATGGCCAGGTAATTCTTCAAGTAATTTAGTGATTTTTCTGTGTGATATTATGAAATAAGTAGCTCTTTTTTTTGTTTGTTTGGTCAAAAAATGATGAACAGTTCAAATGACCGTTCTACTTAGGGGTTCCTTCAACTTGACGGGGAACCCGTGAAGAGAAAGTTGATTGGGGAGGCCAATCAGAGGAAATATAGCATTCCTTTGGTCCCCCTTTCTTTGTTCTAAGGAACATAGGAGTGAACAACACTGTTTTATTAGGGCCTTCCCGTCATTGTACTGTGTTGAAAATCCTGTCTTCATTATCTGTAAGCAACTACCACTTCTAAGGGGCATGGGAAGTAATCTGCAGACTGCAGTCACTTGAGAAGCATGCGCATATCACTTCTACTTGATCTCTAGTTTTACAAGGCCTCGTTTCTAATATACAGGTGGGAGGATGGACGCAGGAGTACAAAGGTCTCACGTTTGTTACAATTAGGGGAGCTGGCCATGAAGTCCCTCTACACAAACCCAAACTGGCCCTTGCACTCATCAAGGCCTTCTTGGCAGGCAGGCCTATGCCAGGCTCGTTACAGATTGATGATGCTTGAATAGAACTGATTTAAATGCTGTCTGCGACATTTAACAATCATCACGCTGATTATTTTTTTTATGAGCAATGGATTATGAATGAACGGAATGCGGGCTGAAGATATTTGGCTTTACGTTACTCTGTTTCCTTTTGTTTTTTTATGGAGCCTCTGTTTCCTTATTTGCCATTGTTACTTTCTTTCGTCAGTGAATGACTTGCAGACAATTTTTTTTTAAAAAAGAATGACATGCAGACTTGCTGCTTTGGCATGTAGTGATTCATTTTTAGCTCGGGGGATTTTTACATTTTTTATGCAAATTCGGAGACTGAAATATGCCATGGAATTTCATAAAAAAAAAAGTATGATATGGGAGTTATCTCCACGAACTGCTCCTAGGATGTACAAAACAAAAATTTGTAGCAGGTCACACTCGTTTAAATTAATGGTAGAGCTGCTTCTAGCAATTAAAAAAAAGAGAGGGAGGGAGAAATAATACGGGGTTATGCACTACTTGAAGATCACCCAAATTGACTCATTAAAAAGTTCGAAGAGCCTTTACGGCCAAGCCCACTCACTTCCTACAAAAGGCCCTTTAAAGAGTACATAACCTGGCTTTGAGTTTTGCTAGAGATCAATCCATAGATATCAATGCAATAAATACTACATTCGGTTCCAGTAGGAATATTCATCTCCTAAGACAAATCCTCCTCCCATTGGTCTCTCTTCTAACTAATGATGATACACGAATTATCCAAAAAAAAAACTGATGCAACATGTGGCAACCAATCAACAAGCATTTATAAGATATTTTGTCAAAAAATGAGCCCAGAAACATGTCAATTTACATTAGTAATCCAGCAGTCAAATGAAGGCCACTCCAAATATTTTTACGGAGAAAAAACTACTTTACAATAATGCTTATGGTACTTCAATCAAGGTTATGTACTAGCCACACGTGCCTTTAGACAAGTGTCACACAAGTACCTAACACATCGGCTTTTCGTCCTTCAGCTGCCGTCAACTTGTAAAGGAAAAAAAACAAATACTCCCGGAATTATTATCACCATCAGGTTTTCCAAAATGAACTAATTTTAGCTGATTCTGAAAACCTTACGATGATAATAACTCCAGACGGAGGGAGGCTACAATGTGATTTGATCAAAATTCTCATTTAACAGCCAAAACCACATGGTATGTACTTACAGATCTTACCCAGCGATGAAACTGGGATTCGTAATCACCAAAGCCATGTTCCCATACTTCACAGGCATTTTGCTAACTGTTTGATAGTCAACACTGCCAACATCTAATTTATCCGGTGGCAAAGGCTGAAACCTGACCTTGAAATTCAAACAGGTGGTTCACCCCCGATTCCCCTATTTCCCCTTTCTTCTCCTCTCTTTCGATCTATCATGCTCGTAATCATCTCCATCTCTACTCCCACTTTTCTCACGATCCCTTCCTCTTTCGGCGCCAACATCATACGATCTGTTCCTGTCTCGATCTCGATCCACATTATCATCCCTTTCTCTAATATATGATGACTTGCGAGGTGGACTACGGATAGGACTTTGGCTACGATGCCTTTTCCTTGAGGAATCACGAACATCATCACGACGTTCTTTCCTCTCTTGAGATGATCTCTCTGCCATTTACATCATTCAAGTCAGCATATATTTTACCAAAAATGCATAAGTCGATCATATATCTGATAAAAAATAACTAGATCCACATAGTTCAATAGATAAGAGTTGAGAAAATCATGCCAGTGTGAAAGATGATTGCATCTAAAGAGGGGGCAAGCACATTATATACTGAAATATGATGGTAACTAGTCAGTGTGTAGGTACAAACTATTTTTTGCCATGTATTGATATGCAAAAAGAGTAGGACAATTGTCTATGAAAAAGGAGTGAGCTAGAAGCAAAGGTACTTCGTATTAATCCTAAGGAATTGGGTCAAATTCTCCCTACCACTGCCGAAAGTGGCCCAGCAGCAAAGTTCAGCCTTACGGGTTGAGTCAAATTCTTCTACATTTGGAATGAGCCTCTCTACCATTGCACATCCCACTTCCTCTGCTTTTATTTCTCCACAACGTTAAATAAAAAACTTACGAGATGAGTGTTTGTCATCAGTAGGCTCTAATAAGCCATATTCAGCTTGTAGCCGTTTCCGATGAACTGCTACTTTTTGTTCGATTTCCTCCAAACTTCTGACACCTCTTTCTTCAAGTGACTCACGGTACTCCATGACAGCAACCTCCAAACGCCTTAACTTCTGTCTGCAGCGTAAAATACCAATTAAAATCAATTATTTCATTATAATAAAAAAATTAGAGAATTCTGTCACTCGACATTGATACAGAAAACCACAGATACGGGCCGGGCCGCCGATCACGAGATGAACCTGGGTTTGGTGAATTGAAGTTGAAAAAAATTGAGCTAAATGAAGAAAATGTGAATTTTCTAATGTTATACTTTGACACCTAAGGTGAAATAAAAATGGTGCATGTAAGTGCAGCAAAATCAAACAGATACAGTGCAATAAAAGATAAACAAAAGTCGGCTTATAGGAACTATGCAACAAATGTCCCCTTTGACAGGAGAGAAATGAAACACAACCTGTGCTCTTCATTCATGCCATTGTCTGGGTGCATAGCTGGCATACTACTCTCAGTTGGCCCTTCTTGATCACCAGCCTTGATAGTACCATCACCAGCATTTTCACTGCCAGAAGATGAGTAGCCCAATCCAAGGCCATGCTCATCTTTCTTATCTTCATCATCACTGCCATCATCCTCCCGTGCCCATTTGGATGCAGGCAAAATGAGGTCAGATTTTTCTTTCTTGTTTGCTGTGAAGGCTTTCAGTTCAGGCTGTGGAATTGCAAAAGTAGGAGCTAATGATGTAGCAGAGGAAGTACCTTTCTCTTGGGATTTCCCTTCATCCCCATACCTATTCCACCCAGATGACCCCATTGTCTCAGATGTTAAGTTGGTTTCTTTGTATCCACCAGTATTTGAATATTTTCCCGAACTGGAATGACTTTGACCATAGCTTGTGTCTTCATCTCTATCAAAGCCTCTCTGCTTTTCAGCCTCTTCAAGATAAAGTAGTCTTGCAACCATCATTTCACGACCACCACAAAGAGAGAGCCCATTGTGTCTGCAGCGCCTTTCAAGCTCAGGGAGAGGGAGACTTAGCAGCTCCTTCATGGCTGCATTTTTCCCCATTGCTAATGCTGCATCTTGATTGAGCTTATTCACTTCGATTAGATCATCAGAACTAGCTTTATTTTCAATATCAGGGGCATCACCACAAATAGAGTGAAAAGGCATGACACCTGAGTTGCTGGATCGGATAAAGGTGGCTCGCAGTCCATTCACATACGCATCAGAAAAGAGAAACCAATCTGACCATACTTGGAGAACCTTAAGAACCCGTTCCTGAAAGTTCCATATGGAATGCAATAAATCAAATGGAAAGTATAACACAAGTGCAAAGGCACTTAACAAGATAGATATTGTAGATCACAGAAGTGGAGAGCCCAGAATAAAAAAAAATATCAACATATAATAAAACTTTATTAGCAGTACACAACATCAAACAAAGGTGCAACAAAAAAGAAAAACAAAAGATATATAGCAAGTACACAGTGCTTGTAAGGGAGCAGTTTTTTGTCCAGATGCCGTTCCTAATCAAGAACCCAACAAAGGCATGGCGCAAGTTGTGGTGCTTAACACTTTATATTTAGAGTTGATCCATGGATTCAATGTCATATTTCTTGCATTAGAGCAACAAACCCAACTACGTTGATAGGTAGTTTTTATGTTTTGTGTTTTGACTATATCATGATGAGTGGCAAGAACAAGACTCATAACTCTCCTCCCTCCCAAGTACTGAAGTATATGCAGGAATAAGCAAAACTATTGGCATAATATACCTTAAGAGCTTCCGCAGTTATCCTTCCTGTGATGCTTTGATACAAATCATTGAAGCTCTCCATTATATCAGGCAGAGTTGCTTCAAATTTTGTACGATATGCAGATGCATTCTTTACAGGAGCACTACTATTATGAAGGATGTCAGATACAAGCATAAGCCTTGCGACTTTAGTTGGTATGGCTGTTTCCTTAAGTGTTAAAGACTGGGTAAGAACCTCAACCACCTGCAAATGATACAATAAGATTCCATCTATAAAGACACATTCATATCCATCCAGGGTGTAGCAGATAATCCAAAGGAAAGAAGCAGTTTCAAAACAATTGTCACAAATGCTTCCTCCAAATACAAATATCTTCCCCGCTGCTAAAAAGTATTCATTCCATTTTCTTTTAGCTTCTTTAATGCTAGTGTTTAAATTGGAAAAGACGGCAATTTTTTTTCTTTGCGTTTTTGGTTGTATTACTCCGTGCATTACGAATTTTGTTTTAGAATGCTTTAATTTTTTATTTTATTATGATTATTATCGTTTGTTATCAACAAGTGCCCATAGGCACTGAAGCTAGTCTAGACTAAACCCCACCCCTTAACAGTGCCTCCCAAGATGCCTTAGTACTGGATTAATCAAGGACTTCACCCTTCCCACGGGAGATTTCACCATCACGCATATGCGTGGGCAGGTGCAAAATTTGTGCTAGCATGCATACAATCACAAGGTTGGGATACAATTTAAATTCCATTAAATGGTAACAGGTGTAGCTACTGTTTTGTAGATATGTCTGGAACATTTTATTTGTCATACAAAAGGAAACACCCTAGAATTCTAAACATCATATGCGCAAGTCAAGTTTTAGAAATTCTTAACTTTAATCCTCAAGAAGCAATATCATGTCAACAGAAATCTAATTTAATGCAGCAAAGTTACCTCCCCAGCTGCATCAGCATTATCTAACGCAAACCCCATAGCTTCTTTTATTTGACTTCTCTCCAACGTAAGTGCACGTAACATATCCTCAAATTCATCCCGCTGTTTATCTGTAAGAGTGCGTTCCAGATCAACACGCTGAAGTAGAAAGGGAATTCAAGAATTAGAAAAGCCAAAAAGGATTATTAGGAGTTACAGAGTGTACAAGTTAAATTTCATCCTTTAAGAAAGTGATTCACACTACACATAAACTGATAAATGGAGTAAGAATAAAACAGCATATTTTCAATGTGGAATGAATCCACCAAAGACACTACCTACCCTGCTTCTTCCAGCTGCAAATGTAGCACTAGATTCTTTCTCATGTTCAGGGCTTTTAACTACAGGCAGAGGTGGTGGCATCCATCTGCATTTAAAAGTTGTGACCATTTACCATTTGTTTGATAAAAAGAAATGGAGACCTCAAAAAAATAATGAACGGGAGGATGAAACTCAGAAATCCAATGTACCTCCCGCTTCCTGTTATCATAATAAAAGGCTCTGTTCGCCACCTATGTAAAGTATCCCCCTAAAGAACACCATATACGCACAAAGAAAAAATTTGAAATTTAAGTTGTTCTTTTTTTTAAACCTATCCTATCCACAATCGCAGAGAAACATAGACTATATATACATATATCTACCTGCGCAAAAGAGTAAAGCCTCCACACATAATAAGTGTGTTCTTTTGACCCAAGTTCAAATAAGAATTTAAAAAGGGGGTTCCCACGACCTCTCTCCATTATGGATTGTTCAAAAGTGCATCCACCATCAAGAACATACAGCGCCATGGTGTCTATCACATGGCGCAGATGGTCATCTTCAGGTGGAAGAACCATTATATCAGGAACATTTGGAGTCAGCACCTAAAATTTCAAGGACAAAACAGAGAACATGAGAAAATAGTTAACAAAATAGCAGCAGCAAATTCGCTTCCTTAAAAAAAAAGAGATAAAAACTATCAGCAAATTCACATATTGAAGATGGGAAACAAATGACAACAGAAAACAATGATAATGTGCACAAAAGCCATAGCTTCAATAATTCTATCTTGAAATGAACGACTTGCACTGCAACTTGAATGGACCCATATAGTAAACAATAGACAAGTAACACAGAGAGATTGTCATCTATGCTGGTCCAATTTTCAAGTCTGCACACAAGCGTCTGCCGCTTGATCTCAAACTCCATACATCGAGATTGTGAAGATCACGAAGCTGCATTGCACTTAAACAGAAGAATAATACATGCTCAAATCCAGTAAATGATGGTTTGACTTGGCTTTAATACACATTCCCATATTCTCTGACATCATTTATACTATCACTGTCAGCGGTACTTCCCAGTAGTAGAGAGTCAATTCTGCTTGGCTACTTGGATTGTAGACACTTACAAATCCACCTCATACATTCACAAGTTCTGTCACTAAATCCTTCCAAGTCCTCTTGGGATGCTCAAGGCCTCTACAAATAGTAGACTTTATAAATTACTCAACAAATTGGCTTATTTGAAAAAGAGCCTTGTTTCTTTGGAAGATCTATCTCATCTCTGGCACTGCATTACATTAACTTTCAACAAAGATAAATATTTTTCATGAATGCTTTATGTCTAATAATAACCCCATTGGTTACAGTCTAAATCTGTCATGGACTCATTTGGCATTTGCTACATTGCTGCAGTGAATAGTGTTTACAGCGGCTTTCCACCCGAATTACCTCAGGAGGAGGGTTAGATGGAAAGCCTGTCTGCAGCATGATGTTGGCATTTAACAAAGGCAAAGCTGCTTCGCTGCATGGGAGAAGCGGTCACCAAACACGCCCTAATTTATGTTTGATACCAGGGAATGGTTAAATTAATGTTGAATTACAAAATTAAGACCGCCCTGTCTTTGTTTGCTAGCCAACCTCAAGCTAAGCTGAAGCTACTACCCAGACCACTGATGATAAAGTCAGAGGAGGTGCTCGGCTTGGCTTAAGCTTTGTTATCACTCCAAGTTCCACACCCAACTCAACTAATCCCATCTTCTACCCTCCCCCCTCTTTCTTCAACAATTTATTATCCACAAACAGGTAGGATATTGCATAAATATTTACAAATAACTCTACGGACAAACATTTGCAGAATTTCTACCACAAATATATTGTAAACCATGAAAGGAAAATGCAGTGACTAATAAATATGTTGATTAGCAGATGAAATTTAAAGAATCCAGTTGACTCACCAACTCAGAACTCTGGTTTGTTACTGAAGTAACTGGAGCGGCATCAGGACCAGATAAGATTACAGTTGCACCCTGCCAAATTTGAAGTCAACTTTAGAAACAAACTAAACAATAGGCTGAATAATACGCAGCAACAACAAAATCACCTTAACCTAACCATCTTGGCTGGTAATCAGCCAAAAAATTTAAGATAGCCATCTTGAATTTTCTAAAGTTACTCAGAATATCCAAAGAAACATAAACAGAAGCACATTTCAAGAAATTAACATCTTTTATGATGACGAAGTCATTTTAAGGTCTAAAAACAAGAAAAGAACCCATTAACAATTAAAAAAATTTACCAACCTCTTTACTCCTAATGGCCATGTGCCCTGGTGGAGGAGCAGGCAGGGCCTGTGACGGAAGAGAAACAGACTTGCCCCACCCAATCTTTAGCTCGTACTCATAAACAACTACCCCTGAAAATTTTAAATATAACATCATCTCAATTCCTATATCAAAGGATGTTACATAAAAACTATAGAACATCAAGTAATCAATGCTTGCATGCTTGACAGTAAAGAATATATAGATTGAACAAAGGCCTATTACACTATCATGGTTTTGAAGAATTGCATAAAGAACTCTAGACCTTGCATTTCATCCTTGGCTGCCTGTCCATCCACCCTATTCATGAAAGCAACAAAACCACAGTTTCTTTGTCTCCTTCTCTCCTCTTCAGTTCGAGGCCACATTATTTTCACGCTAGCTATGGGGCCAAATCTGCCAAAAGTCCTTAAAAGGAAATTCTCATCCACCTAATAAGGATCAGCAAAATGAAGCAAAAATCAGATTCTCAACATACAGAAAGAAAAATTCACACAAAAGTTTCTTCAGAACAAAAAATTTACCTGTGGTGACAAATTCCCTACATAAAGATTAGTAGTCTGAGGGTCCCCGTCATCAAATGATCCAGGAAGTCTTCCACTTGGATCAAAATCATCTGGCAACTCATCAAACCGACTCACTGGCTACAACAAAGCAGACAGGTAAGTAAGAAGACGCTAGATACATAAGCAGACTTGATGTATATACATGATCATTAAAAGACATGCTTTAGAGTGTCGGATCCACATGCCAAATCACATGACTACACCAAAGAAATTTGGTACATGTTCACACATGTGCTATGCTTACTTATTATTTTAACTAGTTGTGCTATGCCTAAATCATTTTAAGTACCGTAGAATTTTCACTTGGGCGCCCTTCACGCCCTTGTTCACGCTCCTGATGACGTCTCTCCCTGAGTTCTTGCTCAAGCTTCAACTCCTCCATAAAATGGTCGATATTACGTGACTTACCCCTCTCTTTATCTTTTGGCTTTTCCTCCTCCCTCTGTGAGTTCATATGAGCAAATATTAGAATAAGCTTAAACACATGCAGCAGAATACAAAGCAACATGTTATAAGCAATCAAATTAGCATTGTAATTACAAAATTGTAAGAAACATATAAACTAACCTTTTTCTCAGAATCTCTTGCTTTGGATGCCAGAGGAGGTGGTATGAAAGATGGCACATACCTGAAATTAGAACAACTTCCTAAGACTTTTCAATCTTTTGACTGAATTATATATATAGCTCATAAAGTAAAAAGCCATTTCACATTATTTACCATTTATAACAAACAATTGATGCTACAAAAAGTATGTGTCACAGACTCACAATCAAATTCTAGGAACAAAAGAAAATTGATATATATATATATATATATATATATATATATAAAGTTTATATCTATTTCTATATACTAAAATAGAAGGGGCTTTCAATTTATTTTTTGATGGCTCAGATTAAATACCCGTGTTCAGGACATAAACCCAACTCATATTTGTAGCCATCCAGTCCGATCAAAATTGATTGGACGGCCGTAACATCCCCCCCTCCAAATGACAAGCCAAGCCACTGGCCCTTATGATAGACTGTTGCGTGGTGAATTTTTATTACGCCACGTGGTAGGTTCCAAAAAATAATATTTCTCCTATACAAAACTTCAAAACCCAGTAACTTTTAAATCCGAACTCAGATTCCACGTGTTCTTAGTACCGAAGCGTTCAGAGCGATGAGCGCTATCTAACAAACCCTACAGAATACACTTTAGATGAACCTTTTGGGTAGGCCCCGCTTGACTTAGTAAGAAATGAGAGTAGTGAGAAACAGGGATAATGGAAATGAGACCAAAACGAGAAACAAAGATAAATGAAACTGCGTAAAGGAAATGGGGATATAGAAAATGAAGGTAACAGGAAACATGGTAGTTGGAAATGGGGGCCTTAGGCTTTGTGCTAGAGCATCTTTGCCAGAGACGGAGGAAATGAAAAATGGGGGTAGTGGAACAAGGGCCTCCTCTTTGCGCTATGTGTCATACGGGCCTTCGCTAGTGTTTGTGTTTGGGTGTGTGTGTATACACACATATATATATACAGGACATAAACACCAAAGCAGCATCAAACAAACAATAGTTATAGAGACTGGATTAGTGAATCCCAAGAGTAAGCAAAAGGGTAAAATACTACATTTTAGAGGCCCAGGGTTGTAACAAGTAAACAAATGGTGCACCAACTATAGTAAATAATGGAAAATCTGAGAATAAATTCTACCTCTCTGACTTTTCCTTCAAACCTGAAGCATATGGTAATATTTTACTTAAATATTGACATTTAGACCATCTAAATTTAAATGTATGAGTGGTCATAGACATAGTCGCATGATGGGTTATCGGAGATATATCAATCACCTAAGATAAGTAATATTAGAAATTGGGAAAACAATATCGGTGACCTACAATGATGTTTGCACAGGTACCTTGTTGATCTAAGCATATAATAACATCTAAAGAGCTAATACTAATCAAAGCAATCATAACTCCATGTGAATACACTTGCACTAACGTTACACTCGTCACATAGAGGACTTATGACTAATGATAAGGAAGAACAAGTTTGATGATATTCGGATTACTGATGACTTCTTGAAGGATCTTCACTATCATAATGTAAAATTGAAATTACATGAGAGTAGCTCTGCCACTTTACGTGAAAGAAATACATAACACTTGAAAGATCTATCTAAATCAACATGGTAATATCTCAGCCCTGTGAAATATACAAAGTGGAATCAATTACGAGGTAGTCACATCCTTAATAAAGCATAATTATTTCCCTCGAAGGTCGCCGTTACCTGAGCAGATGCGTGAATTGTCGACAAACTACCCAACCAAAGTGGCCAAAATGTCACCCGAATGCGACTGAAGGGATAATGGAGTCACGGGCCTCAAAATGAGGCCCTCGGCTAAAGGAGAAGTGGTGGTGGGACCAATGAGAAAGGATGGTAAAGAAAAGGAGAGGCAGGGACATATCTCAGATACATCTAGACGTTATAGTTATATCTGAGATACAGGGGAACCCATATCTTGTATCGGTCAAGGGGTAGATGCAGATATATTACAGACAGATATATCTCGGAAATTGCAAACTGATAAACCAGTATGCAAAAATCTCCTCAAGAAACACAATCATCTGGAAAGAACGCGTCAGTATTCAGGTTTTGTTCCCAGCCTTGAGAGTTGAGACAAATAGTTCATCTTATCAGCTCAGGACACTCCCCTCTTTTTCAAGGAAAAAGATGCAAAATGGAAGAAAAAAGAAGCCAATTTGCTCCTCCTCGTATAATATTCAGACAGTATATTTTGAATAATAAAGGACAAAAGCACAAGTGTTCTTGACAAAGATGTTAAAAGTTTGGCTTTCCCATTGAAGGAGGAGTTTCATTTGCTAAGTGTTACCATTACCATTAGCAGCCACTAGTTAAGATCGGTATTCTTTATTATATATTAGAGAAAGACTGACTCATCTAATCAATCATCTCTTCGTGCCTTCTAATATCTCCTCTCCTCTCATCTTTTCTTTAATTT
The DNA here is from genome assembly GCA_039654745.1 of Houttuynia cordata. Lineage (NCBI taxonomy): Eukaryota > Viridiplantae > Streptophyta > Magnoliopsida > Piperales > Saururaceae > Houttuynia > Houttuynia cordata. Next base: position 7,489,821 of record CM077513.1, on the reverse strand, counting down.
CTTTGTTCAATAATTACTTTATACATGTCACACATTATTCCAATATAACATGTATACTTTTCCAATCAGAACTCTGTCTAAACAGAATAAACCAAACTGTTGTAGCTCCTTGGAACAACAAGGTAGTAAGAGGAATATATAGGAAGAAAGGGGATAAGTATAGAGGGAAAGCGGAAAGAACAAACAAATTAGAGGAAAGAAGGAGATAGAAACTAAGAACTGCTAATCCATTAAATTAATTTCTAAATTCAAGCACTAAACTTTTGGGTAGACGCACTTTTATATAGTTTAATACTTTTTCCACTACAAACAACTGCTAGGAAAATAAATGGAATTAGGCATAAGAAAAATAGGAATCTTAAAGAGCAGTAAGCCGGCTTAAAATAGAATTTACAATAGATATTACTTTTCTAAACTAAGTAGCAAGCTGTAAGAGGAAGCCGGTTGAGTAGGGGGACCCCCCAAGGTGGCTCGTATGGGTCATAACACACACAAAAAGAATAGAATGATCTATGATAATATGAGCAGCATAAATGCGCCATATGAAATGAAGTAGCCATCGCCAATCTGAACATTGAGTAGAAAAGAATTGTAACAATCATTACAATAGCGACCAACCAGCATAAACGAGCTGTATACATTTTAATAACCCACGCCAGCAGTAATTAATTATTTAGAAAATCTAATTTTTTAGACAAAACAATACTTCCTTCATCACAATGGAATATGGCTTAGCACCAAAATTTCCACCTTTAAGAATTGTAAGCACATTTAGTTTACCTACTCCCCTTCTTTGGAGCGGTTACCCCATCTTTGGAATTCCCACCTGCCATTGTTGAATGAATAAAGGCCCATATTTTTATTACAGTGCTCTTAGAAATAAAACAATTTGAATATCCACTTAGAAGAAAAAAGAGTTCTGAAAAAGTAGAAAATGAAATTCACTACAACTAACCTTCAGAATCAGTCTTCACCCTCTCATTGGGATTGATAGTTCCCCCTCTTACAAAAGTCTTTGATCCAGGTGCATTATCCCCTTTGAATGACTCCACAAATTCAGCATATAGGCGAGCAGTTTCATCCTCCGCTCTCTAAAAGTAAGAGATAAAAATAACCCAATCAACCAACAAACACACCCCCATAATTCAGTGAAAAAATGCTCCCCAACGCAGGGTAAAGAAAGGTACCAACCTTCTTCTTAGCTTCTTCCTCTTCTCTGTGTTTCTGGAAAGGGGTTTTCTTTCTAGTCACCGAAAACGACTGCATCTTCTCATGAATTTCCACCAAACCTACACAAAATCACGATCAGCTAAACGCGCCACGTAATCATTATTTTGTTGAAGAACGCATACTTTCATCGAACCAAATCATCATCAGCACAAAGAGCAGCACTACAAACACATCCGAAACGATTTCATTGATTCATCGAGGCCCAACATTTTTCTCATTGATTAACAACTGTTTCACTTGGAAAATCATACGCAAACAGATTTTACCCATGACTTATTTACTTGAGAACTAAAATGAACTACTGCAGTAGAGTTGGCAAAATCTAAATACCTAACAGACAAATTCCCCAAAACAATAACAACGAAAAAACATGGACAGAAATCCCAGCCAACACGACGCACACCGCCAGTAAAATTCAACAGTCTAAAATCCTGGAAGCTGAGAGCTTTCTAATCAACAATACAAGAACTTGCTGAAATTCTTCTTCCAAACGATGCCGAGATTAAGGAGCTAATATTTTTTCAGATCGAAGTCGCAGAAAAGACCGGCCGGAAAACGCACCTGAGTCGGAGTCTCGAGAAGTCGGGAGTCACAAGTCTAGGGTTGAGGCACGGCGCTCGAACAGAATGAATGCCAGGCCGGGAAGCAGCGGGGAGCTTAGAGAGCAGGTGCTCCGGAGAAGAAGATGGACGAATGCAAGGCGAGGGTTAGGTTTTTGGCGATCGCCGAACCTCCTAGCGGAGAGAATGATTGAAAAGACGCTTTTTCAATGGGCCCCTTGGTTTTACAGCAAAAGATGAAGATCGGGCCCAGCTTTCAGGGACAAAAAAAAGAAGGGGACAAAAAGGGCTCTTCACTTTCGTCTGTCTACAGTGCACCTGGTGTACCACATGGGATTTGTATCATCATATCACAAAAGCCATTGATCTTAAAAATCACCTTAGGGTGCGTTTGGTAACGCAGATTTGGGTTTGAGGATTTGGATTTAGGGGTCAAAAATCCAAATTCCATTAGGGTGCATTTGGGAACGTGGATTTGGATTTTGCCAAAGGATATAAAAATGCTTAGATTTCGAAATTACTGAAGATAAGGATTTGTATTTATGTATTCCTTGTTTGGCAACTGATGGGATTTAACTGTGGATTTACAAATCTGCATGGATTATTAAATTTCATGTTTGGGAACTTATGTTGGTAGATTCAGATTTGGATTTAGATTTGAACTTTAGGTACACCATGTAAAGCTCTCAGCAGTCCCTCTTATGATTCCTAATTGGAGATACAACCGTCCCATGGAAAATTCCTTTGTTGGGTATCAATGAGATACAACAGCCACATCAGTGACGATTTTTATGTCGTAATGACCTTAACCATAATAGTGTGACTAGGTTGGGCATCTCAAAGGAAGGTGGCGGCCATGGGGCTCCTTATTTCAACTTTTATCTTTTCCAATTCTCCAGCCACATAAAGGTGTGAACTAGTTGATTCATTATTTGTATGCACAATGTTACCCAGTGTTGGCTTGGGAATGATTAATACATAAGCATTATGAAGAAATAATATGGAAACAAACTCAAAGCTTGTTCTTGGTGAGCATACCCCTTTTCATAGATGACCGGGTCAGACTCAAACCCATGGAGGCTACTGCCCCTTTTATCGTTTAGACAGCAGGACTTCTTTACCAGTCTAGAATGCCGGAATAAAATAAGATCTATATAAAACAGAAATACCCTTTCTAATTAGTCCTAGGAGGCATAGTTTCAGTCACCCCTGAGTTTTCTGTCAAACTTCAACCTTACATCCCGTTATAAGTCTGCTGTGATAAACTTATAAACACATACATGAATGCCTTCAATATTCTTTTGGTCTCAGGAACACAGTAGGAGTTTTACTGTACATTTTCGTCATTCAGTGTGTCAAATACAACCCATGCCAGAAGAAAACAATTTATTTTTTCCTGATTTATACAACACTTGTACAGGATTGCAAATCAACTTTGCTAGGAAAAATTATTTACAGGGTTGAATAGCTTTAATCTTTGTTTCCTAACATCGGAAATAATTTACTGTATCTATATGCTATCTTCTAACTTCCACTATATCACCATCTCTTAATACAGTATTTGGTATTGCCAGCTGACCATTCACTAGAACCAACTTTCCTTCCAATCCTATCCTTCTTGCAGCATCAGCTGCCGTGCTGCCAGATCTCATCCTCATTATATTACCATCTGGCCACCTAATGATCACAACCTCACCAAGAACTACAGGTTCTTCATAATGCTTATAGAAGGGGAGAAAGAGGCTTACGCACCCATACACAAAAGGCCCAATGATTAAACACTAAAAAAACAGATCAGGGCATTACGTGTTGCATGCATCATATGCTTAATTACACATCCTGAAGATAAATAAATTCACATACAAAAAGTTTGTAAAAAGAAACAAATGATAACATGTCAAACTCAAGTCATATATGGCCAAGAGCCTGAGAGGGATAAAGTCTCATGATCATGCCTGAGGGATAAAAAGGACAGGTTTGAAAAATGGGGGTCCAATTACAGAAAACGATGTGATTGACAAACCACTTTCAACAAATAAATGAACTAAAATTGATAACAATAAAGTTTTAAACTGCTTAGAGCTTGTATAAATTTCCAAAAAGTAACATTTAGATGTTCCAGAACTGATGCATATGAATTAACAAGGACTCGAGCCAAAAAAAAATCAACATTGTTCTACACTAAATTTCTTACAAACTTTCCTATCAACATGCTACCAGCAAGAACTACAATCACAAAAAGAAGTACCAAAAATACATTATAAGATTGTACATGCCCATTTAAACAAAAGATTGCACATAGACACAGTTCATAGGTTTCATTTCAAACAACATAAAACCAGAATGCAGATATCCAAAAAAGAAACAAATTGCAAAGCCTCTTTTCCAACAAACTATGAAAATAAGGGAATATAAAAAAACAAATGAAAAAGACGAAAAGAAAGTCACGACAGACTACCTAGCAAAAAAAAGTCATCACAGACTGAAAAGCTTCTATATTGAGGAAACTATATAAAATTTCTACCAACCAACCCAACTTCATTTGGTTAAGAATGCAAACAACATCAGTCATCAGTATAATAACCAAAATGATCCGTTTAGAACAACCACATAGCAAAATAACCCAAGTGGGTTAAGTCATTTGATACGCAGAAACAACATATTCTTTGCAAGGTAGTTTATCTTGCTTAAGATAAAAGTAGTTTCAAGTTGTTCCCATGTCTAAAGATGAGGTTGGTCAAGGAGATCCTTTATCCAAAAGACCTTCTCTTCAGCACTAAAACTTAAAAGCATCTCAATTAAGGATGGATCACCTTCGAGGCGAAGCCGTCGGTGTGCATCTACCACTTGTTGCCTAGTGAGACCTGGGACAGTAGAAAGCAACTCATATATTGCCGAAGATGATGGCTTGGAGTCTTGTTTCACCGCTGTCAAGTACTCTTTGAACGAGCTTGCTATTTCACCTATTGCACTTGCTAAATGATCCTTTTTACCCCATTTTTTAGGAATTGTTTGTGTTGAGGAAGATGGTGCTGCATCACGCAATCGTCTTCTTGTTGGCTCTGAAATAAATCCAACGCTTGCTTCTCCCTCAGGATCACTTAGTTGCTCCCCTCCTTCATCTTCTGGTATATCATCAAAGTGTTCACCCTCGCCATTGGCTCTATCTTTACCGAACAATGTCACAATATCTTCCCAATTCTCTAGCACCTTATCCCTATAACCCTTGGCTTTGGGATTTTTCTGCATAAACAATATAAAAATTGAAGTGAGCACAATAATATGACTATCTAAAAAAATCTAAAAACTTGTATCTTATAAAATCCCAATTCTCGGAGCAAGAATTTGATGACATGATATAGATCCATAGCATCTACAATTTGCAGTGAAGATCTCATTTTTCTAGTTGGTAGAGAAAAAGAATATTATTTACTAATTCAAGCTATACAAAAGCAAAATATTAAAAAAATAGAACAAAAAATAAAAATATAACACTAGAATTAGAAAAGCGACCTCTATCCATTATTTACTGGTTAAAGCTATACCTCACAATAAACCTTCCACACATCTTCATCTTCCACGAATACCATTTTCTTCGTATCATCCCAAGTGAATCCACTTTGATGAATAATGTCAGTTACAGTAGCATAATCTTGCTTCAATAACTTCAGTTTGTGCTTGATATGCTTTGATGTAAGAGACATGCCAAATTCCTTATTCAAATTATCCACACATGTCTGGTAAGCTTGTGGCTTCCATCCATTGTCTCCTCTCATCCCCTGATTAGTCTGATCATGTAGTTGTGATATCAAATAGTTAACCATCCGTTTTGACCATCTTGTATAGTCACGTGTTGTAATTCCTGCAGATTGAGACTGAATTTGTTTTTCCTTCCCCATCCCTACTTCATACAAAAACACTATAATGTTAAGACCTGTTGAAGCATATAAGTTTAAAAAGACAACCATATTAAAAAGATTACAATTATAAAGGATTTGACACATACAATAGAGGATTAACATCATCAACCACATGAGACCTTAATGTTAAATGTCAAGTACATTGTCTATATAATAAAATATTAACAATCAAGCAAGATGACCGCGTCGATGACAATACTCATCAAACATAGTCATAGCCAAATTTTCTCTGAATGTTGTCCATTCTTCTGACATTCTAACAGTCGTGATCCTTTCTCCATCCTCATCACCATCATTAGGAGTTGGCTGATTTTCTAACTCTGCATCCACTTCTTCTAGCAAGGACTCATTGGGCATGACATCTCGTATAAAGTTGTGTATGACACAACAAGCATTGATAATCCTAACTTGAGTTCTTACGCTATAAAAACTTGCCGTTCTAAGGATTGCCCATCTTTTCTTTAAACACCCAAACGCTCTTTCAATGGCATTTCTTGCAGTAGAGTGTCGGAGGTTAAAGAGTTCTCTATGATTTGTTGGCATGATCCCCCTCCACTCATTTAGATGGTATCGAGTCTTTCGATAAGGAGCCAAAAATCCTTCGCCATTTGTATAACCAGCATCCACTAGATAATATTTACCTACAACGAGTTAATATGTATTAGTTAACTTTACTTTTAACTAAGATTGTAAAAAAAACATACAAGGATCAAAAATACATACCAGATGGCACATTTAGTGGACTACGTCTATGCAATGCATCCCTCAAAACCCTCGAGTCTGAGGCGGATCCCTCCCAGCCAGGCAATACATAAGTAAATTTTAAATTTCCGTCACATGCAGCTAGTACATTTATACTGATCAGGCCCTTCCGATTCCGATATCTAGGTGTGTCTTCTAATGGAACAGTCAGTAATACATGAGTTCCATCAAGCGCTCCAAGAGCATTCTAGTGGCATTCATAAACATATAGTTATGTCATGCAAGATACAAAAATTCTACCTAAAGGAATCTTTTTCCTAACTAAGGTATTAGCAAAATTACCTCAAACCATCTCCACTTCTGAAATTCTTTCTCATTAAATGTTGTCTCTTGTACCCTGATCATCTCTTTTCCCAACTTCAAAACCGCTTTCAACACAGTATGGAATTGTCTACTAATCGTCTCACCTGAGCGTCTAAACCATGTTTTGATTGTGCTATTCTTAAGATTGTGAGCAAGAATGTACAAAAATAATGCCACAATTTCTTCAATCGTGACATATCTCGTGGCTACCAACCCACCCTTTTCTCGTAGGAGAGAACACAATTGGGCAAATGGTTGTCTGTATATACGCAACTGATGATAGCATATCATGTCACTATCATTGTACAATCTATTTAGAAACTCTCTTCTACGTTCATCTTCATTTTTCCGCGGTTCCTTAATTCTATACTTAAGGTGTTGGTATGCACCCACAAGAGCTACTAGAAAAGATGTGACTAAAATAATGAAATCGACTTCCTCTCTTGGGCGCTTGCGTCTTGAAGATTTATGCAGCTCGATATTGGCCATTCTATCTAAACAGCATACAAGACATAATTAACAAGAGACTAAAAAAATCCACTCATGCAACCATTCCAATCATCTATAAAAGACAAACTATGGCAAGACATAGAAGATAATAAAAGAGCCCCTAGGTCAAGATTTTAGATTAACATCATAAAAGAAAGCAAATGTATATCAATGTTAACTCAGTAAGCAAATTTTGCACACATCATGCATTGGATATGATGTTTTTAAAGAACCAAAACGACTCCTGTGACTTCAATTAATACTTGGCTCCTATTCGTTACAACCACCAAACACGCTTTCCACACACAATTATTGAAAGAGGCAAAGAGCAGAACCACATGCACATATAAGCTTAGCCAAACAACTAATAAAACATGTGGTAGGGCCAAAGGCACAAGAAGAATTTGACATAAATTCAATGTTCCGAAAAGACACTTAAAAACTGCGAAACATTTAAAAAAATACAAATAAAGAAGCCCATGTCGATCCACCAAGCTGACGTGTCAATCTGATTAACATAAGATGGAAGGCCATCGGCGATGAATAAACAAACCATCAGCATTCAACAGCTGAAAAGATAGAAATTTTAACCATGTAGAACTGAAAAATTCTTTGGTCACATAAGGAGCATAAAATTTTGAAAGCGTAGACTCCAACTTTTTAACCATCCACTGTTACAGTTTAGTTAAGATTTATCCGTTGAAGCTAGTATTGAACAGAACCTAAAGAAGCCTCAACTATGATGTGCAAAAATACCAGAAGCAACTCTCTTGGGCATATTTTTTTGAGAAGCCTCAACTATGTGACAACTTTCAATGATTGTTAGTCAAATTTATATCCAAAATATCCACAAAGAAACGTAAGGCATGTTTTTTTGAGAAAAAACAAGTGCCTAGTTCTTGAAGTTAATGACCGACCACAGATATCCAATGCATTAAATTGCGGGAACCCCATTACTAAATGATATGTGCCATGGATACTCCGCAAGCTTTCATCGCATGTGATGCCTTTGAGAGAACGCTCACATGAGCACCCTAAGCCGTGGTTAGTGAAAGCAAAGCCCTATGAGAGATCAAACAGACATCCCAGAGGTGAGAGAACTTGGACGTTCTAGTAAGCTATGCAAAACCAGCAAGAGCATAAAATTATGCAAAAGATATGCTCCTCAATGTGAATGTATCAATAGCCGCAAACCACAAAGTAAACATAATAAAATATTAAAATAATAAAACATGAAAAAGAAAAACACATCTAAGCAAGAGGCAGAGTACCCAAAATTAGTATACGCAGTAGTATAACAGAACTAATATTTTTAAAAAAATATTATGCACAGATCATAAACACTTAAAAGAAATTTGAATTTGAGAAAAAAATGCTGAAAAGTTTTAAGTAGATTTGGAGTGTTGAGAAAAGGCAGCTCGCCCGATGAGCACTAGAAAGGATTTATAGATAATGAAACAACTACTGTGCATAACAAATGGTCAAGACCTAGAGCAACCACCACATAATATGATCAAATGCTATCAGGTTCATTACTGACTAATGAAGTAGTAAAAAAAAGAAGTAAAAAATCACGTCACCCTCTATGAATAAGTAATTGAACAACAACAGCCAAGAAGAGACGCAGGATGGTTGAGATAAAAGCATTCCAGGTTGAAGGCCACCAAATGTGGTGATCTCTAAACAGTACATTCAGGTTTTGTATGCAATTGTCTTCTCAACATAAGCATAGGCATAGCAGAAAGTTATTTCTAAGTCAATCTCAATCGAATAAAAGGACTAGCTCTTGTATCAGGGTTCTAGCTACCCATTTCCAGGAACCCTGGTCAATTTATCATTCTAACAACAGAGGGGTTGGAATGTGCTACCAATATGGAGGAGATGGGTTTTGAGGGTGCTGCGGACAATGAACCACCGAACCGGATAAATTAATAGAGAAACTAATAAAACAGAAAAAAGCATTGTACCAAAGAAAGATCAAAATACATGGACATTTGCCGACTGAAAATCAAGTTAAAACCGACAGTTAGGCCTAAGAGTGTGATAGAATAGTACCGATGCAAGTTCTTGAGAGAAAAAACAGAAATATTTGACATCTGGGTGGCAGGGAACAATACCTGAGAGAGGTATATCTGAGATGATCACAAGACAAGGCCGGCAATGAAATAGACAATCTTCTTTTCCTGTCTGTAACAAATCGAAAAGCCACATAGATGAAGATCTTAGAACAGTGCAAGGCAAAAAGGGATTTATAGAACCATCATAAGAGGAGAAGAAGGAAAGTGGGTGTTCACCAGGTCACAGAATTTCCCGCCGGAAGACGAAAGGCCGAAACCACCACCACACTGTTTCGGGCTTTGGTCCGCCCTCTCTCTCCTCTCTACAAGATTACCAGACGGCGGCCTTCCTCCTCTCTCGTTGCCGTCTGCTTCTTCTCTAAGGAGGAGGGAGGAACGATCGGAGGATGAGGAGGAGGAGGGAGGAGGCGAAGGAGGGAGGCAGAGGTGAGGTTAGGGTTAGGGATCTGTCTCAGACTCTCCCCGACCCCAAACCCGATTGAGAATTTGTAAATGACGTCTCAAAGACGTCATTTACAAATCTGCACCTTATAGATAAAAAGAGAGAATTCGGGAATTCTGGGAAATTTTGGAAAAATCCAAATTCTTGAAAACAAAAAAGAATCCAATCAGGGAATTTGGATTTTGGACCTCTAAATCCAAATCTTCAAATCCAAATCTGCGTTCCCAAACGCACCCATTGGATTCCATTTTGTTTTCAGGAATTTAAATTTTTCCAAAATCTCTCAAAATTCCCGAATTAACTCATTTTAATGATAAGGTGCAGATTTGTAAATGACGTCTCGGAGACGTGATTTACAAAATCCTCTCGGGTCGGGGAGAGTCGACAGATCCCCTTCACCTCCTTCCTCCTTCCTCCTTCGATTGTTCCTCTGCCTCTAAGAGGGCACGGAGGACCAGCTACGCTCGAAGAACACGGCGAGTCTCTCGCTTTCTCCCAACAGCTTCCGGCTACGCTCAGAGGAGAAGCATCGACGATGTTACGACTTGGATTACGACGCATCAGAGGAGAGGTCCACTACGACACATCATTCGACTTGGATTACGACTTGGTGATCAAGGTGCTCTTTAGATTTTTTTTCTCTTTTTATGTAGTTGCTTGCTTGTCCTTGTTGATGATTTGGTAGCTATTTTGTGGTGTTGGGATTGTTGTTATGATGAGTTTTGTAGTAATTTTGTGGTGTTGGAAATGTTGATGATTGGGTAGCATTTCTGTTGCTGCTCAAGGCATGCGCAGAAAGTGTTTGATTTAATGACCGAATGTAATGTGGGTAATGTCTAATGTCTCTGGCCTGATGGATTTTGGGTGGGCTGAATAAAAAAAATTGTGAGACAAAAATAGATTTTGGGTGATGGAAAGTGTCTGATAGAAAGTGTTTGATTTTGGGTGGCCTGATGGATTTTGGGTGGGTGATGGAGATGTGTGCCTCTTGCTCGAGGTAATGCTTTTTCTTCACTCATACAACTCCATTGGACATTGTCTCTGTCTAATTTCATGTAAAAATTGTAGTGCCCGCCCACGCCCAATTTTGTTTTTCTTATTTTAGATTGAAGATTTGAAATGCCTATGCAAGCTGGGGAGCAGAACACCTGGACATCCATAGAATACACTGACTGCTTGTGTTGAAGTTACAACTAGTATGCCTTCTTATTAACTTCAGTTCACCTTCATTGGCTCTCATTAACTTTAGTTCAGCCTACTGATGACAGTATCACAAAACAAGTCCTCTGGGACAAGGTGTTGTTAATGCTGTCGGTTTTACCTTAGAAGCATATCTAGCTGGTCGTTTTAATAAACCTGATTCAAGAATTGTTGACCACAGAACGTAAGACAGTAATACTTGTAGAGTAGCTTATTTCCCTTGGAATTTAGTTATATCTGCTCATATCCAGTGTAATTCGACATTGCTCATGGCAACCTCCCTACACCTTCCCAGGTGAGCCAATTCATGAAAGATCACCATGTGGGTTGTATGCTGAAGGGTTTTCAAATTTTCCATTTTCATGTTTTTTGGTCGATGAACGGAGGACTACCTCTTCTACTAAGCTCAAAGAAAGTACTAAGAGAAGAGGACAAAAAACTTATATCGGAATACTCTTTTAAAGTATTTATTTCAATTTTTTTATATCGGACAAAAAACTTATATCAGATTTTATCCATTTCAAATTTAGAGATCTTGCTCATTTCAAAAAGTTGAATACTCTTTTAAAGTATTATCCATCGAAAATGTATTATTGTAAGTTGTCTTCAATGAGAAATATTTCCTTGTCACCTATGTTTCTCAAGTAGTTCTTTTTTTTACAGTTGTTCATTCTGTTATGTCAATTACCTATTTGCTTAACATTATTGACGAATTCTATAAACTGTTGACTTATAAATCTTAAATACTAACATAGTTGGCAAGATTGTTTATAAGTCATAATAGATGATTGTAAGGTATCTCATGCTAATTATAATTCCTGGGAGAAACACTTGTTTTACTTTGATCCTTCATATTTATCCCCTTTTTGTTGGCGATTCAAGTGGTTGGGAAAGCTTTAAAAAAATTTCGTAAGCTGACCTATAGTAATATTCAAGTTGTGACCATGATGCTACATGATGGTTCTAGAACTCAAAATTTTGCTTGTGCCCGGCAAACAGTAGATTGCATTGCTCAGCACTACTTAGATGCTAATTTTTTGTCCCAGGACTTTGCATTTGATAGCTGGCCTACATGGAATAATGCATTGACTTTCGTCTATTTTTTGCATCTAGAAATAGCGATTTGGAAAAGTTTATTTTGGTGATTGGGTTTGGTGGAATATGTTCTTGTATAAATTAATATATGTGATTATTTAATTCTACATAGTTTTAAGTTCAAGACTATTTTTGTTCTTCAATATTTTATTTTCTTCATTTTCAATAAGGTTTCTTGGATGACTTTTTAAGTTTATGAGATTCTAACATTCTATCCAATGCATGACGTGTGCAGATTTGCTTACTGCGTTAACATTGATATACATTTGCTTTCTTTTATGATGTTAATTTAAAATCTAGACCTAGGGGCTTTTTTATTATCTTCTATGTCTTGCCATAGTTTGTCTTGCATAGATGATTAGAATGGTTGCATGGATGGATTTTTCCTTGTCTCTTGCTAATTATGTCATGTATGCTGTTTAGATAGAATGGCCAATATCGAGCTGCATAAATCTTCAAGACGCAAGCGCCCAAGAGAGGAAGTCGACTTCATTGTTTCAGTCACATCTTTTCTAGTAGCTCTCGTGGATGCATACCAACACCTTAAGTATAGAATTAAAGAATCAGGAAAAATGAAGATGAACGTAGGAGAGGGTTTCTAAATAGATTGTACAATGATAGTGACACGATATGTTATCATCATTGCGTGTATACAGACGACCATTTGCCCAATTGTGTTCTCTCCTACGAGAAAAGGGTGGGTTGGTAGCCATGAGACATGTCACGATTGAAGAAATTGTGGCATTATTTTTGTACATTCTTGCTCACAATCGTAAAAATAGCACAATCAAAATATGGTTTAGACGCTCAGGTGAGACGATTAGTAGACAATTCCATATTGTGTTGAAAGCGGTTTTGAAGTCGGGAAAAGAGGTGACTTACTACGAACTACAAACTACTTGATGATTCATCAACTTTTTAATTTTTGCTTGTAGGTGATTAAATGATTGTGACGTCAATTTATTAAAATGGCATGTGGATTTTTGCTTGTGTGAATTACTTGAGCTTCTACAGGTTTATGAATTTATTGTTCAGTAAATGGATCGATTTGTAATGTTGAATGATGAAAGACTTCTACTTCTGGGCATTGTGTTGCGGCAGGAAAAACTCTTATGCTTTGGAATTGAAATATTTTATGTTTGATGAAATGGCGTTGAGAATTGTAGTGAGATGAGGAGTCACCCATCAAGGAACTTATGCGTTTCAATGTGGTACAATGTCGTGTAATGGAAGATGTTACATGTGGTTAGTAGTCACATGGAAGGCCAAAGCGACATTGTATAGTAATAATGGTGTGACTGAGTCCATACACTATCTTGTAGTCGCAATGTGTATCACTCAAGACCTTAGGCCTCTAAGAGACCCTGTTATGTGGATAGCTTGCATGACCGAATAAAAATAATATAATCCTCAACTAGTTGTACATGATGCATTTTTTTTTATTTTTTTAACTAGTAATCTTTCATTGTAATGGAAATTGAATGCAACCTTCAAAATTATGCAAAAGGTTGCAACCCATGTGTCTTAGTGATTGCTATGATACACACTGAATTAGAGATTAATTTTAAATAATATGTGCTACTACATGAGTTTGCTATACATTATAATGTTGAAGGAACTTATGCGTGCGATGAAGGAAGGGGGATTAAACAAATAAGGAACTTTCCATGGGACTGCTGAGAGCTTTACATGTGTGTACCTAAAGTTCAAATCCAAATCCAAATCTGAATCTACCAATATAAGGTCCCAAACAGGAAATTTAACAATCCATGCATATTTGTAAATCCACAGTTAAATTCCATCAGTTGCCAAATAGTGAATACAAAAATATAAATCCTTATCTTCAGAAATTTAGAAATCTAAGCATTCTTATATCCTTTGACAAAATCCAAATCCGCATTCCCAAACGCACCCTTAGGGAATCATTTTCTATCCGCCTCCGTTAGAGTTTGCCAACGTGCCCGAATAATCACTTTCGTAACCTCAAAATTCTATTGTGGAAGTGGTTCACAACTCAAAATCATCATTTTTTATTCACACAGTTTGGGAACAAAGAAAGTTGAACTTTTAAGCCAGAAGTACTTGTCGTCGAGTGACAAACTACTATTTATAAATTTGTTATCCCTATAAAAAGGTGTTTCAAGGAATTTAATATATCCTTGTAGAGAGGAATAAGATAAAAAATATAGAAGAACACAAAAATAATAAGCGAAAATAGATTAGAAATAAATGAGATATGACGAGATTAAATGTTGCTCTTAAATCATGTATTTAAATACACGATAGCACTATTATTGTGTCATTGATGATATGATACTACTGCTATCGTGTATTTCAGCAGTGCTACCATGTAATCGAGGAAACGATGCAAGAAAAGTCGTGTTCTTGAATACACGATCCCTCAAATACATACTTGATACACTTGTCTTTCATATGCTCAAGCACATGACTAATAAAAAATATGTTGACTGGTATTTTTTGTAAATGTATTGTTGATCGTTTCAATATTAAACTCTTGCAAGTGTACAAGACAATTGTATTAAAGTAAAAACTTAGGGTTGTCGAACCACCGGGACGAAAGATTATTTTACAAATTCAAGAGAAAGGCTGTTGTTTTGATTTAATATAAGAAAAATAATTAACTTTAGCTACTTTAAATAAGTTGTATTAATATGAAGAAGTACCAAGGCACTGAATCCACCACTAATTAAATCAGTTTTATCATCTCTCTCTCGTATGAAATTCATAGTTGATGTGATTACCGTATTCCTCTCGGACATATGCTATCAATTCAAATATTATACATACTCCTCTCGGGCGTAGCACTTAAAACAATTAAAGCAATGGAATTGTGACATTATCTCTCTTGAGCATAGAATTAATGAAACTTTATTTATAAATAACACCTTAGTCTGCATACGTTCCTCTTGGACACACAAACATTCATCAGATTAAAATTCATAAAATTCACCATAGTATCTCTCGAGCACATAAAATAAACCTTAATAAACTAACATTAATGATATAACAAAAAATCATACATCAACTACATAAGATTATAGAAAGAGAATGATACAACCAATCTAATCGGGCTTCATCTACGCCTTGGATGGGATTTAGCCGGCCATCGGACTAGGAAAACATTGTTGATTTATCAAAGTTATTTTGCACTATTCATAGAACACTGTTCACATAGTAGCAGTAACACTGCTCACCACAAGGTACTGTTCACCGCCTTCCCCAAGTCGCGGTTGCTGTAGCAATTTTTGAAATCGCTGTAGCAAACATGCAATTAATCCAAAATCCCTCTTTTCTACCCCCCCTTCTTCTTCTTCTTCTTCTTCTTCTGTTTTTATAGACACTCGAGATGAGAGAGACCAAATCAATCTGACTTTGTTTAAGATGAGCCCAAATCGAAATCCAACACCTAGTTTCAGCCTAAACATGCCTCTGAGCTTCCCAAGTGGCGATCATCTTCTCTCAGGCTTCCATCGTCGTCACGCTCGCCGGCGTTCGATCGTGACTCCACCATTGAACTCCTTCTCAGCAACCATGACTGTCACCATCGAGCACTCGACTGCCGTTGTCCATCTTCTGCTCAAACAGAGCTCCAGCAGAACTCCTCTATTTCATCGAGCAGCTGAGCGCAAGCTTGAGGTCTTTTTTTTTTCTTTTTTCTTTTCCTTTTCAAAATCCGTTGTATCGCTTACATCCGTTAGATCTCATCTTGATGGTTCTTTACTTTAGGAATAAAACCCGTCTTCTCCTCGGACGACAATCAACGATCTGGATCATCTCTGTACTTGATCTTTTCTTTTTAAATTGATTCAAGCTTTAGAAACCCGTAAAAGGCTTCTTAACCGTCTGATCTTTGATTTCTTATTATATAAATCCGATTGAGGCGCAATGAATCTATAATCTACAACTCGAGCTCTTTTGAAAACTGCACAAGCAATAAAAAATCAATTAAGCCAAATTTCTTATTAAATAAAGTAAAGTCCTAATTACTTAACTAACTTCAACAACTCATAATTATTCATAATTATCATGAAATAGCACTAACAAATTAGGAATTATAGGCATGTAAATGTGTGTATTTATGTGTATATCAAATACCCTCGAACCTATATTTTGCTAGTCCTAAAGCAAAACTGAAATCAAATAAAACAAACTAAAGTAGAAAAGTAAATACCAATTTCATATGGAACACGATTGCACTTTCTTATCATCATGATATCTTAATGATCTTGATATCCTATTAAAAAAATACTACAAATCTACGAAAAATAATATACAATTGCTTAATATCTTTATAATATCATCATTATAAGAAAGAGCGCTAAAAATAAAGAAGAATGAAAAATAAAATGAGCAAAAACGGATAAAAAATAATAAAGATATGCATCGCTGAAGTTTGTCCCACTAAAAACTAAAATAACCTAATGCTCTCGAAGCATCGGTTGAATGGCCGCCTTTCATCGTTCAATCGATGCCTTTCAGGTCATGTTTTAAAAAAAACCGCGCAACACCAATGCCACGTTGGTGCCTGTGTGGATGTCAAATACCGGATCGGGAATTTTGTAAAAACTTCTCCTGATCGATAATTTTCTTTTTTAATTATTATTTGATAAATTCCCCCTAAATCGCGTATCAATAGTTATTAGGTTCACTTTCCCACTTATATACTCATGAGAACTTCTAAGTAATCCATCGTAATATAAACAAACAATCACTTTTTCCATTACTTTGTGACAAATCGTGTCTCATTGATGACACGATTTGATGGCAAAATTTAACAAATTATATCTTCCTCATTTTTTATCTATTTTTATTCATTATTTTTATATATTTTTTTATCATCTTTTTTCTCATGATTATATAACAATAACAGTGAATATTACAAGTAACCGACATTGAGCCATGTCGTTGAGGACATGATAAAAAAAAATCATATCCTCAAAAATATGATTTCACGATCACTTAAATGTATTGTGTATATGAAAAACGTGTACATGACAAAATAAAATTAATTTAAACATACATTTTAAATTTATATTATATATTTTAAGGAGTTGTTTCATCAAGCAATGGGCAAAAACTGAGAAGAAATAAAGAAAATACGACTTGTTGAAGTATGCCAATGAAGCGTGTATCTCAATGACACAATAGGCAGGACATTATGCCATGGGATGGCTATGTACTGTTGACCAACATACAATGAGCAGGACAAGTGAGCCCAGACGCTTAGTACAAACATGTTTCTTGAATAAATTAAAACATGGATATAAAAAAGAATATTTCCCACCTAAGAAATAGTTGGTATAGAAACTCTTCCAAAAGATTTACAAAGAAAATGAGTAGTAAACAAAAGGTACAACACATATAGTTACAAACCCCATGCAATGAGAAAACATGGGCTACATTTTGAGAAAAAAGTAAAGCAATAACATTTGATAATAATGCAATTTGATATTCTCATATTTTCTTCCCCGCTATCGAGCACCAATTGAAATCAAATTACTGACACCAGTTGCTTTCTTTAAAAATGGCAACCTAAGATTATTTTCTTTCTTCATTCATAGCTAAGTATTTACATCCGGTGTTCCCCAGTTAGGGCTTCAAGGGGTCACTGGCATATACTGCACAGTCAGTTGAAAAAGTAAGGAGATTCAAGAACTTCCCGCAGATCAAAATCACCTCGTTTAGGCAGAGGAGGAAAAACCAGATTTGGGAAAGATGCTTCAAAGCTCTCGAGCAACTGGATGGAGGCATTATACAAAAGCAACTCAAAAAAAATAAACACACGCAAAAACTATGCAACCTTTTTTGTAATAGAAATAAAATTATAGTGGCCTTACATCCTCGAGAATTGGCATGTCGTAGAGCTCCACAAACTTTTCTCTTAAGATAATGTTCATCTTGTCAACATCCGATGCATGAGTCCAATATGAGTCATGGACCCCTGAAAGAAGTTCATTGATTTGTGAAAGATGGAGACCAATCTCAATATAAAACAATGGAATGTATAGATGCTTCTAAGAATGAAAGCTACTGAACAACAGAAGCAATTTTGCACGCTTGCACTTGCAAGTAGCAAAAT
The DNA here is from genome assembly GCA_039654745.1 of Houttuynia cordata. Classification (NCBI taxonomy): domain Eukaryota; kingdom Viridiplantae; phylum Streptophyta; class Magnoliopsida; order Piperales; family Saururaceae; genus Houttuynia; species Houttuynia cordata. Next base: position 7,471,642 of record CM077513.1, on the reverse strand, counting down.
CATATGGGTATGCCAGCAGCTACTGAAAGAAACAGGTCCTTTCAATTGCTCAGAAGTAACAGTAGTGCTATAGAGGTGGAGTCAAACCTGCAAAATGCAAGCCAGCATCCCCGCAGGCAATTGCTGTCATCATCATATGGGAGCCATCAAGTGAATGTACAAAATTGGGAGGAAATGCTGTCCTCTGGCGCTTCACATCAATCTAAATATGAAGGTCGCAGCTCAATAAATGAAAGATAACTCATGCTTCAAATAGGAGATAAAAATTGGTTTGATGGAGCTTACTCTATCACCTTCGCGTTGTAACGATAGGACCTGAAGGGAAGTTCTTATCTGCAACTCGCATATCAAGTTAAGACTTTCAATTTACATACCTCTAGTTGTTTGACCAGCGTGACAAAAAGAAACCAAAGTCGTGAAAAGAAACTGTCAACATCAACATCAATAAACCAGCTTTTTTCACCAATTTGTGATTTTTACGTCATAGCTTGTCCTTGTATTTTGTCTATCACAACACTGCTATAGGAAAATTAACCTGAGAAGCATCCATTTATGACCCAAGATAATACAACCTCTTCCGTGGATGTAAACATGGCATCCAAAAGGCTCATACCATATTTTTCCTTTTGCTACTGAAACCTAGGCAGTATGGTTGGAGGCATTTTAAATTTCTGACACTCAAATACCAACCACAACAAGCTCACCAGTTGGGAAAGGCCGAGAGGCCTAAGCTAAAATCATTTAACCTTACTATCAAGCCTTCCTTTTCTTTTATGTTTTCATAAAAAATATACATAATTACTTTATGTCTGCACTACTTCCTTCTGTGAAAAAGTTAACCCTATGAAATGTCCATTTATCATACTGACAAAAACTTGTCATTTGAAGAAAGTACTTAGTTTCCAGCCAAAAAGGTAAGACTACAAAAGAAACTTTGACAGATCATACCTAAGGGGTCATAAGACATTCTTCTTTACCGTTGTATAAATGTTATAAACCTATTTCATCTTTAATTTTGAAGCTCTATCAATTAATAAGAGCAAATAAAAAACTATAACTAAAAAAGTAAAGTAAATAAGAAATTAAAGCAATAAAATATAGCACTATGGTTTCACAAAGAGGACTCAACTATTCACAAGAAAACAGGCAGGCCCATTTTTCAACATAGGTATAAAGATTAAAATGTGCACTTAATTATACAGACAAGATGGATCAAACTTACAAAAAACATGAAGATATATCAACATCGTCAGTAAGAATTGCTAAAAAAAAATGGTCAATAAGAACAACAAAGAAAACACATACATAGGGTTTACTACTCACCAGATGTCGTTCACACTTCCTGTAAGGCTGTACAACGGGGAGCCCTAAAGGAGTTGTCCATCTCACTGGTTCATTCTCTGAGGCAATCACCTATACTTGATTCCATCAGCTTTAAATGAAACACTTACAACAAACCATCGAACTTCATGACCTATTTATTAAGCAAAAACCACACCTTAGCACAATCCCCTAGCCATCTCATTATGCCACGAGCAGCTTGAAATAGTTCCCCCATAGCAGCTAATGTTACCTACACCAGAAGGGAGATTCATAGGTATCAAAATTACATAGAAATATATGCAACAATGTAAAAACACTTCATGCACAAGGAGGAATTTGGGGGGTTACAGGCGTACACTTATTAATCCTATATAAGGTCCCTGTCATATAAAAAGTATGATTCTGAAAATACTAGATAACTGGACCTCAGGTCCTCGCCACCAACAAGAAACTCAAATCTTAAATGAAGGCCCAATCTTCTGATACCTAATAAAAATGAGCATGATGGCCAAGGAATTTACTTTAGCAGCATAGCAAGATACTCTGAACAGCAATCTTTCATCCATTATATGCCCTCTCTCTTCAAGTCTTCTCTTAATTTGTTCCCGGGCGCCCACATATGTAACACCGTAAACAGAAGTCATCACAGTCTGCTTGACTAATTTTCGGTCCACCTGAACTCTATCAAGTCCTCAAATCCATCAGTTTTCAAGTTCATCATCACTTAACTAAGTTACAAAAGATAGACCTGGTAACAAATATTCATGTGCACGAGGAGCTGACCTGATCAACAAGAATTTTGGCAAGCGATGCAGTTGCATCTATTGCAGGATCTTTCACTGAATCCTCTTTTATAATATTTAAAACCCTGTGTGCCACATAAGATCAGTACAAAGGAAAGACCACCAGTTAAAAAATATAAACATCAAATGCCTCTAATGGCGAAGGGCGTGATTCCCCAGGAATTTAAATAAGTTTCCCTTGTGTCCCTGCACTAAACCCTAAGTTTCCAACCATCTGTACTGCCCACAAAAATTATTAAAAATATAAACAACTGACAACAGTGAACATCTTCGAGTACTAAGTAGGCAATTCAAGTTGGAGTCAGAAGCACACCTAGTAGCTATTTCGGAATAAACATCTGCTGGCTTCTCCCCAGCAACCAAGTTGACAGCAGCTGCTTCCAACTAAAGGAAACACCAAGTTAAACTATTAAAGTACTTAAAATGCATAAAATGAACCTAATAGGGAAACCGAGTAGTGCATCTAGAAAAAAATCCCCTGCCACATGATTTTTCAAAGTGAGAAACACGAGAAAAACATAACGACTAAACAAATTTCAAGAGAAGTTTTGACAGGTCCAAAGCTCCAAATACACACAACACTAAAAAAAGGTATTTAACACGCAACATTCATTACAGAGAAGATATAAGGACATACACATTCTCCTAAAAGCTTAAGGAGTTAGGCCAGGAACTAACTACATATATTAACTGCTTAACACTCCGCTGCAGGTGCAAGCACCACTACCATTGCCCATGAACACTAAGTACACACAAACACGAAGTCAAATCCGCTAGTGAACCAGCAGCATCATTGTTGAATTTTTACCAGTCATAGATCTCCTGGATCGATAGCGCACACGCTAGCGCACGTGACAGCATGTGCTCTAGCAGCTAACTTGCGCTAGCATGTGCCCCATCAATCCAGTGGATTTGATGGCTGGTGAAACTTCAACAGTGACTCCGCTGGTGAAGCTTCACCAGCAAATTTGAGTTCCAGAAAAAGAACAGAGAACTCATTGCTTTCCTGAGGATTTGAACCTGCAATCTGGGTTTTGATACCATGTTAGTTAATCACAAGAACACTTATTTACCAGCATCTTGTAAACTGATCAATGATCATTAGTGATTACCCAATTAACCACATTTTCTTTCTTGATATTGGGCTGTCATAGTTAATATTGGACCACATAAAATAACGAAAAGCGAAGAGCATCAAATTCATACTCCAGTTACTCTATTTAGTATCAATCTGTAAGCCTAAAAATCATTTGTAAATTTTTAAATAAAGGGTGAGAAGTTTGCATACTCAACTATAGGCACTTTTCAGCGTTTACTAGAGTTTTTCTTTCCTGCTCGGTATTACTAGAGTAGAGTAAGTAAAGAACAGCATCAAGGAAACCATCATCAAACAGATAACTATTACATTTACGTCAAATAGCCAATGTTGAAGAAGAAAGAATTCATACACTGTCTCTTCCAAGCGCTGCATAATGTTGCAAACCATTGCAGGAACCATCCTGGTAAAAAATAAAGCTTTTTTAGCATCATCTAAAATATAGCACGACTATGACAAATCTCAAGTATTCATGTATGTAGCACTTGAAAAAAAAAAGTGTATGTAGCAATTGGAAAAATTATTTGTAAACCTTCTCTTCATGCTTTACCCACAAGTTTGTGTTTAATCACTAACCTGGTGAACAGGCAGATGGGAGATAGCATTATATGGTGCTGAACTCTTCAACGCATCCGATAAATTAATACATGCAGCTAAGCACTGAAAAGGATCTTCAGCCTCAACCCACCAGCATTTCCCATCAACAGGCCTTTCTGCTGAATCAAATATATCAAGCAAATGATTCTCCACAAAGCCTAAACGTCCATCATAAGAGAGCTTTTCAACTCCACCCCCATAAAGGTTTGCCAAATGAATCTTCAACCACTTTAACCCCGACCTTCCAAGAGGCCTCCCTTCTGCAAATTCCAGAATTCCACGACATAGATCCGAACTGAGATGATTCAAGTGTGGATGCATGGGATAGGCTCTCCCACGAAAGTCAAGATTATGGGGATAGTAAAATCCTTCCTCTTCTTTCATCTTATGCGCAACCTGTTTCCATATGGTGAAAAGAACTTGAGGTGCTACTGAAAAATACAAAATTCCTTTTTTTGGAAAAAGATACATAAATGAGTAAAGGAATACCGATAGTTTAAGTTCTGTATCACATCGTTGGGCATGCATCTCAGAGTTAATCTTTTTTACTTTTCTCAAACTCCATCTCCACTTATCAATTTTAATTGGATCCTCCAAGTTGGGCTTTTCAGGCACAGGAAGCTACCAGCCAAAAAAAAAAATAAACAAAGTAAAAAAAAATCTAAGCAATAGACATAAAGAAGTACTTATCCCCTAATCCTGAGCCAGCTTACATCTTCACGGTCAATGAGACCAGCAACACCACCCCCTCTCGCCCAAATACTGTCAGTCACACTAAGAATTCGTTTATTTATCCTCCATTTGGTACTTCCAAGTGTATCCAAGGCCTGGAAAATTAGCATATTAAGTCAATACCAAATAACTGCCAGAAAAACAAGAAAAATAGAATACAAGTAACAATACAACTAAACATCCCAAACTTTATCCCTGCTTCTAGTGCTTTTTAGATGTCTTGGGAGGTCAGGTGTTTAAGTCACCATGTCCACAGTTCTCGTACTGATCACAAAGGCACTAATCTCAGCACTGAAAAAACAAAACAAAAAATCGTGGCAGCATATAGCAATCTCAACCTCAAACACTTTATACAGCTGTTTTTTTGGAACATTTCTTAGTGCATCCTGTTGTTGCCTCGCTCCATGAGTACGCATGACATATGAAGGCAAGAACAAGTGACCACCCTTGTCATAACTGCACGAGAAAGAACCAGCAAGGAGAACTCAGCACTAGGAGACAGATGGGAATCACGATGCCATGCAAACAACACATTTTTAAACTTCCAATGATATTGGAGAGAAGCCAATCGTGGGTCATCAGCAATTAAAGCCACCTTGTGAGCAACTCATGCGGCTATTGACATGCAAAAGCAATGCACAGAATAAATGTGAGCAATTGCACAAGCCACTCAACGCTTGGGAAAAATTGGTCTTTTTCATTTATTTCACACTGAAAACGAGGAAAAGCCTGGAAGCAGATAAAACATATCTCACGAAAGTTAAAACAGCTTTACATGATTGGAAGTTCAAAACGTTTTGGAAATGGTATCTTTTACTTGTACCACCAAACACCAGTTACTAGTGAGCGCTTTTAAGCAACATAGCTCACTTGAGTAGATCATCATTAAAGTAATGCAGCCTAGGAAAGCCCAACTATCGACTATCAGCATCGTGCTTATGCATCATGAAATGCTCTCTTAATGTTTACTAAGAATTAATCTTTACTTCAATAGTGATAGAGCTGATAGTAGCAGTCTACTGAGCACCGGCAAGATACAATACAAGTTTTCTGCACCTTTGTTTCCAAAAAGAGAAGGTGAATAAATAAACCACAAGGAAAAAGGTAAATTGCAATTAGGGACTCCAAGTACGTCATTGACACAACATACCCTTTCCACTTCTTCGGCGGCACCAACATTGGCATGTATGTAATTACCATGTGCCTTGCCTACAAGCACACAATTGTACACATAAACAACAGCACGAAAGAACAGAAACAAGCACCAGTAAGGTGATAGCTTATCACATATGTAAAAATAATATATCTGTTGAAGCATGTGCTCATTTTAAGTAGCTCTCATGGACAAATTAGAAATGCTTTACATGGATATGAAGAAATTTTTGGTGTAAACTTAGATTCAAACTGAGATAAATTTAAAAAGATTCAGAAAGCCTCCAAAATATTGACTAAAAAAAAATTCATCCAACAACCTCTTTAAAATTCCAATATCCAAATCCTTCAATCCAATGTCAGCTAAAGATTTCAAATTAGTTATCAACTCAGGCAGATTAAAGCTCAATGTATAAGCATCCCAATTAGATGGATTAAGGCCTGTCATCAAATTTCTTGAACTTAAGTCATCAAGAAGAATTTTTTTTATATATATAATTGAAGAATAAAACATTTTCACTCATATAAAATGTAAAACTACAAAAGTAATGCATAAAGAAAGTAAAAAAGATATCCGAGAACTTATGAAAGCAACAAACAAAATGGAAACAAAAGTCACAAAATCCAAAAACTAACCAACCAAGTCGGAGCTTTGAACTTCAATCAACTTACAGTTCTATCAAGTCCCATATGGACCAAAGGATCGCATTCTATAACCCCATACCTCTTCCCAAACTTGCGCCTGCAATTTTCCATTAGACAAAAAGAGAAAAGAATAGAAGTTATCTCTTTGGATAACCAATACTGATACTCCATCCGTCCAAAATTACCTGTCCTCATTAGAAAACCAAAATAATTTTATTTTGGTTTTCTAACGAGGATGGGTAATTTTGGCCGGAGGGAGTAGTATTTTTTTCAAAAAATTTTAACCCAAGTCTCTCAACTTCAACAATTTCCACATAAATAATAAGAATACCCGGGTTCCTTCCCAACATTTTTCATTACGTGAAGAAATGCAGGTCGTACTTCAGGAGGGGTTTCTGCCAGTTGACTAGATGGAGGTTGTACAAATGCTGTATCTATTAGCAACTGCACAAGACGACTACCCACCTACAAATACATGGTAATCAAACTTCAAATAGCAATTAAGAAACAACATCAAGAGTGAATGAAGTCAAAACATTTTCTTACCTTTGCCTGGGCATCTCGTCCCCACGACTTTATGTCACCCTCTTTCTTCAACAACCTTTGTGCCTCAATACACTTTCGCTCTTTTACCATATGCAATAAACGTTTTCGCTTGTCAACTTGATCATTAGTCAGAGATGCATTGATGTCCCCTTCATTTTTACCTAACCTCCTTGGCTTCTTAGTTTTCTCCAAAAAGCTAACAATTCTAACCTAAAGAAAGGACAAGGATATTGTAAAACACTTGACAAGATAGAACAAATTTTCAATGGGAATGGAGGCACTTCTAAAATATGACATTATAAAAAAAGGCTACTAGTACAAAAGTACGGCATTTAATGCAGCACAAGTTAGATAAAAAAAACTGTACAATACGCTACATATGATCAGTTATTGAAATGCAATTTACATTCATCTACACCAATTTAAACCATCATCTGCCCCACTTCTTTTTAACGCTGAAAACATGGTATCTAGCAGCCATAATGTGCATAAAAATCCAAATTCATCAATAATCCTGCTCAGTTGAAAATTATTGATACACACTTTAGACATTGCAAAACTGATACACATTCAGAATGGAAAATATGTTAAGTTTGATTCCAACAAAGCACCATCAGCTTTTTACTTTAAATAACACACTACACCACCTGATAGCTTGCACATCTTATAAGTTCCATCATCTCTAGTCCCGCTAACTTGGACTAATACACAATTAATACAGAAAAAGGGTGAAAATTACCACAGCATGCTAGCAGAGTTAACAAATGTCACAGACATTACCTCCTGCTCAATGGCCTCGCCAATGTGAATTGCTGCCTGAACCACTTTACAGCAACCTTCATCCTGATTTGTCATCAAAAGCCCCATCACTTTGTGCATAACAATAACCGCCATTTTATCCGCCGGCAAGAGCTTAATGTACGGAGCATAAGATGCTTTTTGCTTTTTCCCCTCTTGCGTCTTCTGCTCATTCTCGATGGAATCTCTTAACGGTTCAAACCAACCCAGAAACAGCGACTTCACGTATGGCAAATTTGGAGCCAACTTCTTTTCGATCATTTCCCTTTCCAACTGCCTATATTCCTCCGCCGCAGCCTCCCACGCCTCCGTCTCCACCTTCACTTGCCTCCGGCGGAGCCTGTTGTACTTCAATTTATCTGCTCTTCTCATATCCTCCCTGAAATCCGTCACAAGAAAACTCGAAATCCAAGGTGGTTCTCCAATATCTGCGAAAATCCTGGACATGCTCTCTTCAGAAAAACGGTAAACTCCGTCACTCCCCATATTCAAATGTAGTAGGTTATCTAGAGAACAGGGAGCTCCAAGCAATTCTGGTCAAGGGGGTCAATCAAGAGCGGGAACTGGAGCGACGTGAGTTGAGAGAACGGTATCAGAGACTCTCTCTTGTGCTCCGGGAGGTCAAACCCAAACGAGGACGAGGCGGAGGAGCCGTGGCATACCCATTTGCAGATTTGGCTGCGCAAGCAGAGGCTGTCGAGCGGATGAAGATGGAATTTCCGGGGCGAGTGGTTGCCGCTCCTCGGCCAGACATGACGGTTCGTGGGGGCGAAGGAGGAGGCCGTTGTGGAAGCCAGATTGCCAGATTTCAGTCGAGCCCGATGCTAGAGCTCAAAACCTGGGATAAACCCCTCGCAGGAATTGGGAAGATAATGCTCTCTGTGACTGATGTAGTCAACGTCTTCTGATATTATTCTTTGGAAGGTGAGCCAAGCGCATCCAGACCACTCTGAACCAACCCAATTTCCTTCTGAACCCAGCAGGAGAGAGCCGCCCTTCACCTCCTTTCTTCTGCGATACCCCTCCGCCTCCATCAAGTTTTCCCGGCGATCGACTCCAGCCGGCAGCCAGCCCCTTCGCCTCCGTTCAGCCTTTCCGGCGGCGGGCTCCCCGTTCTTCTCTTTTCTTCGGCGATCGATCTTCGAAGGTCTTTCCTCTTCCATTATTTTGGGTTTATATTTTCATATTGATATAGTTTTTTTTTTTTGCGGCATCATATTAATAGAGTTGATTCTACAAGGACCAAGCTTAAATTTTTTTTTTCTACACGTTACATATTTGTGGGTATTGAAAGAGATTCGGATGTGTTGTCAAAGTTTTGGCACAGCAAATTCATCATTGTCGTGAGTTGAGGTTTTTATATGGGAATATGTTGTTGGTTCTTTTTTTGCAGTCAGTAATTATGTGTTTCAGGTGTTTTGTAAATGAACTGATTTACTTCCATGCTGGTGTGTTTGTTTGCTGAAAGATGAAAAATCGTCAGGGTGAAAGAAGTGCCTTTTACAACTTAGTGCGAAAATTTGTGGGACCTAAAACATACACAGGGTGTGTTTATTTAAAATTATTTAAATATATTTCATTTTTTACAAAATTTTGGCACTTCTACTATTTTTCATCTTTCAGCAAACAAACACACTCGCCCTCAAAGAACTCCTTCCAGCCCCAAAATCTACCACAAACTCTTTCTATGACCATTCAAAGGATACTTGGTTCAAGGAGCGCTATATTTCACCTCTGAACGGTTGGCTGCAGTTCAAAGCAAACCAATTCCTCCATATGGCAAGAGAGTTGGATTCTTCCTCGTAAGCCTGAAGATTTTGGGGATGGTGGGCTTTCCAGAAATTCATATCGCACAGTATCCTCTTGGTATGGGCAGAAGAGATGAAAAACTGGGCTCGAAAATCCTCCCCCTTACTGTTGACTCTCATGGTAATGTTGCCTTTGATGCAATTGAACGAGAATGCTTTTAAGATTGTCTATTCCCAGCACGACCTCATCCCAAAAATTGCAACAGAAGAGCCCAATGAGTCTGAAGAGATTGAGAAGGAGATCGATGCGATAACACAGGACACAAAAGCCGCTCTTGAAAAAATTGTTAATGTTAGCCTGAGTGCTGCACAACCAAAGAATGTGCCCCAACATTCTTCTGAATCAAAATTTATAAAATACAAGCCATCTCAACCGTCTGCAGCTTTTAATTCAGGAGCGAAAGAGAGGATTATACGGATGGTAGAGATGCCTGGGATCCCCTTGAACCACCAAAGTTCAAGCACAACCGAGTTCCTAAGGCATCTGGATCCCCACCTGTGCCTGTCATGCATTCTCCACCTCGTCCAGTAACGGTGAAGGATCAACAGGACTGGAAGATCCCACCTTGCATTTCAAATTGGAAAAATTCAAAAGGTTATACCATCCCCTTAGCGTCTAGCAGCATATGGGAGAGGTCTTCAAGACGTTCAGATCAATGACAATTTTGCCGTACGTAGCTGATTTGTCATGGCCAAATTATTATTAATTTAGATTAATAGTAAAAAATCTGATAATTATTCCTCCGTGCAATAAATCATTAGTTGAAATTTGTCGACTAAACATCTAACCGTGGTAACTAAGGTTCATAAATATAGATACAAAATTATATATAAATATAATATTACAGAAGTAAAGTCGATTAAATCAATGCAAGTCCTCCGTATGCTAATCTGTTATCCATTTTAAAATACATTAGAAAATAAAAGAGAATGATGCCTATTTTGAAGTTGTCAAGTCACTCTCATTTTCGATCATCTACCACCAGGTGCTACGTAAAAACAGTCTTCTATTAAAGAATTTGCATTACGAGCTGATGCTGAGTATACAAATACTAAGTGGGATATCGTAATACAATCATTTGCAAAATAAAGCATAGTTGCATTAATATTTTATGCAGCCTATTACAAAGTTCCACTTGATTCTTTTATTAATCTTTCAAGCAAAGTCTTTTATTGCTTTATAAGTTTATGTTCAATGATTAAATCTTTGTCCCATATAGACAAACTCACTGAATGTTATTCATACACGATAGACAGGAAGAAAACACAATGACTATCACTTTGGTCATTATCGCTAATCACGGCACGCCCTGAATCCTCGAGGTTAACTATCTCGCCCATTCCTTACCTTAAAAGTATAGCCTTCGGAAGGGGTTGGCCCACATCAGCTCCCCAACTCTATGTGGATCGGGAGAACGCAACCTTCCAATATGCTAATATCTCCAATATGTACAATAAAACTATCTAGCATAAATAGCTCTAAAGGGAATATGCAAATGTTCTCTCTAAGATCCATACAGAAGATGCAAACAGCATAAGTCTGACCAATAGAAGGTAGTCCTCGTTAGGTACCACTGACATAGAGCTTCTACTATAGAGAAGATGTAAAATAGAAATGCAAAGGTTCCACCATAGGGAAGATGCATAACAGAAGTGCAAAGCTTCCACTATAGGGAAAATGCATAACAACTTAAGCCCAACTAATGACAGATAGTACCAATCACCACTTAACACCCTTTACACTATGATAGTTGATCCAAATATGATCATCATAGCCATATCACATAGTTTCCAAATGTTGGAGCTAAATGGTCCCAATTGCATTCAGGATAACCATTACCCCTTCCAGTCACGTGGAAAAAGACCTTCTATGGCCGTGAGAATATACTCATGTGGCTACCCACTCTCACACCCACGCCGAAGTAAGGTAACTTACCATTCTTTGCCTTCAGACCTAATGTGCTTCGACTATGGAACTCATTGTCATAGTTTCTGAGTCACTTCCACTCAAGAACTGACTCAAAATCCCAAAGACATTTTAGTCTTTATCTTGATTAAGTTCATTCCCAACCCTCAAGTTTAGCCTTAAATATCATCATTTTATTATCTTCATAAACTCTAAACCATCTAGGTTTAGTCGGATTTTCCTTATCATCAAGGTCCTTAACTATCATTCAACTTAACATAAAAATTAAAGACAAATGCCCATAAATACATTAACATAAAGCACATAAAGATACTACACAAATTTGGGCTTAAAATTATTTATCAAAAATCCCAAAATAATAAAATTGAGTTTATTTACCATGCTGGCTCCGTATGTACCCAACTGCACTATAATACACAGACGGTCAGGAGTTACTGTTCGTTGTAAATAGTTTTTACAGTCGGTGGATATCCACCGACAGTTAAAATTCAAACGGGTTTGTGAACTAGATTTGGTTCAGTGTTCTGTCCAACTTCGGTTCACTGTTAAACCGGTCGTCTTCCTCACAGATATGCTCCAGACGGCCACAAGCTCAACTTGCCACCGCCGGGCTGGCTCCTCCGATGGTGGTTCGCCGCCACGACGGTTGTCGTTGGCCCCATCGCCCGGTAGCCTCGCCTCTCCTCCTTTTCGCTTTAAGCCACTTGGTGGCTCGAGCGACAGAAACTTTTGTTGCGGCGGCTCACCGTTAAGGTGACAGCTTTCTGGCCGACGGTAGCTCTGCCGTCGCCCTGGAGCTTCGTTGGCCATTTTCGGCCTCCAATATTCTTACTTCTTTGTCCTCTTCCTCGCCTGCCCGTGGTCCGGGCAGATCTGTCGAGGGAGATGGGTGGTGGCTGTTGTTGTTTTAATTAATCTCTTAATTTTACTCGCAAGTGTACGAATCATACTTGGAGTACAGTTGCATAATTTGACGAGGTCGAACCCACATGGACTTGTATGGCATAAATCTAATCGAATCCTAACTATACCCTTGAACTAAGTATGAAATTTGTAGAAATTGATTAACTAACAAATAATTAATTAAATTAATTAACGGAATAAAAATTTGAACTTTACCAAATTAACAAAATACTAAGGCTTTGAAATCGGCATGCAATAATTTATAGAGAACCCTAACCCTTCAATCATTTATCATTCTCCAAATCATAATAATCTAGAATCTTATTCATGTTGTTACGGAAGATCTTACTTTAACGCACAAATATTCATACAAAATTCACGCTATTTATCCTATTTAAATTAACAATTCAAATCACTAGATGTATCCACTTACAAGAGAATCACAACTAGTATCCAATTTGTTATTTAAATAATTAAAACAAGCATGCATTAACAATAGTAATTCCAAATCATAGCAAAAACATGATTGCTGCTATATCCAAAACTAGCTAAGCAATTAACACAAGAACGCATAAACATCATCGCACAATTCTAAGAGAAAAATATCAACTTTCATGAATACGGGAATCCTTACAATTACTACAGCCTCATCATAGCCTTAGCAACTAATTTAGCCAATCATATTCAATATAACACATACATAATTCATCTCCATTAAAAATAAAATTGACTTACAAAAATTATGAGATAAAACGAAAATACACTGTACTGTTCTTTCCGTTCTCGGTCGACTGTCCAGCAATAGTTCGTTACAAACTCGATCTTCAAATCAACACAGCAGCAGATGAAATCCAAAATAAAAAGAGAAAACTGAAATTAAAATTTGAAACTGAAAAAAAAATCTGTTCTCGGTCCTCTGTCTCTAGTGGTCAACTCGTTTCTGCTATGTTTTTATAGAAGACCCCTTTCTCCCAAATCCAGAATCTTTCCAAATTGATTAGCTGAGTAAAAATTGAAATTTCCAATTGCTGTCATTAAATCCTCCTAAACCCAGCAGGTTTCCCTTCGAATCTCGTTCAATTTTGTAATAAAAAATCCAAACTTTAAACTCCTCAAATAGGGCCGAAGCACCAAAATGACCCTCTTTCCCAATCTGAGCCAAATCAAACTTTGTGCAATCTTCAATCGAAATGAAAACTAATACCTTACCATTCTGAATCAATTCTGCAGTTCGTGTTTCCCAATTCGGCTCCCCTGCACGCGTTTTTTTTTCAAATCGAAAACTTTCCAAATCAAAAGCACTCTTTCTGTTGCTGCTATGATCGCGGTCTCTTCTCTTTGCCGTGTTCTACACTTGATCACGCCGGATTCTTCACCATTGCCTCACTGATGGTTGTCGTCTTCCTTAGCCTCGCCGTCATAACCGTCATCGAGCTCGACTTTGTTGCCGTTGCCTCGATCATAAGCTCAGTCGCCACCGCCGTCGTCCGCCGTCTAACCCATGGTCACCGTCTCTCTGCTCCCGAACCCAGCCGTCGATCTCGACCGCCGTCCTTCCTCACGAGCCCTCGGACCACCATCGCTCGAGCAGAGCTCGAGCCCTGCTTTGGCTGAACAGAACACTCGACCTTTTGGCTCGGGTTTTATTTTTTACTCCCTCCGTTCCAAAATACTATGTACATTTGGAAATATTCATTTTTCAAAATATTGTGTACATTTTGCCAAATTACGTGACTTCTTCTTTTCAAAATTCGAGACTTGAAGGATTGACTTGAATTTAGTTCGTGAACGAGCATATGAGTTGGACGGGATATGAGGGAAAAGAAGTCATGTGATTTCTTTGCGTGCTTCATGGTCTAATAAAAATAAGAATTTTCTCAAATGTACACAATATTTTGGAACGGAGGGAGTATTTCTCTTCTTTTTTTCTTTTGGCCCGACCGAACCACCTTTGTTGGGTTCTTTTTATTTTTCTTTTGCTTGGGTTAAAACCCGTTGTATCAATCTCATCAGCTGGATCGAATCTAAATGCCCATCCTTTAATTCTGCGCCCGTCTTCTTCTTAAGTGAACATCAACGGTTCAAATCTTTTCTACGCACTTGATATCAGCTCTTGGGTTACTTTGGCACTGCAAAACCTGGCTAATGGCTTCACTTTGGCTGTTTTGCAGTCCAAGCACTTGAACCTACGTAAATAAAACATGTCCCACATTAGACGCACCAAATAATTCATAAAATTACGGAACAAATTTAAATTGAGCTATAAAGCACATTACTTATTCAATTCCTAATTATTGAGCTAATTACTAGTAACCCACTTTATTTCTTATTTTAACTATAAAATATGACTAACAAATAGGTAAAAAGGCATATAAAAATGTGTATTTTTCATGCGTAACAGTGGTGTTGTGCCTTCCGGTCATCACTGCGGCTTGCTCGCCCGCCCCCTCCACGCTGTCGCACTTCCTGAGAATCTGGCGGGAGTTCTGCCTATGCCTTGCAACCATTGGGTTGTCACCATGGTTCCGCCATTGTTCATCTCCTGACGGCTTGAGTAGCAGTGATCGTTGCCACTGCAGCTTGCCACCAAGGTTGTTTCACTTACGGGACAGCGGCTAGGCTCTGCCTATCGCCGCCACCAGAGACCCTCTGCCCTTGCCTCACATCGCCTCTCTCCTTTGCCATCTCCTTCCCCTGCCTTTGGTCCGGGCATATATGGGGAAGATGGAGTAGGGTCGCAACGACAACTTCTTCAAACACCGTTGTTGCTTGCTTGGCCCTCCTGACAGTCCCTGCCACTGCTTGACAGCCCAGGCTGTCGGCTGTCGGCTTTGGCTCCGCTTCCGCCTCCTCCTCTGACTACTTCCTCACTGCTGCAGCATTGCCAGTCGGATGACGCCACATATCGGTTAGCACCGCCTCCTCCACTAGCGCCGTAGTCACCTCCATCGGCGAAAAAAAAACTAAAATATAAATAAGTCAAAAACTCGATGAAGCGGATACGAATTCTGACCTTTGACACGTATGAAGTTGATCCGTGCTCCTCTCCTTTTTCCTTTTCCTTTTCTCATTCCATAGATGTGTAAGTAGTCTAATATGTGTGTATGAAAAGAAGAATCTAATTTCTATTTATAGGAGGAGCACGTGGACCAGAGTGCACTACTTGTCACCTCTCAATTTGAGATGGACAAGTATCATTTTTAGTAGGACATGTCTCGATAAAGTATGACATATGTCAGTAAAGATAGACGCGTGTCGATTTGAATGGGTATGTGTCAAATTGAATGGGGCACATGTCATGTGACTTATAAACCGGGTTTAATATTTTAAACCAACCCGGTTTTAAAAAATGTGGGTCGTTACAGGGCTAGGGAAGGGGGAAACGATATTTGTACAGCAGATTCCTACACATTTTCCGTACACATGACAGGTGCTCTTAGGGTATGGAAAATGTGTAGGAATCTGCTGTAGGGTTATCACTGCCCTAAGGAAGGTGTTGCAATGAGGTCTAAGGTTCAAAAGGAGATACTGATGAAGGAGAAGGAGAAGGAGAAGGAGAAGGAGAAGGAGAAGGAGCAAGAGTTGCGTGCTTTAGCTAAAAAGGCATGCTCAGACAGAACGGTGGTGCAGTTCCTGCTACTGTTCCTATCCCTTCAGGCCGAAGCATGTCAACGGGCGACAAGATGCAAGTCGATCATCAAAGTGCCAGTGGAAGAGACTTGTCTGGGGAGACGAGAGGAGCGAGGAAAGATTGCAACGTGAAAAAATTCGTTAAGAGAGGCGTCGTGAAAGGGAAAGAAGGTTAGAAGCTAAAGATGCGGCGATGGGAAAGAAGAGCAAGATCGCCAGAGATAGGGACCGTGATATCAGTGAGAAAGTTGCACTTGGCATGGCTAGTACCGGTGCAGGACGTACTGGTGATACATTTTACATTACGGAGAGGCTGCTAGAGCGCGGTTTATCGGCATGGAGGACGCGTCCCTAATGGTATGTGACACCTCTTGGGCGCTAATCACACGGTTTATCGGCATGGAGGACGGGTCCCTAATGGTATGTGACACCTCTTGGGCCCTAAACATGTGATTAGCGCCTAACTAAAGTCCCTCCTCGCGAAAACTTGCCTTAAGAGCCGAGCGAGTCTTGGAGGTTAGAGCTTAGTTGGAGCCAACGGCGGGAAGGTAGCTGCAGCATCAAAGAGATCGAGTTCTGTCCTGTCCGTTGCCCGGGATCCTTAACCAGGAGAAAGGAATGGAATCTAGCCTTGCAGCTGATGATCAATACAATATTTATGATAAGGGGCTTTTTACTGCTCAGTCTATATTATCGAGCCTTTACAGGCCGAAGAAAGATACTGATGCTGATATGTACGGTGGAGCAGATGAGCAGGTAGAGAAGGTTCTAAAAACTGATAGTTGTGCCTCTGACTCTACACGGCCTCGAGATAGGCCTGTAGAATTTGCGAAGCAGGTGGAAGAGGCAGATCCATTTGGATTGGATCATTGGACCATTTTTTGACTGAAGTGAAGAATGGTAAGAAGGCAAAGGACAAAATTGGAAGTGGGGGTACAATGAAAGCGAGTGCAGGGTCTTCCATGAGAGATGGACAAGATGGTGGTCTGGGAGAACTCATGGGGCGATAGACCTATTTGTACGGTTAAAGCTTGAAGTTCAATGTAGGCGACTTGCTCTTAGTATCTAAATGTGTTGGGCATGAAACAGGCATGGGAGTACAAATGTGACTTCTCTCTTTCCATGAGCATTGCGGGATTTGAAATTTGTTGTTTATTGCTTACGCTGCCTTTTATATTTATGACTGGGTACAGAATGTACTGATTGTAATGGGAGCATCATTGCTCTCGTGTTATTTATCTGTTTTATGCCTATTAAAATGCAGATTTGAACAAGGTTCCGGCTGCTCTTACTGAACCCACTCCTGACTTTTCCATGGCATGGTTTAAGGAGCTAATCAGTTCCTTGCGAAATATGGCATGTGCATTATGTTTTTGTGGTTTTTGCATTTGACATCGTCTGTTCTTTTAATTCGATGTGTGCATTAGATGATGCAGGCGTAGGGCATGCAATGCATGGTTGGGAACTGAGCACAAGACATCAATAGCACACATGTATAATGGTTAGGAACTGTGTTTGGCCCTTATTCATCGAGAATCAATGGGTACTTTGTGTTGAAGATGGCGAACTGATCTGGTGAGTACATTAGAGCACACATGCATATTCGGACAAGCCATCAAGAGAGGTCTGAACCAAGGAATTCCGTATCAGATATCGGTAAAATATTGGTCGACCAAAGAGACAAAATATCGGAGATATTTGTAAAAAAATATCGGTAGTTGAAAACTAGTTTTGCCATATATTTTCACAATCTAAGTTATACTAATTTAGACAAAGCATAGATTTCAAAATATGCATAAAAATTCATATTAGGATGGGAAACAAATGGAAAAATTATTATTTTTTCCTTTTTTTTTAAAAATGGCAATATATCGTCCAAAACTGATATATCGCCGATACTGAATTCCTTGGTCTGAACAGAGAAAATAATCGATTCAATAAATCATAAAAATGAAACTCTGGAGTATAAGCCTGCTAATTGTAGAAATTTGCAGTCAATCGTCCGGATTATTATCTCAGCCTCCTTGTAAAATAGTTATGCTAGACCTGAATTTATTATGTGTTCTTTCTTATACCAAAATAAAAACAATCATTCGTTTCTCCACATCTAATTTGAAGTTTTCTTGAGTGCATTTCCAAGTTAGTAAATCAACTATCACATATGAAAGTCTGTAATAGTATGAACTATAACGCTGCATATTTACATCTTTTGGTAAAGCTCAATCTGATGAAGCTGAGACATCAATTCTCCTTTTCGCATAATGACAGCATCATCACGTCGCTAATGCCAAATAGTTGGCAGCCGCAAGCTGCCACGTCAACCCAGCCTCCCTTCCAAGTGAGGCTGAGGCCAAGCCAATCGATGCAAGTAATTGGAATTAGGCTTCCCCACATGCTACCTAACCACGCATTATCCCTCCTTAATTACGCAATCGCCACTACCCGACATCAAATTAGGCACTGCTGACCTGGCACCGTCCACAAAGGCACAATCACTCATCCCTCCTCTAGTTAAATAACGGTGCTCTCAAACCCTCCTCCCAGCCCAACTACGTCAGGCCCATCCCAGTCAAAAACCTTGTGCGCCAAACGCCAGCGTCACGGTAGTTAGGCTTCTTTCACCTTCTTCTTCTTTTATAAGAGCACCCAGCTCAACAGTGATGCCTCATATTTGCATTCCATCACTGTACTTGCTCCCTTCTCCATCTTGTCTTCATCTCTCTCTTCCTTCTCCTCCTCTTGTAGGTTTTTCAATGGCCGTGAACAGGGCTTGTTGCTCAGAAACTGCCACAATTGCTTTGTTCATATTTCTTATGTGTCTTTTAGCACTATTTCCATGTACGTGGGCAAGTTCGAGGAGAAGTCACAAGCTTCAGATATGGACAGACCGGGCTGCCTTGCTATCCTTCATGTCGGAGGTCGATGAGGACCCGGACAAGGTCCTCCAAGACTGGAACTCCACGCATTTGCATGTGTGTAACTGGACGGGAGTTTCATGCAACCATGCCAATGACCGTGTCGTGCAGCTTGATCTCAGCTGGAGGTCTCTCCATGGCACAATTTCGCCAGCATTGTCCAACTTATCCTACCTGACGATTCTCGACTTGTCCGGCAACTTCTTCCACGGTCGGATGCCGGCGGGAATTGGAGGCCTTATCGGATTAACGCAACTGAGTTTTGAATCCAATCTTCTCGATGAAAGCATTCCTGCTGAATTGGGCTTCCTCGGTGAGTTGGTCTATCTCAATGTGGCTAACAACAGGCTCATGGGCCAGATTCCAACCTCTTTGTTCTGCAATAGCTCTGCTTTACGGTACGTAGACCTCTCCAACAATTCTTTAAGCGGCAACATACCTTCAGGGGACCAGTGCAAGCTATTAGATTTGAGATTTCTACAATTGTGGTCGAACCATTTGGTAGGCACAATTCCTTCATCTCTATCCAATTCCTCGAAGCTCGAATGGCTTGATCTCGAATCAAATTCCTTAGCAGGCGAACTGTCTGCAGACATTTTCCGACGAATGCCGCATCTTCAGTTCCTCTATTTGTCCTACAACAGATTAGTCAGCCCTGACGGTAATACTAATCTTGCACCATTCTTCTCTTCCTTAGTGAACTCCTCTCACTTTCAGGAGCTGGAATTAGCCGGAAACTTGCTAAGTGGCGTGCTACCTTCTAATATTGGGGATCTCTCTCCCAGTCTTCTACAGCTCCACCTTGAGGAAAATAGCATCCGCGGACCGATTCCTCCAAGCATATCCAATCTCGTTAACCTTACACTCTTAAACCTGTCAAACAATCTCTTCAATGGATCAATCCCACCTGATATAGGTCGAATGAGTAAGCTAGAGAGGGTCTACTTGTCATCCAACCTCCTCTCCGGTGAAATTCCGGCCACATTCGGAGACATTCCTCATCTGGGTCTTCTTGATTTATCCAAGAACCGCCTCTCCGGCACAATTCCAGATTCTTTATCTAATCTCACTCAGCTGAGAAGGCTTTGGCTTAATGATAACCTTCTCTCAGGAACAATCCCACCCAGTCTAGGGAGCTGCATAAACTTGGAAATATTAGACCTCTCTCATAACCAAATACATGGGGTGATTCCTAATGAAGTAGCAGGGCTGAGTAGCCTCAAACTCTATCTAAACCTCTCTAGCAATCTTTTACAAGGATCAGTCCCTCTGGAGTTGAGCAAGATGGACATGGTGTTGGCAATTGATTTATCATCAAACAACCTATCAGGTGTTATCCCACCCCAACTTGGCTGCTGCATTGCCCTGGAGCACCTTAACCTCTCTAGCAACAGCCTGCATGGCCCACTACCAGTTTCCATAGGAAACTTGCCTTATCTTCAAGACCTCGACTTGTCAATTAATCAGTTGACTGGTCAAATTCCAGAATCCATCCAGGCTTCCTCAACCCTCAGACACATGAATTTCTCCTTCAACAACTTCTCCGGATTCATACCGAAAGAAGGAGTGTACACATTGCTAGCAATGGATGCATTCCTTGGCAACAGTGGCCTATGCGGGTCCATCCCTGGCATGCCAAGTTGCCGCAAGAAACGAGTCCACCGGTTGATAATCTGGCCGATCATTCTCGCGTTGTTCTGCACCCCTTGCTTGATACTATGCATTTGCTGGTACCCTTTTGTGTTCAAGTGCTCAAGATCAGAATTATCTTTTACGTCATTTTGGCGCGGATTGGAAGAGGTCGAAGAACACGAGCAGGAGAGAGAAAACAAGTTTCCTAGAGTATCTTATGGCCAACTCGTGGAAGCCACGAGTGGATTCGACGAGTCGAGGCTGATAGGGTCTGGAAGGTTCGGACATGTCTACAAGGGAAGCCTCAGAGATGGGACGAGAATCGCTGTGAAGGTGTTGGACTTGAAGGGTGGAGTTGAGAATGTGGGGAGCTTCAAGAGAGAATGCCAAGTCCTGAAGAGAACCCGGCACAGAAACTTGATTAAGATAATCACAGCTTGCAGCAGGCCGGACTTCAAGGCTATTGTCCTGCCGTTGATGTCCAATGGGAGCCTGGAAAGCCATCTGTACCCGCGCCATGGCTCGGGGCCGAGCTTGAGCTTGGTTCAGCTTGTGAACATTTGCAGTGACGTAGCTGAGGGAATGGCTTACTTGCACCATCATTCCCCCTTTCGGGTTGTTCATTGTGATCTCAAGCCAAGCAACGTTCTTCTCGACGACCATCTGACTGCCCTAGTCTCCGACTTCGGCATCGCCAGGCTGGTCACAGTCGGCGGCGGTGCCGCCCACACGGATTCATCTTCCCAATACAATTCGACACAAGGTTTGCTGTGTGGGTCCATCGGATATATTGCTCCCGGTAAGTAAGATTTCCCCTGTGTCTTTCTCGTTGGTCGAATGCTTAGCATCATGCAAAGCTCTCATGGTGGTCCTTGTCAGTTGCAACTCTCCAATATAATACTCATGCAATTATATAAAACTAATTAGACCAATAGTCTTGGTGAGTTATGCGTGGACATTAATTAGGTTTAATATCTGCCTTCTTTTATACCAGGTTTAATATCTTGTTTGATACATGCTTAAAGTATACCAAATCCTTTGGTTAGTGGTAATGGGTAGGCAGCTAGGTTTGTCAAATACATATCAGCAATGCACTAATGAAATCATTTTGCCCAACGCAGAATATGGAATGGGAAGGCAGGCTTCTACACGCGGAGATGTGTACAGCTACGGGGTGATACTTTTGGAGATCATCACAGGAAAGAGGCCTACAGACGTGATTTTTGAGGCAGGGTCGAACTTGCATGCATGGGTAAAGAGCCACTACCCCGACAAGCTGCAGCCGATGATCGAGCAGTCGTTGCAGCGATGGTCACTGCCGCTTGGGACGCCGTACTCACGTAATCTGTGGGCAGACGTTGGGGTGGAGCTGATTGAGCTGGGCCTCATGTGCACGCAACTATCACCTTCGACGAGGCCCACGATGCTGGACGTGGCTCTGGAGATGGGCCGGCTCAAAGAGTATCTTGCCAGACCGGATGCCATCATCCCCGTGGATGAAGCTACGGGTAGATGAAAATAGCTGGGACATTTTTTTTTTGGATAAGAGCTAGGACCTTTTTTAATTGTAGGTGGTGTGCTACTTTTGTTTATAATAATTGGGGGGCATTTTATTTATTGTTGACTAACCCACCATTTTATTGTTAAAAAAACCAGCATAGTCAATTGAGTCTTTTATTTTAGTACCCAAAAGAGAATTCTACAATTGACATTTTTTAATTGTAGGTGGTGTGCTTCTTTTGTTTATAATAATTGGGGTGCATTTTATTTATTGTTGACTAACCCACCATTTATTGTTAAACAAACCAGCATATTCAATTGAGCTTTTTATATATCGTACCCAAAAGAGATTTGTTAATATTCTAGTACGCATTGATCACCACAGTGCGTCTTTCCCAAAGAAAGCCATCATGCCCAAATTTCTTTGGGCTAAAAGCCTAAAAGCCGCAGCGTGCGAATTGTTTATTTTCATTCACAATTAAAAGTCGAACAGATTCGTACACGAGCTAATGGCCACGGAATAATGAAATATGCGCATGAGCTAATGGTGACGAAAATTTTCTTGTACCTGGTTTAATTGTCTCATGTAGAGTAGCAGTGAATCTATATTTTGCATGCCCTGAGCCCGTAATGCAGCTATGGAGTTCATAATTCTTGGAGTTAAACACTAAAGATAAGAAACTTGGAGTTTGGTGTTTTATGGCAGCGGTGTATGCATGGGCGACGAGGGAAGAGAGACCTTGTCAACCCCGCTCTGGCTGGATTGGCATGGGACGTCGTCTACTTCCAACTAGAACTCCAATGAGCTACTAAACTTTTCTTCGTTTTCACATTCTTCTCTAGGAATCATGCTTTCAATGGAAACTACGTTTGCATCAATTTAAGTAATCATAAAGTAACTAGGACATACAATAAACTAAGGAAAAATAATAATTAGGATAGCAAAAGGCAATGCATCAAGCATATACTTCGTCCGGAAGGAGTAGATACATTTGTTGTCCAAAGATTCATTTTGGTAAACCATGTGTTTGTACTAACCCCCGAGACCCAAGTATAGTTAGAACTGTTCAAGTCAGTTTTGATGCCAGCAAGCACTTTCGCAGATTAGCAATGCAACTTATCTGGTGTGAATGCATGAAAGGATAAAAAGGCTCCCAATTGGATTCCAGTAGCATCGGAGTTCATCATGACAAACGTGAACAGATTAAGAGATCATATTAAGGTTAAAAATAAACATAATACTATTCTGTATGTCTGAGATCATAGCAGAAGAAACAAAGTCTCAAATCGCACATACACATTCAAAAGCTCGTCGGAGTTCCAATCATGGCCAAGAGGAAACTTGGCTACAAAAATCACCTCCCACTTTCTCCACCTCCGATCTCTCTCTCTCTCTTTCTCCTCCACTCCTTTTCCTCCTCCCCATACCAAACTCCATCACATCCACAATCTCCTCTCTCATAAGCTTCTACTTTCATGACTTTCACAGGCTCCAATGGTAGCACTCCTGTCATAGCCGTAGGATTGAGATCCCATGGCTTTTTATGATTTGAGTACATGGAAATAAATGGCGAGTGACGGCGGAGAGTGGAGGCGGAGATGGAGACAAGCCTCTTCCTCCTCCTCGTACTGCTCCTCCTCTTGTCTGTAGCGATTAACGACTTCCAGTGCCATGGCGTCGGCGGAGGCGGCCATCTCCACCACTCGCTTGCCACAGACAAAACCGCGCTCCTGGCCTTCAAGAAGAACTCGCTCACAAGGGATCCTCAGGGGGTGCTCGCGAACTGGCTCGACTCCTCTGACGTATGCAACTTCTTCGGCGTCACCTGCAGCAGGACGCGCAACCGAGTGTCCAAGCTCCAGCTCGCCAGCTACAAGATCCAGGGCTCCATCCACCCGTCGATCGCCAACCTCACCCGCCTGCTTCTCCTCGACTTAGCGGACAACGAATTGCGAGGACCCATTCCTGGAGAGCTCGGCTCGCTCAGCCACCTCACTCGCATGGTGCTCGGCAAGAATCAGCTCACCGGACCCATTCCAGACACACTGAGTTCACTCTCCAACCTCGTCTATCTAGATCTCCGGGAGAACCATTTAAGTGGTCGCATTCCTGGAGAGCTCGGCTCGCTCAGCCAGCTCACTGACATGGTGCTCGGCGGGAATCAGCTCACCGGCCCCATTCCAGATTCACTGAGTTCACTCTCCAACCTCGTCTACCTAGATCTCCGGGAGAACCATTTAAGTGGTCGCATTCCTGGAGAGCTCGGTTCGCTCAGCCACCTCACCGGCATGGCGCTCGGAGGGAATCAGCTCGCCGGCCCCATTCCAGACTCACTGAGTTCACTCTCCAACCTCGTCTATCTAGATCTCCGGGAGAACCATTTAAGTGGTCGCATTCCTGAATCACTCTTATACAACTGCACTGAATTGGGCTACGTTGATCTCTCCAGCAATGCCATCTCCGGCAACATCCCACCTCAAATTGGATACCACCTGACCGGGTTGACTTATCTTAATCTCTACAACAACAAACTCACCGGCAAAATCCCCACCTCCTTGGCAAATTTGTCTTTCCTGGTAATACTAGACGTGGTGAACAACAACCTTCTTGGCGAGCTCCCGTCGGCGATAGTCGGAAAGCTCCAAAGTCTGGAGATACTACACTTATCCAACAACTACTTTAGAAGCCACGATAACAACACGAATCTCAGACCCTTCTTCGATGCTCTTGCGAACTGCAGTCACCTGAAAGGCGTGCAAATGGCCGGAAACTGCCTGCGAGGGAAGCTCCCAAGTTTCGCGCCTCTGCTCCGGACTAATTTATCCAGCATAAACTTTGGGGACAATTTCATCTCCGGCTCAATCTCTCCCAACATAGGATACCTCTCCAATCTCACACGCTTGGACTTGTCCAGCAATCTTCTCAGCGGGACAATCCCGGAAGAGATCACTATGTTGCAGAAACTAGAGGAGCTATACTTATCTAGCAACAAGTTATCTGGCGCCATTCCAAAGACGGTCGGGGAAATGACTGCACTGGGAATGATGGATCTTTCAAGAAATCAATTATCCGGAAATCTCCCAGTTAGTTTCGGAAATCTGAGCCGGAAGTTGAATTACCTGTTCCTCCAAGAGAACCGTCTCACCGGCGAGATACCGTCAGCCATCGGAAGCTGCGACTCGTTGAAGACACTGGTCTTGTCTTACAACAGACTGAGGGGGCCTATACCGGCGGAGATCTCAAACATTCGTTGGATGGGGTCCTTGAACCTGTCGCACAACCTCTTGCAGGGTCCCCTGCCTCCAGACCTCAGTAAACTGGTGCTCGTCGAAACGATCGATCTCTCCTCAAACAATCTCTCCGGTATTCTCATCCCCCAATTTGAGGCCTGCGCCGCCTTGAAGGTGCTAAACTTGTCGCGCAACAAGCTTCAAGGCAAGCTGCCGGACTCTTTCGGACGACTGAGGAGTCTTGAGACATTAGATGTTTCTTACAACCAGTTGACTGGTTCGATCCCTTCGAGCCTTAATGCCTGCTCCGATCTCACCCAATTGTACCTGTCGTATAATGACTTCAGTGGATCCATCCCAACGAGTTTGATCTCCTCCTTATCACCCACGAACTACTCATTCCGTGGCAATCCTCATTTATGCGGACCTGTACCTGGCGTCTGGCCATGCAAGAGGAGTACAAACTCCAAAACTCGGATGCTGGTCATTGTCATTTCGTCTGTAGCAGGTTTCACCATGCTTGTAGTAGTATTGCTGCTGTTTTATTGCGTTATTCGAAGGAGGAAGACAGCGGTCTCTTCCACGGAACGTGACAAGGACAACAAAGCAGCGCCGGCTAATTTGAAGCTGAATTTCCCTCGGATCACTTACCGGCAGCTGCAAGAAGCAACGGGGGGTTTTGATGAAGGAAGTTTGATAGGGTCAGGTGGGTACGGACAGGTTTATAAAGGAACGTTCAAGGACGGGACATTGGTTGCCGTCAAAGTGTTGCGCATGCTAACGGGGAACTCGACGAAGAGCTTCAATAAGGAATGCCAAGTGCTCAAGAGAATCCGGCACCGGAATCTGATTAGAATCATCACGGCGTGCAGTTTACCGGACTTTAAAGCAGTGGTTCTGCCGTTCATGGTGAACGGCAGCCTAGAGAGCCACCTGTATCCAACGGCCGGTTCGAATTCCTCCGGAATGTCGGACTTGAGCTTGGTTCAGAGAGTGAACATTTGCAGCGACGTAGCCGAGGGGATGGCCTACTTGCACCACCACTCTCCCGTCCGAGTTATACACTGCGATTTGAAGCCTAGCAATGTTCTTCTCAATGATGACATGACTGCTTTGGTGTCTGATTTTGGGAATGCTAGACTGCTTATGATCGATGGAGGAGGAGGAGGAAATAACAATACTAATATTAACAATAATACTGGAGCTGATTATAGTATGGGCGCTTCTACCGCCAACATGCTATGTGGATCAATTGGCTACATGGCTCCAGGTATGATCGCTCGCTCTTCTCTGCTGATTTAATAAGAACACACAATCCATTAATGATGAAAAACAGTTACTGATCTAATTCCAATATCATAGTGGACAATTTGTACAGCTTTCACGTTGTTCTAGTTTATTGTTTTTAAGTGAAGAAGATAACAGGAGAGTTCACTTTTGCAGAATATGGGTTGGGGTCGAACATGTCAACTAAGGGGGATGTATACAGCTATGGGGTGTTGGTGCTTGAAATGGTGACGGGAAAGAGACCTACAGATGATATGTTTGGAAGTGGGACGAGCTTTAACCAGTGGGTGAAGAGCCACTATCATGGGAGGGGGGTGGAGAAGGTGATAGACAACGCCCTGATCAGAAGTATGAGAGATCTGGATGCTGAGGAAAGAAACATGTGGGAGGTGGCCGTGGCTGAGCTCATTGAATTGGGTTTAATCTGCACCCAGGACACGCCTTCTACTAGACCTACCATGCAGGACGTTGCGGACGAATTAGATAGGCTTAAGAGGTATCTTACGGGGGATACAAGTTCAGCTTTTGCGTCTTCGCTTGGTTTGTCTTCTTCAACAGTTGTACTTGAGGACTGAAAGTTGGTTTGCATTTATGTGTGGCATATAATGTCGGTGGTAAAAAATGTGGAAGTGGAAACACCTTCAGGGTGGCTTTTTGTCGATTTGATATGATAGTTATACATGTATTATGAAGGACAAAATGTGCCTTCAATATTTGTAAAAATCATTAATAAGGGTAATCCTCACCCTATATAATGCCAAATATAAATAGAAATAAACCCTTGTGCCCGTCATTGGTCATCGTCGCTATAAAGGCTCTAGTATACTTATTAGATAGGAAAGTGGCATCAACACTTATGATTAAGAGATAATATTTAAAACCCCTCAATACATATCCCAAAGGCCTAAAACTCCTTGTCAAACTGTCGACACCCGTCATCTTCTATTTGGTTCATCACGAACTTACAAATGGTTTCCGGATTAGATTAACTATTACATCAAAATACTTCAGCAACAATCAATAAGACTCAAACCAATCACCATATACTGTTTTGATGGATATATCCACATGAAAAGTCTCATTAATCCTCTCTTGAATAACGAGTGGTGAGATATCTACTTATGCTTTAATGGATGGTAATATGTGTCAACAAACAAATGTTGTGGTACATTGCTTATGACCAATGTTCAGCTAAGAATTTCTACAAGTGTGTTTGCAACTATACGTCTTCACTTTAAAATTATTAATCATCTTCCTCATTGATGTATGTACTCTCTATAGGCATTTAGGGTATTGACACCTTAATGTATACTGTGTCGGACTTATTTGTAGCGAACATCATGCGTAATTGAAAACAAACTTATTGCGTGGACAAATTCATCTTTATTGGAGAATATTTGCTCCCACATATATTAACTGCATCATGTATTTCCTCATTTCTGATTCATGCATATGACGGCTTCTCTTCATACGGCAACTCCTCATCAAAGTCATCCAAGTTATCCATAGCAACTGCGTTGTCAACCAATTCATCTCCCTTATTATCAATCTCTTGCACATTATTGTCTCCTCGTATGCATGGAATGTCGGCTCGCCGATATATCAGTATCCAGCTGATACACCGATACGAACCAATCTCATTTTTTCAAAAAATTCTAAATCTCGACGATATATCGCCATTTAAAAAAAAAACATTTTCAAACAAAAATTGGAATTTTTTTAAATGAATTTTTTTTCTGTTTGTTTCCCATCCTAATATGCATTTTTATGCATGTTTTGAAATCTATGCTTTGTCTAAATTAGTATAACTTATTTTAGAAGTTAGATTGTGAAAATATATGGCAAAAACTAGTTTTCGACCACCGATATTTTTTTACACAATATCTTTGATATATCTTCGATATTTCGGTTATTTATCCGACCGATATTTTACCGATATCTGATATGACATTCTTTGCTCATATTCCTTCAACATCATTAGCCGCCGAATTACACATCTCTTCATCATTGACCCCATCGTCTTCCTCATCATTCATATTTCCCTCTTCCCAACCGCTTAAACCAGTGTAGTTATAGTTACAGGGGTTATGAGATAAGGTTTGTGTACATTTATTCCAAAGAAAACTAACAACATCAATAAGAAGCTATCAACAAAACATAAATTGAATGGTCAAACTACATTTTCATAATAAACTTATCTCCAAGTAGGCGAAAGCTGGGGTTCGTTGCACTCAAGTGTGATGGACAAATTATCTTATTCATTATCGGCCACAAGCCTTCCCTTAAATTCTCCACTCGATATATTTCTTCGGGAGCTCCTACTTTCGCCTTCACCATCATTTGCAAAGCTAGGCATGCAAACCTCTTTTTCTATAAATATCTCAAATATATACACACGAGACGCAAGATAGAGTATTTGTTGTATAAAGTTGTCATCATCAATTGGTAATATGGTGATCGTTATTCCAAAAAGATGCATCTTACACTTGATATGAATTTTCTAAGTTCTTTAGTCCCATCCCATTTTCTTTGCTACTTGCATATTTAATTCCTCATAATTGTTTGGCTTATTAATAAATAATCATATGATTTCATCACATTTGTATTCACTTTTATCGATTACAATTCTCACACTATGCATTAGCACAAATAAAACTATTTCTTCTGCCATCTCTACTGACAAATTTTTTAATACATAGTATAAAAATATTATTCAAATACGACAAAATACACTAATCAACAAAATGTAATAATTTCAGTAAACAATCCACTATTTGATAAAATACTAAAGCTAAATCAATCACAAATGATCAACTATTTACTAGAATGTATGCATTTTAATTGTGATTGAGAGATTGCAAGTTTATTACCTGCTGACACAGGAGGCAAAAGGAGGTCAGAGGCATAGTCACGTAACGGTGGATGGAATTGGAGGTGGCCAGGGCGACGGAGCAGGAGAAGAGAGATATAAAACAGAGAGATAGAGAGAGAGATGGCGGGGTGCGGGGAAGGAGGTGTTGGCAGGAGAAGAGAGAGGAGGCACTGGCCGGAGAAGAGAGTGGGCAAGCACGTGGGAGGAAGGGCTCAGTCGCATTTTTCGACCGAGCCTGAGAGGAGGAAGTGGTTTTAAAACAAACTTAAAACGATGGCGTCATTCCGGATGATGCCTTCCAAAGAAAATATCAACTGACGCCTTTCCTCTCTACAAGAGAAAGACATTCCGGATACGTCACGATAAGGCTTAACGTAGAAAATATGTTAAGGGATGCTAAAACGTGGATTTAACTGACGTATTCCTCTTGTAAAAGGGAAAGATGTCGGTTGAAACAACTTCTTTCTTTAGATGAGGAAGGCGTCGCTTCAAGTGACTTTTTTCTAAATATGCCACGATAAGGTTTAACATAGGAATACACTACATTAAGGCATCATTTTAAGTAATGAATTTTTAGAATTTTTTAACAAAATAAACGGCGTCAATTCAAATGTTGTCTTTCTTTACAAAAGGGAAGCATTGGTTCAAGTGACATCTTACGGGTTAGGGTAAAAAAAAAAAGACTGCACAAGGCTAGCGCCATGCTGCCGCCTGTGTGGCATCTCAAATTTCTAAATTGAAAAATAAGTTTTTCTCTTTCTCGATTTATAATTTTTTTTATATTATTTGGTGAAAATCTCTTTAATTTATTGTTGTCTAACCCACCATTTTATTGTTAAAAAATCAGCATATTCAATTGAGCTTTTTATTTTAGTACCCAAAAGAGAATTCTGGTCATGAAATGTTGTATCGGATATCGGTAAAATATCGGTC
This sequence comes from Houttuynia cordata, assembly GCA_039654745.1. Taxonomy (NCBI): domain Eukaryota; kingdom Viridiplantae; phylum Streptophyta; class Magnoliopsida; order Piperales; family Saururaceae; genus Houttuynia; species Houttuynia cordata. The sequence goes on along the minus strand of CM077513.1, from coordinate 7,441,312 downwards.
GGCGAGAGAGACAAAATATCGGAGATATCATGTAAAAATTTATCAGTGGTCTAAAATAAAATATTACCATATATATTCACAATGTGTCTCTTCAAATGAGTGGCATTAATCTTTTACAAGCAAAATAAGCATTCTGGTATGAATATATTTCTATGAAAATTTCGATAGAATCTCCCCTGTATTTTCAATCATATGTGCAAAGTGCATTCTCTGTAAAAGTTCAATCATCTATAATAATCAACAATGACATAATCAACAATGATACAATCACCACAATTTAAGTTTTGTCACTACTTAAAATAAGAAAAAGACATTATAAACATTACAACATAAAACATAAGAAATAAAACATTATTTTGAATCATAAACCAACAAAATCTTATACATGGAACAAAAGAAGTCACCTTACCAAGCATACTCACTAACTAATAGTAGTTTGAATGGCGTGGAAGCTGAAAGTCTTCTTGAACCTAATATGAACTCGCATAAACGGAATCTAAATAGGCACAATATTGCTCCCAAGTCATACTTGTCTGGTATGCGCGGAGATACTCTGTTACATAGTAGTAGTATTGCTCATAAGGCATGCTCTGAAGAATTCCAAGCGGTGGGAATGACAAGTTGTGCATAATATGAGAAAATGCACCCACTTCTAAACCACTATAACCATATGACGATGAACTTGCAGAATTAGGTCTTCCTCCCCAACCATCACTAGAGGAGATTTCCATTGATGAGAATTGCTGTGAAATGCTATCTTCCATCTCATGTTGCATTCTTTGCCTCCTTCGGTTCATTTGCCTTTCACTCGCCGTCCTACCCCTCCCTCGTGCATGAATGACTTAGTTCTGGCTAGATGAGGGAGCTTGCTGATCGTTTAAAATTAAAACCCTTGCAAGTGCACAAGGCAATTGTACTACGGCGAGTATTAAAGGGTTGTCGAACCTCAGGGACGTTGAATACTTTACCAAATTCAAGAGAAAATAGCAGTGTTGATTGTAGACTAAGAAAGTAATGAACTTTAAACTAAACTAAGCTGAGATTGAATCAATAAGGAGAAGTCCAAGGCTTCGAATCCACCACAATAACTAGTGCATCATTTCTCTCTCTCTTTTGAATAAAGATTTCCAATTGGCTAGCATATTCCTCTCGGACATACACTTGTCAACTCAAAATATAGTGCTCTCCTCTCGGATGTAACACATAAAACAACTAAAACATGGAATTGTGATCTATCTCTCTCGAGTATAAACCAATGAAACTTTATTGATATATACACCTCAGTCTACTCACGTTCCTCTCGGATACGCAAGTATTCTTCGGATTGAAACTCACAAAAATTCACTCTTGTCTCTCTCGAGTACAAAGAACAAACCTTTATTGAATTAACGGTGATTACACAATAAAATCCATACACCAACTAAAGTAAAAACATAAGATGAGAGAAAAGAAACTACACAACCATATTATTGGGCTTCATCTACGCCTTGGATAGGAGTTTAGCCAAGCATGGGAAGAGAATCCATCATCTTCATCTTCATCATCTTCTTCTTCCTTTGCTCTAGCCTCCAAGGGTTTCTCCAAGAGTTGAATATGTGATGCCCAAAACGTTCTCCCATAAGGCCTATTTATAATAGTGAAGAGAAACCACGAAGTCCCCTTCCAAATTCAAGTCGAATTAGGTCTTATTTCGGTTTGCCGCATACGGCGATCGATCGTACGTATTGACGATCGTTCGCTATCCGATCGATCGTAATTCCTTCATTATTTTCCTCCGATCGATCGCTTTGCCGATCGATGCCGTATGATACCGATCGATCGTAGTTACTGTCTTCGGCGATTGAAAAATTCCAGTAGATACGATCGATCATTTTTATGCCGATCGATCGTTTCCTTCAATACAGTGCTTTTGCGGCTCTGGCGATCGATTGCATTGATAGCCGATCGATTGTAGTTACTATTCATAAATTTCAAATGGCTATAACTTTCTGTCCGGAACTCCAAATTGTGCGTGGTTGGTAGCGTTGGAAAGCTGACTTCTTGAACTTTAACATGAGACTTGAATCAGTCTAATCCGATATTTATACACGAAGTTATGATGATTTAACCATTCGAGTTACTTTTCACCTCATTTCTGTGTATTACTCTTGTTTCCTACAAAAACCAAAAACTATATTAAAGTAGTAGTTATTCTAATCAAACACTAGCATAATCATAAGCTTAGGAGATAATAAAATGCATATTTCATGAGTAGATCACTTGCCTTGAGCCATGGTCATAATCCTGTGTAGTATGTGTATGTTCATCCTCACCGGTGAATGGAAGTAATAGGCGCCACTTTGACCTCCCCCTCCATCATGATAACCTCCACCATCTTCACCTCGATGGCCTCCATTACCATCATCTCCACCACTGTCTGTTGTATTTTGGTTGTCATCATCCTCAGAGGATGGGTAATCTACATGCATGTGGCGGATTGATGTCTCCTCATTTCTTTCCGACATCATAATGTTCTTTGTGGCCTTGTCAACATTTATTCCACATCTTGTGATGCCGAAGCAATCACTGGATCAGGTCGCCCATCATCCTTATCCATTGTATTTTCAGCAAACCACTCAGCATACAAATTTCTTATGTCATCTCTATTCACTTGTGACATTAGGTTAAATTTGTCCAATGGATCTTCTTCACTTTCGCCATGTCTCATATGATCATGCTCCATTGCCCTTATAATTAACTTCACATTGTAATGGCAATACACTAATTTTGTTAACTTTTCATATGATAACCTATTCCTTAGTTTTGTGTGGATGAGAGAGAATGTGCTCCAATTTTGTTCACAAGGTGATGACGATGCTGTCAGAGAAAGAATACGAACTGCCAACAATCTCAAACTTGGGCACATATTTCCATACACAGACCACCAATTCCTATATCAGAAAAAACTTTCAATTAGAACTTGACATATCTAAAGTATGGAGTATGGACCTAACACTAACAATCATAAGACATAACACTTGTCGGATAACATATTTTTCCTTGATTCCACTACATAGAACTCTCCAAATCGGCCACGTGCTTTTAAAAAAAGGGTAATATGTGGACCAATGTTCATTCATGAATAATTTGAGGCCAATATACAAGTTATAGAGCAGTAAGAGACCATGTGATTACACTAACGTACCTCGTTGCCGATGCTGCCTGCCATGGATGACATTGGAAATAATTTATTGTACACCTCATGCACTGCTGTAGTCAATTCTATATTATATCCAAGCTTTTCTTCGTAATGGTACTTAGGATTGAGGTAATATGCTGCATAAAAGTGCAAACAAATAAGATTTAAATCGACGGTACATAATAAAGAAAAAAGATTAGTTAAAAATTATACCAGCCTTGTACAAAGGTTCATCCATTGATTTCATCCACCTTTGGTCAATAATTTTGTGAACCCATTTGTAAGATCTAGGAGATGCTATTTGAATAGCCTTTTTCATTGTTTATATTGCATGATAAACTCCACCTAATGTAGGAAATTTTTCATTGTCCAAGACCCGTAGAATTTCATGCATTGGTGTCATGTTGGCTAATGTATCTTTAACTCCATTCCAAAAGTTGTTGTCTAACAGAATTGCCTCTACAAGTCTACCAGTTGGGTGATTATTAAAACCACAAGCCTCCCATGTATCACTTGTGAAAAAACTTCGTAATCTACTTTTTTCTCTTTGTAAGCTTTCCAAAGCTAGGTAGTTTGTAACAAATCTTATGGCACAAGGTCGAAGTAAATCATGACCACAAACATTCCTTACTTCATAAACAAGTTTATCGTGGTTATAGATGAATTGGGTCACTTCTTTTGCTTTTGCTACAATTGTTCCCACAAACCCATGCTTGTCAACAACCCCAAACATAAGGTCAAGGCAATGCGCACCACAAGGTGTCTAGTACTAAGTTGTATTCCTCCATTAATAACTTGCCCGCTTTTTTGAAGTTAGAGGCATTGTTTGTAATAATTTATATCACATAGTCCTTCCCAACTTTATGGATTTGCTCCTCAATTATGGTTTTGATATAGTTTGTATTATTCTCTTTGCCCGATGCATCAACCGAGTCAATGAAACAAACTCTTCCATTCATCACACAAGATAGAGACACAATATTCTTTCCACTCTAGCTCCATCCCCGTATTTTTTCCCCATATCAGCCATCTCTTTATCTAAATACGTACTGAGTATAACTTTTGGGCTAAGAGTAAATACTCTTTTTTCAATGTCTTGCGCTTCCTTTATCATGTTATGGAAGTGATAATCATTTGCCACATATGCAGGGACACGGTTATAGATAAAAAAAACTTTGACACTACCTTTTTAAACTTTTCTTTCAAGCCAAGATTGAAAGAAGTTGGGAGACGCTGCTGAACACTGCTAGAACTTGCATGTCCCCTTACTACTCTGGCTTCGTTTTAACAAAGCACATACGCCTCTTTGAGGCCTAGCTCCATCACTTTGATGTTGTATTTGCTCATCATGCCTTCTTGCTTCGTGATGATCCCTTGCTTCTTCGTGTTCATCATCATCGGACACACTAATTTTAACATCTGCCTCATGTCCAAAAGTGTTTAAGCTCATCGATAACCCTTTTCTTCCCTTCTTTAAGGTGAGCTGCCTTTTTTTTAATTGTTTCTTTCAATTCTAACAATTCTTTATGAATATGTTGAGGACACTCTTTGCATTTTGCAATATCTTTCCCGCTACCAGCCAAATGATCCTTCAACCTCGAAACTCCACCAGTTTTCATGACTTTTAGGCAATAATTACATCGCTAACCATGCGCACGCCTACTTGAGTGCCATGCTCACAACCTTTGTCCATTGTCTATATAAACAACAAAGCAAAATTGAGCAAATATGAGACAAAGTATAAATGTCACGCCAATCTTAACAACAAATAGAACCAGATACTATCATAATTGCATAGTTATTTCTTCACATACTATTATAGTGCTAGAATTCATTTTTTCATCTTGAATCCATAGCTCAATACAATTACGTAATTGTCAATTTATCTCAAACAACACTTAGGAGTTAGGATAAGGTAATCCAGCTGGAAAAAAAGGATTAGTTCGAAATGCACAACATAGAATTACGAACATTGATTTTTGAAATAAAAAGATAATCTTCTTTAAAATAGTAATAAGTAACCAATATCTGTTTCCATAAGTGGCTTTTGCAGTGGCTTTTCAGGTCTGATCCAACGAATCAAATGAAACCTTAGCCGGATTCAGGTCGACTAAAACAATGCAATGACTTTTCAGGTTACAACCATTTCTTCTTTAACATAGTTAGACATCAAGATAGTTCCGGCCACCAAGAAACAATCCGGCCGCGGATTCCCTTCCCAGCATCAAATTACCCAGAGGGAAATGTACTAGCTATACAGTTGCATCCCAAATAATCAATCAATTAAGAAGACAAACTCAATTAACAAACAAGCGATCGTTCATTAACAAAGAAAAAAAACAATATTTGGCCTAGAATTGACACCAATTAACTAGCCTCAGAGAGAGAAAAAATAAAACTTTCACAAATCAAAGAGAGAGAGAGAGAGGAGTACCGGCTAGCCTTTTCGCTCGGCCCATCACCCATCACCCATCACCCATCACCCATCGTCCATCGCCTGTCGCCCGTAGCTCAGCCTGTCGCCGAGGCCATCGGATCTCCCTCTTTCCCTCTCCCTTTTCGCTTGGTCGTTGCCCCTCGCTCGTCAGCCCCGCCCATAGCTCAGCCCATCGTCGAGGCCCTCGGATCTCCCTCTTTCCCTCTCCCTTTTCGCTCGGCCATCCCCCCTCGCTCGTCAGCCCTCGAGTCGACAGTCGACTCTGAATTTCAGAGTCTGGTTTTTTTCTAAAAAAATGCGACTGATATATCTCCAAAAAATGATATATCGGCGATATTTGGAAGAAAAAAAACTTCGGTCTCGATGTATCTAGTGGGGACCGATACCGATTCGGCGAGCCGGCATTCCATGATTCTGGTACGCATTGTTCACCACAGTGCGTCTTTTCCAAAGAAAACCATCATGCGAAAAAGTCTAAAAGCCACAGCGTCCGAATTGTTTATTTTCATTCTCAATTAAAAGTCAAACAGATTCGTACATGAGCTACTGGCCATGGATACGTGCATGAGCTAATCGTGACGAAAATTTTCTTGCACCTAGTTTAATTGTCTCATGTAGAGTAGCAGCGAATCTATATTTTTCATGCCTTTAGCCCGTAATGTACGTATGGAGTTCATAATTCTTGTAATTAATACAAAAGAGAAGAAACTTGGAGTCGGGTGTTTTATGGTAGCGGATTATACATGGGCGACGAGGGAAGAGACACCTTACCCCGCTCTGGCAGGATTGACAAGGGACGTCGTCTACTTCCAACTAGAACTCCAATGAGCTACAAATATTTCTTCTTTATTAGTCTTCTTGTCATGCCCTCACTTGCTTCGAGCCAGGTGTGGCATGCTTCAGTGCCAGGTGTGGCATGCATCAGACCACGTGGCCATCGTCACCTACGTCTTTGCCTTCACTCCTGGCGATTCCGAACCCATCCAGCAGAAAAAAAAATGCTGCCGTGATTTTGGGAGGCGATCTCTTGAGACCTCTGGTGAGGAGGGGGGCTCGACATCAGCATCCATTTCCTGGTTCACAGCCATGCTCATCATCTCAGAGGAACTCCTGGTCAGCAGGAGTAGGGGCGATCTCCTGCAACCTTGGGCGACGTCTGCAATGACGGCAACCCCGACGACCTCGACATCCTCCGGCGATTTCTGGCAAGCTTCGGGGACTCCGACGACACGAGGTAGGATCCCGTACCCCTTTCCTCAAGTTTTATTTTTTTTGAAATTTCTGCCAATGGAGGAGATGGCGGTGTCAGTGGAGGAAACGGTGCCAATGTCGGCTATACCGGGAGGCTAGTAGAGAGCCCAGAGGGGCGGCAAAACCATTGCTGCTCCAAAAGAGAGAGCTTTGGCGGCGAGCCATCACGACAAAAGTCGCCGGCGCTTGAGCCGCCAAGCGACTCAAGGCGGGAACAAAGAAGGACAAGACCACAGGACGATGGGGCCTAAAGGCAATCTCCGCAATGACGACCCATCGCCGGAATGCCAGCCCGACGGCCGGCTCAGCCTGCAGCCACTGTCTGGGGCAACTGGAATGGAAGGAGGGAGAAGATGACTGGTTTGGTTCGATAGCAAGCCGAACCGAATAGGTCAATTATCAGACCAAACCGGTCCAGTAAATGATCGGTTCAAGCACAGGCCAGACCGGTTCGGTCGAGAGTAAAATTGAACCCGGTTTGGTCCATAGTCAGACCAAACCCGGTTCAGTAAATAGACCTGGTTCAATAATAAACCCGGTTCATATGCCGGTTTGGATTTTAAACTACCGGTGGACCTCAACCGACAGTTAAAAATGCTTATAGCTGACGGTCGAACTTGACCGTCTGTGTATTTCTGTGCAGTATAGTATATGCTGAGCCAGTATGGTACATAGGCTCATTTTATTGGTTTTGGGCTATTTTCAAGCCCTAATTGGCATATTATGTTTACGTGTTTGATGTTACTGTATTAAGAGGATTTGTCCCTCATTTTATGCTGACTGATAGCTGAAGACTTAAATGATAAGGAAAACTCGACTAATAAACCTAGATGGTTTAGAGACTTAATCATTTTATGAAAGATAATAAAATGATGACGCAAGGGCTAAGCTTGAGGATTGGGAAGAACCTAATCAAAATAAAGACTAAAATGCCCTTAGGATTGGGAGTCAGTGTATGAGTGTGAGTGATTTCCGATCAAGCGACCGAATGACTATTATGTCAAAGGTCAATCTATCTGTTGAGCTATTAAGCCAACAACTGTGAATTGTATGCTATAACTCTAAAAAATGGGTTCATACTAGAAATACGTGATACCTGTTAAGGATCATGATCGTTTAAAATTAAACCCTTACAAGTGCACAAGACAATTGTACTACGGTGAGTATTAATAAGGGTTGTCGAACCTCAGGGACGGTGAATAATTTTACCAAATTCAAGAGAAAATAGCAGTGTTGATTTTAGACTAAGAAAGCAATGAACTTTAAACTAAACTAAGCTGAGATTTAATCAATAAGGAAAAGACCAAGGCTTCGAATCCACCACAATAACTAGTGTATCGTTTCTCTCTCTCTTTTGAATAAAGATTTCCAATTGGTTAGCATATTCCTCTCGGACATACACTTGTCAACTCAAAATATAGTGCTCTCCTCTCGGATGTAACACATAAAACAATTAAAACATGGAATTGTGATCTATCTCTCTCGAGTATAAACCAATGAAACTTTATTGATATATAACACCTCAGTCTACTCACGTTCCTCTCGAATACGCAAGTATTCTTCGGATTGAAACTCACAAGAATTCACTCTTGTCTCTCTCGAGTACAAAGAACAAACCTTTATTGAATTAACAATGATTACACAATAAAATCCATACACCAACTAGAGTAAAAACATAAGATGAGAGTAAAGAAACTACACAACCAGATTATTGGGCTTCATCTACACCTTGGATAGGAGTTTAGCCAAGCATGGGAAGAGAATCCATCATCTTCATCTTCATCATCTTCTTCTTCCTTTGCTCTAGCCTCCAAGGGTTTCTCCAAGAGTTGAATATGTGGTGCCCAAAACGTTCTCCTATAAGGCCTATTTATAACAGTGAAGAGAAAACATGAAGTTCCCTTCCAAATCCAAGTTGAAATAGGTCTTAAATCCAGTTTGCCGCATACGGCAATCGATCGTACGTATTGACAATCGTTCGCTATCCAATCGATCGTAATTCCTTCGTTATTTTCCTCCGATCGATCGCTTTGCCGATCGACGCCGTATGATACCGATCGATCGTAGTTACTGTCTTGCGCGATTGAAAAATTCCAGTAGATACGATCGATCATTTTTATGCCGATCGATCGTGTCCTTCAATACAGTGCTTTTGCGGCTCTGGCGATCGATCGCAGTGATTTCCGATCGATTGTAGTTACTGTTCAAAAACTTCAAATGGCTATAACTTTGTGTCCCGAACTCCGAATTGCACATGGTTGGTGGCGTTGGAAAGCTGACTTCTTGAACTTTAACATCAGTCCAATCCGATATTTGTAGACGAAGTTATGATGATTTAACCATTCGAATTATTTTTCTCTTCATTTTTGTGTATTATTCTTGTTTCCTACAAAAACCAAAAACTATATTAAAGTAGTAGTTATTCTAATCAAACACTAGCATAATCATAAGTTGAGGAGATAATAAAATGCATAATTCATGTATAGATCACACCCCCAAACCTAGATTTTGCTAGTCCCTAGCAAAACAAAACAAAACAAAATCAAACAATCGACTAAAAGAACTAATTGCATAAAAGTAAACACCCCTTTCGTAGGGAACACGATTGCATTGAGCGTATGCAACAAGCCGTTAAACCTCTAGGTGGCCCTAGTAGGACGAGTGTTGTCTCGTGAGGGTTTGCAGTCATGCTACCCACAAACATGTATTTATGAAACTAATTAACCTAAGTGGAAAAACAAAGCAAAAATTAAAACATTGCAAAACAAAGAACCTATTATCCCGATAAATACATACTACAATGCTTAAGAAAATCAACCACATGTACTTGGTTCATAATCAACAGGAATATAGAAGCCCTCAAGTAAGTGGTTTTATTCCACACTTTCATCTTGAAAATTTCTGCTCAATATAATATAGCATGATAATATAAATAGTAAAAGTGTAGAACATTGTAGCAATACATTCTAAATTTCTGTTTATACAGATCCAGTGTTACCCATTAATCAAAGAACATCAGAATCTACATAGTCATCATAATCTTTAGGTTCATGATAGCACAGATCTGCGCGCCTCCTTCGGGTCCAACATTCTAGATTTGAGAGGATAATACACCACAGACTTTTTTTTTTCTCGCTAGGACTGTGTAAGGCCTGACTTCAAGATGCTTAGGTTTAGCAATGACTCAGGCCAATGACTCCCAACCAATTTGGCTTAGGGCATTAGGTTTTAAGAGACCGCTTCGGGCCTGAGCATCAGCCTAAGTTAATCCTATAAAGTCAAGCAGCCCCTTTCTTTCATTTTGTTTTCATTTTTTCGCATTTTCATTTCAACATTCATTTTCAAGCACATCTTTATTTTGTCCAGGCTGTATTATACTCTCAACCTATTTCCGGTTCCAATCCCTTGCCATAGCCAAGTAAATGGTCTATCATGATCTTTTAAGCTCAACAGATAACTACACTTCATCCAATGACTATGACTAAAGACATCCCACTGTAAATTAGCATTAAACAAATCTCTAGATGGTATTACTTTATGTAACTAGTGTGTGTGAGTGAATTTTCTTAGTTTAAGCACCTGTTCCAAGAGGACTGTAACAGAAAGGTATGCTCAGTTAAGTGTATCTATCCTCCAGTATACTTACTCACACTTCCAATGCAAATTAATCTCCTAAGAATTGTAACATGCATTATTACGGGATAAACTATCAAAACCTAAGAAATACTAACAAACAACTTAAAACTACTCAAACAAATTTTAACAACTTTTTTTTTAATTTTCCTTTTCTGATTTTACAATGAAGCACATCCTCTCCCCCAAACCTAATATAAGCATTGACCTCAATGCACAATGAAAGACAAAATACAATGATCATAAAAAGGGAAAAGAGAGAAAGAGGAAGGAAAACACCAGGAGGAAGTGGACTAAAAATCCCGATCATCGCCATCACCATCGCCTGGAGGAAAACGCCATGCATGAAGAAAATCGACTATGGAGTCGAGGCGTTCCGTAATAGCATGCTGGGAGTCCATAAGCACCTACTGGGACTGGCGAATCTCCTGCTGTGACTGACGAATCTCCTGCTGTGACTGACGAATCTCCTGCACGTGGCCAGTGAGATCGCTGATCTGCTGCTGCATCGTCGCCCATGGGGGTTGAGCAGGCTCACCCTCAGGTATCTCAGCATGGTCCTCAAGACGGGGAGCTCGTGGCCACCCGCGCCGTGTATGGCCCATCATACGGTTATACGCATCAACTCCTTTTTGCCGCAATATGGGTGAAATAGTTCACCCAATCCGGCCGGTCCTCAATCCATCGCTGAGTTGGAAGATCGGGAATAACCGGGTTGAGGACCACCTGCCTCTCATATTGGATGGGCCGTGGCGGTGCAGCAGGTTCAAGTGGAGGGGCGGAGGAAACAGGACGTGATGAAGAAGCCTCACCCCTATGGCGTTTGTGCGCAACGGATTTCTGAGGCATTGTACCTGAAAACCAAAGATAATAGTGAAAATCCAATCAATGTACAAGAATATGCAGCATGTAATTGCAATACTTAAATATCACAGCAAGCATGTAATAACAGATCCACTTCTCAATTTTCAGTTTTTTTTTTTGAAAATAATAATAAATTTCTTAAAAAAATAAAAAAAATAAAAATTTTATGAAAGTTTAGGAAATCAAAAGGAAGCATCATGCATAACACAAATCACAATCATCAATATAAAAGTATGCATGAAAGGGATTCAAAAATCAGATTGCGAAATTTTTTTTTTATAAAGAACACTGTTCACCGCAAGAACAAAATTCCTAAAAACACCTAAAATCGAGGAATCAAAAGCTGAAAATCACGTATAAGCATCGCAATAGACATTATAAGAGAATGTATAAGAAGAATCACAATAATATCTACCAGAAACCAAGAAAAATCGAGTTTTTTAAGGTTCAGCTTACCGGAAGAAAAAGGAGTGATTGATGAAATGAGTGGAAAATCATGGAAACAGACACCGGATCTGGATTCTACGTGCAAAAATCCTTTTTGGAGCCAGAGTTTCAGCTCAAACACAGGTCGGAAACGGGAGGGCGAGTGAAAATAGATTTCTCTCGCCGCAGCCGTTCGGAATTTATGCGCGAGGAAGACGACCCGCGATCGATCGCGTTCGGGAATACTCACCACTATACTCCCGTCGTTGTAGTATAGTGGTGAGTATTCCCGCCTGTCACGCGGGTGACCCGGGTTCGATCCCCGGCAACGGCGCCAAAAACTTGATCGTTTAAAATTAAACCCTTGCAAGTGCACAAGGCAATTGTACTACGGTGAGTATTAATAAGGGTTGTCAAACCTCAGGGACGGTGAATAATATTACCAAATTCAAGAGAAAATAGCAGTGTTGATTTTAGACTAAGAAAGTAATGAACTTTAAACTAAACTAAGCTGAGATTTAATCAATAAGGAAAAGACCAAGGCTTCGAATCCACCACAATAACTAGTGTATCATTTCTCTCTCTCTTTTGAATAAAGATTTCCAATTGGTTAGCATATTCCTCTCGGACATACACTTGTCAACTCAAAATATAGTGCTCTCCTCTCGGATGTAACACATAAAACAATTAAAACATGGAATTGTGATCTATCTCTCTCGAGTATAAACCAATGAAGCTTTATTGATATATAACACCTCAGTCTACTCACGTTCCTCTCGGATACGCAAGTATTCTTCGGATTGAAACTCACAAGAATTCACTCTTGTCTCTCTCGAGTACAAAGAACAAACCTTTATTGAATTAAGAATGATTACACAATAAAATCCATACACCAACTAGAGTAAAAACATAAGATGAGAGTAAAGAAACTACACAACCAGATTATTGGGCTTCATCTACGCCTTGGATAGGAGTTTAGCCAAGCATGGGAAGAGAATCCATCATCTTCATCTTCATCTTCATCATCTTCTTATTCCTTTGCTCTAGCCTCCAAGGTCTCAAATTGCTCTCTAGGTTGAATATGTGGTGCCCAAAACGTTCTCCTATAAGGCCTATTTATAATAGTGAAGAGAAAACATGAAGTTCCCTTCCAAATCCAAGTCGAAATAGGTCTTAAATCCGGTTTGCCGCATACGGCGATCGATCGTACGTATTGACGATCGTTCGCTATCCGATCGATCACTTTTCCTTCGTTATTTTCCTCCGATCGATCGCTTTGCCGATCGATGCCGTATGATACCGATCGATCGTAGTTACTGTCTTGCGCGATTGAAAAATTCCAGTAGATACGATCGATCGTTTTTATGCCGATCGATCGTGTCCTTCAATACAGTGCTTTTGCGGCTCTGGCGATCGATCGCAGTGATTTCCGATCGATCTAGTTACTGTTCAAAAACTTCAAATGGCTATAACTTTGTGTCCCGAACTCCGAATTGCACATGGTTGTGGCGTTGGAAAGCTGACTTCTTGAACTTTAACATGAGACTTGAATCAGTCAAATCCGATATTTGTAGACGAAGTTATGATGATTTAACCATTCGAGTTACTTTTCTCTTCATTTTTGTGTATTACTCTTGTTTCCTACAAAAACCAAAAACTATATTAAAGTAGTAATTATTCTAATCAAACACTAGTATAATCATAAGTTTAGGAGATAATAAAATACATAATTCATGTATAGATCAGATCACAAGGTATTGACTAGGGTGTTGTTACATCTTCCGATTAGTGGAAGCTCTGCCGTCTGTATCCTCTCTATGGATTTTAGAGAGCATTCACATCTTCCCATTGGTGAAAGCTTTGTGTCATGGTACCTGATGAGAACCAACTTCTATTGGCCAGGCTTAAGCTGTTGTGTCTTTCTATGAATTTTAGATAGAGCAGTTATATGTTATTTTGGCCCTTGTTTGCATCTTTCTATAGATTTTAGAGGGAGCATTACATATTCTATTGGCCAGGCTTAAACTATTACCTCTTCTCTATGGATTTTAGAGAGAGCTTTTGCATCTTCCCAAGTAGAAGCTCTGCACTCATTTTGAGTCGTGGTTGGCAGGTGGATTACTGTGCACATTGGAGACTCTAGCATCCTGGACGGCTGCGTCATTCTGACCTACATTGTGTCCAGGAGCTGATGTGGAGCCAGACCCTTCCAACGGTCATACCTTTTAAGGTAAGGAATGGGCGAGGTTGTCACCCTTAAGGGATTCAGGGCATGCTGTGATTATCAGTATTAACCGGAGTGATAGTCACAGTGTTTTCGTGCTGTCTGTCATGTAGGTATGACATTTAGTGAGTCTGTCTTTATGGGGCAAAGACTTAATTATTGAATTTGAACTTGGAAAGCAATAAAAGACTTTGCTTGAAAGACTAATAAAAGATTCAAGTGGAATCCTGTAATAGGTTGCATAATATGTTAATGCAAATCCTGGTTTATTGTAATATTGATGACTGTGTTATGGTATCCCACTGAGTATTTTTATACTCAGCATCCTTATGTGATGTAGGTGCTATTGTGGAGGATTGACTTCACGTGCACTTAGGAGTTAGGTGGTGAGGACGTTCAGATTGCTGAGCATATCTACTGCTTCGAGTTTGTTCTAGACCTTGTATTAAGGCGTGGGCGCCAACTATTATCTAGTATATTTTGAGTTGGAATACAAACTTGCACTTAGAGGACTTGCATTGACTTAATCAACTTTGCATCTTGTAATACTATATGTATATTAGGTTTTGTATCCATATTTGTGAACCCCAGTTATCACTGCCTTGATGCTTAGTTGAAAATTTTTCAACTCATGATTTATCACATAGAGGAGTAATCCTCTAATTTTTCGCTACTACTCTGTTTTAAAAATGATTTTAAAAACCCGGGCCGTGACACTTCTCTAACCCAATATTAAGTAAGAATCATGCTTTCAATGGAAGCTACTTTTGCATCAAGCATATACTTCCTATGTCCCGAAGGAGTAGATATATTTGTTGTCCCAAAAGTAATTTCAGTAAACCATATGTATGTCCTAACTCTAGACGGATGGAGTAAGGGGTTGTTTGGTTAGTGAATTATAATGAATCTAGAGCTTAATTAAGAGAGATTTTATTTAGGCTGAATTGGTGTAAAATGAGAATGTCGTTAGGTTGCTGAAGTGAAAATTCACACTTCAGTCTTAATTTGATGAATCTCCTCATGAGTAGATTCACAAATTAAGCCTAAATTAAGGGGAAATTTTAAATTCAATCGAAATTCATGAACAAAACAGGATTCAATTAATTATCTCTAAATTCAGGCTGAATTTGTTATCAAACCCCGCCCCAAGTATAGTTAAAACTGTTCAAGTCAGTTTTGACGCCTTATCAATACACCTTATCAATACGCCTTAGTTAAAACTGTTCAAGTTAGCAATACACCTTATCTTGTGTGAATGCATGAAAAGATCAAGAGGCTCCCAATTATATTTCAGTAGCATCGGAGTTCGTCATGACAAACGTGAGATTAAGATACATTTTTTGTCCGGAAGGAGTAGATACATTTTTTATCCCAAAAGTAATTTTGGTAAACCATATGTATGTACTCTCTAGACAGAGGGAATAAGGGGCCGCTTGATTAGTGAATTATAATGAATCTAGAGCTTAATTAATGTAAAATGAAAATGTCGTTTAGTTGCTAAAATAAAAATTTACAATTTGATGAATCTCCTCATGACTAGATTCACCTAAATTAAGGGGAAATTTTAAATTCAATCCAAATTCATGAAACTAACAGGATTTAGCTAATTATATTTACATTCAAGAACTATTTTTGTTATCAAACCCAGCCCCCAAGTATAGTTAAAACTGTTCAAGTCAGTTTTGACGCCAGCAAGCACTTCTCAGATTAGCAATACACCTTATCTTGTGTGAATGCATGAAAAGATCAAGAGGCTCCCAATTGGATTCCAGTAGCATCGGAGTTCATCATGACAAACATGAACAGATTAAAAGATCATATTTAAGGTTAAAAATAAACATAATACTATTCTGTATCTCTGAGACCAGTGCAGAAGAACAAAGTCTCAAATCGCACGTACACATTCAAAAGCTCGTCGGAGTTCCAATCATGGCCAAGAGGAAACTTGGCTACAAAAATCACCTCCCACTTTCTCCACCTCCGATCTCTCTCTCTCTCTTTCTCCTCCACTCCTTTTCCTCCTCCCCATACCAAACTCCATCACATCCACAATCTCTCTCTCATAAGCTTCTACTTTCATGACTTTCACAGGCTCCAATGGTAGCACTCCTGTCATAGCCGTAGGATTGAGATCCCATGGCTTTTTATGATTTGAGTACATGGAAATAAATGGCAAGTGACGGCGGAGAATGGAGGCGGAGATGGAGACAAGCCTCTTCCTCCTCCTTGTACTACTCCTCTTGTCTGTAGCGATTAACGACGTCCAGTGCCATGGCGGCGGCGGAGGCGGCCATCTCCACCACTCGCTTGCCACAGACAAAGCCGCGCTCCTGGCCTTCAAGAACTCGGTCACAAGGGATCCTCAGGAAGCGCTCGCGAACTGGCTCGACTCCTCTGACGTATGCACATTCGTCGGCGTCACCTGCAGCAGGACGAGCAACCGAGTGTCCAAGCTCCAGCTCGCCAGTTACAAGATCCAGGGCTCCATCCACCCGTCGATCGCCAACCTCACCCGCCTGCATCTCCTCGACTTAGCAGACAACGAACTGCGAGGGTCCATTCCTGGAGAGCTCGGGTCGCTCAGCCACCTCACCGGCATGGCAATCGGCGGGAATCAGCTCACCGGCCCCATTCCAGACTCACTGAGTTCACTCTCCAACCTCGTCTATCTAGACCTCCGGAACAACCATTTAAGTGGTGGCATTCCTGAATCACTCTTATACAACTGCACTGAACTGGGCTACGTTGATCTCTCCGGCAATGCCATCTCCGGCAACATCCCACCTCAAATCGGAAACCTGACCCGCTTGACTGAACTTAATCTCTACAACAACAAACTCAATGGCAAAATCCCCACTTCCTTGGCAAATTTGCCATCGCTGGTAATACTAGACGTGGTGAACAACAGCCTTCTCGGCGAGCTCCCGTCGGCAATAGTCGGAAAGCTCCAAAGTCTGGAGAGACTACACTTATCCAAGAACTACTTTAGAAGCAACGATAACAACACGAATCTCAGACCCTTCTTCGAAGCTCTTGCGAACTGTAGTCACCTGAAAGGCGTGCTTCATCAGTGAACATCAACGGCTTAGATCTTCTCTGCACGTTTAATCTCCGCTCCTGGGTCACTTCGGCACTTTAAAACACGTCTAATGGCTTCACTTTTGGCTGTTCTGCAGTACGAGCATTTGAACCTATACAAAATAAAACATGTCCCAAATTAGACGTACCAAATAATTTATAAAATTACGGAACAGTGTTAAATTGAGCAATTTAGAGAGCCTTATTTGTTTAATTCCTAATTACTAAACAAATGACTAAAATTCACTTTATTCCTTATTTTAATTAGAAATTATGACTAACAAACAGGTAAAAAGGCATATAAAAATGTGTATTTTTCATGCTTAACAGCAGCCCTCCGGCTACTATTGCAGTCTTCTTAGCCTCCGCCGCTCCTTGTGCCTCCTGGCGAGGTGCCAGCCCTGCCGCCGTCTCCTTCTCCCTTCTTCATTTTCTTCTTCTTCACTGATCTGCATGCTTCCCCTATCCCCTGCCTAAGGTCTGAGCAGATTGAGGAGGAAGATGGCAATAGCAAGGTCAAGCCTTTCGGTCGCCGCCACTGCCTTGTGAGCCACAGTCAGATGGTGCGGACTTGGCAATGGTCCCACCCTTTCCCGACGGCTACTGTGAGGCCGGCTTGGTCCCCGCCGTCATCTCCATCTCTCTCTCCGCAACTGGGGCAAGAGCGAGGTAGTTGAGCTCCGCCTGCCATTGCCGTTCCAGCTCGCTGTTGAGCTCGACTCAAACGGTTT
Source organism: Houttuynia cordata (assembly GCA_039654745.1). Taxonomy (NCBI): domain Eukaryota; kingdom Viridiplantae; phylum Streptophyta; class Magnoliopsida; order Piperales; family Saururaceae; genus Houttuynia; species Houttuynia cordata. The sequence goes on along the minus strand of CM077513.1, from coordinate 7,423,490 downwards.
CTTCTCTGTCGAAGTTCCTCCTTGCTTTCCTCCACTTTCTCGTTGTATGCCCAAGGTCTGGGCAGATCTGGCACAGAGAATGGGCAAAGTTGTTTTGCCATGGCTTAACTAGTCGGCCAGCACCACGAGATCGGTCGGTACTACCGCCGTGTCCTTTCCTCATTGCTACGGCATCGCCAGTCGGCTGGCGCATAGCTCGGCTAGTACCGGCGCCACCTTCTCCATCGGCGCTATTGTCGCCTCCATCGGCGAAAAATAAATTAAAATATAAAAAAATCATAAAATCGATGAAGCGGATACGAGATCCGACCTTTGACATGTATGGAGTCTATCCTCGTTCCTTACCAACACGCCCTTCTCCTTTTTCCTCTTTTTTTTCTCCTTCCTCATATGTGTCAAGTGGACCAGACTGCACGTGTAAGTGGTTTAAGGTGTGTGTCTGAAAGGAAAAACCTTATTTTAATTTATAGGAAGAGCACGTGGACTAGAGTGCAATATGTGTCACATCTCAGGACACATGTCAACAGAATAGGACATGTGTCAGTAAAGTAGGACATATGTCAATATGAGATGGATAGGTGTCATTTTGAATAGGACACATGTCATTTTGAGTAGGACACGTGTCATCTGAGTTTTGAACTGGGTTTAATATTGTGAACCAACCTCGGTTTTTTTTTAAATGTGGGTTGTTATAGTCTTCCCTCCTTAAAAGACTTTTATCCTCAAAATTCGGCTAAACTTTATCTTGAACTACCTTAGGTAGGAAGCAACTCAACCATAAAGTCTATGGTAATATACCTCCACTTCTACTGTGGAATCTGTAAATGTCGAGCAGGTCTCTGGTGTTCTGTTTTAGCCTGCTGTCATGTGAGATATACAGTCATAACTGTCCAATATCATTCTTCATCTCCCATAAACTTCACACCCTTCCTTGTCAATTTGGTCAAAGGTAAGGTAAGAGTGGAAAAATCTTCAATATCTTTGCTAAATATAAAAGGGCCATCTTTAGGTATGGTAAATGTCACCCTTTGCATTTTCTTACTAGTTGAATGTACTTACTCTCGTTCTTTAACTTGTCTGCTTCTTAGGTAAATACATTGTGTATACTTACACCAATGATGTATATATTGTGTCAAGACAAAAGTCGTCATCTTACCCTTGTTAATCTCCTTAAGAGAGATAGCCTCAAAGATGATCTCCATTTTTGCAATCCACTCCTCAGCCTTCTCTGGATCATATATTTTGTAAAGACTGGAGTGATCACTTTAAATTTATGAAGGTGAATATTTACCTTCCTACTTGTCTCTTGACGCTTCTCAATAGGTGTCTGAGCTGTCTACGTCAATCATTATCAATCATGTCTTACACAAATAAAGGTGAAGATCCTTCTTCCTACAGTTCTTCAACTACAACTCCGGTTGCATGTATGGCAGCTCACGCTTTTATGAGTAGGTGTCATCGCACACTACTGACAACCACAAACTATCCATCAATTCAACGAAACCCACAACTCTTACTAATAATATCTTGAGAGGACTTTCAGACTTGCAGATAAAAGTTATGCTCTTATAACAATTGTCACGACCCGTATTTTTAAAACCATTATTAAATCAGAGTAATAGCAAAAAATTAGAGAATTATTCTTCTATGTAATAAATCATCAGTTGAAATTTGTCGACTAAGCATCTAGGCCGCGATAACTGGGGTTCACAAATATAGATATAAAACTATATATAAATATAATATTACATATGCAAAGTCGATTAAACCAACGCAATTCCTCCATTTGCAAATCTATCATCCATCTCAAAATACATTAGAACATAAAGGAGACTAATGCCTACTTTGAAGCTTTCAAGTCATCCATACACTGACGGTCAAGAGCTATTGTTCATTGTAAACAGTTATAACAGTCGGTGGGACTTAATCATTGAACATGAACTTGAGAAGAAATAAAAAATTCAGCTTGAAAGATTAATAAAATAATCAACTGAAACTCTATAATAGGTTATCAATGATGACATGACCGCTTTGGTGTCTGATTTTGGGAATGCTAGACTGCTTATGATCGATGGAGGAGGAGGAGGAAATAACAATACTAAGGGGCCGTTTGGTTCGTGATTAATCCAAAATATCCACAGTGAAAAATCCACTTTCCCTATTCATTTTCGGATTTTTCACTGTGGATGTCTGAAACACGTCCTGATGTGTTTTAGCAGAAAGTGAAAAAAACCAGAAATGAATAGTGAAAGTGAAACATCCATTGTGGATGTAATTAATATATAAAGTTTACTTTTAAGAGTGTTTGGGATGCAATTAGAGTGAAATCTGGAAATGTGACATGGCATGACCTTATATATGGCAGGGCCACCTCAAGGATATTTGCCTCACACATTGCCCTTTCTTGCACACCTTTTGGGTTGAGCGGAACCCTTGAACAAAGAGACTGGTGGGACCTTGAGTGCTGGTGGGACTGACATCTTTTGACCCCATTTTTGACATTTGCAGTTTTGGGCGATCGATCGGTGCCAAGCTCGAAGTATAACAAGCAAATTAAAGATCAATCGATCCTCCCTCTCCCGATCGATCGTATTTATGAGAAAAATAGATCGATCGCCAAGCTCCCTCTCCCGATCGATCCTCCCTCTCCTAATCGATCCTCCTTGTAGCGATCAATCGGCCCCTGTTTTTGAGTTTGCCCTACCTGGTTTGGGTAGGCTATTCTTTGTTTTGTATTTTATTTCTAAGGGGGTTGTTCATGCCCCTTGTCTTGAGTCGAGTTGAGGAGAGGTTGTACTCCCTTGTTTTTTTTAATATAATTTTTTTATTATAAAAAAAATCCACTGTGGATGTTTTGTTTTTTATCACGCCCCGAACGGCCCTTAATATTAACAATAATACTGGAGCTGATTATAGTATGGGCGCTTCTGTCGCCAACATGCTAAGTGGATCAATTGTCTACATGGCTCTGGGTATGATCGTTTTTCTCTTCTTATTTAATAAGAACACACAATCCATTAATGATGAAAAACAGCTACTGATCTAATTCCAATATCATAGTGGTCAATTTGTAGAACTTTCACATTGTTCTATTTTATTGTTTAGAAGTGAAGATAACAAAAGAGTTCACTTTTGCAAAATATGGGTTGGGGTCGAACATGTCAACTAAGGGGGATGTGTACAACTATGGGGTGTTGGTGCTTGAAATGGTAACGGAAAAGAAACCTACAGATGATGTGTTTGGGAGTGGGTTGAGCTTGAACAAGTGGGTGAAGGGCTCACTATCATGGGAGGAGGGTGGAGAAGGTGATAGACAGCACCCTGATCAGAAGTATGAGAGTTCTGGAGCATGAGGAAAGAAATATGTGGGAGGTGGCCATAGCTGAGCACATTGAATTGGGTTTAATATGCACCTAGGACACGCCTTCTACTAGACCTACAATGCAGGACGTCACTGATGAATTGGATAGGCTTAAGAGGTATCTCACGGGGGATACGAGTTCAACTTTTGCGTCTTCGCTTACTTTGTCTTCTTCAACTATTGTACCTGGACTAAAAGTTGGTTTGCCTTTATCTGTTGCATACAATATCGATGACAAAAATTTGGAAGTGGAAACACCTCTAGCACGGCTTTTTGCAACTCTTTATGTCAATCAGATATGATAGTGATACATATCCTATGAAGGATAAAATGTGCCTTCAAGATTTGTAAAAACTGTATCCAATTAATGTAATCCTCACCCTAAACAAGGCCAAATGTAATTGGAAACAAACTCTTGTGCCCGTCTTTAGTCGTTGCCGCTATAAGGACTCCAGTATACTTGTTAGATAGGAAAGTAGCATTAATACTTATGACTCGGTGACAATGTTTAAAACCCTAAATCCTTGGCCCAAAGGCCTAAAACGCTTTGTTAAACTATCGACACCCGTCATCTTCTATTTGGTTTGTTACCAACTTATAAATGGTTCCTAGATTTTCATTAACTATTGTCTCAAAGTACATTGGCAACAATCGATAAGACTCAAACCAATCACTATACACTGCTTTGATGGTTATATCCGCATGAAAATTCTCCTTAATCCTCTCTTCAATAACTAGTGGTAGGATATCTATTTCTGCTTTAATGGATGGTAATATGTGTTGACAAACAAATGTTGCGGTACATTGTTTATGACCAATGTCTAACTGAGAATTTCTACAAGTGTGTTTGCAACCATACAACTTTACTTTAAAATCATTAATCATCTTCCTCATTGATGTATATACTCTCCATGGGCAGTTAGGGTATTGACACCTTACTGTGTACGTTGTCGAACTTGTATGCAACACTTTGTAGCAAACATCATGTGTAATTGAAAACAAATTCACTGTGTGACAAATTCATCTTCATTTAGGAATATTTGCCCCACATATATTCCTTCGCCATAGCATGCCTCCTCATACAAACCCCGATTAACTGCCTCATCTATTTTCTCATTTGTGATTCACGCATATAGCATCTTCTTCTCATTCGACAATTCATCTCTTGCACACTATCATCTCCTCGTATGCCTTCAACATCATTATCCACTGAATTACACACCTCTTCATCATTGACCCCATCATCTTCCTCATTATTTATATTTCACTCTTTCCAACCGCTTAAACCAGTGTAGGTATAGGGGTTATGAAATGAGGTTTGCGTACCAAACCTTTTACCACCTTGTGTCATACCAAGATTCATAGCTTCATGAGCTTGAGATACGTGCCTAATTATTCCAAAGAAAACTAACAACATCAATAAGAAGCCATCAATAAAATTTAAGTTGAATGGTTAAACTGCATTTTCATAATAAACTTTTCTCCAACTAAATGAAAGTTGGGGTTCCTTGCACGCAAGTGTGATGGACAAATCATCTTCTTCATTTTCAGCCACAAACCTTCCCTTCAATTTTCCACTCGACATATTTCTTCGAGAACTCTTACTTTCACTTTTGTCATCATTTGCAAAGCTAGGTATGCGAGCCTCTTTTTCTACAAATATCTTGAATGTATACACACGAGGCGCAAGATAAGGCATTTGCAATTGGTAGCATGGTAGTCGTTGTTCTAAAAAGAGGCATCTTACATTTGATACAAATTTTCTAAATTCTTTGGTCTCATCCAATTTTCTTTGCCACTTGCATTTCTAATTCCTCATAAATGTTTGGCTTATTAATAAATAATCCTGCGATTTCACCACCTTCATATTCACCTTTATCGATTGCAATTCTCCCACTATGCCTTAGCACAAATGAAACTATTTCTCCCGCTATTTTTACTCACAAAACCTTTAATACACACAAACAAAATACTACTTAAATACGATAAAATGCACTAATCAACAAAATATAACAATTATAGTAAACAATCCACTATTTGATAAAATGTTAGAGGTGTTAATGTAAAATATGAATCATACTTAGTTTTATTACAGCAAATAAACTTAAATTATCAACAAAATAGGGCATCAAATCAATGGCACACATCGGCCAATAAATCATAAAGTTTTAGCAAAATAAAACAAGTAATCAAAATTCTTCTCAAACGTCTTCAACGAATTAGCATCACCTTCCTGTACCGCAAACGTCTTGAATCACTATTCTTTCACGCATGCATCAGAGGAAGCATGAGTATCATAGAAATACCAAGTATGATGTAAAAACCCACCAGGAAGACAATAAATGATATGAAGAATGATTTACTCAATAAAACAGGAATATACAATATCTGAAGGACCGATCAGATGGTTTACTTTACTTGAACAGAATGGTCAGTCAACAATAATTATGATGCACAAGTATAAGGAGAGAATGGTCAAATTACCAATGGATCAAGGCATCCATAGTGCAAGGTGTTATAATTTCTCTCGCTGAACTTACCACATACAAGTGGCTAAATACCAGAACCACTCTAGAGGTTCTCCCTTTTGGACTAGGCCACACGTCTGGGATGCTGGCCTCATCAATGTTTACGAACATGATAGGTGGAGACTGCAGACCTTCCATAATGTCATACAATATAAATGTACGTATAATGCCTCCCTTCGGGCAAGAAACCATGTTTCATAAATAATCGGAGATCACCATGGATCTAGCAATGGCTCGTGAGCATACTATAATTCCACCTCGGAGAGATCTTCATAAGGTCAAACAATGACAATAATAACCTCAAGGTTAATAATAAATTTCACTCAATAAATCAAACAACATACTTCATGTCTAGCCTTAGATAGGAACATCTCTGATATCTGGGTTCTATTATTCAAGATGAAAGAATGATTTGGAAGATTTTGGTTTCCTATTGGAAGCTCAAACCGACACCAAGCTATAAATTGGAAATCAAGAACAATTTGACTCTTGGTTATACTGATTTACCATATAGTATTAATCTTTTGGACCAACTCTTCTTACAGTAGTATCCTTAACATGTCTTATAATTCATATTAATGATATTTTGATCAGATTGTACCATATCATTAAGTACTAATATGAAATAGTGACAAACCATAATTACAGTAAACTATTTCGTTCATCACAACCCACTTCCGACTGTCCCACGATCAGCACATTAGGAATTTGACTCTTAAATTTTTAAACTAGATAGTCCTATGAGTCTAGTTTCTTATCTCACCAACGGTTTATTTTTATGATTTTTCTATAATTAGTTATAATTTTTACAGTACAAACTGTTGGTACTTAGTAATCCCGTATTATTAACCCTTAATCATGACACTATGATTTTATTAACCGTAGGTACTCCCCTCCTAGGATTATTTTAGACCTTTATATGTTTTGGAATTTAGTTATCCCATACTTTTATACACCTTACATTACATAAACCAGTTTTAAGATGCTTCCCCCTTTATAATGAAGATCTTAATAATAGATCACAACTCATAATCACATAGAACAATTAAATCAAAACTTTTGCAGAACCAACATAGAACTTTCTGACTTCCAAACAATCAAGAGATGTATTACATAATGACGTTCCCATCTAAGAACTATCATGCAAGAAATTGAAGATGTATCAATCAAAGAATATCAACATGCATACTCGTATTTATAATCATCAGGGAATCTCTCATCTATTCAATAATTCATATGATCTCTACTACTGAGATAGGATCAAATAAATCATCATAAGAATAAACTAAAAGAGTTAGAACAATTTGATAGGGAAAAACCATCTTACCCCCTTGTTGAACGTAAACCACACGTCCATGTAGCTCCTCCTCTTCTCTTCGCAAGAGGCCTTCGTTCCTTGACTCAAACGAGATTTGAGGTTGAGAAGAAAGGTGAAAGGCTTGTTGGAACAATGGAGAAGGAGAGGGAAAAGGCTAGGGCATCACAATGGCTTGGCGTGCAAAAGCACAAGCCGGCCCTCTCTATTGCTTAAGTACCAAATCCCTACTTCAATTAGGAGATCTCCTCATAAGGTTCCTTTCCTAATCCAAATCCTAGCTCTCCAAGCACAACACTCCTTGAATTAGGTAAAGTCGTCCCAGCTCTATTGACCCTCAGTTAGGATTTGTGATCTTTTACCAAGATACTATCCTATTCAAGTCCAATTCCTATCTAAACTAGGAAGTTGCCAAACTTGCACCACTCCTTTTGGACACCCCTCTCTCAAAAGACGCCCCTTCTAATGGCTGGTTAAAAGTGACTTTATTTACTTCCTTTAATTAAGATTTACTCTCCTAATTAAACGCAATCGAATGGTAACTTTCTGATCTTTACTCTGTCCTTTCCTTATTTAACGCGAGTAGATCACACCGTATCTCTGCACCAAGATTCCATTTAACCGACTGATGATCACATGGTGCCACATCACCCATGTGATCATGACGCCCCTGGGCCAATGTCCACGTGGCTATGCTTCCAGATCTCATGCGTCTTGGCTTGACTCCCTCGTGCAAGTGTCTCTGATGTCCCACGTGCACACTACACGTTACTGTTACACCATCTTGCGTAGACTACGAGCCATACACTTAACTCATGTGTAACCTTCAAGAGTCTCGTCCGCTTGCTGGCGTCCAGGTGGCCCATGCGCCCAGTGTGTCTGGCACCTAGTTCTCCATCCTGAGTTCAACATGTAGATAACTTACCAAAACAAAACATCATAATAAAAATCAACTTGTTATTTTATGGAACTCATACGAGTCTAACTCACTGAAACACACCCTAGCACCTGACCCCACTCCTAGCGTCAGGTGTTCTCAGACCCTGGCGCCAGGCTAGTCTCAGCGCCAAGTGAGGGTGTTCACGAGCCGAGCCAGCTTGCAAGCTTTTTCTGCTCAACTTTTGGCTCGATTCGAGCTCGAGCTGGAGCCACTGTAAACTCAACTCGGCTCGGCTCGAAAAAAATCAGGCTCAAAGAATCAGCTCGACCTCAGAATTACATATAATATGTTGTGAATAGCCACTGACGACACCCATGTGGCAAGTGGTCTGTGATGTCACGCCCCGGGCACCGCCCGATTCGAACCGAATCTGGTCCAGGAGTCAAACCGGCGCATGGGGGCGACGTTAAAGAGATATAGCGGAAGACTTATGCCCCACAATGGGCGGTCACAATAACAGAGTTACGCATCGCTTTGAGCAAGAGTAAATAAGAGAGTATAAAGAGTAATAATTGTCCACAAGTCTTAAACTCACAACTTAAATCCTGAGCCTACACAAAAGCTCTAAACAAAGGGTCTAAAATAGATCTAAACATAAGTATGAAATAAGTGTCAACAAGTACTATGGTCCATACTAAAACAAAATACAACTGAAAGATAGTCACATCTAAAGGCCTCCACGCCTAATCCCAAGCTCTCTCCGATCGCTCCTCATACAGAGGATCCTGTCCATCTGCGTGTCACACCACGCATCCCCAAAACAAAACAAGGAAAAATGGGTGAGTATAAAACTCAGTAATAGTTTTTATACGATCGACAATAATCAAAAGTCATTCGGCATCACAACATAGTAATATAGATCTATAATCGACATGATTATACCATTTTCTAGTCATGCATTCATCATCATATTCCTGCATAACACTATCTCATTCACATACTTTCTACTCATGCATTCATAACACATAATCCTACATAATAATATCTCATTCGCATACTTTCCACTCATGCATTCATAACACATAATCCTACATAACAATATCTCTGTAAGGACCCTAACCTTTGAACCGGTTTATTTTAATATTAGTCATTGGTTAATCGAGTGGTTTAAGTGATTTCTGATTTAACTCGGTTGTTTTCAAAAATAAATGAATTTATAATAGTTTTAATCAAAACTGATTTCACAATAATGAGTTTCAAGTGATTTTAGATCAAACCTGCATTTTTGGAATTTTTCAGATTTTTCACTAATTTTTCGAAAATTAGGGTTTGAGGGGACCCCGGCGGGCCCCGCTGTCAAAAATTAGGTTTTTATGACCAAAATACCCCAACTATTACAGAAAGTCATTAAAAAAATTTTAAAATTTTTTGGACTTAATTTCGGATTAAAATCGCCAAATTATCCAATTTTAGCCAAAAACCTTATTTTTACCCCAAACTTTAATTAGGGCTACCCTAAATTTTTCTATAAAAGGAAAGTGTTGTGCCCTTACCCAATTTGGGAAAAATACTTGGCTGGGAGAATTAGGAGCCTCTTTCCCCTTGCTTAAAGAGGAAGGGATTAAATGTATTTAGCCTAATCTTTGTTATTTTCTTTAAAAACATTTTAATCATTTCTTAATCTTGATTCATTCAATGTTTTAATCCATTTTGAAAGCATAAAAATTACTGTTTTATACTTATCTACTAAGCCTAATCTTCAAAATCATATATCTATGTTTTTAAAAGGCCCTAGATCTAAGGTTTAGTATTTGTTTTTCAAAGCTTAATAATGATTAATAGAGTATTAATATAAAATCATTTTGTTTGAAAGGTATTCAAGGTGGTTTAAGGTTTCTCTCATCAAATCAAGGTAATGGATTTTTCAAACTCAGTTTTGGGTAGTGAATGGCTTGTTTTAATGGTTTTTACTTGAATGGGTGTTCTTGTTTAGGGCTCTAATGGTGGATTTAATAAATGTTAATCTTTTGCTATGATTTCTTAGGGTTTCATCTTAGAATGATATGTGGATATATTCTGGAATGTTTGATGGGTTTTTATTAATGTTTGAGGCATGTATTAAACTTTCAAGATGTGTTAATGGACTCTCGGTTTTTGAAATTTTGAAAATGGGAGAGATGACCCACGATCATTTTTCTCGATTTTGATTTACAGCTCGATTTTCAAATGAGTATAACTTTTTACTCCGAACTCCAAATTGAGCGTAGTTGGTGGAGTTGGAAAGCTGATTTCTTAAAATTTAATATGAACTTTAAGTCAATCTAATCTGATATGTGTGTACAAAGTTATGAAGATTTAAATATTAAATTATTTTTACCCCATTATTGCATCTTACTCTTGTTTTCCTATAAAAACCAAAAACTACATTAAAGCACCCCTAATTCTAATCAAACACTAACATAAACATAGGTTAAATGGCTTCTAAAATGCATAATTCATGTGTAGATTATATGTCTTATGAGTAATTGAGGTGATCATGTTATGGTTTATTGTATGGTAAAAGAGCATGCTTGTAGGAGTAAGCCTTCAACTCTACATGGATGGATTAAGCTAAGTAGGGTATGTGATATTGTTGTACAAGTTGATAATGACACATGTTGATATTGAAATTATATCATGGTGAAATCCTTGTGAATAAGCATGTTTCCGGCAAAGTTATGATATTGTGAACTATGAGATGTGCTCTTTTATGTCAAGTATGGTTTTATTGAGAATTATGATTTGAAATGGGATTTAAGAATGCATTTAATGTCTTATAAGGTTATGTCAAAGCATATTGCCATGTGATTAGAATGTGCATGAACACACATATATTTGGGAGTTTATCATGATATTGTAGTTGATATATGCTTTGATTATGATGCATGAGGGGATGGATTGGGAGCACGTTCCATGTGTTAGAACCCACGTAGGATTGCTCATGGATGTACTATGATATCATGCATCATGTATCGGACTTCATGGATGAAGTTTTATCGTTGTTTAAACGGAATTGATCGATTGTATGTAATGTGTGAGATTGTATGCTGGATTAATCGATCGATAGGTTAATCGAAACTTGGTTGGTCTGAAAAGACATGTTTTCGATTTTGTTCCCTCCTGGAACAGGTTCACTCCCCGGGTTGAGTTTGATTGAGATATGTGGGGGCGAGGGATGGACTCGCCTTGCGGAGTTCAGAGGTCAAAAACCGGACACTGAGCACCGGGTGGTAGGCACTTGTGCACCAGCTACCACGTGTTCTAGTTTTTCAGGATGAGATTCGGGCTCTCCCCCACCGCAGGAGACTACCCAAGGCGAACACACCTGCTCTAGTTTCTCTATTTGAGATTCGGGCATCCTTGGCCAGGATTGTCCATGACGAGTAGCACGTTGGGATTGACCACCCCCTTGTTCCTGTATAGAAACAGGGCCATGATACGCCTTCGGGCCTTGATTGTGTCCCGCCTTCATGGCAAATTGTGTTACTCCTTGATGGAGGCATTCACCGTTGTGATGATATATGCTTATTGCGATGTTATGTATGATTGTACAATGTTTTGGTTACATTGGACATGCAGGGTGAAATTTTGAGATGTGAAAGCATAAATGTGCCAAGCTGGGCTACTTTGGTTATGTAAGATGAATGTATGAGATATGAATGTCTGATCAAGATGAAAGTATATGAATGAGATATCATTATGTAGGATTATCAGATAGATGCGCGATATGATAGCATGTGAATGTGATATGGTTATGCAGGTTTATGTGTTGTACATGCATGACTAGATAATGGAATAATCATGTCGATTATGGATTTTCAGCTATGTTATGATGCCTTGTGATTTTTGATTATTGTCAATTATACAAAACCATTATTGAGTTTTATACTCACCCCTCTTTCTTTGTTTTGTTTTGGGGCTGCGTGGTGCGACACGCAGACAGACAGGATCCTCTATTTGAGGAGTGATCGTAGAGAGAGCGGGATTGGGTGTGGATGCCTTAGACTTGATTAGTTTATCTTTTGGAGTTGTTATATTTGGTATGTTGAGACTTGTAGACCTTTTTTGATTCGAGCTGGTGTGTTGGCTCAAATTTGTATTTTGTGGGTTTAATGACTTATCGATCTACTTTGAGTTAGACTCTACATTTATTCCTCTTATTTACTCTTGCTCAAAACCGTTTATGCGTAACTCTGTTAGTGAGACCGCCCGTAAGAGGGGCATAAGTCTTCCACTATATCTCTTAACGTCGCCCTCGTGTGCCGGTTCGACTCTTGGACCGTTTTCGGTTCAGATAGGGCGGTGCCCGGGGCATGACAATCTCAATCAGATAATTTCCACTCATGCATTTATAACACATAATCCTGCATAATAATGTCTTATTCACATACTTTCTACTTATGCATTCATAACACATAATCCTGCATAATAATATCTCATTCGCATACTTTCCACTCATGCATTCATAACACATAATCCTGCATAATAATATCTCAATCACATATAATGAATGCCTCCATCAAGGAGTAAACACAATCATCGCCACATAGGCGGAATCCAGTCAAGGCCACGAAGGCATATCATTTCCACATAAGAAACAAAGGTCTGATCACCCTGGACAATCCTGGCAAAGGATGTCTGATTCCCACACAGAGAACCTAGAGTAGGTGTGTTCGCCCTGAGACATCTCCTGCAATAGGACAGAGCCCGAATCCCCACACAGGGAATAAAACACGTGGTAGCTGATGCACGAAACGTACCATTTTGGATGCTCAAGTCTAGATGACAATCTTAATAATCTCATCCGCAAAACAAGTATACAACTCGCCCCCCATGTATCTCAATGTAACATCATTTCATCTCAACTCAACCCGGGGAGTATACCTGTCCCACGAAGGGACGAAATCGAAAACATGTCCTTTTGGACCAACCAAGTTTCGATTAATCCACCGATCGATTAATCCGGCAAGTAATCTCAAGCATTGTATACAATCGATCAATACCGATTAAACAGCGGTAAAACTTCATCCATAAAGACCGATACATGATGCATGCTATCATGGTACATCCGTGAGTAAGACCTACGTGTGTTCCAACACATGGAATGTGCTCCCAATCCATCCCCTCATGCATCATAATCAAAGCATAATCAACTAAAATCTCATAATATATTCTCATGTGTGTGTATACTCATGCATATTCTAATCACATGATTCATGCTTCAACATAAACTCACTGAGTAATATTTGCATGCTTAAATACTTTCCAAGATAACGATTCTAAACTAAAATCAAAGCAATTTCTATCATCAAACCTAAATCTATCAATGTAGAGTTGAAGGCTTACTCCTACAAACATGCTCTTTTACTATACAATAAACCATAACATGATCACCTCAATTACTCATAAGCCATATGATCTATACATGAATTATGCATTTCATAAGCCCTTTAACCTATGTTTATGTGGTGTTTGATTAGAAATAGTGGTACTTTAATATAGTTTTTTTTGTTTTTGTAGGAAAACAAGAGTAAGATGCATAAATAAGGTGAAAAGTGACTCTAATGTTTGAATCTTCATAACTTCATGCATAGATATCTGATTTGATTGATTCAAACTTAATGTTAAATTTCAAGAAGTCAGCTTTCCAACTCCATTGACCACGCACAATTCGGAGTTTGGAGTAAAAAGTTATGACCATTAGAAAATCGGGCTGTAAAGCAAAATCGAGAAGATGATCGTGGGTCATCTCTTCCATTTTCAAATATTCAAAAACCGAGACTCCATTAACACATCTTGAAAGCTTAATAAATGCCTCAAACATTGATAAAAAGCCATCAAATATTCTAGAACATATCCACATATCATTCTAAGATGAAACCCCAAGAAATCATAGCAAAAGATTAACATTTATTAAACCCACCATTAGAGCCATAATAAGCATCACTCATTCAAAAAGAATCATTAAAACAAACTATTATCTGCCCAAGGCTGAGATTGAAGAACCAATTACATTGACTTGATTAAAATGAACCTTCAATCACCTCCAACACCTTCCAAAAAGACGATTTTAATTTAATACACTACTAATCTCAATTTAGCTTTGAATACCAAAAGAAAACCTTAGATCTAGGGCTTTGGGAGCATAAAAACAAGATTTTGAAGATTAGGACTTCCTAAATATGTGTAAAATAGTAGTTTTTATGCTTTCAAAATGGGTTGAAACAATGGAGAAATCAAGATTAAGGAATAATTAAGAAAACTTTAAAGAAAATAAAGGAGGATTTAGCTAAATACCTCTAATCCTTTCCTTTTCAAACCTAATGGGGAAGAGTCTCCTAATCTCCCAACCAAGCCTATTCCCAACTTGGGAAAGTGCACAACACTTTTCTTTTATAGAAAAAGCTGGAGAAAACCTAACTAAAATGTGGGGTAGAAATGGTGTTTTTGGCTAAAATTAGAAAATTTAACTATTTTAATCCGAAATTAAGTCCAAAAAATTTTAAAAATTTTTATAATGACTTTCTTTAATGTCTGGGGCATTTTGGTCACAAAAACCAAATTTTTGACGGCGGGGTCTGCAAGGGTCCTGTCAAACCCTAATTTTTAGAAAATTGGTGAAATATTCAAAAAATCTTAAAAATTCAGGTTTGATCCAAATAGAACCTTTATAAACCCCATTTATTTTGAAAACTACCGAATTTAAGTCGAAAAAATACTTAAACCACTCGAGAACCGATACACACACTAAAATAAACTAGTTCAAGATGAGGGATCTTACATATGATGTGATGGATCAAGAAAGTTTTAATAGTGTCAAGCAATGGCTGAATGAAATTGATCGTTATGCAAGTGAGAAATGTCAACAAGCTTCTGGTTGGAAACAAATGTGATCTCACTGTGTGTAATAAGTGTGGTGTCAGACCGGGCGGTTGAGGTTGGAGGGTTATCTACGTACACCTATCAGGAGCGCATTTCTTTTTCAACTTTACTCAAAAGCACGTGAAACGATTCTGTGACAGAAGTAAACTCCTCTCAGCTAATTTGGAAAAATCCCGTGTTCATACATGAATCGTCGGATTGCATTGCCCTGTATTATCTGACGGCAGGTGACTCAAACACGTACTAGGCATGTGAAATTGAAGATAGTGAGATGGCCATTGGGTAATTTCTTGACCCGATGGGCAAACCAAGAACTCCATCAAATCACCAGAACTAGCTAGTTGCCACAGCCTCCCAGCCTGCCCATCCTCCCCCACCCACGGTTTTCCAATACCACTTCCCCGGCCACCATATATACATGCCCACAAGCCCATACAGCTCCAAGATGCAATGAAATCGAGCTGCTTTCTTCTCCTCAAAGACATTTCAACAAACAGTCGGTGGGCTTAGCGTCATCAATGCCATCGCCGGTGCCTACAACGAGAAACTCCCCATCATCTGCATCGTCGACGATCCCAACTGAAGGAGTGCAAGCTCGGGCTCGAGCTCAACATGCAGTGAAATCGAGTTGCTTTCTTCTCCCTGTAGACATTTCAACAAATAGTCGGCGGACTTAGTGTCATCAATGCCATCGTCGGTGCCTACAACAAGAACCTCCCTGTCATCTTCATCATCGGCGGTCCCAACTGAAGGAGTGCAAGCTCGCGAGCCCGAGCCGAACCAGCTCATGAGCTGTGAAATTCTATAACGAGCCGAGCTCGAGTTGCTAAATCTTAGGCTCGACTCGAGCCAAGTTTCTAAAAGTCGAGCTCGAGTCGAGCTGAGTCAAAACTCGACTCGACTCGGCTAGTGAGCCACCCTAGCACAAGTTGGTGCCCAACCAGGACTAGCCTCGCGCCCTGGTGCCCTGCCTCATTAGGTCAAATAATTCAGCAATTCATCTCACGCTAACAAATCAATTGACAAAGCACACAACATGACAAAAAATCCAATCAGGCAGCAAAATTTTTCTACTTTAGACCAGTTTTCTAAAATAGCAATTTTAGTCAACATACCGATTTTTCGGGGGTTACAGTGATTGAGAGATTGGAAGTTTATTATCTGCATACATAGGAGGCAGAAGGAGGTTGGAGGCGCAGTCATGTACCGGTGGATGGAATTGGACATGGGCGGGGCGACGGAATCGGAGAAGAGAGATATAAAACAGAGAGAGGGCATGACGCAGGGGGATGAGGCGTTGGCCAGAGAAGAGAGAGAGCGGGGCACGGGGGAGGAGGCACTGACCGGAGAAGAGAGAGGGCGGGTGTGGGGGGGAAGGGCTCGGTCGTATTTTTCGACCGAGGCCAAGAGGGAAAATTGTTTTTAAAACAAACATAAAACAATAGCATCATTCCCCTCTACAAGAAGAAGGCGTTCCAAATATGCAACAATAAGGCTTATCATAGGAAATACGCTAAGGATTTACTTTAACTGACTCATTCCTCTTGTAAAGGGGAAAGGCGTCTGTTGAAACGTTTTTCTTTAGAAGAGGAAAGCGTCATTTCAAGTGACGCCTTTATGGATATGCACGATAAGGTTTGACATAGGAAATACATTACACTAAGGCGTCATTTTAAGTAATGAATTTTTTGAATTTCTTAACAAAAGGAAAGACGTCAATTCAAGTAAATCTTTCTTATTTACAAAAAAGAGGTGTCGGTTCAAGTAACGCTTTTCGGGTCAGGATAAAAAAAATGCACAAGGCCAGAGCCATGATACAGCTTGTATGGCATTTCAGATTACTAGATCGGGAAATAAGTTTTCCTCTTTTTCAATCGGTAATTTTATTATATTATTTGGTAAAAATCACTTTAATTTATTGTTGTCTTACCCACCATTTTATTGTTAAAAAATGGTAATTGAGCTTTTTATTTTAGTACCCAAAATAGAATTCTAGTCCGCATTGTTCACCGTAGTGCATCTTTTCAAAAGAAAGCCATCATGCGCAGGTATCTTTGGGCTAAAAGTGTAAAAGCCACAGCGTGCGAATTGTTCATTTTCATTCTCAATTAAAAGTCGAACAGATTCGTACACGAGCTACTGGCCACGGATACGTGCATGAACTAATGGTGACGAAAATTTTCTTGCACCTGGTTTAATTGTCTCATGTAGAGTAGTAGTGAATCTATATTTTGCATGCCCTGGGCCCGTAATGTAGCTATGGAGTTCATAATTCTTGGCGTTGACACTAAAGAGAAGAAACTTGGAGTTTGGTATTTTACGGCAGCGGTGTATGCATGGGCGACGAGGTAAGAGACCTTATCAAGCCCGCTCTGGCTGGATTGGCAAGGGGCGTCGTCTACTTCCAACTAACTCCAATGAGCGACAAACTTTTCTTATTTCTCAGTCTTCTCTAACCCAATATTAAATAAGAATCATGCTTTCGATGGAACCTACTTTTGCATCAAGCATATACTTCCTATGTCCCGAAGGAGTAGATACATTTGTTGTCCCAAAAGTAATTTCGGTAAACCATATGTATGTCCTAATTCTAGACGGATGGAGTAAGGGGCTGTTTGGTTAGTGAATTATAATGAATCTAGAGGTTAATTAAGAGAGATTTTATTTAGGCTGAATTGGTGTAAAATGAGAATGTCGTTAGGTTGCTGAAGTGAAAATTCACACTTCAGTCTTAATTTGATGAATCTCCTCGTGAGTAGATTTATAAATTAAGCCTAAATTAAGGGGGAATTTTAAATTCAATCGAAATTCATGAACCAAGATTTAATTAATTATCTCTAAATTCAGGCTGAATTTGTTATCAAACCCCGTCCCAAGTATAGTTAAAACTGTTCAAGTCAGTTTTGACGCCAGCAAGCACAGCAAGCACCTTGTCAGTCAGATTAGCAATACACCTTATCTTGTGTGAATGCATGAAAAGATCAAGAGGCTCCCAATTGGATTTCAGTAGCATCGGAGTTCGTCATGACAAACGTGAAGATTAAGAGATCATATTAAGGTTAAAAATATACATAATACTATTCTATATCTCTGATACCAGTGCAGAAGAAGAAAGTCTCAAATCGCACATACACATTCAAAAGCTCGTCGGAGTTCCAATCATGGCCAAGAGGAAACTTGGCTACAAAAATCACCTCCCACTTTCTCCACCTCCGATCTCTCTCTCTCTCTTCTCCTCCACTCCTTTTCCTCCTCCCCATACCAAACTCCATCACATCCACAATCTCCTCTCTCATAAGCTTCTACTTTCATGACTTTCACAGGCTCCAATGGTAGCACTCCTGTCATAGCCGTAGGATTGAGATCCCATGGCTTTTTATGATTTGAGTACATGGAAATAAATGGCGAGTGACGGCGGAGAGTGGAGGCGGAGATGGAGACAAGCCTCTTCCTCCTCCTCGTACTGCTCCTCCTCTTGTCTGTAGCGATTAACGACGTCCAGTGCCATGGCGGCGGCGGAGGCGGCCATCTCCACCACTCGCTTGCCACAGACAAAGCCGCGCTCCTGGCCTTCAAGAACTCGGTCACAAGGGATCCTCAGGAAGCGCTCGCGAACTGGCTCGACTCCTCTGACGTATGCACCTTCGTCGGCGTCACCTGCAGCAGGACGAGCAACCGAGTGTCCAAGCTCCAGCTCGCCAGTTACAAGATCCAGGGCTCCATCCACCCGTTGATCGCCAACCTCACCCGCCTGCATCTCCTCGACTTAGCAGACAACGAACTGCGAGGGTCCATTCCTGGAGAGCTCGGGTCGCTCAGCCACCTCACCGGCATGGCGATCGACAGGAATCAGCTCACCGGCCCCATTCCAGACTCACTGAGTTCACTCTCCAACCTCGTCTATCTAGATCTCCGGGAGAACTATTTAAGTGGTCGCATTCCTGAATCACTCTTTTACAACTGCACTGAATTGGGCTACGTTGATCTCTCCAGCAATGCCATCTCCGGCAACATCAGCAATGCCATCTCCGGCAACATCCCACCTCAAATTGGATACCACCTGACCCGGTTGACTGATCTTAGTCTCTACAACAACAAACTCACCGGCAAAATCCCCACCTCCTTGGCAAATTTGTCTTTGCTGGAAAAACTAGACGTGGTGAACAACAACCTTCTTGGCGAGCTCCCGTCGGCAATAGTCGGAAAGCTCCAAAGTCTGGAGAGATTACACTTATCCAAGAACTACTTTAGAAGCAACGATAACAACACGAATCTCAGACCCTTCTTCGAAGCTCTTGCGAACTGCAGTCACCTGAAAGGCGTGCAAATGGCCGGAAACAGCCTGCGAGGGAAGCTCCCCAGTTTCTCGCCTCTGCTCCGGACTAATTTATCCATCATAAACTTTGGGGACAATTTCATCTCCGGCTCAATCTCTCCCGACATAAGATACCTCTTCAATCTAACAATTTTGAACTTGTCCAGCAATCTTCTCAGCGGGACAATCCCGGAAGAGATTACTCTGTTGCAGAAACTAGAGGAGCTATACCTGTCTAGCAACCAGTTATCTGGCGCCATTCCAACCACGGTCGGGGGGATGACGGCACTGGGATCGATGGATCTTTCAAGAAATCAATTATCCGGAAATCTCCCTGCTAGTTTCGGAAATCTGAGCCGGAAGTTGATAAGCCTGTTCCTCCAAGAGAATCGTTTCGCCGGCGAGATACCGTCAGCCATCGGAAGCTGCAAGTCGTTGAAGACACTGGTCTTGTCTTACAACAGACTGACGGGGCCTATACCGGCGGAGATCTCAAACATTCTTTGGATGGACTACTTGAACCTGTCGCACAACCTCCTGCAGGGTCCCCTGCCTCCAAACCTCGGTAAACTGGTGCTCGTCGAAAGGATCGATCTCTCCTCAAACAATCTCTCTGGTATTCTCATTCCCCAATTTGAGGACTGCGCCGCCTTGAAGGTGCTAAACTTGTCGCGCAACAAGCTTCAAGGCAAGCTGCCGGACTCTTTCGGACAACTGAGGAGTCTTCAGACATTAGATGTTTCTTACAACCAGTTGACAGGTTCGATCCCCTCGAGCCTTAATGCCTGCTCCGATCTCACCCAACTGAACCTGTCGTATAATTACTTCAGTGGATCCATCCCAACGAGTTTGATCTCCGCCTTGTCCCCCACGAACTACTCATTCCTTGGCAATCCTCATTTATGCGGACCTGTACCTGGCGTCCGGCCATGCAAGAAGAGTACGATGTTGGTCATTGTCATTTCGTCTGTAGCAGCTTCCTGCATAGTTGTAGTAGTATTGCTGCTGTTGTATTGCGTTATTCGAAGGAGGAAGACAGAGGTCTTTTCCACGGAACGTGACAAGGCTAACAAAACAGCGCCGGCTAATTTGAAGCTGAATTTCCCTCGGATCACTTACCGGCAGCTGCAAGAAGCAACTGGGGGTTTTGATGAAGGAAGATTGATAGGGTCGGGTGGGTACGGACAGGTTTATAAAGGAACGTTCAAGGACGGGACATTGGTTGCCGTCAAAGTGTTGCGCATGCTAACGGGGAACTCGACGAAGAGCTTCAATAAGGAATGCCAAGTGCTCAAGAGAATTCGGCACCGGAATCTGATTAGAATCATCACGGCGTGCAGTTTACCGGACTTTAAAGCAGTGGTTCTGCCGTTCATGGCGAACGGCAGCCTAGAGAGCCACCTGTATCCAACGGCCGGTTCGAATTCCGCCGGAATGTCGGACTTGAGCTTGGTTCAGAGAGTGAACATTTGCAGCGACGTAGCCGAGGGGATGGCCTACTTGCACCACCACTCTCCCGTCCGAGTTATACACTGCGATTTGAAGCCTAGCAATGTTCTCCTCAATGATGACATGACTGCTTTGGTGTCTGATTTTGGGAATGCTAGACTGCTTATGATCGATGGAGGAGGAGGAGGAAATAACAATACTAATATTAACAATAATACTGGAGCTGATTATAGTATTGGCGCTTCTACCGCCAACATGCTATGTGGATCAATTGGCTACATGGCTCCAGGTATGATCGCTCGCTCTTCTCTGCTGATTTAATAAGAACACACAATCCATTAATGATGAAAAACAGTTACTGATCTAATTCCAATATCATAGTGGACAATTTGTACAGCCTTCACGTTGTTCTATTTTATTGTTTTTAAGTGAAGAAGATAACAGGAGAGTTCACTTTTGCAGAATATGGGTTGGGGTCGAACATGTCAACTAAGGGGGATGTATACAGCTATGGGGTGTTGGTGCTTGAAATGGTGACGGGAAAGAGACCTACAGATGATGTGTTTGGAAGTGGGCTGAGCTTGAACAAGTGGGTGAAGAGCCACTATCATGGGAGGAGGGTGGAGAAGGTGATAGACAGCGCCCTGATCAGAAGTATGAGAGATCTGGAGCCTGAGGAAAGAAACATGTGGGAGGTGGCCATAGCTGAGCTCATTGAATTGGGTTTAATCTGCACCCAGGACACGCCTTCTACTAGACCTACCATGCAGGACGTCGCGGATGAATTGGATAGGCTTAAGAGGTATCTCACGGGGGATATGAGTTCAGCTTTTGCGTCTTCGCTTGGTTTGTCTTCTTCAACTGTTGTACTTGAAGACTGAAAGTTGTTTCTCTATGTGAGAGAATGTTCCTTTCCAAAAAGTCGTGTGTATCTAATGTCTTACACCAAAAAGGAATGTGTGCATGTACTGCTAAAGATTGACTTGTTCTTTCAATAAAAGCAAGCAGAACATGGAATCTTGCAAAATTAAATGCTGAGATTAGCCCCTCATATTATCAAATGAAAAAGTGATTAGAGCCTCATGAGTCACCAAACCGCTGTTCACTTCTATTATAAGGTGACATCAGTTGAGTAAAAAATATTAAGCCGGCCATCTAAACATATTAAGACTTGCTAATCAGTTTCTTCCAATGTAAAAAAGAAGGTTTAGTTACCAGTCCACCCAAATAATTTTTTTTATGCAATCATCCAAATAAATTTGTCTTTTTTTGACAAATTTTAGGGCTCATCTATTATTTTCCAAAAAAGGAAGAAATTTTTTATTAAAAAAGGTCGGTAGTTCGATTGATTTGTCGCCAATCTTTGGCCAACAAGCGGGATGACAGGTACTCTATACTCCTTCTGACCTGCCTGTCCCGAGTGTTGGGGGACTTGGAGGGGATCGTCATTCTTAGTTCATAATAACAGAGAACGTTAATAAAATAGCTTCGATTTTCGGATTAAAAGCATGTCAACCTTGACTAGAAAGTCTTAGAATTTTATACAAGTCAAGCTTGCCTTAGACCTGGCAAAAAAAAGGATGATCTCGTAACTAAAACTACGAGGAACACACCACGCATGCTAGTCATTTGAGTGGAGATGGCCCTCCAGGCACCATGATATTGACACCACTGACGTGCAGAGTGAGTGTTTTGTAGCACTACAGCATACACAAGGTAAGTGGGCTACCCATAGCCCCCCACTGAAAGATAAATTATTTGTCATCTTTGTCGAAAAAGCAAAGTGTAGGGACAATAACTTGACAATTGAGAGCAACATACAGATCAGTAGGTAGCCTTAAAATGGAAACGCACACAACTTTCGGCTTCTCCTTCTTACCTTCTTTTTATTCAGAATTATGAATCAGTGCAGCGAAAGTGCATTATATAAATGAATCCAACTATAGTACTATAGTTGACTTTGCACATATCCTGAAAGGTATGGAACAGGGCACTAGGGCAGCACTGATGCCCAATGTATTGCTATAGTATTATAGTTGTCTTTGCACAATGCACATATCCTCAAAGGTATTGGAACATCGCAGCACTAATGGCATAATGTATTGCTATACTATGCGGAAGCTTATCGGGTGATGTTAGTTGCAATCTTATGAACATGGTTATTATTGTTCTACACAAGAATAGATATTTGTGTGCAACAACAAAAATATCATAGCATCTAAGAGACCAAATTTTCATAAGCATCAGACCGTTGCTTTAAATAATGAGTCAGCAAAGGTTCACAAACTTAAAATCAACCTTTCAGAATATTCTGTTTCGGTGCAATGTGCAAAGGTGCCGACATATAACTGAACGGAATAGAGGAAGAGTGCAGCCATCGGCCCATCATGCACATATGGGTTGCCGACCGTCAAATCCTGTCTCACAAAACATTTTTTTATGAGTAAAAACCTATATTGAAACTCAAAAAAGGAGAGCACAGAGTTCAAAGTTCAAACAATATGTACAAAAAGAGCTCAGGCCTAAGGCTAAGAACAACAAAACAAAATGCTAGACCCTCAAAAAATGAAAAGTAGAACATCTTGTAAATGCAGGATTTTTTTTTTGATAACCACGGGTCCGAGTCCTTAGGCCCTGACAAGAAGGCGTACGGCAACCGACCTCTTCTAATTTTATTCACAACCCGACTAGAAGGCGTACGGCAACCGACCTCTTCTAATTTTATTCACAACCCGACTAGAAGCAGCTTGTAAATAACCAGACTAAAGTGGACACTATTATTGAAGCCAAAAATCAGAAGAATGAACAATTCTTAACGATTTTCTACTAAGCTTGAAACTCTCCACGATGTCTCGTACTTATTGGTTTAATGACCATTGCATGATCTGGTGTCACTTCTTCTCATAAAAAGTTCGCCTATGCCTACTACATGACATACAATTAAAAGGGATTTAAGCAGGACGCAACAAATTTATTGACCTTAAGTGAAATGAAGAAGACTGGTGGAAAAAAAAAGTGAAATAAAGAAGCCAACTAATATCTCCTTCAAAATCAAGAATATATATATATATATATATATATGAGAAGGGTTTACATGAGATCGTTCTCATATAAAGAGCATGAGGCCAATCTTTATAGCCATTGGATTCCGATCGGAGGATGGATATCGAATCAATGGGTAGGTGAGTGTGTCACATCAAAGGTTAGGTGAAATCATTATAGCTATTTGTAGCCGTCAGATCAAGATCCAATGGCTACGATTTAAAGTGGCCTCATATAAGCTATATGAGAGCGATCTCATTTAAACTTTTCCCTATATATAGGATTCTTTTTCTTTTTTGGTAAAATCTGGAAGATTATCTTATGCACCATTTGGCTAAGATAATCTTCCAGATTTTACCAAAAACAAAAAAGAATTCTCCAAACCCTTTTAGGGAATAATCATTCAAGAAATGATGGCCCAGTGCCCCAGATTGCTTACAGCAAAGAGAGCATCCACTAGCAAAATGAAACCCTTTAGAGGACAAATATTCCAGAGTAAGAACCCCGTTATTAAGAGCAAGTCAAGAGATGAATGAATGGCGATTGACTCTATGCTTGTACCAAATCAGATGGTACCACTCATCATGAGGATGATGGCACCTAATGAAGTTCGAGCAACCTTGAAGAACTTTTCCATTGAGGAAATGTATTAATAAGAATTCAGCTTCAGATAAAATTGGCTTGTGAAAGTTCAAGAACTCCTGAGTGCAGATTGTGGAAGCCATATTGATTGCCAAGAAAGGTAGTGGAGGGATTGGGCTAATGTTTCTTACATAGAGACACCCAATTGAAGAGTAATGTGCATCCCAAAGAGATGAAGAAACAGCTAAGTATCTAACAAAGTAAAAATAGTCTAACCATCTCCCAACTTTATTATGCACCGCCCTTTGATTCTTTTACAGAAAGAATAGACTAGACCTCTAAGTAAAGGACATGAAGAAGGATCCAAAGACCCAAACGGTTGTTAGCTACTACTAATTTCCAAAATTTCAGGGGGGAAAGCAAGTGCCCATCGTCAACTTTAATGTGGCTCAGCCCCTGGATCTTTGATGTCTTTGTTGACAATAAAGAGAAACAAATGTTGAGATCAAATGTCCACAGGCCCAGTACCTAAGCCTGCCAGTCAATGTTTTATCATAACAATAGTAGAAGATATAATGATAACTACAAACATTTATGCGGTTGAATAAAGTTTACCTTAACGTTCTTTTCGTAGTAATTAGTAACTCGTGCACATCTTTCATGACACTTTTTTATAGACACCGAGCAAACCAAAGAAGACAGGCAGGCTGCATCCATCATTCATCCAAGGCCCCGGATAACTGAATTTGGATACAAATGAATAGCAGAATAAATGCAGCAAACATACTACCGAGAGCAGATCATTTGATAATAACTACTAATTGGACAGAAGTAAGAACGAAAGTGGCACATCTTCCATGGTTTTTTCACAACTTCTATACACTTCTTCAAAATTCCCATCAAGTTCGCTGTTTTTTACAAAAAATATGCCAATAAAAAGTACAGTCCAACACAGTCTGCAAACACATTTCACACACCAAACCAGGCTGTACACTCAAATAAAAAGTATTAGTCAAATAAATTAAGCAAACAAAGCTGTACACTGTAAGAAGTATAGCCAAATACAGTATGCAAACACAATTTACACAAACAAAGCTGTATACTTCAATATCAAACCCCAATCCACAAACGATTCACCTGTTCTGCAACAAAAACATTGAACAGTGAAGCATACATTTTTCCGTCCCAGCTGGCCATGAGATGTGAGGATATCAGCTAGTAAGTAGATAGCTATTGTCTTGTATTCGAGAAGCTTTAAATCAGGTATTCATCTCCAAAATTAAATTGAAAAGGACAGCATAGCCTGTTTGCCAAAAAATGTGTTATTTTACAATAATCATCATCATCATACGCCTTAAGCGGCATGGATTATATACCGCATTTGACTCTTATTGGAATCAAAATGGTACAAAATCCATACAAAGAAACTGAACTGAACTACTCCTAGATTCTGACTCTAGCAGGGCTGCAAGGTAGTTCAATCAGCTACTTCTGCCAATATGTTCATAAGTGATAACAGGTGCCTGCAGGACTTAACTGAACTACATGTCCCATTAAAAAGAATAGCATTATAAGATGCAGGGGATCCAAAAGAATCAAGACATGCAATATCTGGTGGGACGACCCTCACACCTATAAATTATAGTGTGGACTATGGAACAATAACGACATTGATAACTTTCTACAACCAATGCACTTCAAGTTTAGTGCAAATTACCTCAATGACATAATCGATATACCCGACTGGCATTGACTGCTTGCCAGTTTTTAGAGTTGGAATTTTCATCTGTATTAACCTAAGCTGATCAGCTATTTCCGATAGCAGCTCTATTTCTCTCTGTCGTCCTTCATATTTCTGTCTCTCCATCTTGTTTTTCTCATCTTCTAATATTTGGAGCCTTTGACCAATTTTCAGATAATCAGATTGCCACAGAGGATGACCCATCTTAGGATCCACATGATTCGTACTAGAACTGGTGGAAGCGAATTGCCACTTACTAGATTCCTTATCTTCATTCCATACATTCCGTACAGCATCCTTGATTGATTGGTGTTCATCTGTATGACAGCTCATAGGATCATATTGTGGCACCTCACCTAGATTTTGAAATACTTTTGTCCCGTCAAAGAGCACATTCTCATCCCTTTCATCTTGGAGGATTTCATATACATCATGAATGACCATCGAAGTAGCTGTATTTCCAACTACTAGACTGCCATGTGCATTAGAGTCCGATGAATTACCGAAGCCTCTCAGTTGATAATCATCATCCAGTTTCAACAACGAAGATGAGTTATCTCTAGCCTTTGCACTCGTCGAATGTGCACCAATTGTTGCATTTAGGCACTCACCTGAGGAATCACAATTGCAAATTCCTTTGCACAATTTATCTGGTGATTCCATCTGCTTATCAGTTTGCTCCATCTTTTGCCAACAGTTATTATCATCTTGCATCACAATGCCTTCTGTCATGATTAACATATTCTCGGCGGGTTTAAACCCATTCCTACAGTGAGCTTCAGTTACTGTGTCCTGTTCTCTCATTAGACGTGTAAAACCCTCTTTTTCACCAGAATCGAACTCAAATTTTGAAAGTTTGACTTTCATGAGAGGCAAAGAAGCTCTTCTTCCTATTCCGGTAAGATTAAAGTCATTCAGTAGAGGGACATTCATGTATGAAGAGGAGCATCCAGACGATTTTATTTCTCCATTTTCAAAATCGTAGTAACCAACACTACCGAATTTGTGGGGACAAGCTTGAAGCTGGAGTTCAAGAGAAGAAATCTGCATTTCCTTCCATTGCATTAGTTCCTCGTAAAAAATCAAAGATCTCTCAGCATGGTGCAGCTTTTCTTCAGTTACTCTCTTATATTGCCTTGCTTCCATCTCCTCCGCAGCCTTCTCTCCTTGTAGACGCAAGATCATGGACAAAGCTTCACTGACAGCAGTAGCTGCAGAATCTCTTTCTATTTCTAGCTCTAATTGAAGCTTTTCCAAGACTTCGTGTTGTGCACAAAGGGCTTCTTTGAGAACAGAAATTTCAATTTCATGACTCCCGTCGTCCATGAAAAATCTAGATTATTGAGAAATGAAATTAGAAAACCAGCACTGAGATGGCGAACCCTTAGCAGCCCTTCTAATCTAGTGGACTCAAATCTGTAACAAACAATTGAAATAAAATAGATCACTAAAGAGCTTTTTGGATCGCATGAAACAGTTAAGCATATAAATATAAAGGCATAAACTTTAGTCATACATCAAAGAGAGACTGGCGAGACAATGAACTCTGTTGCCTACCTGTTCAGTCAGAATTTAATGATCCTCGGCAAGTTTCTAGTTTAGCCAAAATAAAATTTGCTGAACAACTTCGTCCAATTATGAATCCCTACGCTGAGAAGAAATGAATGACAAGATAAAGGCAAATCGGAAGGATACAACCCTTTGATTTTAAATTTACTCACTTCCTGCGGAAGCTATGGCCACAATCAAAACACGCAAAACCTAAATCCATATCCAGATAGGACCAAAAAAGTCAAAAACTTGATATCCGAATATGGAAATTGGAAGGAACTAGCATGCGTGGATCAGAAGTATCCACAATAACGGAACTTGCAAGTCGTTTCTAAAAGCATCAATCGCCGAATCTCTCAGAGATCCCAAAAATGAGAACCTCTTAGAGCGACACTTGTTTCAATGGGGAAAGATTCTAGTAAACTTCACATTCATTAAACAGTTTCTCTTTCAGTTACCAAAAAATCATCAATGACAGAAGACACAAAAAAGTGGAGAAGAAGACAAAACGTAGATATTCAGTATTAGATAGAGTAGAAGAAAACAAAGAACGTCGGGAAACTAGTGCGGTAGTGCCTTGCAAGCTCACCTTGTATCGGACGCTATATTCATCAGATTCTAACCAACAACTCTGTCTTCTGAGATACCCCAAAAATACTGCCGTTTCTTCTGAGACTCATGAAATCCAACTACCGCACTTCCCAGTTCTGATTTCTAACACTGTACTTGAGGGCATCATCGTTGATCCTTCCTTTTTGTTTAATCCGTTGCTCCCGGTTCCTTTTTTTTTTACTTTAATCATTTTAAAAATACAGTTATGGCCGACCAACGGCTATAAAACGAATCTATCTCAGTCCTCACGCGTACGACGGTTCCCACATGGTGAGGCGTGCGCCTACATGTTGAAAGCAGATTGGGAGAGACAAGAGGCTGGGGGCCTCATGGTTTCCCATGACAATCTTTTGACTTCGCTTTTGGAAATTTTTTTACTACACAACCTGCTTTTTTTGGTCTTTGCTTGTTTCTTAGCCATGGTCAAACACAGCCCTTATAGTCCACTAATACATCCATGATCAGCATGATGAATCAGCAGCATCTACAGCTCATTCTCTGAGCTGATGAAAATGTTTAATTGGGAATTTGTATCATCACCAAATCCCAAGATAAGAGTCTTCTATTTCTTAGCCTTAAATTGAGGCATATCTATGTAGCCATTGAAAGGTTCTTAAAGGGAATAATTCTGCAGAGCCATACTGTATGATTGACGGCTAATCAATTCCTTTGGAAGATGCTACAAGTGAAGCTATAACATTCCAAAAGTGTCAAAATGGAGACAAGGATTTCAACGTCAATTTTGCTTTTAAATTTCACGATTTAAAGTTTTTCCTAATACTTTCAAAGTGAACCTCAAACTCATCAGGTAATTTTGAAGTAAACCCAATTTGGAATATATTTGAATGAAAAATGATATTTCTACATCAATTTTCTTATAGCAATGACATACACAACTAAGTAGGTTGCAGTGATTGGAAAACTAATGTAATAATATCATCATTTGCATTTGCTCAATTTACTGCAAGTCACGTAACTGTGTATGTCAGTGCCGTAGAAAAACTGATATAAGAATATCAGCGTCCATTTTGAATAGAAGCACCACATCGAACTTATATGCAAGTTGGATAAATCTGAGCACTTGGGACTCGGCAAGTGTTGCAGCTCCGCGGGTATGCCAATATATGTAAGATCATAATATCTGCTAAAAAATGATACTTTTGTTTGCTGAAAGATAAAAATCGTCAAGGTGAAAGAAGTACAAAAACTTTTAGTTTGAAAATTTTTCAGGCTTAAAACGTACTTTTAGGGTGCATTTATTTTAAATTATCCAAACATATTTTAATTTTTACAAAGTTTTTGTACTTCTTTCACCTTAACGATTTTTTATCTTCCAGCAAACAAACCCTCACGCCCAAGAATGCTTGCCCGTTGCATTTCACTATGAGCAGGCCCCATGTGCAAGGCCTCGCCTAAATGTAGCCCATGTCTTCATCATGGAAGGTGTTGGATGAGTGTTCCGTGAAATTATCCATCGAACCGTTCTACGGGACAGCCGGTAGATAGGCCCACTAGATGTTTGACACAATTGAGGGGCTGCCAAAGTGTCCAAATATGGGCATCCTGACAATAGACAAGGGGGTATGCTTCAAACTAACCAATTGAAAGATAAATGATACATTACAGTTGTACGAAACTAATTTGTTCCGGGCGACAGAGGCTACCTATTTCCATTAGATAATCTGATCACGGGTGTACGTCAAATAAATAAAGAACGAAACGATAAGATAGACCAGCCCTCCTTTTACTATTATATTAAAACGGAGTATATTTATGATTGGGCTAACCCTCAACCCAAGTCCCCAACACGTCACATAGCTGATTGCTAGCCCAATCCCCAAGGCAACCCCCTACTACCAACCCAATTGGGCCCGGGCCATGCGAAGTTGCGGACTGCAGAGTGTGTCAATTAGCTGGTAACCCTTAAATGGGCCTTGGAAACACTGGGCGGCCAGGCTAAGTTTACGACTTTACGTTTAGCAAGGATGTTTATAATGTTTCAGACGTAAATGGGCCTCACAAATTTTGTTTTTGCTACAACCTAACACATATTGTTTGGTTGCGAAATGATGATTAGATGTCGCCGGAAATAAAAAGGAGAAGGCCTCTTGCTTGAAGCAAACACTCGCCTACTAGTTCACTTCACTAATTCTATTTTCTTCGTTTCATCATCAATGTATGTGTCTTTCATGTTTCTGTGCGCGAGAACACCAATGAGTGAGGTGAATATTGAAAACAAGAGGTGGCGTCTAGTGTGGCCTGTCGATATTGTTGGATTTTAGTGGAGCGTATACATGGACGGTCATGTGATTTATGTTCTTCCAACTTACCGTTACTCCCTCCATTCTATATTAGCTGCCCACGTTAAAAAAATATGTGATATTTGAGGAAGCTAAATTAATCTTTATTAACCGATTTACTCTATCTACTAATTAGCATGAGAAGGATAACACAAAATAGGACAATTAACATGGGACAATAAATCCACAGAGGGAGTACTACTGGATCTTCACCCCCTCTATTAAGAAAATGGCAGAGAAGACGAACCCCCCCCCCCCCCCCCCCCCCCGCCGGGCAATGCAACACGCCAACACCGACGTAAATCACCAAATTAAAAAGCAATATCTCTCTCGTGAATCATGTACTACAAGGGGCCCCCGCCAAACACGTCATGTTTCCGGAATACCACCAAGCTAAGCGGAATTTCATTAGTTTTCACGTCCACTAAGCCAAAGTTGTCTCCTCAGGTGCATTTTCTGACTGGGCTGTGGGTCTATGATACACTGTATACATAGTAGCATATACATAGGAGCATTGCATGAAAGGCTGTGGTGCGCCTCAACCAGTGCTTTACAAGATTGTTTACTTGACACGCAATGTTTCTTTGGCAAGTCTTAATACGTAATTGACATAGAAATAATCAAACATAAACAAGAAATAAAAAATTCAGTAGTCATTGAACAATCTCGTCTACCTTTCGGGTTCACCCCTATATTATGGAACTATGAAGGAGTAAATTCTAACTTTGGAGGCCTCATGTCACTAATGCCCTTATTTGTACCGAAAAATTATTAGGTAACCAATTACGGCGACAGTACGTTGTGAATAGTGCAAAAACACTATCCCGTACAACACGATGATTCATTAGTTGTCGATCGAGGTGAAGCTTCGGGAGTTGCAACTTCAACGGTCGACCCCTCACTTTGACCTGTGGGTGTGACTTGTGAGTGTGACCTATAGAGTCAAACCAACACTAACATTCTTACCTCGGTTGTATTAGACAAGAATTGTCACATTAACGTTTAGGGCTGCACAAAAAAACCCGACCCGACTCAACTCGGATAGAACCGACCTAACATTAACTTGAGTTGGGTCGGGTCCTATTTCGGATACGGTTGGTCCAATATTTAAAAATCTGCTTCTATATTAGGTAGGGTCGGGTTTGGCTTTAAAATACCCAATAAGTGACCCCTACTCAGAGAGATTTTTTTTAATATATACAAACTAAAATAATTGTATATTTATTTGTTATTATTATAATTATATTAATTATTTTTATTAAAAAATTTTGTAATTATATTAATAATTTTATTAAAATTTCGGTTCCTATCTCAGGTTCTCAAGTATTGCGAGTTCTATCTCAGGTAGGGTTGGGTTTAAGAATCTCGAGTCCTATCTCAGGTAGGGTTAGGTTTAAGTAGCTCAAGTTCTATCTCGGATATGGTTGAGTTCTGCTATACTTGAGACAACTCGACCCAAGATGCAACCTTATTAACATTGCGTATGGATTATTACACTTATAAATCTCGAGAAGGGACACTAGTGACAGAGTTGTTTGCCGAGAAGTTTGTTCTTTCTAGCCGAACGTCACATGGATGTGCATTCACTTCTTATTCTCATTCCTTCGTCACCTGCTGGGGACCGGCAATAGAGCTGAAACAACATTAGTTTGGAGTGGTTCAACCATCCCCCTCAACCGGCTCCGGACTCCGGCCCACATTGCTGTAATAAAAGGGTAATCGTAACATCCCACTGCAGCCCACCCCAGTCAAAGTGGGCGCTGATCCCGCGAGCACCGTTAGCAGTGTTCCCTGCTGCTCTGGTGGCGGGAGTCAGTTATCGGCCTACGCCAGCCGTCCGATTTGGACAACTTGGCATCGAGTCCACGGTCCACCTTTGCAGAATAGTCGCCACATAGGACTAGGCACAACGTCGTGCCGTGTTCCACTCGCCGACGCAACCATCATCAGCAAAAAGCCGTTGTCATTTTAGGGTGAAATGCGATGGTGGTAGGTAACTGAATCACCCAATCCATCTCCCCCTTTCTCGGGTATCCTCCCTCTCTCCCACTCCCCCATCTCCGCACCATTTCCTCCCCCATCATCATCCTCGCTTGCTTTTGCCGGAAATCATTGTTCTCGGCGTGAAGATTGTAGGAGATTTTTGTCTTTTGATTTTTCGTCTCCTTTGGGCGGTTGCTGCGGTTGGGAATTCCGGTGACGGAGTCGGAAGTCGTCCGTGTGTGATGCAAGAGGATTGCAATGTGTCGTCTCTCGGATGTGGCGGAATAGCTGAGACGGGATATGGATGATCTCGATCTGTGTTTCCATAGCGTCAGGTGAGTCCGCCAGATTGAACAGTAGTACTACCAATGTTGGGTTGGATACTTTCGGTTTGCGCACTGTCTTCTCTGTTTCTTTTGATTACTGTCATGTACTATTTGTGTACTTGTCACTTTTCTTACGGCGGTTTCTTCTATCCTGTGGATGGTCCTCGGCTTTCCTTAACTTTTCTATTGTTGTCATCCATGCCTGGGTGAAGCCATATGCTTCATATTTTTAAAAAACAACACAAAACGAATTTACATTTGATGAAACAGAATGCTTGCAGTTTAAATTTATATATACATTTGATGTATCAGAATGGCTTTCTGTTATTAGTAGATTTTTTTTTGTTTGTCTTTTGTTTTAGTCTTACTCAAGAATTTGGTTTCTTAGTTAAAAGTTCCAATCCTTGACTAATGTAATGAAAGACATTTAAACTCATTAAAAAAATTCATCTTTGGAAGCACCTTTTGTATCTCGTTTAAAAAGTATTTAAGGCCGTCAATTAAATAGACATTGGATATTTCTCTCCTGTTTTGCAAGTTTGCTTCATCCAGTAGATCCATATACATAAGTGCTTTTGATAGAGGAACTGATTAAAAGGAGGCCAACAAGCAAGGCTTGAATATAAAGTTTCTTTTCTCATTAGCTTTCTATTGTGTCCATTCATGCATGTCAGTTTTGACTCATATTTTGGTTCATGTTTAAGAAACGCACTCACTTTCATATTATGATCTCTTCTAGATTGGTAGTGGTGAAATTGCTTATGAAGCTGTTGTTGGAATTGCTGATAATTTGTTAATTTCTGAATGAAGGCCTCATTTGCTGGATGGAGCTTTGAGAGCATAATTCAATGTGGGTGACATTGAATGGATGTGAATGAATCTAAAGAGGTGCTGAAGCCACCGTTGGGACAGTCGGAGAAGCACAATGCAGGCATTTCTCGCAAGTTGCGGACAAGAGAAGTCACTTCAAGGTATATGTCTGGAGTTACGTCTCCTTCTCGGTCCACTCCACAACGATCCCCATCCCCCAGTTTTTCTCGCACTGGCCCCATGCTTGGGACGCCTGTCATTAAGAGGTCTCAATCGGCTGAACGGATTAAGAGGTCTCAATCGGCTGAACGGAGAAGGCCTTCTACACCTTCTCCATCTCAGACGGCAACTTTATCTACCCCTTCTAGGCCTTCTACACCTTCTTCTCCATCGAGGACGACCACTTTATCTAACCCTTCTAGGCCTTCTACACCTTCTTCTCCATCTCGAACGACCACTTTATCTACCTCTTCTAGGCCTTTCACACCTTTCTCTTCGAGGTCAACAATTTCATTTCAAAACTCAGCCATGGAGATGCAAAATTCTTCAAAGCGGTCAGTCAATGAGCGGATTCCAGAAGGTCTGTGGCCTTCAATGCGTAGCATGAGTCTTTCTTTCCAGTCAGATACTTCCTCTCTTCCTGTAATGAAGAAGGACAGACCAGTTAGTGATCAAGCTTTGAAGCCATCATTAAATGTTGCACATGTTCAAGCAGAGACCCCCGCGAGAAAGATGACACCGGAGAGGAGGAGGACACCACTGAGAGGGAGAAATGCATCTGATCAAGTAGAAAATTCTAAACCCCGTGATCACTCACATATGAAATTGGTGGATCAACACCGGTGGCCCAGTAGAACTGGAGGGAAGCTCTCAGTTAGTTCCTTAACCAGAAGTGTTGATCTTACTGACAGACTTCCAAGGAATGTTACTTTACCCCTTCCAGCTCGAGGTGCTTCACCAATTAGGAAGGCAGGAAAACAAAGGCCAGATGGTGAAGTTTCACAGCGAACATCTAATCACAGAATTGATAGGGTAGATTCCGGAAGCTTGTTGAATGATGATAAACCACTGCGGTCAAGGGGGGATCACAAGTTAGTCACATCAAGATCTTTGGAAAGTGCCTCATCCATATCTCGGCCTAGTAGGACACTGTCATCACCTCTTCCCTCATCATGCCGTCCTTCTTCGCCAACAAAGGCATCTGTATCTGCATCTACTTCAAGAGGGATGTTGAGTCCATCCAGGTCAAGGCCACCAAGTTCTTCGGCTAACTTGTTGATTGGTCGATCTGGCACTTCAACATCTGTTTTGAGCTATTCTGATGTTCGCAAAGGAAAGAAGGCAAACCACACAGAAGATGTACATCAGCTTAGGTTGTTGTATAATAGATTCTTGCAGTGGCGGTTTGTGAATGCCCGAGCAGAGACCACATTGGTCAATCAGGCTATAAAGGCAGAGGTAAATTTATCTTCCTGAAGTAAAGCTTATTTACTTTCTGAATTTTAACAAAAGGTTTGTGCAGGATGCTTAGTTACAAGCACAAATACTCTCAAATATTGCAGATATAATGTACTTGCTCCATGAGGCATAGTGAATTTTTTGTACGTCTTATTTCTCACAGAAACTATATACTGATCTTAATATTGTGCATATTAGATTGTATTTTTTTTTTTAATAACAAGGAGTGTCCATACTATATTTTTTTGTGTGACTATTTTGTACTAGAGAAACGAAATTTGACTACATATATATGCAGGATTGGTGGTTTTATAACATCTTTACTCATTTCTTTTTGAAACAGGATATTCTCTGCAGCACGTGGAATTCTACTTCACGGTTATGTGATTCTGTCTGCCTAATGAGGATCAGTCTTCAACAGTGGAAGCAAGTGAGGCAGTTGACGTCGATTGTTGAAGAACAAGTAAGTTACAATTAATTTAGAAAAAATATTAGGTACTGGTTAGATTTACTTTGAGAGCAGCAGGGAAGCAGAATTTCCATTGTTAGCAACAGTTTATCATTTTTGGTCTTACAGTTGCATCAAATTAATTATAGCTACTAGTGTAATCTAGAAAAAAGTGTTGCAGTCGAAGCGAAATGAGTGGGGGCACTCTTCTGAAGCTCCAAAACTGCTCCCCTATTGTAAATGTGTCCACTCCTACGTCTCGACCCATGGCTGCGGCATAAAATAACTCTATGATCTATCAAACAGTTATGCCTATGCTATTTGTCTAAAATTGCCTTGATATATATTTGCTACTAATTAGAATTATTTGTGTAGCTAATCTGTTTTTTTCTCTAATGCAGATGACTTACCTTGATGATTGGGTTCTTATGGATAGAGATCATTGCCACTCTTTAGCTGGGGCTGCTGAAGCGTTGGAGTCTTGCACTCTTCGGCTTCCAGTAACTGGTGGGGCTAGGGTATGTGTTGCTATCCTGAAGATTTTCTGATACAGTATGCTAAATAGTATCTATAGTAATTACTTCGGTAGGATTTAGGACAAGGTTTTTTTTGGGGTAATTTAAAACAGGCCTGAATAGAGGCATAAGA
Organism: Houttuynia cordata; assembly: GCA_039654745.1. Classification (NCBI taxonomy): domain Eukaryota; kingdom Viridiplantae; phylum Streptophyta; class Magnoliopsida; order Piperales; family Saururaceae; genus Houttuynia; species Houttuynia cordata. Next base: position 7,387,220 of record CM077513.1, on the reverse strand, counting down.
TCCATGTCGCTGACCCCAAATAGTTGGAAAAAGGCGCTACTTGATATTGATTATGATTATGATTTAAATTTAAGTCACAAGATTCTGGTTCGCCATTTTGCAGGCAAATGTACACAATGTGAAGGATGCTGTCAGTTCTGCTGTGGATGTAATGCAAGCGATGGGCTCCTCTATATGCTTTCTACAATCAAATGTAAGACTATTAATATTTTTTCAACCTGTATCACTATTAATAACTTTGATTTGGATTGCCTTTATTTGAAGCCAACATTTTGGTCATGTGCCTTCAACCCTCCATGTACAATCAGGAATAAGTCAATATATTTTAGAGGAGGTTTTTCCTGTAATGTTTATGAAGTGGATTGCTTATCCTCTCACGCCTGAGGTTTTCTCGTTTTTGCATTTTACACAACTTAGGGGCGTTGAAATTTACCTGGAATAGAAACATCACCCATATTTTTGGAAAGAAGTAGTTTTGTCTAATCTCACTCCGATAGTTGGTGGTTGCTGAACCACCTGACTTTATGTTGATGGGGCTTTAGCATGAACTCGTATTCTAATGATGAATGTTTTTTTATGTTTTACTAGGTGGAAAAAGTAAAGTCTCTGATCACTGAACTTGCAAATGTGACAGCACAAGAAAAAGCCATGCTTGCTGAATGCAGCAACCTATTAACTTCCTTGGCAATGATGCAGGTAATTGGAATCTAAGTGAGCTTTATGTTTGTGTTTTTTGACATGAATTACGGACAAACTTGTACACCACATTCTTTGAGAAACTAAGCATGTCTCATGTCAAATTTTAGCTCTGCAGGTTAGATTAAGAGTACAACGATGTGGGTTAAAATTACCTAGCAAAAAGATAGGATAGGGATTAAAATTTTCTTTTACCCTTGGTTGCATGTGCTTTTACTAAAATTTCATTTTTTGCAATTTTTAACTGTGGAAATGTTGTTCGTTAATGTAGAAGATCACTTAAAATGCACTACTACTTGTGCTTCATAGCGGGTTTAAGCAAAAAGCAAAAAAAGATTTTGTTTAAGGCATAGTGTGCAAGAGCATCAGCTCTCGTAAGGAATACCTTGCAGGCAAGGGGTGCTTCATATGGGAACTGAGCCCTCTATTGCCGGCAAAAAAAACACACTCATTTTGGGCTTGTATTTTCAGTGTGAACCAAAAGTTCTCCCGTTCACATGATGTATCTGTATGCCTGAGTGTGTTTACATGTGTTCAAAGGATTCTCTTCTTCTACTTCCCTGTATTAACGCTCGTTTTCATTCTGATGGCTCGGTGCATATTAGCCTTTTCCTACACATACATACTTCATCTTTTATCCGGTCATGTTTCTTATTCAAGTCTTATTTGATTCTTTGACTTAAGCAAATAAAAAATGCTAAATGTTCGTGTATAAGAAATTTCAATACAAAATTTACATAATTTGTTTCTTTGGCATAACATCCTTTCATAATAACTAGCACAAAGAAATCCTTTTTTTTGGTACCGCTAACCTTTTCTTGGCCATTTTCCAAAATATATTGTGGCATGTGTATTTTCATGGAAATAATGAGTTAGAAGTGCATCAAAAAAATCCTAGGCTTTATGAAATTATCACCATCATGCACCTTATCCCAGGGGGACAATGAGATGAAGGTTTAATGTCATCATCTTCATCGTACGCCTTTCTAATGAAGTGGATTGGCTTCATGAGATGATGGTTGCACATGAAAATATTAACAGGGTCATCTTCCATGGTAACAACGAAAACCAGTCTGCTTTTACGCGGAAGCATGACACCTAGTCTTTATGAAAAATAATTTGCAAAATTATGTCAAGGTTGGACATTTTTGTTATGTGCATGGTGTGTAATGTAAGGTTTTGCTGGGGTTTCTATTGGTGCATCTATTCTTATTTCCTTTAGAAATTAACCATTACCTGACTGCAATCATTGCTATCGATTCATGGTGATGGTGTAACCTTCATATATGAAAGCAGGTAGAAGAATCTGGTCTCAGAGCTCATATGATCCAACTGAACTAAAGTCATGAAAGGGAGTTATAGATAGCAGGTGATATATGTTAGTAACCTTGGCCTCACAGTCTACTGCTAACAACTAGCGAGTTGGCAGATGGAGAACGTGTTTCTGCCTCGAATGTAAATTTGAGTTGAGTGTTGGTTGTGAGGCGTCATTGTTGTAGCTAACCTTTTTTTTCTGTAGAGCAAAATAGGCTTTACATTTTTAATGTAATTTTGTATTATTCACTTTAAAGGAAAAGAAAAGGCAATATGAGGGTAAGGAAAAAACCACTTTTTTTCTGCGCCGGATGATACTTGGATGATATAATACTTTTTTAATGAAATACTGCCCGGGATCTCCTAAGAATAGAAGACCTGGAGGGGGTGGGGTCGGGTTCCTATCCAGCGTGAGGTACATTTGAATGGTAGTAATACCGTTTGGATCTACCTTGAAAAATTTGGACACCATTCGAAAAATCTTCCGTAAAACGAAAAGCTTGGAGACAGATTGAGAAACTTTAGAACCTTTCGCCACTAGTATGGCATGGGAAGTAAATCTCGCATGTTGCGAAGGTTCCTATATGATGTTTTTTTAGTATCTTATCCAGTTGCGCGAAACCAGCAAAAATCTTTAAAACATAACTCACGTGTACTTGCCTTTAATCAAACCATGTCATACAAGAAATTAACAACGTATAAGCTCTGGGTGCAAGGGTCTCGGCAGACCTTTCTGGACATGGCGACAATAACCGCAATCAATGAAAACCAACCAACTTGAACAATTTCCTAAATTTTAGTGTTAACAGATTATAAAAAAATCAGTCATAATCGAATTTGCGAATAGCCAAGAGAAAATTATGCCAATAATTTCTTCTTTTTATCATTGTCCTTTGAATAAATAAAAAACACTCATATCACCGCAAAAAATATACAACTCAAATAAACACCCGTCCTTGGCAATTCCTTATCACAAATAAGAACATAGTTGCTCACCTCGAGAGGGAAAACGAGGGAACTACTAGTAGAACGACAAAAAGAACAGCAAAATCAATAAAAACCGATTGTTCCACAACTACATTACTTTAAATGCAGCTGGCCTACGACAGGTGGCTAAATGGGAAGATATCAAGCAAGAATACTTTGGATCGCTTTAATTTCATCGTCCTGGGCAGCTAGGATACTATGTCCTGATGCACTCGCACCCACAGCCCTTATAGCAGCATCAAATACAGCCCTCTGGAATAGGGAATCCTCCATTTTCTTCAAAACCTCCTTCAAAACCTTGAAATCAAGCCCACCAATTACGGCAAGTTTACCCATCACCTCTCCAAAATTGTTTGGAGCTTTGGGAAGATCAATACCTATGTCGTCCAACATTGAACCATAGAGGAGACATCCAGTGCCTACATCGCGAACACCAAGCACCTTGTTAAGAAACAAGAATTCCAACAGCTTCACAACTGGGTCTAAACATGGAGGGCTCTTCTCAAGTGCAAGGGATATAGCTTCTTTAACAAACTCTGGGTAGTATTCAGGAGCTTTTAGTTCCTCAACACACTGCAAAGCTTCATTGAGAATACGAACACTGAAGTACTCCTCGAGAAGGGAAACAGTCTTTCTACGTAATTCAGCCAAGTTTGTTTTTGCAGCCTGGTGCACCACTGGCTTCTCAGGCACGGGAAGTACTGACGATGCTGGGGGAATGAGTGGCTTGACAGATCCCACAATTGGGGATTCAGCACCTGGAACCAGATTAGAGGGCCGAGATTGAGGGCTACCACTTCCTTGTAACAAGGCACTAGTCTTACCAGCCATAAAACCAGCACTACCCTGTGGTAATAACTTAGAGTTGAAGGGGACCCCAGGTTTATTAAGAAGAGGGGCTTGAACACGAGGAACCTGCCCTTCATTCTTGGGCATGGATCTGGTGCGAGGAACGACCTCCCAATTATCATTATCAAGTCCTGGCATACCAGGCATCTTCCTGGTTCCAGGCATGCCAGGCATCATGCCACCAGCACCAGGACGGTTGATGGGAAACCCACCGGGACCAATGCCCCCTAAGCCACCAGCAATACCACGCCCATTTCTAATTGTTGCTGTAGCGCCTGGCCTCAATCCAAGATTCTTTTCAGCCTCCGAATGAATTTCATTGATTGTCTTAGCTTTCACCTGGAAGCCAAAATGTAAAATTGTTCATATCAGTGCTGATGAGAAGTTCATTCGCTAAAGAAGTATTATTCTGACAAAATAGTAATTATAGTCAAGTCTAGCTCTGGTAAGTAGTTCCTAATTCAATAGGGATAGAGTGGGTTGCTTTGAGAATTGACATTCTTAAGCTCAGAATGCCAATTCTCTATCGTTCAAAATAACTTAAGCACCAAGAATGTTGATATTCTCAGAAATACGATTCTTCAGAAAGAATGATTTCGTAATGAAGAAATAAGTAAAATTTTCTAAAGAACCATATATGTTCTTACCAACCCACAATAGACTTCAGGTAGATTCTTTTCTTTCCTTTTGTTTTTATATACAAAATGAACCCATCAGCCAAGACATCCAAACATTCATGGTGTTCTACATTCAATTTCAGTTCCACCCAATATATGATTAGAAGTGATAAAGAGGAAGATATTACCTCCTCACGACGCGGGATCCAATTATTGGCCCGCATGTCAAGCACATCTCGAACCATAAACCTTAATCGTATTGCCACTTGTGGATTTGTTGTCAGTTCCTTAAGCCTGTTGAAGTAACCATCATTGACACGTTTTGACTTAGCACTCTCGTCAAGTTGCTTTCCTATAGTAACAAAAAACTGACATATTGCTTCCACATTTTCCTCAGCCGGACAAATTTTGGGATCATGTCCCAAAAGTTCCTGTTCCATAGACGCAGGATTAGCTAACCACAGATCAACCTATCATTATCATAAAGATTCTCATGAACAGATAGAGCCTTAAATACCAGGACAATATGATGAACAATTTTCTCATGAACCATCTTCTGCTTCAAAAGCTCTCCAATCAGACGGATGTTCCCCAAAGTTCGAAGTTTTACCATCCGTTCCTTGTCTCGACGCTCCATTTCCTGTTCCGGGGCCATCATTTGTCTGATTTCAGCCCTCAGACTGTCCGATCCTTCAAACGCCTCTTGACAATTATTTAAGAGAATTCGCTTAAATGTGACCTCTTTACCACCAGCTTCTTCAGCAGGAAATGGAGGAAGTTTCTCATTCAGATCCGAACAAAGAAGTGCATACATAGGGCAAAATGTAGGTTCAAGCACCGCCTTCTCAAATATCAATGCGATAACACCCTACACCAAAAAGGTACCAATGAAGTAAGAACCAGAAATATTAAAACAGGTCCTATGCTATAAACCTCATGACTAAAAGCTCGAAGAAAACCTTCAATATATCTGGGGTTGTGATTCCAGAGTCAATAAGTTGCCCTTTGAGAAGATCAAATTTTTCTGGAGTCAGCTTGTTTAAGATACTGCAGAAACAGCAACAAGAAATCAATAGGCAATAGAAGGCACTCAGAACCAAATCAATTTGCATTAAGGATTTCAACCACAATTGGAGGGGCAGTTAATAAAGTTTGAGAAATACGCAGAGATCATCCTACCCTTTCACTGTCTTTAGAACACGCTCCTTGTCTGAGAGAGTGCCTCTCCGGGCAGACCATGGTACTTCGGCTTTGACAAGAGCAGGAGCTGGCCCTCCCTGCACGATTAATGGACACAGAAAATGATGCATTATATTTAACTGATACTAGGCAAACATGCACGTGACCACAAGAAAATTCAAGAATGCAAAAGAATTTAAGAAATGGAACTTTACAAAAAAAATCGTTTGTACTTTTATTTTTTGTCATTTTTTTGCATTTTTTTGTTATTTTGCATATGGTAAAATCACGGCAAGTAATTTCAAGCGTATTCTTGGATCACAGCATAAAATTGTCTATTCCACCCCATTATTTATTAATAGTAATATAGACTACTAACACTAAATAATTAAGCTGGCATGGTTTTATATAACAACCCAAAAAAAGGTACAATTGACACCAAAGTATGCCATTATGGTGCGCCTTTTTCTAGATCAAAAGTATAATATATTACAACAAATATTATTAGCCATCACTTTTATATATTTCTCAAGACTCAGAGTTTGGCCACCACTGTCATCACAGGGAATACGGAAATTCCAACTGGGAGATGTTAAAGCTTTGAACATCATACTTCAAAAAAAACGTCACAGAATTGGATTCACAACTGAACTCATTCCCTGAATCTTTTGGTGAATCAATTAAAAGACAAGAATTATGCTGTTACCCCTTGACCAGGGTAAACTCGAACCTTAGAAGAGAACTGAGAGTCTTGACGATTGTATTGATTAGGCTCTTGATGCCTCGTATTTGTTCCATATGATTCCAATCGGCTAGAATTCTCTTTGTTTTCTCGAAGGGTATCCCAAGATCTCTCATCTCCAGAAGAAGGCAATCCTGATCTACCACGCCAATCACGGCTATCTGGTTCAGCATATCGGCTTTGGGATTGACTTTGAAGCTGAAAAAGAATTTGAAAAAAGAAATCAACCAAACAGAGTATGACAATTATCCCATAAGGACAATCCAAAACACATTAAGAATTATAAAAATAAGTAGATAATATATCAAGCTTATTTTGCATAGTAATATGCCAGTAAATGTCAAATCTAGACCGAGGATCTCACATTAATATCACTGTGGCCCCAAGTTTGATCATCTCCTAAAAATTCTGCCTCAATTTCATGTTTTACTTTCAGGATATCATCAGGTATTCCATCGACCTGCAAAATAAGTACATTATTGTATCAAACTGCAAAATTTAGAGACTTGGCTGCATAATAGACAACTTATACCAGAGAAAGTTTCCTTTAAAAGCAATAATGGTCCACAATAAATCAAACTTGTAAAAGATCACCTAAAGAAGTAGCTTCTGAGTATTTTTTATGACCGCATTCAAGTAATGAACTTGGCAAGAAGCTTCCACACTAGATATAACATGTGAAGCCGCAGCCCAAATGGACAATTACCTCCAGAGGGCAAACCAAAGAGACTGTCTAGTAAGCTGGATGTCACAATCATAATGAAAAAGCCAGACATACAAATGCGGTCAACAACACCATATCACGGCACATACATACTCATATCCGAGAAGGAGGAGCTTTTACGAGGGTTCAGACAAAAACAATTCAGAGAAAATTGACGGACAAACAGTAAAAAAAAGACATTATGACTGACAAAAAAACATGACAGAGGTAACAATTCAATACCTCCCTCAGCTGTAAGAGTTGGTCCCTTGTGTACTGAACACGTTCACGACCTTCAAACCGCAGGTCACCAGTCTACAATTTCAGACACACAGAAGGCTAATCAACGACTGTTTTCTAATGAGCTATGCATGCGATGAAAGCATAAAAATAAGGTAAGAAATAATATTATAGACAGAATGTGAAACTATTGAGGCTTGCAGCTCAAGTCATATAGATACACACATCACTGAAATGGACTTCACCAATCAACCTCCAAATTTAAAAAATACATAAAGATAATAATATTAGACAAGATAAACTCTATCAATCAGATGACATTATTTTGATGGGACATTACAGGTAAAATTTGCACTCCTCCCCTCATTCAATATTAATAGTCTTATTTGGCTTTTCAGAATGAACCAAATCGGATTATCAATATGGAAGGGAGATAGCAGTGAATTAACAATGAAAACAACAACTAGCAGATGAAACAAACACATTCGCTGATAAGTCAACAGTATCAGGTTTTTGTACACCTAGCTCTAGTTATCTCGAGTAGATCATATTAATAAATTCTTAACGGACAAGGAATATCGAGACCATGCACTTAGATCATTCAAATGGAACACAAAGAACTTGGTCAATGCAAAAGATGTTCAGACCATATGGACATTCACAAGAGACCGACCAACAACAGGATTGTTAAGAAGAAACATCTATTATCGTTATAAGAAAAAAAGCTAAAAGAGCATCCGCATACGGCATGCCCACATCAATTAGAACAATTAACATCTGTAAAGCACCGATTTTTAACCAGAATTTCTAGTCATAATCTCGTCCCCACGGCAAACAAGTGAAAACAAGCGCAACAGATAAAAAACAAATAGAAAAGACCCTAAAAATCCAGATCCTGGATAGCTCAGCCAATCAGGAAACTCGATCAAGACCTTGAAGAAAGACGGCGGAAGGCCTCCATGGCGCAGGACATGGGGATCGGAAAATCCACTACCAACACCAGAGGTTCCGAAAGCGGCGTCGAGGCGAGGGGCAACGAATCGAGAGCCTCGATTTGCTCCACCACCAGGCCGCAAGCTGATGACCGTCTGATCTGCCTGCATAATACCTCTGTCGGTCAAGATGTTGGTCGAGAGAAGATCCAATAAATAGAAGCCCGGAAGCAGCAAAGGCGGTGGCGATAGAGATAGCGACGTGCCCGATGGACGGCGGAGATAGAGAAGGGGGGGATAGGGGGGAGGAAGGTTGGAGAGGGAGGAAGCTGCCTCTCTCTCTCTAACCTGTCTCGGCAGCTGCTGCGGGGGGGGAGGGGAAAAGGGGGAAGAGATTGGGGCAGCTGCTACGGAAACCCTTTTTTTATATATGTGTGTGCGCCAAGCCTTACCTTGTCGCGTCATTGCCTTTTCGCTAGTTTCCACTTTCTAGTGGGTGTGCGCTCTGGTGGTCGTGGTCCACTCACACCTCCTAGCTCTCCTCTTTTTTGCGAGTGTTTGATTTTGAATTTGATAGGGTATTTATTTGATGGGTTTTTTTTTTGTGAGAAGTGTTTGATGGTTATTTTGATAGATTGAAGTACGAGTTTTTTGTTATTAAAATTACTGCTGCTACTGTATTAAGGATGAACTGTGTGTACCTTTTGCAAAGATGATATTAAAGGAGAAGAGTTTATGATCGAATCAAGCGAAACACTTTGTCCTTAAGACAGAATTCGCCCTCCCTACGGTGCTTAGGACTCTTGGGCGTCTGCCTCCCAGGATAAGACGATCAACCACGTACTGTAGGAGCACTCCAAACAGCACGCGCAGCGAACCACAAATGTGTAATGCTTTCACAGAAAGAAAAGAGGAGAAAGAAGAAGATGCAGGAAAAAATCCGTACTGAAAAAACCCGTTTTTACAAGCTTTATAGAAATCCCGTTAAAGCCCGTTGAAAACACACTGTTTCCGGTTAAAGCCCGTTGAAACCTTTTCCCGTTAAACGGACGCGTCCGTCCGTTAACGGTCATAATAAAACGGACCCGTTTTGGTTAAACCAAAATAAATTAGAAAATCAAACCATTGAATTTGTTCCAAAATAATATTTTCTTGTTGACCCAACCCAACCCAACCCGACCCGACCCGACCCGACCCGGCTGGCCACGCGTGCGAACCGAATCGAACCAAACCGAGCCGAGCCGAGCCGAGCCGGCCGGACGGACGGACGGACGGCGGCGCGCGCGCGCGTGTGGGTTAACCCACCTAGGTGCATGGGTCCAACATCTCTCTTTCCCACAAAAGTGGGGTGGCCCTTGGGCCTAACTTATAAGGCCAACCTTGGACCTTATATACCATCCACAACCCATCCTTGGTGTGGATATGGGACTATTCATCCTTCACCCAATTCACTCATTCATCTCATAGTAAGTGGGTTTTAAACATGGGTTAGTTCTCTCTCTTTAATATCCAATTATGGGTTATAACTAACACCCACTTCTAACAATCCCCCACATGAATGAGAATTGGCTGGATAACTTATGCAAAAACTATGCAAAAAACTTGTGAAAGCAAATATTGAGAAGATCATGCATGGGGGAGAGGTAGCTTTCGGCTTTGAACCTTCCCTTGTGAAGACTATCGGGTTTACTAGCTAATCAGTGAACGTGATGTCTTGAACTGTTCAGCCGTTTGTGTAAACCAAGACAATAGAAGTCCCACAATCACTTATCAGACACATTGTGGTTCTCATGACTTTGTTCATTTTGGCCCCGAACAAACCTGGTTTTTATGAGTGCACTAGAAGATTTAGCCTTAAAATCCTCATAGAAGTGGCCCCTTCCCACTCATATAGGTGATTCTCATTAGGAGCATCCTGCAATACCCCACTTGAACTAAGTCAAGCTATGAGAACCATTAAAAGCAAAGCTTATCCTGATTCATTCAGCAGGCATCGCTATCTCATCATAGGAATGGGAACGAGATTTTATCTCCATAGTGATTCCCCTTGAATCCCCCACAATTCGGTTGTCCCTTTTGAACCTAGATCTTGGGATCTCCAGTCAACTAGGTTGGGTTGCCATTATGGTGATTCTTAATGTATAGGCTTCAAGCCCATTCCCCTCGATGAATTGCTCACTTGTTCTCGCTTAATTCGATCATAAACTCTTCTCCTTTAATATCATCTTTGCAAAAGGTACACACAGTTCATCCTTAATACAGTAGCAGCAGTAATTTTAATAACAATCTTAAGACAGAATTTGCCCTCTCTACGGTGCTTAGGACTCTTGGGCGTCTGCCTCCTAGGATAAGACGATCAACCACGTACTGTAGGAGCACTCCAAACAGCACGCGCAGCGAACCACAAATGTGTAATGCTTTCACAGAAAGAAAAGAGGAGAAAGAAGAAGATGCAGGAAAAAATCCGTACTGAAAAAACCTGTTTTTACAAGCTTTATAGAAATCCCGTTAAAGCCCGTTGAAAACACACCGTTTCCCGTTAAAGCCCATTGAAACCTTTTCCGTTAAATGGACGCGTCCGTCCGTTAACGGTCATAATAAAACGGACCCGTTTTGGTTGAACCAAAATAAATTAGAAAATCAAACCATTGAATTTGTCCCAAAATAATATTTTCTTGTTGACCCAACCCAACCCAACCCAACCCAACCCGACCCGACCCGGCTGGCTGCGCGTGCGAACCGAACCGAGCCGGCCGGCCGACGGACGGCGGCGGCGCACGCGCGCGCGGTGTGGGTTAGCCCACCTAGGTGCATGGGTCCAACATCTCTCTCCCCCACAAAAGTGGGGTGGCCCTTGGGCCTAACTTATAAGGCCAACCTTGGACCTTATATACCATCCACAACCCATCCTTGGTGTGGATGTGGGACTATTCATCCTTCACCCAATTCACTCATTCATCTCATAGTAAGTGGGTTTTAAACATGGGTTAGTTCTCTCTCTTTAATACCCAATTATGGGTTATAACTAACACCCACTTCTAACATTTTCTATAGGCTTTTTACATTGGAAGCCCTATTGTACAGTGCGAGTTGTCGATTCGCGAAAGTACATACTTGTGAATGTACAAGACGGCGCATGCCATATGTTATTTTTAACTTCAGACTAGGGTTGTTAAGCTGAGCTTTAGGCTGATTCTGTTTGGGCTTGAAATTTCAAATTCGAAATTAAGCTAAATCGAGTCAAGTCGCTTTAGCTTGCAAGCCGCCTTGGTTTGGTTGATTTTAGTTTTCATATCTACATTTCAAACTATGGCGACCGAAAAGGAGAGATTATTATATACTTCGTATGTGTTATAATTTATTTGAATCTATAAATGTTAAAAATTTGTCTTAATTCTCTTGAGACACATAACCTATCTCTTTTAAATACAAAGATTGAGGTAATTATATCTAAAAAAAATGACAAAAATGGATTGACATGAAATCCATACATAGAGTCTAAGATATGCATGCACATACAGGAAAAGTAATACATAAATGGAGATTTATAGATTTTCTCATGCTTTTAGTCTGGCATAATCGACTTCATGCTTGTGTCGAACACGAGTGGAGTCCAATCAAGCTTTTGAGTCGGCTTTAATACCCTTATATCGGACTTTGGAGGTTTGGACTTGGAAGGACATAATGATCCCTTAATTTGGGGGTCGTCAGCCTAGCAAGAAGCTGGGCCTTAAAGGGTTACTGACTTACTGGTCTTTAGTGAATTCTTTGATAATTGTGGCCATGGGAATTCGGAGGAGGCTCACTTTTGAGATGATTATTGGGCCTAGAGGCGAAGGATTGGAAAGAAAATTTGTAAGTTCAAAATGTTAAATTTGAGGTTGCATTATTATTTCACTTCAAAAACCAAATAGGATAACAAGGGAGTAGGGACAGCAGGAGGACTATTCTTATGAAATAATCGTATACGATCCAAACCTCTCAAAGTACATATTATAGTGCACCAAAATTGCTGTTAATTTGGCTTAGAATTTTAACTATTCAAACTTAAAGAGCTTCTATACTAAGGGGCCGTTTGGGGCGTGATTAAAAGCAAAACATCCAGATGGGATATTTTGCTACACTGTAGCATCTGGATATTTTATATATCCAGCTGAAACACCTCAGGATGTATTTCAGGTGGATGTAAAAATCCACATGGATGCTACAGTAGATATCCAAAATCCAGTCTAGATGTTTTTGCAATAATCACGCCCCAAACGGCCCCTAAGTCCCTGACATTATGTGTTGAGGGATGCAAGCTCGTAAGCCCAACCCTACCGGGCCTGCAAAATTGCAGGTATAGGCCAGATATTTGGGGTCTAGGGCAGGGACATGGCTCAAAATTTCAGCCCCACTCATTTTAGGGTGAGGTAAGGGCCAGGAACCAAAAATGCTGGCCCTCCTACAGGCCCACACGACAATAGGAAAGAAGTTTTTTATTTCATTGTTTATTGTTATACTTTTTAGACCATGTTAGATGTTAACTGAATTGAAATTTTGCCTTGGATAGTTTACCACTAGTATGTAAATGTGTGTAGTTTTCCAATACAAAGAATCCTATGAAATTGTTGTATGCCATGACTTTATTTAGTTGATTTGAATTTTGGATAGAAGGATGTGATAGTTAATTGCCAACCGGGGCTGTGACAATTGGAAATTTTCACTTTTGTGAATTTTGTTTGTTTGGCCAATGGGGGCAGTGACGTACTTCGTAAAAAAAATAATGATGTAAAAGTTAATTTATTATATTAAAAAAATAGTAATGCCAAATAAAAAAACCTACAAGCCTGCGGCCTGGCCCTAAGCCCGCTTATGGCCAAGGTAGGGCTAGATTTCTGGAATTGGGTTAGGGCTAGGGCTGAGGGTCTAGATGTGAGGGCTAGGGCTAGGGCACCCTCGATATGTTGAGTTGAGTTTAATACCAAAAATAGCCCTTTCCTACTTACACGAGCTTTTGGGAAACTTAGTTATTTCACCTGTTATCATAGCCCATGTAATGCTTTTGAAACCCAAAGGGAGCAGCTTTGTCCTATTAATGTTTTGGGACATGTTTTCCCCCAGGTCACGTTTTATCTTCCTCTTTTCTTATTATGACCACACGCTAAGCTTTGATGGAAGCTTGTACATACAAGAGTGTTGAGTTGAGTTAATCATAATCATAATCAAGTAGCATTTTTTTTTTAACTATTAGGGGTCGGAGACATGGATCTTACGCTTCAATTTAAGCATGTTTTGTGCCAACTCTTTTGTAAGAGATAATAAAGACATATTTTTTTATTAATTCCATCCAAATTCTCTTAAGTCTCCCTCTCCTTTTTTTGAGCATCATTTACATGCATCCATTCTAATTCTCTCATAAGGGGTATCTATTGGTCTTCTTTGCATATGCGTATACCAACACAACTTATATTTCCCCATCTTCTCCCTTAAAAAAGATACTCATAAACTCTCACGAATATATTCATTTATAATCATATCTCTCATAGTTATCCCACTCATACACCTTAGTATTTTCATTTCAGCTATATTCAACTCATGACTTCTCTTTGGTGCCAACACTCAGCTCCATAGAGTATTGCAGCTTAAAAGATGTCCTATTAAACTTGCCTTTAAGCCTTTTTGGAGCACACCTATTAAACAAAAATCCCTAGGCCATCCTTCACTTTTTACCCACCTTACATTTATCCTATGTACCACATCACTATTAATATTTTATTCTTTATGGATAATTGATCATAAGTAACAATCACACCTTAACACTTCTTGCTCATATATTTCGACTAAGATTCTACCTATGGTTTTATATTTCTTAAAATTAAATTTTATGTACTATGTCTTAGTCTTATTTATTTTGAAACCTTTTTATTATAGAGCTTTCCTTCGTAATTCTAGTTTTGCATTTAAACATATTTTACTCTCATCAATTAAAACTACATCATTTGCAAAAAATATATATTAAGGTATATTATCTTGCATATATCTAGTTAGCTCATTTAATAACTAAGGCAAAAAGATAAGGATTTAAAGTTGACTCATGATGAAGAACTACAGTAACCAGAAACTCTATGGTTTCTCCCCAACTATTCTTATACTAATCAAAACCTCTTCATATATATCTTTTACAATATTTATGCAGGGAAAATTTTAAATAAGATCACTCTTATATAGCTTATATGAGGCCAACTCAATTTGTATCTGTTGGATCTTGATCTTACAACTACAAGGAACTCACCTACCCACTGATTTGACACACTCACCTACCCATTGATTTGATACCCACCCTCAGATCTGAATCCAACGACCCAAAAGATTGACCTCATGCTCCTTTTATGAGAACGATCTCATGTAAACCATTCTCATTTATATAACATCTTTTGGAAAACATGGTGAAAGTTGTTCTCCCTTTCTATTGCAAATTATGACTTGCATTTTGAATTTTATACGAGCGCCTTCACATACCTTTGATGTTTTTTCTAAGGGCCTGTTTGGTTGCCTATGTGAGCCAACTTTTAAGAGAATCAGCAATTCTATAAGGAAATCTCCTCAAAAGAAGATTTTCCAAAAGAAGTTGAGAATTTCTTTGACTTTTTCAGGTGACATATCTTATAATTCTATAAATAAGACAAAGATATATAAAAGCAAAAAATGTATTTTCTCAGGGAATCACTTTTTAACTTTTTTAGGTTGCATATCTCGTAATTTTATAAATAAGACAAGGGTATATAAAACAGAAAATACATACTTTTATATACCCTTGTCTTATATAAAAAGCAAAAAATGCATTTTCTGCTACTATGTGCCCCTGTCTTCTAGATTTATTTACGCAATATGTCATTAAACCCTAAATTCTTCTCCAAAACCAAATTATTCTCAACTACACGCCTATTTTTCACCTCTCTAATTCTTCTTTAGAATTTTATTTTATCATTCCAAGAATTTACTACCAAACAGGCTCTAAATATTTTCACCACCAATCTTCTGAGCATAGAACTTTTGTAAGTAAAATGACCATAAGGCCCATGTTACGCAGCCCATTGCAAATAGAAGCCTATTTGGGGCTAATATTTGAGGGCGAAAAATCTTCCCAGGTGGAACTGGAGTATGGAGCCAGCAGCCTAGCAGCAAAGATCTTCCCAGGTTAGACTAAACCCGAGGTCATACGTGTCGTTCATTTTAAGGTTGTTCAAGAATCTGCAGTGAACTCCTTGCTGCTAGAACGCTTTTTAAGAAATGTGTTGCGTTGTGAATTGTGATAGCTAGCTAACGACCGACCTAACTTTGTTGTTTTGCATTACAAAGTCCTTCCCACACAAGCATCCCACGCTTGCCGATCCCTGGCAGAGAAAGAGCCCTTATCCAAGTTGCCCATTTTCAATTTTTTCCGGTCCAGGGTAACCTTCTCGATTCTTGAAACCTTCTCACTAATTCGTTTCTGCTTTCATAGAACAAGCTGCAATTGACTCAATGCCTAATACCATCCAAGGCACTATATATTCCTGTAAAACTAAGGAATCTATGAAGTTTATTAATTTAGTAGAATATAGCAGTAATGTGTACGCGAGCAGCTTAGAATGATTTGTTCAACAAGATTAAGTTGTGAGTAAAAAGTGAATTTGATATAATTTACCTAAGCCATATAGCTGAAAAACAAAGGGGGGGTGTTGTAAACTGACAGATATAGAGGTGGCATGGTAGTTGCATATGGACATCGCTTGACTTCACGGCAATGGCGACCCTGCAACCAAATCAACCATCAGGCGACCCACATTAGGTGACACATCCCCCGACCTACAAAATGCACTCCCACTCTTCTCTCCTCCATCCCCGTCTCCTTCCTAATTCCCCCAACTCCACCATGGAAGCAAGTGCCGGGCTGGTGGCCGGGTCACACAACCGGAATGAACTCGTAGTCATACATGGCCACGAAGAGGTAACTAGGCTCCAGTCTAAATCATGATCTGTACTCTAGGCTAACCTTTTATCATTAATAAATATACTCCATGTGACTAAATACATGTATTCGTCTTCTGGCAGCCAAAACGGCTCAAGGCACTGGATGGGCAAGTGTGTGAGATTTGTGGGGATGACATCGGACTTACAGTTGAAGGAGATCTGTTTGTGGCTTGTAATGAGTGTGGATTCCCAGTGTGCCGGCCTTGCTACGAATATGAGAGGAGGGAAGGGACCCAGGTCTGTCCTCAGTGCAGGACCCGGTACAAACGTCTTAAAGGTATGATAATGTACCAATCACACGTAGATGTATACCACTAGGAGGTCTAGCTATAACATGTTTACCGAGCAGCAAATGATCTTCCATGTATGTACGTATCTTTTTGATTTGTTGAAAGGGAGCCCAAGGGTTGAGGGCGACGAAGATGAAGAAGATGGTGATGATCTGGAGCATGAATTCAAGATCGAGGATGAAAAGATGACAGAGAAACATGCCATGGATGCCTTGCTTCATGGAAAGATGACCTACGGTGGTAAGGGTCCTGAAGATGACGAAAACCACCAGTTTCCTTCCATAATAACCAACGCAAGATCACACCCGGTAAGCAAGAATCATAAACTGCGTACTAGTATTTTTCTCATCTTTCTCTTGCCATTTAAATGCACTGTCCAGTGTTTAGCTGCTGAATGCTGCATCACACAATATGGTGCTTGCAGGTAAGCGGAGAATTCCCATTACCTAACCATCAATTAGGAGAACAAATGCTATCGTCTACTCTCCATAAACGAGTGCACCCCTATCCTGTGTCGGAACCTGGTAAAATCGACTATCTACACAAACTATAGAGGCAAACAAATGTTCATTTTGTAGTTTTACATGGGTTAATTTAATTAGAAAATGGGAAAAACTAAGAAAATTGAATGGTAATGTATATAACCTGCAGGAAGTGCAAGATGGGATCAAAACAAAGAGGCAGGTTGGAAGGATCGTATGGACGAATGGAAGTCCAAACAAGGGCTTCTTGGCGGAGACCCCGACGACGTGGACCCTGACATGCCCATGTAAGGTTCATTTTACACCATGAAAACGTGCTTAACAATAATTAGTACTTCATTCTCAATTATGAGAATGATTTTCATAGACTTTCTCTAATAAAGTTACACGGAATCTCAATTACCAAGGACTGACGAAGCAAGGCAGCCACTGTCAAGAAAGGTGCCAATAGCATCTAGCAAGGTTAATCCATACAGAATGGTGATTGTGCTTCGACTAGTCGTCCTGGGATTCTTCCTTCGTTACAGAATCCTCCACCCAGTGCACGACGCCCTGGGTCTTTGGCTTACCTCCGTCGTATGTGAGATATGGTTTGCCTTCTCTTGGATCCTCGACCAGTTCCCCAAATGGTTCCCCATTGATCGAGAGACTTATCTCGACCGGCTCTCTCTCAGGTCCAGCATAACTTCTACTGTATAAAATAATTATACATCATTATTAAACTAGAGAATTGAAGTTATTGAATGCTAGCTAGCAAAATATACTGTAATTGTGTAGATATGAAAGGGAAGGAGAGCCATCAATGCTTTCACCAGTAGACATCTTTGTGAGTACGGTGGACCCTCTGAAGGAGCCTCCTCTTGTGACGGCCAATACAGTGCTATCAATCCTGGCTGTGGACTACCCTGTGGACAAGATCTCCTGCTATGTCTCGGACGATGGAGCCTCCATGCTCACGTTTGAATCTCTATCTGAAACCTCCGAATTTGCCCGAAAATGGGTGCCATTCTGCAAGAAATTCAGCATTGAGCCTCGAGCACCCGAAATGTATTTCTCCCAAAAAGTGGACTATCTCAAGGACAAAGTTCAGCCTACTTTTGTCAAAGAGAGACGAGCCATGAAGGTTAGCATGTCGCTTTCACGAGCTGCAACTTATTTGATTAATTAATTGCTTCCTTAAATTGTTAATCAAATGAAGCTGTGAATGTCTATTTTCATTACATCATCTATCAACAGAGAGAATACGAAGAATTTAAGGTGCGAATCAATGCGCTGGTGGCTAAAGCCGTGAAAGTTCCTCCAGAAGGTTGGATTATGCAGGATGGAACACCTTGGCCGGGAAACAACACCAAGGATCACCCAGGAATGATCCAGGTCTTTTTGGGCCATAGTGGTGGCCATGACACTGAAGGAAACGAGCTCCCTCGCCTTGTTTACGTCTCAAGAGAGAAGAGACCAGGATTTCACCATCACAAGAAAGCAGGCGCCATGAATGCACTGGTAAGTGTTTTTTTAACTTGTTTTCCTTCATTTTTCTTAAAAGCCCGTACAAAATTCAACCTTCATGCAGGTACGAGTCTCTGCTGTTCTCACCAACGCACCTTTCATGCTCAACTTGGACTGCGACCACTACGTGAACAACAGCAAGGCCGTGCGAGAGGCCATGTGCTTCCTGATGGACCCACAGATTGGGAGGAAGGTTTGCTATGTGCAATTTCCGCAGAGGTTCGATGGCATTGATAGGCACGACCGATATGCCAATAGGAACACTGTCTTCTTCGATGTATGACCAACCACGCTATCTTATAAATGGCTGAAAAAAGTTAATTAAAGATGTTGATGGTTTGGATGGGGTGGTCTGTGCAGATTAACATGAAAGGCCTGGATGGGATCCAAGGTCCAGTGTACGTGGGAACCGGCTGTGTGTTTAGAAGACATGCTTTGTACGGATATGAGCCTCCCAGGGGTCCCAAACGTCCTAAGATGGTCAGCTGCGACTGTTGCCCATGTTTTGGGCGCCGGAAGAAACTCCCGAACTATAAAAAACATGGAGATAATTCAGGAGCCGATCTTCAAGGTTAGTACATGCATTCAGACCTCTGTTTCAACACCATTGGAATACTAATCTCCTCCTAGCATTTGATTTTGTGGGCATTGCTATCTCAGATGATGAGAAGGAGATGTTCATGTCTCAATTGAATTTCGAGAAGAGATTTGGTCAGTCGGCTGCATTTGTGACTTCCACTCTTATGGAGGAAGGTGGTGTGCCCCCTTCATCCAGCCCAGCAGCTCTGCTCAAGGAAGCTATTCATGTTATCAGCTGTGGGTACGAGGACAAAACCGAGTGGGGTACCGAAGTAATTACACTCACCAAACTATTTCCTTTAGTATTCTCTATATAATCAAACTCGTAGTAAAATTTTAATTCAATCTATTTCGCTTCCAATTAGCAACAGCTTGTTAATAGAAGTACAAGTAAAAATTTGATTTAATCTAATTCGTTTCCAATTGGCTGCAGCTTGGATGGATCTATGGGTCAATCACGGAGGACATATTGACGGGGTTCAAGATGCACTGCCGGGGGTGGAGGTCCATCTACTGCATGCCCAAGAGGCCAGCCTTCAAGGGGTCTGCCCCCATCAACCTCTCGGACCGTCTCAACCAAGTCCTCCGATGGGCCCTGGGCTCGGTCGAGATCTTCTTCAGTCGTCACAGTCCTTGTTGGTATGGATACAAGGGGGGACACCTCAAGTGGCTTGAACGTTTCGCCTACATCAATACCACTGTCTATCCCTTCACCTCCCTCCCCCTCCTCGCCTACTGCACCCTCCCCGCCATCTGCCTCCTCACCGGAAAGTTCATCATGCCAACGGTAATTTAAGCTATTAAAAGTTTTTAGTAATATCACCCCCTTTATACTATGCTAAATAAACATGGTTTAACAATAGCTTAGGCTGCTACGTATTTATTATAACACTCTGGATTGGCTGAATCTGTTCACTTATTAAGTTGATCGCCATTTGCTAATGTTGACGTGCTTTGGATGTTGCAGATAAGCACATTTGCTAGCCTCTTCTTCATATCCCTGTTCATCTCCATCTTTGCAACGGGCATTCTTGAGCTAAGGTGGAGCGGAGTGAGCATTGAAGAGTGGTGGAGAAACGAGCAGTTCTGGGTCATTGGAGGTGTCTCGGCCCATCTCTTTGCTGTGGTGCAGGGACTTCTCAAGGTGTTGGCAGGAATAGACACGAATTTCACTGTGACATCCAAGGCCTCGGATGATGAGGACTTTGGAGAGCTGTACACCTTCAAGTGGACCACCCTCCTCATTCCCCCGACCACTTTGCTCATCATAAACCTTGTAGGAGTTGTGGCGGGGGTGTCTGATGCCATAAATAATGGGTACCAATCATGGGGACCACTGTTTGGGAAGCTCTTCTTCGCATTTTGGGTGATTGTTCATCTCTACCCATTCCTCAAAGGTCTAATGGGCAGGCAAAACCGGACGCCGACCATTGTGATCATCTGGTCTGTGCTTTTGGCGTCCATCTTCTCGTTGCTCTGGGTCAGGATTGACCCGTTTGTGCTCAAGGCCAAGGGTCCTGACGTTAAACAATGCGGGATCAACTGTTAAGATTTTGCCTTAGAGAGTGCTACAAAGCGGTAAAACAACGGCATTATTGTGAGAGTTATGCAATATGCATGCCATTGGATGTGAATTTTGGACACATTTTGAACATAATCACCAACAGTCAAGGTGCATTTCTGTTTTTTTTCCTCTTTTGATTTTAGTAATTCATGAAACTTTTTTTTAACACAAAACCACTTAATGAAAGGGTGAGACTACTATCTTTAATTGAAATACTCCCATTAAATATTATTAGTCCCATTTGGATTTTCAAAATGAAATATATTTGTTCATTTTTCAACCAATTTGGGCGTTTATGTGGGACAATGGTAGTGTATATATTTGTGAACACTTGGTAACTCGTTTATTTGTCATCTTTTGCAAACAAATGCAAACCCCACAAGTTTAAAAAGCAAGGATACATTAAACATACTCCCTTTACCTTGGTTGAAACTATACCAACTCCGGCATGTTATAAAAACAACACTTACACACCTATCTTTGTTAGAAAGGTGAAAATGCCTATAATTTTGTTTTTGGTAATAACCACTAGATCCATTTCAAGTCGAGCATAATTCATCACTTTTAAAAAAGTTCGGAACTTTCTGAATAACAAATAAGATGCCCTCACCACAATGCACTCTGCAGCGTCTCTCATCCTCTTTGTTGATCGACTGAGACTCGGGAAGCAGTGAAAAAGGGATGGGAAAGCTGTTTCTGTCTGCCTGGCATCCGTCCTGCTCTCCGCTGTACTTAGCCACCAGCTTCACCTCCCTTTGCCTCAAGCGCAGGAAAACTAATGCCTAACAATTTTGCAAGCAGTGATCAATATAAATGAACTGGTGTAAAAACAACGATAAGAGAGAAACAAATAGATGTTAAGATACTTTTTTAAATTCACAAGAAAACAATGGTCCAATCTAATTACATAATTCTGTCTCCTTTGTCGCTACAGATTAATTCTCGACTGTTGATCTGCATCCAATGAGGAAACAATATATAATGAAATGATAAACAATTATTCAATTGTGCAACTGCCACGCTAGCAGTATTGCTAGTTCTCGTCCAGCTTCAAGGCTGCAAATTGTTCTGCAACCTTAATGGCCTCCTCAAGCTGTGATGCATCAGTTGCCTGCATCCAGATCACACAAGGTCACATTCGCAATCTCATTTAAAAAAACCAGGTTCTATAAAGCTAAGTTCGTACCATAACCTACTGCATAAAGTAAAGATGGTAAAACTATTGCCACCAACCTGGCCTTGGGCAAAACCAGGTTTTCCCCCAGCTTTCCCTTTAACAGGTTCCATGGCTGCCTTCAACCATTCAGCAGCATTTGGAACTTTTTTCTTCAAATCAACTGGCACCCCAGCACAACCAACTGCCTTGTTTGATGCCTTGTCCTTGCTGAACACCATTACCGACACTCCCTGCAATTTCCAGGAAAAAACATCTGATTTGCAAAACTCTCCTCCCAAGGGCAAAAAATAATAATGTAAAGACAATAGTGCGACCTTCTGCACAGCTTTAAGAACAGCTTCACGGACAGCTGCAGCATCCATGCCGACATCGACACATATCACGACAAAACTTTTTCCTTCTCTAATTGCAATCTCTGCTACTTCAGTAGCTTCCTTTATTGCCTTCTCAGTGTTCCCTTGGCCAATCTGCTTCAGCGCTTTTCTCACTTCAGCCTAAGGCAAAAAATGAAAAATATAAAAAAATAAGACTAAAGGTCTATGTAATTTGAAGCATATATGTGAAACTCTTAAAAGGGCTATATACTCACATCTAACTTCAAGACAATTTCTTTCAGGTTTGCTCTTAAAGGTGCTGGTATATCTGCCTTTTCTATGCGATTTTTCAGAGATGGGACAATCTGAGACACCAAAAGAAAACATTAATGCGCAAAAAGCTCCGATCCCAAACAGCAACAGATCCATGACATGCCTAGCTTCCAAAAATTGCAAGAGGGGCAATGAAAAGTAGGAGACGTTTTTGAATTTTAACATAGGGCAAAATACAAAAAGACAGTCAAAATTGTTCACTTCACCATTTTTTTAGAAAAACTGATGGAGAGTTCAAGCAACAGACACTCTCCCCAAGCATAAATTTGGAATAGATGGCCTCCAATCTCACTGAAAAAAGGAAAAAGCTTCACTAACATACCTCCACTAGGGAACTTTTTTCAGCTTTGCTAGCTTTATGTATTTCCTCCTCAAGAGAATGCGCCAAATCAATTGCCCTCACAGCGTACTCTTTTGTAACAGCAGATATTCTTCGTTTTCCTTCACCGATATTTTCCTCCGACATAAGAGCAAATCTTTTAGCTTCTCGCGTATTAGAAATGTGAGTCCCTAGTTAAGATAACAACATCAGATCACCCACCACATGCAGAAGAGACCACTTATCGAATTCAAGTAATATAAATAAATTACAAAATTACAAAATTCATAATATGACCTCTAGCTATTAGAGGTTTTCAACATGGATCCCAACTCTAAACAAGTGGTATGAAAGAATAATTTAATGTTACAACAAAAATTAAATTAAATATAAATAAGCTTTGGCAAAAAGACTTAAAGGCAAGTTCTATAGGACAGCTATTAGGCCTGCAATACTCTATGGAGCGGAGTGCTGGGCACCAAAGAGGAGTCATATAGATAAGTTGAATGTAGCCGAAATGAGAATGTTGAGGTGGATGAGTGGGATAACTAGGAGAGATAGGATTAGAAATGAATATATTCGTGAGAGCCTGGGTGTAGCGCCTTTAGGGGAGAAGCTGAGGGAATGTAGGTTGCGGTGGTATGGGCATATGCAAAGAAGACCTTTAGATGCCCCTGTGAGAAGATTAGAAGGGATACAGGTAAACGATGCTAAAAGAGGGAGAGGGAGACCTAAGAGAACTTGGATGGAGTTAATAAAAAAGGATTTGACTTTATTATCTCTTACAAAAGAGGTAGCCCAAAACAGGTTGGAATGGAGGAGTAGGATCCGTGTCGCTGACCCCAAATAGTTGGGAAAAGGCGCTAATTGATTATGATTATGATTATGAAGCTTTGGCAAAAACCTCCACAAAGTTCTGTTGAATAGCGAAGCCAGACATCATTCTCAGGGTTAGCAAGGAGGTCCTCCACTTTAAGACCAATTGACACAACCCTCACTGGATCAGGATAAACCTAAAAGAAATCAAAGTATAATGAATAAATACCAAAAAATGGGTTATGGATAAAAATTGTGCCAAGTCACTAATTATTGACTATGTAATAATATAAAAGTACTTTCTCCTTGTCATGCCAGTTGAAATTTGCATAGACGCAATTTTCTAGATGGGTAAGGAAGGATTACTTACTTCCCCAAATACGGCACGTAACCCAGTGATAAGTTTCGCATCATCAAGTTTAGCTTCACTAGCAAATACATCCAACTCATCATTTATTTGCTGATTTACTATATCCTCAATTTTTTTAAGATCCTTTGGATCAATAGGCTTCCCTGTTTAAGAATAAATAAAATCAAGAAAAAATGAAGAGGCTAAAAATAACACACCTCCTTACCTAATAATCAATCTTACCGTGAGAAAAATCAAATCTTAATTTTTCAGGACCCACATAGGAGCCTTTTTGATCAACATGATTCCCAAGTACTTCCTGCATTCAGGTAAAAAATGCAATAGAACTTAAAACAGAGAACCATACACTAAATGTTCGAAGCCAAGGCTCTGATTTTCGCTCAACCACCCCAGCAAGCACTGGTAGCATATGAACTGTAAATTTGGCGGATGGCTTAAAACCATACCAAGAATTCATATATGCTTATTTATATGTGTACAAACACTATCTGGACACAACTTAAGCATTTATTTGCCTCTGATTACTAACTGGAACAAATAATACTAGAAAATGAAACAGTTCTGATTCAGAATACGTAAATATTACTTAAAATCTCAATTCCACATTCTCCTAAAACATTCTGTCAGTCTCATTAAAATAGTCTTCAAATTCAAAAGGCTTGAATTAAAAATGAACACTATAAATATAAGCCATGTGTTTTATTCAGCCTGATGCTCACTAAACGTAAGAAAGCCAGTTCAAATAGCACCTAACAAACAATTTCAATTACATACCCTGAGAGCATAGTTCAGCATGTGAGTGCATGTATGATTAGGGGCAATTAGAGCACGCCTATCATAGTCAACCTGCTTTCCATTTCAACGCATTAGAACCAATTATTTAAGTGCATTTAACAATTGAAGAGGACCTAAAGGCATAATTTTTCCACAAAAAAAGTACCTTGCAGACTACTTTCTTTCCAACAGAGAGCGCACCAGTTTGCTCGAGCATAGAACCAATATGTAAAACGAAACCTCCATAAACTTGTACATTCCTGACTTTAAAGAGTCCAAATGAACCTTCAACCAATCCTGTGTCAAAAATCTGAAGCCAAAAGAATCGAGATTAAACAAGAAAACAATGCCAATCATTCCAGCAAATGCCCAACATCTAATAAAGCCACCCGTACCTGACCACCCTGCTCAGCATAGAAGTTTGTACTCTCCAAAACAAGGCCGACTTCTTCATCAATAGGGGCACCATCCAAAAACTCTTTTCCATTAAATATTGCTTTTATGACACTCTCATGATTCTGGCAAACATAAAATTGCAGAACAAATCACAAAAATCACAACTAAAGAAAAGCCAGTGTAAATATAAAAATGCATGCCGAAGAAAATAGACAAGAGAGAAGTTTAACAAGTGACGAGAATGCAGAAAGGATGAAACACTTTTTAGGAAAAAATCATTGTCTTTTCACACATTCCTGAAGGAGATAGAAAACTACAGAGCACTAGGTACGGAGCACTAGGTCTTCAAATATGCAAGTCAGCAGGCAACTCATATGGTCTGACAACAAAAACTATCGAGAGAGCTTGTGAACTAAAGAGAGAAAAAAGGAGGAAATTTAACAATATAAATATCTTATTACCGACCAGATCTTTGAAGGTACTTTTCAATATCTAATGATTCTAAATAATAACAAACTTGAGGAACTTTTACAACAAAAAGTCAAATTCACCGACCTGGTACCATACAAACTTGCTGCTGTCATCAGTTCTATTTACTCCTCTCTTGTGTAATTCAGAAGTTTCTTCGGCTTCCATCTTCATTGTATCTTTATCTTCCTGTAAACAAGGGATTGCAATCTTTACACTCCAGTGAGTATCGGAGAAACACTATATGTATTATAAAATTTCAACCAGTAACAAAGACAATTTCCATAAAAAGTGCAGCACATGCAACCAATATGTTTGAGCATCAATCAGAACAAACCCAGTGGTTATAACCCCCCAAAGAAAGATGCATACTTTGTTACCAGCACTTCTAGACTTCTCTCGAGCTTCATTCATTGCAGCGTTAAAGCCCTCCACATCAACTGTCAAACCTCTCTCCTCTGCCATGAGCTAAAAGAAAAGAAACAAATGTCTCTGACAGCTTAAACACCCTACTCAAATTCAAAGAAACATGTTAATGAAGCAAAACAGTTAACAGTCAGCATACCTGCGTGAGATCAACAGGGAATCCATAAGTGTCCCACAAAACAAAGGCATCCTGCAACAGTGAATTAGACAACAAAGACTGTAAATAAGATAGGAGTAACTAGGTCACCTCGCTATAACTACGATCCACTGTACTGAATAAGGTAATATATATGTTAAATTGATTGTAAATAAAATTGCCTGGCCACCAAAGGCGTTCCCTTGCACTTCCTGAGCTGCCTTCTTAAACCTTTCAATACCCTGGTAATGGATTGATGGTTAGACGTTCCCTAACCTAAATAAAATAATGAATTCTAAATTGTGAATGGTACAGCTTACTGATTGTAAGTGTTTTTTATACTACTTGATCTAACGTATAAAATGTAAAAAATGGATAAAAAATTTAAATGCCATCTGCTTTACAATGGTCAATGTAGCCATTAGGAAGGCACCCCCCCTCCTCCCTCCCAAAAAAAAACCAAAAGTGTTTATGCAACGAGGAAACCAAAGAAAGTACTAAATGACCAAACCAAGACCAAAAATGTTTTTCTTTTCAAGTCTCAAAAATTAACTTGTATAACTACACGACAGTTTTGTTACAAACAAATTTGGCAGAACTGATTGAAGGTCAAAATACAACAACTTTTCCAGCAAGCCCAACTTCCATACCAAAAAACTCATGAACTAAATCAGACAGGCAATTAGGCCTAACACATTTAACAGCCATAGTTTCGTCAAGAAATAACACATTCATCTTTTTATGTAGACAAAGATGCAAATCTTTAATTACCTTCTCCAAAGTCCTTCCAAAGCTTGTCTCCTCCTCCTGAATAATCATTTTGGTGTTTTCTTCATGCTGCTTTAGTTCAGGAAATGTATCACCCATCAATTCCACTACAATTCCTACAAGCCTACATACCACCAAAAACTCTCATCAAAAACAAAGAAAACCATAAAAAAACACCAACCAACTAAAATCACAAGTTGAACTCAATGTTACTCTGCTTATTTGACAGAAGCTTATTGCTATAATTTAACACATATTATGTCCTAGATTCAGTTACAACAAATACATATTTTGCAATTTTAAACTAAAACATAAACAATTGAGTGAAGACGAAAACTCTCCATGCAAACCATAACCTTACCCGCTGAAAAAACCTTCTTGAGCTTTAAGAACGTCTCTTCCATAACGAACTGCACGTCGCAAAATGCGTCTGAGAACATATTCACGGCCCTCATTCCCTGTTCACGTCATTTCAAGGTGCCATAAACATCCAGGAAAAAGTAATTAGACAAATAATTGGGGGGATTATGCAAACTGACCCATCAATAATTAGTAGAGCCCCATTAAATAAAAAAATAGTAGAGTCATAAATGGTTCTAGAAGACCCTAAAGATATCATGCTTAAGCTTTGAATGAGTGCTCATCACTGGATGAAATATAATCTAGTCCTGCACTCTAATATCATCACAAAAGGCAATCTAGTCACATTGAACTTGTCAAAATGTACCAGGTCGAGACCCATCAGCAATGGCAAATGAAAGAGTTCTTATGTGATCGGCAAGAACCCTGTAGGCCATGTCAATTTTTCCCACATCATCTATTCCAACCAACCCAGAGTAAGGTCGAGCTCCTGTAACCTAAACATGCAGGAACGCAATTAACAAATAGTTTCCTACCGACAAATAAAGTACTTCTCCATTTATTATAACATGGGAAATACAGTCAGTCAGTGTTGACAAGTGGACAAATAGACTACCAAATGAAAAAAAGTCAGTGTTTAAATAAACAAAATCACTATTCTTCTTGCATCATGACGAATTATGCTCTCATTTACTTCATTCAACTCACACAAAGGGAAAAATAAGTAGCTTTTGTAATAAGGAGAAGAGAAAAAAACATAATGAAATTTACCAGCTCAGAGAAGTTCATTTCTGCGTACCTGGTGAATTGACATTAAATATGGGCATGAAAACATCAGTGTCATAATTGCTCATTCTATTTTGCAGAATCGAGGTCAAGCGCTCAAAACCCATGCCAGTGTCAACATGCTTTGCAGGTAAAGGTCTCAAGGACCCATCATTTTCTCTATTGAACTGCATAATACAATTCAAAATTGAACTATGCAACACATTACGCGCAAACAACTTTTTCAATTAGCATGCAACTGAATTTACAAAAAAATCATCCAAAACAAAAAACTCTTGACAAGCATCATCTTCTACATTTCTAACCCAATAAATACTTTATAATTAGTACCTACCTGAATGAAGACTAGGTTCCAGATTTCAATGCAAGTGGGGTCATCATTATTGACCAAAGATGCAGCATTCCGCTTCCCAATTCTATCAAAATGGATCTCTGTACAAGGTCCACAAGGACCAGTGTCACCCATCTCCCAAAAATTATCCTGATGGAGGTGCAGAAAAAAGTAGCAATAAGTAAATTTTTTTACAAGTGCAACAAGGTATTATCATTTCAAGATGATCTCTCGAGAAGAAGTTATAGAAGAGGCTCAAGCCTACCTAACAACTGATATTAACCATACTAAGGCAACCTAAATTAACATGAGAAGCGTATAAAAAACAATTGAAGCCTTCAAATAAGAACATTGTATCACCATTGTTAAGGAGACAAAATCTCATTAGGCTAAAATGTAGATTCTAGAGCAAAAGAATCATAAAAATCCATAATTTCGTCTGGAAAGACTTCTGATGAACCCTGGAATACTCCTAGTTAATGGTCAGATTAAAAAATGTTGGCAAAATTCCAATTATTGGTTAATTTTAGATTTGTGCAGAATTTAGCTACCAAACCAAATGCTGCATGAATCCACTAAAATGATCCAAAATCTAAGTTCAATTTTTATATCCAAACAATCCCTAAAGTGGTCCTCATTAAAACGAAAGGGAGAAAAAATATAGTGAAAAGGTGCTTGCTATATATCACATTTATCTGGATTCTGAACCACAACTCACAAAAGAATTTTATATGGCCTTCGGCAAAAAAATTAATTTCAATAAGAGATGATCACTCATTCACTTACAACCTTCTAAAACATCAGACAAATCAAATAAATGGAAGTAGATGTGATGTCCAGCAGGTCAATGCAACGCTTTATCCTCACAATGAGACCATAATACAGAGAAAAATCAACAATTAAAACCTCATTTTGCTTATCGAAGATTATGGCCAAAGTCCCGGCAGCTATATAAAGTTACTGAAGCCTCATAAAACCTTCCACCACATCAGTACTTTACAACATTGATGCTACGTAATGCAACTGCAAAAAACACCTACATGCAATTGAAAAGTCCATTTAATTATTAACTTACCTTGCAGCCAAAGGGCAGGACGTGATCAGGTGGCAAGAAGGTTAGCCATATGTCTCTTGCTTCGACATCAGCAGCAAGTCCAAATTTTTCGTCTCCACCAAAATAAGTCGCATACATTCGATCCGCAGGTAATTTATAGACCTACCAATTCAATTAAAGCCCATGTAACTAACAAGGTATGATGTCTTACGAATCTAAAAATGTAGTAATGAGTACTTGTGGTCATCAACTAACCTGAGTCAGAAGTTCCCATGCCCATCCTATAGCTTCCCGCTTAAAGTAATCTCCAAAGGACCAATTTCCCAACATCTCAAAAAATGTGTGGTGATAAGTGTCTTTCCCGACATCCTCAAGATCATTGTGCTTGCCACCAGCGCGGATACACTTTTGCGTGTTGCAGGCACGACTGAGTTTGCTCAAAGGAGTGTTTGGGTCTACTGTCCCCAGGAAAATAGGCTTAAACTGGTTCATGCCTGGGAGAGCAGAATACATAAAGCTTGAATTCAGCTATGAATTATCATTTATCAGCCTTCCGCAATATGACACTGAGTAAATAAAAATGAACATAACTACCTAAAATCCAGAAAAACCAAACTTTCAGTCCAAATCGTGTGGATGGCAATCCATAATCGAAAAGGAAGAAAAACCATGACGAGGAAGTTACCACAATTAGCGAAGAGAAGAGTGGGGTCGTTGTGGGGGACGACGGCACTGGACTTCCAATTGACATGGTCCTTGCCCTCGAAGAAGCGGAAAAAGGTCTCCCGGACCTTAGAGGCCGGCCACTCCACCGTCTGGGGTTCGATGCCGGGCATGGCTGAGCAGGACGACGCAGCGGCGTCGGCGGGGGGCACCAAAACCCTAGTGGATTTGGGAGGGGCGAATAGGCGAGCCGGGAGGTTTCTACCGGTGTTGAAGCACCATCTCATGTCTCATTTCCGGTATGGAACAAGACCGGTCTGGAGCCCGGACCGCGACCGAAAACCTTGGGCAAGGTCTTTGACCGCTCCTTAATTTTCTCAGCTAATCAGGCATTAACTTATTAATCCACGCTTTTATTCATTCGCTACTTATATACTCCCTCCGTCCGGAATTAGTATTGACCTTTCGTTTTTTTAAATTAACTGATTTTTAGTTTATTTTGGAAAACCGAAAGTTAATAGTAATTCTGGACGGATGGAGTGCAGCTTGTGTAATTCTATTTGCACCAACTTTTAAAGGTTGCAGCCCTTTAATCAACTCTGAACGGTATGATGCGCAAAACATAGTTAAGTTTTTGGCTTGTTTCATGAACAATATGCTTTTGTGTGCATACTGCGAGACGTTGAAAAAGTTAGTTCACTAGAAAATCCTTAGAAAAATCGGCAAGCTCACTGTCATCGGTTGCGATCGAAGTCCGCAATTATGGATACAACAATATTAGGGAGAACAATATGTCAAAAGCTGAGACTTGAGAAAGTGACCACCACATGAACTAATTTGACCGGGTTCTATGTATTGATTCAGCATACTGGCATTTCATTTTCAAGCGAACCTTATCGTTAACCTTAGAAAAAAAATATACATATAGTCTCTGTCCAATCTTTTGTGTAACCATTGCAAGATTATATCACCTATCTTCCTATTTGTATTATGGGAATGTTAAATAGTATAGTTTAGCTCCAGCCTATAATTTCTCATGGAGAGGCTCCCGGAGCATTTCTTTCAAAAGTTCATCCAATTCTCGAGAATTCGATCTTCACATATACATACATAACTACTAATTCATTTACTTAAAAAAGTCAAAATAGCGTAAATATAATCAAATCACCTTGCTCACTCGTCGATTTAGAGAGTGTTGCCTACCACTTTGAATGATAACAAAGAAAGGAACAAGCTTCCTCTTACATTTATGACTCAGTACTTATTTTTTTAGAGAATGGTTTGCATAAGATCGTTCTCATATAAGGAACACAAAGTCAATCTTTCGGGTCGTGGGATTTTAATCCGAAGGTGAATATAAAATTAGTGGGTAGATGAGTGTGTCAAAATAATGAGTAAGTGAATTCTTTGTAGCCGTCAGATCAAGATCTAATGGTTAAGACTTAAACTAGCTATAAGCCAAATGAGAGCAATCTTATTTAAACTTTTCCATTTTTTTATGCGTCCTTAAATCTAAGTGTACATAAAGCACTACAAATTTATATCGTTCATCTCTCCATTGTATTGTGCGGAAAGTTAGAAAGATTATAATTTTAGCTTGAGCCTCTTCTAATTTCTCGTTTAAGAGTCCCACGAAGTATATATATTTCTTTTGGAAGTTCATATAAGTCTTTCGACTTGAAATAGTCTTTTTATACATCTTGCTCAGCCAATCGACTTTGAGAGGGTTGCCTACCACATTGAATAATAACAAACGAAGGAATATAAGCTTCCATCTAAATTTACAACTCAAATCCTTGATTTCGTTTTTTGTTTTGCATTTATCAATCCTCCCTCTTGTAGTATCCAGTTCCCACCTGATTGGTCAGAGGACTGATTATTCTGTTATTAATTAACAAAATTTTAAAAAAAGTTACTTAAAAATCATAAAACAGCTTTTTGAAGCTCTGCATGTGGTGCTCCTGCAAGGATATGGCGACGGAGAGGCTACCGTCGTTGATGGGGCTGGGCAGCACGAAGGAGAGCCCCTCGTAGGCGATCCCCCCCCGGCCCCATGAAGACTGGCCTCCCCCCACCCAAAGTCGGCGTCGTGGATGGGCAGCCTCACCCAGCTCGTGATCCCTATGTTGGGGCACCGGAACGTGTGTGCGCCTCGCACCAGGGCCGACAGGTCTGGCTGCAGCTCCAGGTAGTCCAGCGCCGACCTCAGGTAGTCGTCGTCCATCCGCACCAGCGCCTCGTGTATCTTCCCAGACGCGTACGTCGGCGGTCCCCCCATTAGCTCCCCCGCCACACCGATGGGCGTCGCCGTGAAGATCACGTTCCCGAAGTAACCCGGCGGGAGCGGCGGCCGGAGCCGGGCCCCGTCCGTCGGTGGCGATGTACATCTTGGTCTCCTGGTCGTCCGGCAGGCCGCGGGCTTTGCATGCGCACCTCCACACGTGCCCCGGCCAGCATCTCGTATGAGCTGTAGGTGGCGCCGCCGCCGCCTTCGCCGTGGGCTTCCCTGGCGCGGGACTTGAGGAGGTTGAGCTGCTCCCGTGTGACCTTCAACATGGCGACAGCGGGGGGCTGGGGCTCCTCCTGGTGGGTGGACTTCATGGAAGGCGGAGGCTGGTACTCGATGTGGTGGAAGGCCGGCTTTGGAGGGTCCCGGGCCCGGAGGAGAGTCCGGTCGATGAAGGGCGGGATGGTGAGGTCGAGGCCCCGGGAGACGTCCGACCAGTGGTTAATGAAGTGGAGACCACTGAACCCGTCTGCGGCATGGTGCTGCATCCCTACTCCCAGCGACACCCCACCACACTTGAACCGCGTCACCTGCACTTCCATGGAAAAATTAATTAGAGATATCGTAATTATCGTAATAAATTGCACTTGATTAATGAAGAGTCACCTGAAGCACGAGGAGTGGGTAGGAGGAGATGTCATCAGTGTAGTCGACGGCGGGGATGAGCTGCTTGAGCTCCATGGTAGGGGCGAAGTCGCCGAAGTCATCGACGACAGAGCCGGTCTCCGCGGCCACGAAGAGTACGCCCTGGCCGGCGCAGTCGATCTCGATGCGGCCATCCTCGTCGCGGTGGAGGCGACCGGCCATGGGGTAGAAGGAGACGAGGGCCTTGCTGAGAGCAGCCTTAAGCACCTCCGGGTCGAAGAAGTTGGAGGAGCTGTTAGGCCGGTAGAAGTAGACGCTGGGAGTGTGGAACCTTGGCACTACCAGGTCGACGTTGGAGTTCCATAAGTACCTCCGAGGCGTATCGGCTGCCGGCTGGACCATCGTCGCCTCCTTCACTCTTATGATCATCTTAGTTTTAGCTTGTTTTGAGTCAGCGCTCAATGGAGTGAGTGCCTGTTCTCCCATCAGGAATGCAAGACGAGTTCTAATAATAACTGTAACAATGATCAGGAAGATTAGTAAAGATACGTGAAGTTTCAAGTGTCAAGGTATATATCGTTTTAGTTCAACCGCTCCTATCAACTATGGGGAAGTTAGGTGACTTACTAACCTGTGGATGTTATAAAAGAGTTAAATTTTAATAATGATTTCGTGCTAATCTTAACAAGCGTGGTGGTGAGAGTTGGTGGCTGCAGCGCTTGACCTAATGAATGATTAAAAGCAACAATACTTTATTGAAATTTGTAGAAAATAATTCCATCGCTTTCAGTTAATTAGCTGACTTTAGATAGTCAGCTCGCAAAAGCACAGATGGGAGCCCCTCAGCTGGTGAAGGCTTCTCCGCGTTCTAGTTGGTCTGCTTATATAGGAATTTAAATTCGAGCAAAGCCACTTTGGGGAATCAATGAGAAAGAAAAAGCCAAATTTGTAGCAAAAACAAAAAACAGAGGAAGAAGAAGCCAAAAACTTTACGACATGTACAACCAAAGATATAAAGAAAGAAACAAGCTGCTCAGCTCTTCTAGGGAAAGTCCAATCAAAAGAAAATAGCCAGGAAGAGCACTTCTAGGGAAATTTGTCACTAGCTAAAGGAGAATGTATAATATTCTGGGGACAAAATTGGGTTGTGCAAGCTCCGGTCTCAAGCTGCATAAGAATTGTGGACTTATTTCAGTAAAGCATACGGCGCCTACCAAACCACCACCAAAATGACGTCTTAATTACTAGAAGCTAAATTTGATTTCAGGATCCCACCTAATCTAGCATATAAACCAAAGGCTCTACAAAATTTCTCCACCTAGTTCCATTGAAATGACTTGGATGCACCCATTTTACTTTTTCTTCCCTTTTCTTGTCATCAAACTTACCATGTTTAGCAAGAATACAATTATCTCTACAAACCTGTACTTAAAACAGTTGATAGCTACCATGGGCTCAAGAAAGGTTAAACATAATGATAGCCAGAGTGAAGAACATGTGAATTATGTGTTGGGCATATTTGTTTCCCCCAACTACTTCAACTTGGCTGGATTTGTGAAGGTACGTTTGATTCAAAACAAGCAAACCTACTCTGGCTTCAATTGCTTGATGTCGATCGAGTCTTAGTACGGCATTTAATACTCTCTATAACCAGGGTGATAGATTTTTAATACTCTACAAATGAGCAAGTTTAATTACTACCATTTAATGATCGAATACCGAGTAACAAGTTTAGGAGATCCGGACACCAATTTCAACGTGAGTCCATGCGATTGGAAGAAACATCTTAATCTTTAATTCTTTGATGATTTTTCATTCTTTTGCCATAGTAAGTAGCTTTAAAAAGTATGCCATGTTGAACTCTAAATTACCACGAAGTAGCCATATATCAAAAATTCAAACCCATTTATACTCACCGGAACAAAAGTCGTCTAAGCTTCACGGGTATACAATGATCTGTCCCAAGACAAAGGAAGGAATTCTGATGTTAGCCTCGAGAAAGCAGAGCCGTATTTTGTAGTAATAATCATATACTATAGAGTCAAGCACAGAGGGAGAGAAGAAGGAAAAGTTGGGAAAGGAATCGCACCGATAATTAAGACACGAGGAAAATCAGGAAGAGGCTTAGATCTCCCTGGTTTGCCTGGCGAGTTGGGCGGGTTATTTAAGCTGTGCCATGGATATGCAAAGCAAAATGGTCGAAGTATAGTCAAAGTCGTTAGCGCCAGCTTGACTGAATGTACAAGCGAAAACAAAAGCTTTTGTTGCTCGTCAAAGTAGCACTGAGGTTGGTGAGGGATAGGGAGAGGCGAACATATCATGTATGACTAATCCTGGGCTGATGAGAGCTTTGCCTCACCTCAAACTTAGCTCCCCTGGCTCCAATGTCTCACCAAACCCTATCCGGTACGCGATAGAGCCATCTCTCTTGCTTTTGCCATTTGGTGTTTGGTGAGTGCCGGGCCTAGGGCCCTCCACTTACTCTTCACCAACCCTGCAACTGTCGTCTTTGG
The DNA here is from genome assembly GCA_039654745.1 of Houttuynia cordata. Classification (NCBI taxonomy): domain Eukaryota; kingdom Viridiplantae; phylum Streptophyta; class Magnoliopsida; order Piperales; family Saururaceae; genus Houttuynia; species Houttuynia cordata. Next base: position 7,351,669 of record CM077513.1, on the reverse strand, counting down.
AAAAGAACAACTCCACAGATTCGTTTTCCCCCCGCCAACCAATTGGTGGTTGACACTATTTCTAATTTGTAGGTCTAATGACAACCAGGGGAATCGTATGAATCATCAAACACCGAATTATTAGGAGTACCTAATAATTTATCCCCAACTTTGTATAGCCATCGCAGGCCAACCTTTTTTTAATATGCAACTAGTTAGTATTTTAATTGTTTCCTCCGCTAGATTACGACAACTACAAGCCCCGCCCTTCATTATATTGGTTGGTGGGCGGTGGGCACTGACTCCTTCCCGTGCAAGAGATGAATCATGGCGGAGGGTAGGCAGGAGTCATGAAGACCACCTTGATTCTTGTCATAAAAAGGCTTCACCTTCCACCACCTTTTATGCGGAATGGACGAGCAAGTCGAGTACTTGCGATCAAAACAGGTAAGAATTGGAAGAATATCTGTTTCAGTGGCGTATCAGTATAAATAAATAATTAATGAAGAGGCAGGTGGGGTTTCATTCGCGGGGAAGTTCAGCGGTGGGGTAGCACATAAATTATTAAGGTGGAAGAGCTGACCAAATACTCCAAAAAACTTCTACTCTCATTTTTAATAAATACAATTTTTGTTAATAGATGCAGTTTTCTTAAAATGAGCCAAAATTTCAAGTTCATTTGAAGAAAATTACATCTATTAAAGAAAAATATATTTATTAAAAGTGACTAGAGGGAGTATCACTTGTCTAGACACAGAAAAAGGCCACCTCTCGCCTTCGCCGGATAAACGTGGGACACCATGACTCCTTCCCTCTGAAAATTGGAAAATACTAAATGCAAAGACCATGCACCCCGCCGACTTGTTCAAAGAACTCGAAAGGCTTGCTTCTTCGGAAGGTAAAAAAAAAACTTTGTTTAATTGTTTCCCTCCCTTTCCTTTTGTTACAGGATATAAAACGCGGCCCATGTTCTGAAGTTATTTTTTCCCTCTTTATCCTTTGATAAAAGGAACTGAAACACTTTTGCTATTGAAAAAGGATACAAGGATGATTTTATGAGGGAGACTCCCTCATAATTATTACAGCTATCATCTCGAGAACAACTTAATTCTTCCTGGGTCATATTACCGAGCAAGCTAAGGAGTGTCCTCTATCAGTTTGGGTCTGTTAATTTTAATTTTGTTTGTAGGGGACAGTTAATAATACTCACCGTTCGAAAATATTATGTACTTGGTCATGAATGAGTATACAAGTTGAACATGATATCATGGCGGAGTCTCGTAATTTCCTTGTGAGCTTCATGGTATAATAAAAATAAATTTCTTTTCAAATGTACACAATATTTTAGAACAGAAGGAGTATTAAGGGGTCGTTTTGGGGCGTGATTAAAAGCAAAACATCCACAGATGTTTTGCTACACTGGATATGGAAAAAACATGGATGCTACAGTGGATCTGAAAAATCCACTCTGGATATTTGCTTATAATCACGCCACAAACGGCCCCTAAGTTATGCTATGGATCTTCCCAAGGCCCCATCTAGGGTTAATCTAGTATTGAGTTATATCTAGTTATCTAGTCATTTTGCACTTTCACCAAATTCCATCACTTGTTCCACATCTTATGCTGCCATGGTAATCTTGCTTTAATCTCTTGGGGGAGGGGCAGCCAAAAGCCACAGGGGATGAAGCTTATATCATCATTACCATAAACGCAAGCAAAACCATCCGTGATATGCACGAGGTTTCTTCCATGCATCTCTCCAGTATCAAGTCAGCGCACACTTCTAGCAAAAAAAATCAGCCACCGCACCATCCCCTCGAATAAACAATTTTGAGCTTTCCCTTATTCAAAGCTAAATAAACAATTTGACATGAGTCAAAATCCAAAGCCTAATGCATGACACCGATTGCTTCAGAATTGGAAAAGACTGCCCACCTGAGAGCGGTCGTTGTACAAAGTCCAGTATCCATATCTCTTTGGAGAGAGGCCTGGGTTGTAATTGTGGGGTGTAACAACTATTTTCATTTTCTTCGACTTCTTACATTCTTGCTCAATATCCCTGTTAGTGAGGTTACCACACCGAAATAGATTCATGTATTCTGTATAAGCACACCCTTCACAATATCCCCACTTTCACAAACAGATTCTTATAATCCCGGTTGGTGGTGTATCCACCGTCTGCCTTTCATTTTTTGATGGAAAAGCTTTCCATTAATCAAGACAAAAGCATACAAACATTGCTCGTACATCATATTATTACAAATACGATGGCGGTGGTTTCATAAATCCTCAAAGACAATTCACCATCCAAACATAATGTAGGAACGTCTTGGTTCCATCTCATCACTAACGAAGCTTACTTTCCAAAATAAACGTACTTCTTTGTTATGAGCAAATTGTAGCAAAAAATAAATACAAAAGACATCTTGATTGATTACAAATTTTATCCCAGCATGATAATTTGTCCAACAGATTTTCACTTTACAACCCCAATTAACTTTATAACATGAATGATACAAATTTTTCCATAGAATGTAATTCACCATGAGTTGGTGATCTTTCTTATTTTTTTGCTTAGATGTCAGTAATACCGATTATAATCATCAGATTGGAAAAATGACATCTGAAATGCATCCCCAGTTTTTATATAACTTTGTTGCATATTCAAGAAAATTTGCATACATTATATCAAAAGAAAATTTGCATACAGTGGGTCATTAGAAGATAACAAGAAATAACTCTCAAACAAGTATTGACCAAAGTTGAGAAATGTATTGTAAAAGCCACAAGAACTTTCAGCACGTAGGAATATGGAGAGCCAATATAGAAGTTGGTACAAGAAATGAGCTGGCCATGACTATTGAACTCGAAAAGAAATGTAAACCAAACATGGCCAATAGATAAAAATGCTAGCATTGAGCTTCATTAACTCGAAAAGAATCATCTACCAATAGATATGAGGTTTTCAAACAAAAACTGACCAGCCAATTGGACAGGTTTTTAAACCTCCGACTAAAAAACAAACCGAAAAGTAAGAAAAGCTTGGGATGTTGGCAGTTGTAATGGGAAATAAATCAGTTTTTTCTTTTTCGATAAAATCCTTTATGCTCCTATGGGTAATGCAAATTTTGTGTGGCATGTATGTTCGCTTTTTTTTTCCCCTCTTAAAAGTGAGCTTAAAAAACTAGAAACATTTATCACACATTGCACGTGTATAAATTTGATATTATCAGTTAGCCGCCAATCAATCATTGAAAACTAGTCATCCTCGAATCAGCCTCCTTGCTGAGTTGAGATCTAGTTATTACAATAAAGCTTACATAGATAAACAATAAACTTCAAATCTAAACAGCAAATGTTGCATCTCTAGTAGGCATGATTTTTGCCACTCAATAAATGTTTAAACACTTGTTCAAAACACCCTTTTCTTTTTCTTCATCTTTTATTTGTTTAACCATTTCATAGTCAAAAGAAAAATCACACTATTCTTCTTACTTCGCACCTGATTCATCAACTTAATCCCTAATTTCCAGTACCACCAATAAAAAAACAGGGAGTTGAAGTATGTGTTCTATAGCTCAGTTTTCAGAGATCCCCTGACAAAACACCACATCATACACGAAAAAACTGTAGCTATTACACAACTCACCAAATGAACATAAAAAAACACTTATTTTCTGCTGGTCTCTAACAATGTTATAACATATTCAACTAAGCAGGTCCATTGTATAAACAAAAATTACTGCATGTCCATCATATAGACATCTAGAACCTGTCAATATATATTCAATCGCTGATACCCAAAGTACCAGGAAAACAGGTCAAAACATAAAAAAATTGTACAATAACACAATTTGACACCTTTTTTCTAGAGCAAACTGCCATCAAATTAACAACCACAGGAGTATAACACACATCCATAAGTAATCCGAGTAATACGAGGAAATCTTAGTAGTTGTTGAAACTTGAAAGGCATAAAGCATTTTTGTCATCACATGTCTGCTTAAAACGAGGCAGGGTATTCATCCAAATCAATTATTTTACCTTGTTCAATGAATTACATAACAAAGACTACACGATTATCATATTTCAACGAACAGTAATGAGAGAAAAAAAAAGAGAGCAATAGACAGAGCTGATAGAATGTTGCTTAACCGGGACAACTATGTAAACATGAACTGTCGCAGATCACACAATAACACAGAGATATTTAAATGCAATAGTTCTAAATAAACTTGAAATTATCTGTCAACCGAATAGTAATAATCGGTGCGGAGATCCTCGCGATCGACGACGATGATAGCGTAGATGGCGTAGATGATCCCCGGAATGTAGCCCAGGAAAGTCAACAACAAGCAGATGCAAAACTCAACCTGAAATCGAATCCAATTTTCAAAATCAGAAGAGCATATACATTCAGAACGCAACCAACTGAGAGATTGGAGGGAGAGTGCTCACGCTGCAACAACCGTGCCTGAAGAAGACCCCGAGAGGCGGAAGAATGATGGCGATGAGGATTTCTAAGCACATGGCAGTACGATCGGAAGGCATCTTCGTCAATCACACGCTCTTCACTCTCGTTAAAGCTTTCCGATTCTCCCACCGTCGGCGCTGATCCTATCTCCGGTCTAGATATGCGCCATGTGATTTGGGTAATTTGACAGGCTGGCTTGTTTGCTGGGCTTCTGCTAGGCCCATGCCGTAGTCCGCTTTCGTGCATCAATTGTCTCCGGAATCTGGGCTTGGAGCAATTCACTTTGCTACTGGGCCGGACGGCTGGTGCCTTCTTTGAGCCCATTTCTGATGGACCCCAGGACATGTCAATTAGAAGCAGCTCAAACAAACTATTGAGCTACTGTACAATCCTAATGTAGACATCAATACCTATTTTTAATTACGAACAATACAGATCAATTGATGCCAGAACTCAAGCCTCCTAATTTATTTATTTTTGGCACAAGGAGCCTCCCATACGCACTGCCAATGGATTCGAGCTGGGCTGAGCTCATGCTAAGCTTGTCGAGCTAAGTTCAATATTCAACTAATTTCAACATGGCCTCGGTTAAATCCTTTTTCACAATGCATCTTTTTTTTACTCATTTCATGATGAAGTAGGATCAATACAAGTTCATACTACATTAAATACGATCAACCTACACTCCAAGCCAGTTTTGCAAACGACGGAACCCGTGCACTCCAAGCCACCGAGCTGGGCAACTTTCGCGCATGTCTAGCTATACAATGTGCTAAAGAGTTGGCCCCCCTACGAACATGAAGAAAAGAAAATGATTCAAATTTGTCAAGAGACTATAGAGCATTTTTTACCAAATTTCTAAGAATTGAATGCCCTTTTTCTCTATTTCTGACCTGATTAATAACTTCTAGACAATCACATTTGAAAGTGACTTTGCCGGATGTATGCTGCGTTGCAAAAACAACAGCTCTAACTGCCGCTAACGGTTCAACCTCTTCAACCTGAAATTAACCCTCTACGAAACACTTACATTCTATAATCTTTCCCAGGTGATTTCTTATGCAAATACCAACACCTGATTTACCTTCCTTGGTAAAAACAGATCCATTAAAATTCACTTTAAGTTCATCTTCATTTGATGGACACCAAACAGTCCTAGCGCAAGCAAAATCATCTAGTATAGCAATTCTATAAAATTTTGTGTCCATTTTAAAATACTCAAAGGCCCAAGACCGAACCTTACCAACAGATTTCAATTTCTCTCCCACCCGTTTTACATTTCTATTGAACCATAAAACCCATGATATCACCCAAGTTGTTTCCAACTCCCTCCTTCCGTACTCTAACGTGGGCACCCCAACCTCCTAGCATTATCCGTTCCATTATCATAATAAAATAGTATTTTTTCTCAACCATTTAAAAGTCGGCGAGAAGGATCTTACCTCCTACCGTTATCCGTTCCAACAAAAAAAAGTTAACAAACAAAGCAACAAACAGAAATCGCCAGGAAAGCACCCATCAATATATCCACACATTTCCTACGTCAACAGACGGTCACCCACGTGTCGTTTACCAAAAAAAGCTCGTGCGGGATTTGAAAAGATTCGCATAAATGAAACTTCCGTTTTTTTTTTCATAATTGCTCATCCATCACTATATATACCCCTTCCTGGGGCCCTTAAGCCTCTTATCCAAAACTGACCTTTTTTTCCATAATCTGAGACAAGATCATCGAAGATGGCGATTAGCTTGAAGATGGGCACGGGGTTCTGCGTTGGTGGCGGTGGTGGGAAGAGAGCGGCTACTGGGAGGAACGCGGTGGTTTGTGCTGCGGCGCGGCTGAACGAGCAATACAGGACGCTGAGGATCGAGCCGGGGGCGTCGGAGAAGGAGGTCAAGAGGGCGTTCAGGCAGCTCGCCTTGCAGTATCACCCTGATGTTTGCAAGGGAAACAACTGCGGCGTCCAATTTCACCGGATTAACGAAGCCTATGACGTGAGTGATTCGTATTTATTCGAAAGTTCGCGTTTTTTTATGCGATTTTGGATTGGGATTGACTTTTTGTGGTTTGGGGTTTGTGCAGATGGTGATGAACCAGCTGAGGGAGCGCGAGGAGGAGGAGTCGTATAGGGGCGGGTACGATGACGGAGGTGATTGTGGGGACGAGCCGTTCCGGGGAATGAACGATTCGAGTTGGGATTTGTGGGAGGAGTGGATGGGATGGGAAGGTGCTGGAATTCGTGATTACACCTCCCACATTAATCCCTACATTTGATATGCCGATTGCTTTGGCTGATTCGTGTTGTAAATATTTTCTTTTCTTTTTTCGTTACACTTTTCTGTCCCTGATCGAAGTCCAAACAGCTACATGCTGTGTGATGATTGAGGATTTGTATATAAACAATCGGCAATTTTTTTTCTTTTAAAAAAAGACATTGCTGGATTGAGCTGACCTCTTTTATAAACTTCTGTTATTTCGTGAAAACCATCGTCCTTGTTATGATGCTGATTATTGGACCTAATTTTTTATGTTCTAGACTCTAGTTCTTCCTTTCTTTCTATAATTTCGACAAGCAATGGATGAAAACCCTTTACCACAGGCATTTATCTAGAGGATGGTAGGTAATACACAAAGAGAAGTTAGGGAACAATTACAAAAATAAAAATTTTCACAAACAAACACTTTGAAAAACTGAGCTAAACATAATTACCCTAAAAAGAACAAAAAAATAGCTAAACATAGAAAGTAGTTCCCAATCGAAGTAATGATCTGGAACCATAGATATTTGAATTGAATTGATCTACTCCTTATGTCTTGGGTGTGCTCATAACCATGGTGACATGCTTGCACGTGCTACATTTCTTCATGCGCGTACTGCATCTCTATTGCACACTACATTTGCCCCTTGGAATCTGCATGAGCCCCATATGCCGTGTGTGGCTCAAGCATCTTCTTTATCACATGAATTTGAGAATTACATAAAAAAACAAAAAAAAATCAAGAAACTGTTGGGGCTCTATATGTATGTGAGTAGTCGTAGCGTTGCTAGTGTGTATGCTTTTGGACGTGTCAGAATTTGAACTCAATTAAAATTAGTAACTCGACCACTTGGAATCCGGACAGAGCGTAACAAGTTACTCTACCTGTATGTTGCATTGATATGGCACTATCACGCACGACAAAAGCATGGAAGGACTTCCAAAAGCTCGATCCCATTAACAATTTCCGAGTCACTATGGTATAAGCATGGAATTCCGTATCGGATATCGGTATCGTATCGGTCGGCTTAAGAGACAAAATATCGGAGATATATTGGAGATATTTGTAAAAAAATATCGGTAGTCAAAAACTAGTTTTTACCATATAATTTCATAATCTAGCTTCTAAAATGAGTTATACTAATTTAGACAAAGCATAGATTTTAAAATATGCATATTAGGATGGGAAACAAGTGGGAAAGTTACTTTTTTCCCCTTTTTAAAATTTTTTTTTTCCGAAAATATTATTTTATTATAAAATAGCGATATATCGGTCCGAAACCGATATATCGGCGATATTTGACAATATTTGTCCGTCTCACTTTATCGGGTGGGGCCCGATATCGATATATCGGCGATATGGAATTCCATGGGTATAAGAGAAGTTGGCTTGCATTATAGAGGAAACCAGGCAAGAATGAAGGCAACAAAAACACTCACAAATGGGCCATTTAGACCATGGGTGAACTGCATCCATAACGAATACAAGCAAACCAGGAAAGGTAACGAATGCGATATGCGTATGTAACCACATTGGACGAGCAGTGACAAGTCAGTTTGTTAATTCTCTCCACACTTGGTGGAGACGTCCAGGGTTACCAGGCACTTTAGTAAAGGGGCACCTTAGACGCTAGATGAGGGGTGTGCGGTTGTCAAAAAAAAAAAGAAGTCAGTTCGTCAATTCAAACAAAAAAGGAATTTTAGTTTATTAAAAAAAATGGAATTCTAAAGATTCCATTTTCTAGGTCGTTTGAGTCACTTCCATAAAAATCTTCCAGCAATGCCAAAGTCAATTAGTCAATTCAAACAAAAAAGGAATTTTAGGGGCCGTTTGGGGCGCGATTAAAAGCAAAACATCTATCCACACAGGTCGTGTTTCACACTGGATATAGAAAAAACATTAATGCTACAGTGGACGTCCAAAATCCACTCTGGATATTTGCTTATAATCACGCCCCAAACAGCCCCTTAATTAATTAAAAAAATAGGATTACAGAGTTTCCACTTTCTAAGTGGTTTGAGTTACTCCGATAAAAATCTGGATAGGGTCAAAGTCTCTGTCTCACTATGAAGAAGTTTAGACTTCAGACAGTTCTTTTATGGACAGGCGGCTTTCCGATCATAGCAAGTGCGATTAAGCTTCGCAAGAACACGAGTGCAAAATACTTCAAATAAAAGGCCAAAAATATATCCAGAAGTTCCCAAACTTGATTCATGCAACTTTGAATCGCATTGCCTTCATGCTCGAAAGACAACGATAACCTTCAAGGTACGGAATGACACTAAATTCCATTTTCTAAAGCAGAAAGAAAATTACAAACTATCCAATCCTGATATGGTTATGCTATAGTTGTTCCGCTTCTGAGAAGAGGAGAATGTATCAATTCTTCTATACAAAGCACAAACAAAGGGATATAAAGGTATATGTAATAAACTACACCATTAACAACTTTGAATATAGGAGGACACGGTCAAGGAGGGGTCTAAACCCGCAAGGCTACCTGATCCTGCCATGCAATCTTTTTCTTTCCTGTTCTGCTTGATCCACTTGCCACATCTTTGTACATTGGCAAATTCAATTTATTTGTCAAAGTCTGTTCTTCTGCCGAACACCTCTTCATTTCTTTGTCTGCCTTCAGAGGCTCCCAGGGAACCTGGAAATCCCCAATATCCTCATGTCTCTGCAGACAAACATAACGATAATATTGTTGGTGGTGAAAAGGAATGCAATCATGTTGGTAGTTTATAAGAGTAATGAGTGAGATAAGAGATGAATAGCTACCGGAAAAGATATCTGATTTAAGTTGATCATTTCGCGAGGTTTTTCAACAACCGATTCCTTCTCTTTGTGCCTCCTTTTTTTCATCATCATCGGTTCCCTTGTAATTTGTGTATTTGGAGGTTGCACAGGTATATCCGGTGAAGCTATTTGCACCGGGTTTCTCATAAGATACTTGAGTCTTCGGCGCAAAAATCTGAATTTTGTAATTAGCAAACATGAACATAAAATCAATGAATAGGATACGATATTAAAAAGGAGATAAAGAGGGAAACCACACCGGACTTCTGCCGAGAGAGTTAATTTCCTTTGCTTCCTTGTTTGCAAATGTTGCTTCAAATCTTCAGTTTCCTGAAAAAATGAAGCATCCCCATGAAGGTTCCAAGCAAAAAAAAAGGGATAAATAAGAAGCTAACTGCATCAGAAAGAAAACTGAGGGAACATACACGAATTCAAAACTATACATTTCTTTTATGAACTCCCATACAACCAGCATTTGGAGTTCAACAAAACTTCATAAGAGTTAACTAACCCAGAAAAGAAGTTTCAAACAATTTCAGAATATGAAAAATCTCATGAACATCAGTTGTATACAATAGTTACGAGTAAGATTGTTAGAATACCCTCAAGCAACATCAATGCATCAAGCAACTAATTATCTAAGCCTTTAACAAGAGATTACAGAAGAAACAGTACATACAAGAGCATGAGACACATTCAGGTGACTCCAGTTTAATTCCCATATGTGGTGGGATTCAAAACCAGTTGCTAGAAACCCAAAGTCCCCTAAAAATTGCACCACCAGTTTGAAAAAAGGCAGTACATATAAATGAAATCTATTAATTTCACCAAATAAACAATCAATAGCAAAATCATTTCGGTATAGGCCCCGTTTTAAGCCAGCTTAAAATCACATCAAAAGGGAGAGAGCATCCAGAAGAAGATCAAAATAACAACTATATACGAATAACACACGAAAGTGAAAAATCAACATATAAAATATTTCCTAAAAGTATCCTAAATCCAGGAAACACTATCAGAAACTAATTTAGCAGATGAAAGAAAAGCACCAACATGACATCAACACAGATTCTGAGCAGATTTATAAATACACAAAACAAATATTTATATGACACAGCAGCTACAATAACCCGATTGTAGTATGATTGAAGCCTTAATATTAATATAGAAGGATTTAAATGCTCACAAAGAATTTATAATCAGGTAAAACCTAAATAATCAGACAGAGAAAGCCCTAATCGAAATCACAAAAACCCAGATATGGATGCAAGTTGCAACAAACAACAAAAAAAGCAATCAGGTAAGACCTAATAATAAAAAAGAGAAAGCCCTAAATCAAATAATAATAACCCAGATTTAGATGCAACTAGCAACAAAAATTCTGCATAATTCACACAGAATAAAAATAAACTATAATCAGGAACCCATACTTAGATGCAATAAACAAAATTCCGCATAATTCACACAAATAAAAGAATAATCAAGTAAACCTAAACAATTAAATAATACAAGTAGACCAAAACAATCAGAAAGACGAAGCCCTAAACAATCACCTTCTGCAACTCATGGAAATCCTGCAGTAGACCCTGAATCTTCAACCTGTTCTTGGCCTCCTCGTCGACCGGATAGTAAGGAGGCCTCATCGGCACCTTTTTCATCTTCTTCACCGTCGCTTCCCTCATCTCCAATCACAACAATCGACCCAGATCCAAGCCAGATCCGCTCGAAACCCTAAAGCCGAGAAGGAAAGGGGCGGGGGAAAGAAGGGATGAGGATGGTGCTATCCTGTTTTCGCTCTGAAACCTCTGACCGTGGCCACAACCCAAAAGGCCCACAAATATCGGGAATAAGAAGAACTTTGTGTTGAAGAGTCTGATGGAGGTGAGAGAGAGAGTACAGAAGGGCAATTCTGGGAAGTGGACGTGTCTCTGGACGTGATGAGGTGGGAAGGAAGGTCCCTGCGTTTGGTATTTTTTTGGTGGAAGACGTTTGAAGACACACATCTTTCCTTCCTGCCTTCCCGACCCCCCTTGCTTTCCTTGCTTATCTCCCCCCCACCCCCACCCCCTGTTTGCTTTCTTTTTGTTTTTCTCTTCTTGCATAAATTTGGTCCAGCTGGGCCATTAGGATGAGAGAGAGAGAGGGGGGTGGGAAGGGTGATTGACTGCTTGGGTGGTGGTGGGCTGGTTTCTTCCTAGAGAGAGAAAAGAAAGAGTCAGAGATAGAGGAAGTGGGGGTTTGTTACTTTGTTGTTGTTTCTTGGTTTCTTCTCCTCCTCCCTATCTCTTGTGTGGAAAGTAGTAGTATAGGGGGGCTATGGTGGTGGTGTGTACAAGGAAATGGCACAGGCTTTGGTTGAAAGGGAGATGTGAGAAAGATAGCGAAACTGGGGAGAGAGAGATAAAAATTTGGGAGGGGATGCGGCAGTTGCTCTGATGTATCTGCAGATTCGGTTGCCTTGCCCCTTTGTTACCTGCACTACCTGGTTGGTTGGATGGCCAACCCAGTCATCTTCTCATTATAAAATTAGTTTATGTTGACCAATTTGCCCTTGATTGGCTCTTCCAACTGGTAATAATATCCAGCTGCTGTATTTATCGCGCGCTTGGGCTGGGTGGGAATACGTCGCGTCCAGAGGCCAGTGTTGAAGAAAGTGGGTGGCTGAATGATTGGCCGAGGGAGGTTAGGACTTGGTTGAGGGCCATTTGGGAATATTGGGGCCACCACGGGGGTCCCCATATGGAAATCGGAGGGGGAAAGCAAAGCCTCGTGAGTCATGACTGGATTGCTTACAGTGCAGAGCTGGGAATTGGGAAGAGTCATGAGAGAGGTGGATAGATTCATGACATGGTCGGAATTCGGAGGAGAAAGGTAAGGCTTTATATTATTTTGCGTTTATTTTATTTTCGTTGGCGGGACAGAGGTAAAGCGGCTACAGTTCGATCTAGCCTGCAAGACGCATCGGATAAACCTTCTGCGAAGTTTGTCGGCGACTGGTGACTCGGTACAGTTGTGAGCCTTTAACTTATCAGATCAGAATAACTGGTCTCATTTGGGCTCTCTTTATGGACACCTTTTTTAAGAGTTCGAACTTCAAATACTCCTCTTTTAACATCAAAAAATAAAATACTGTCTGTCGCATCCTCTGCATCCGCTTATTGTCGTCGCTGTTAAAGAGAAAAATAAAATGAGACTTTTCAGGTAGTATTTTTTGGAATAATTACTAGCCCAAAATATCTTTTAATACCACCTCTTTTCTTGGCATCAAGGTGCTAAAAAGTCTTAAAAAAAGGCGTGCTTTGGGGTTAGTCCTTGTATATTTTACTTCGTTGTCGTCGTCATCATAGGCCTTATCTTAGCTATTTGGGGTTGGTAACATGGATTATATACTACTTTTGATTTTTATAAGAATCAAAATAGTACAAAATTCATACAAAGAAAAATAGTGCCAAGTTTTTACGCAAAATGCCCTTCCTGATGCAACCATACATGAATAGGGGATGATGATTAGAATATTCAACGTCATTATATTCATCGTACACTTTTCCAAATATGTAGATTAACTTCGTAACATGATGGTTGCACATGAAATATTAAGTAGTCATCTTCACTACAAAGATGACAAATATAATGTAGAGAATACATGACACAATCCATGACAATAAAAAAATTATGATTGCACGTGAAATTTAAGATATCCATCTCCAAAACATAGTTGGATAATAATAAAAAAATACTCCATCCGGTCACTTTTAATTGAGACCGTCACATAATTGGTCAATTTTATTGAGATGTCGGGTCCACAATAAAAGCCTGGGCTTTTCAAAGTGAGTCACCTTCCATCACAAAGCCCTATCGACCTCGACCTTGACCTAGGGTCGCTGCTGGGTGGCCATTGGCATCGTCGGCAACCGCCCGTGCAGAGAATAATTAGGGAACTATATCATCTAATTTTCGTAGACAATTTTTGTCACGCCCCAAATTTCCAAAACCCCGATATGCGCGGAAGCGATAATCCAATGATGGTTGCAAGGGTAAGAAACCTGGGACGGACCGAACACTCGATTCATCACCACAAATCCCATAAACATAAACGGGAATAACAGGATCATGTTGACGTAAACAACCGTTCAATAGAATTGAAATAACTAAACAATATTACTGACTTACTAACTGTCAAATTTTTTTACGAAAGCAAATAATAAGCCAGTGACACGCAGGCCACAAATGTCCAGAAAATAAATAAACATCCAACAATAGCAAAATAAACCTATGCTATTAAGTCTTCACGATCACCAATCTTCACGGCACGAACAAGCTGATCACACCTCCTCAGCCTTAATCCCTGCATCAGAAGATGCGTGAGTATTTCAGAGAAAATACTCAGTAGGATACCAGAAAAACTCACAGTAGATAAAGGCAATAAGGTAACTCAATGATAATCAGGTCCAATAACTCAGGACAAAAATGAACACAGGATTTACTTACTTGGAAAGATACAACACCTGACAACTCTCACTGATCAGGGTGAAATGAATTAATGTAATTAATACGACTCCAGACTTTCAAAGAGTAAGGAGATAAACACAATATCTGATCGGGATAACCAATGTGTCGAAAATGTCAATTTCTGCTCTCTGTTCAGTCCACTTCCCCTATGGACTTCAATTTATATACCAGATCATCCTAGAGGTTCTACGTAGGAACCCGGCCATGTGTCTAGGGATGCTGGCCCCATCGGTGCTTACGGGCACAATGGGCGGAGATTGCAGACCTTCCGTGATGTCTAACAATCTAAAGCGCACGCGTTGCCGTCATCGGCTGAACTACAGAGGTTCATAATCATCGGAGACCACCATGGGTCTAGCTATGGCTCGTGAGCATACTATGATCCAACCTAAGAGTATCAATAAGACTCTTGGCGGAGAAGCAGTTTACATGGAACTGGATCTGTCTAACTCAACATGGTATTCTCATGAATTAATAATCTTCAACAATAGGACTCTCAGAGGAGTTCAATGAAATTCTCAGCATTTAACAATGACAGACTCTCAAGAGGTTAACCAACAGTAGGTATGTGCCTAAGCACGAGTTGACTCGAAACTGAACTCTTCGGTATAGACTCTTCCAATGTCATCACCATACACTGATTCAATCAAGGCCATCCCTGGTTCTCAAGACTCTTTCAACAAGGTATCTCAAAAGCTTTTTGCTGGTAGAATAGAAAAGGATAACTCTAACCTGTCATTAGGGTTTCAATGATAGAAGATACGCGATGTTAGGCACCGCGAGGAGAACATTGACGAACACAATGTTTGGTATAAAGACAATACTCCACTCATGATACTATCATAAGTACCCTCTGGAAGTCTTATGCTATAGTACCCTCCTTGTGTTATATCATATATATATATATATATATATATGGTCTTAGCGTAGCGTTTTATTTATAACCGAGAAAGGACACTGTTATAGACGCAGGATACATACTGGCCGAGAGCACTATATTAAGTAATATCTCAATTTTCACTTGTTTTTACTAATTCTAACCTTAACCCAAGTCTTTTAGACTCCAGACCACTTCACATTAGGCCTTTATTAGCTTCTGGTCCGACTATTAATTGTGTATTAATCAGCCTACAAATCTCTTTTAAAAACTGTTTTACCAATTAGTTTTAATGGCTCATTAACTCGCAAACTAGACAACTATTCCAGGACACCTCGGCTCCTGGTCAGACCTATTAACAGAGGTCTTAAGGTCCACGAGCAATGATCCATAAGGATTTACACTTTCTCTTATTAATACATCTTTTAGTCTCTTCTAGATGGTCTTATTACTCATATATCATATCAATTAAGGCATATACTACCTAAAGTGGACAACTTTATCCGGACACAGAACCACAACTCAAGATACAACTTCTGACACAAAAGGACGCACCCAACCAGTGGGTCCAACTCTGAAAGATTGCTGCTTTTGGATGAGAAACACATGGGTTACACCCACATTAAAACAATTAGGTCAAAGCATGTGATAACATCACATCGGTTGATGTATATCAATAAAGATGACAACTTTTCATAACCAGAACCTAAACCACTTAACTCAAAACACTATCAGTAGATATAGACAGCAAACACATGATCAAATGTGTAGCAAAAGAATGGTATACATCAGGGATGTCTTGATCGATTAGTGCATGAGAGAATCACAACAATAACTTGATCGGTATGCTAACACTTGAATAGATCTCAGCAATTAGGACAATTAATCCAGAATGAAAATGAGTCAATCATGTCATACATCATCAGCACGTGGTACTCAACATAAAGATCAAAACTTTCATGCAAATACGCTGTGAGAAAAAGAGCATCTTACCTTTGAACCGGTACTAAATTGCACGTCAACCGGTTTGAAACAAAACCCACTTCTTTGCAATCTCCACACGAACCGAACCACCACCAAAGCACCCTCTACTTGAAGAGGCTTACTGAGGGTTAGGAGATAAGGGGGAGAACGAAATAAAAGAGAGGAAATCACCAAAGAAAAGAGAGGAATGGGGCTGCCGGTTCCCAAAGGGATGGTCGTCCCTTTTTCTAAGGGTTTTTGTAGATCAATCTTCTAGATCTCCACCGTCCATCTCCATTTCATCCAAGGGCCAAGGTCAATCCCAGTCCAACCAAATCTTCAGATTGAGATCTCCACTAACCACAAAATATTCTGATTTGATTGCATTAAGATATAATCTTATCTCTTCTCAAATAATTACTAAGTTACTCAAGTGACTTACCAAGAAAAAGCAAGTAACCTAGACTAAGTCCTACCCCTCTTGGCGCCACCCATGCACAAGAGAGGGCCACTTCACACCTCCAAAAGGGTTTCCCATGTTCAGCCCATAATTACTATATTTTAGGCAATTTAAATCTTCCATTAAAATGATTTCCAACTAGATATCAATTAGGGTTTTGAAACCAATTCCAATTACCACGTTTAGAACCCCTTAAACAGGTAAATCAGGCAAGATATGACCCAAAGAAATCCCCCACAATCTGCCCAAGACGTTTCCCAACGGAATTGCCTCGGGATACGCAAAACCACCAGCGATCGATCGGTCCGTATTACGCGATCGATCGTCTTGCGATCGATGCCTTACAAAAACGATCGATCGTCTGCCGATCAATGCCGTTTGAAGGCGATCGACCGGTCTGACAGAAAAACTTCAATTTCCAATTATTTAATGAAATTTCTAGAATTCAAATTTACTCCCATTTAGCAAAGAAATTTTTACCTTAATAAAATAATACGGTCGCTACAATTTTAACTAATTGTCTCAATTGAAAGTGAAAGAAGGGAGCAGGTGATAACACCATTGATATAATAAAAATAAAACTTCAAATCATATCCATATCCATAGTACATAAAAAAACCAATCTAGAGCACGTAGTTGGATAATTAAGTAAAAAAGTATTAATCGACAAAATATAGTTCAAAGCATCACCCATTGTCATATGTATTCCAAATTTGGCCACTTATTTCATCTCGCTGTGAATTTGCTGCCACCATTTGTTCAACTTGAGTTCCCAAATCATCCTTTGGATCAAAGTATTTGTTTGCATCATGTTTAACGTCATGTGGTGCTTCCTCTTCTTCATCTTTATCATAATCTTCGAACACATCATCACAATTTTTCCCACGAAGAAAATTATGCAATGTAGAACATGAAGAAACCATTTCAATGCTCACAAGATTATGTATGTTGTACGAAACTTAGGTGGAGATAGCTTGTTATGTACTTAGACGTAGAAATGCATGCGCAATTTGAATCAACCCGCCAGCCCTCTTAATAAATGCTTGCCATTTGATCTCTATCCAAATGGCTAGAGATGTCTTGGCACACGCTATTGCACATGAGCCGAACGCATGTTAACTTTCTCCATTTTAAATGGTCGAACCATCAATTCGCTGAAGCATTTTCTATCCGCCTCCATGGTATATGTCAGACTATTTTCAATCAATACGAGTCGTCGAACATCAGAATCAACCACGCACACCGATCTATTGTGCGCTCCATAAAAAAAGTGCTCTTTGCCACACAATATATCAGTATGTGCCTTCTATCCTGATGATCAACGACTCTCATCCTGATGATCAACGACTCTCATATGATGGTGGAAATCATGGGGCGGATGGAAAAATGCTTCCCCATTAGCATGGTGGCAGAGCCTCTCTCCCTTGAGGGAAAGTTCCCATACTTGTTTGAAAGGGATATATATAACCGGAAAGAAAAAAGAGGAAGCCAAAATTTTTCCTTCAACTAAAACATACACAACACATGTGAATACACACCATTGCATAGTGTTAACAAAAAATAAAACACAGGGCTTTAGGGCATGAGGTTTAACAAGATTCATAAAATAAAAGCACATACCATTGTGGAGCCTATGGTGGCCCGCCAATTGGGCAAGTTAGGCTGAGCCGGTGGAGAAACTAATGGGTACAAACTAGCAGCCCATGTCACCTTTTATGAAACTTTTTTCAGTAGCCGTTGTTTTTCAAGATCGATAGATGATATCTACAAAATATTCACATTGTTATATACCATTCTACCTATATTTTAATCGTAATCTTAGTTGAAGTAAGGATAATTAATGGGTATTCATGTTAGGTGAGTAATTAGGAGTTTAATAAGTAAATACGCTTAATTGATTAATTTAGATGCATTAATTAAATTTAGTAGATTATATTTTATTATACGTCTAATTTAATATTTAATTTTATTTATGCAGGCTTTGAGAGTTCCCGATGCGTAACGCCAAAAGTGAATGAGCGCCAAACAATTTATGTGAAGAGATTAGATCCGGTGGTGGAGATCGCTACAACTGGTTTTACCCAATTTGAATTAAATCGAATTGAGCTGGTTCACATTGTTCCGTTTCGGTTCGGTCTAGAAAAGAAAGAAAAAAGAAGCCCAAGCCGATGCCTCGGGTGTCTAACAAAGCAGTAGATGTGCTGCTCTGTTTTGCTTGAGTCATGGTCGTGGGTCGACATCGATGATGGCAGCCACCCGAAGGGACGACAGCGGTGAGCGCTCATGGCGGACGGTGGTCCAACATGATGGATCGGCGAAGCTTCACAGCGGGCGTTGCACATAAGATGCCAGCGATGGGCGACGGCGAGGCAGAAGGTGATGGTGTTGAGCACCGGTCGAGAGGCGGCAAAGCTCACGATAAGAGATGATGGCGACCTTCATGGCTGCGGAGAGGCGACAGTGAGAGAAGCAGCAGCAGCCCTGGGCGATGGAAACAAGAAAACAGAGGAAGAGTCGTGCCAGAATAGGACTTTGGAGGCGTGTTCAATTGGGAAAATAGAAGAAGAAACAAGGATTTGGATCAACTCGGATGTGAAGAATCCAATATGGATAGGAAAGCCCAGATTTTGGGGACGAATTTGGGATTATCTCAGAGTCGGATTGAATTTGGACTCTCTTTCGAATTACCTATAAAAGCAAGGGAGAAAGAAAAAAAAGGAGCTTTTGGTGTAAATTCTGGTCGGAAGAAGAGAGGAAGAGGAAGGGGTCTTGGGCGGAAGAAGAGAAAAAGAAAAGGGAGGAGAAAAGCATGATCTCGAAACTGCTACAATAACCGCAGGCTGATTGGAGAAGACAGTGAACAGTAAATTGCTACATTAGCCGTGAACAGTGTTTTGTGAACAACGTTTTGATGAATAGTGAAAATGTCTCCGAAAAATCAGCAGTGTTCTCCTTCTCCGATGGCCGGTTAAATTCGCATCCAAGGCATAGATGAAACCTTAGATTTGTGTTATTACTCTTAATAGTTTAATTTAATATAGTTGATATGATTGTGTTTAATGCGATTTTATGTTTCATAATTTGATCTAGTGCTTGACCATTGTCACACCTCGAATTTCAAAACCCCATTTAGAGTGCGAAAGCACTGTTCCCAATAATGGTCAAGAGGTTTAGAATCCGGGACGCGACCGAATACTCGATCAATCTTCACGCCCATTTACATAATATGGGATAAACGCAGGATCGAGAATGTTAACAAATATCCGCTAATAAAATCTTAAATAATAGAATCTCAAGTTTAACTAAGTTATTACAATAATTAAATCTCAACAAAAACCAAAAATTTAAACATAGCTTAGCACAAAGGCTAAAAGGTTCCACAAACAAAATATCAAAGCATAAAAAAAATAAATCCACTTCCATTGACTTTCTATCATTAGGCTCCATCGCACGTACCTTGCTAGTTCTTTTCCACTTTGATTCCTACATCGAGAGATGCATGAGTATTTCAAAAGAAATACCCAGTAGGAGCCAAGAAAAAACCACAATAAAATAATAATAATAGGAATGCTGACAACATGGTATAAAACACGTTTAATAAGATCAGGTTGAGCAATACGGAGTTTACTTACCTGGACAATAATCATCACAAAGGACCATCAACGGTTTAGAATAAATCAACATTAACTCAGATCCCAAACGTACAGTGCGTCGGGAGGAAATAATAATGAATATTGACTCCAAACATGCAAAGTGTCGGAGATAACAATTTCTATTATCTGTTCAGTCCACTTCCCCTATGGACATCAATTACTATAATATCCTAGAGGTTCTTCAGAGGAACCCGGCTATGCATCTAGGGATGCTGGCCCCATCGTGCTTATGGGCACAATGGGCGGAGACTGCAGACCTTTCGTAATATCATATAGTCTAAAGCGCATGCGTTACCATCATCGGCTGAACTACAGAGGTTCATAATATAATATGAGACCACAAGGATCTAGCAATGGCTAGTGAGCATATTATGATTCCAACATAAGAGCGTTCATCAAATACTCTTAGTGGAGAAATATTTTACATAGAACTGAATCAGTCTAGAAATAACCAGGGTTCCCTCATCTCGAGACTCAAACCAAAATCTTAAGAAATTAGACTTTTAGAGGAGTATATTGGATTTTAACAATATCCCAATAGTGGATTGACTCACGAAAGAGTAACCAAAGAATCCTCAATGTTCAATCACAAAATGATTCAAACTGAGACTCATTAGAAATGACTTATTAAACACCTTCAACATGCATAGCCTTAGTTAAACCAACCCCAGAATCAAATGACACCACGATTATTATGTCACAAGCAACAAGATAGTAGGGCTCGAGAAGTCAGACCCTACCCATGAACTTCATGGACACAAAGCTGATTTATGAGACTCGAGACACGTAGCGCCCTGCACTACCGAGGAAGAACTTGACTCTTGGTCAACCTTTTCTTGAATGACCATTACTGTACTCACTGACATCCAAATTCTACAGTATTGTATAAGGTTAATAATTATTAAATTAATCAGGTCTTATAGTCTTAATAGATATTAGTACATTAAACCTTCAAGACAGTGTACTGTTGTATACACAACAGCTAACTTCCCATGACTACTACGATCTGTACAGTGCCTATCATGTTCTGAAATTTTTATAGCAGATAGTCATCTCTCTCTAGTTTCTAACAATTTTGACGCATATTTTTATGAATTTTTTATAATTAGTTATTAATTTTTTATTACAGCTCGTCGGCGCAGAACCAGTTCTGGCCAAGAGCAACACCCTAATCTGATTTGATTAACCACTGATAATTACATATCTTAATGTTTAATACTAACTCCCTGACATCATAATTCACCAATTGCATCTGTAATTAAGTAATTTACTATATGTACTCTTTCATACGAATCAGCCTGCACATGTATTTTCCCCTTCATACCACCTTAACCCATAGAGACAACTAATCACAAACACTGAAATTAATTAGCCACGAATTTGGATGACTACTAAAGGCTCTTTGAAACATCAGTAGGTTATGACACATGAATGGTTTTGAAGCAATACTATGAATATGGCTTGAAATTACGAGTACTTACTTGAGATATAATATACTTAACATCGACCCAAGGCAATTCGATTAGGAAATGTGTCAACTTTATTTGGATAGAACCAAATAAGGGGTACTACAACATGAAACAAAGCACATTCAAGGGTCCAATACGATGGGGATGTCTTCTATGGTCTAGCACGTGAAGAATGAATATACATTGATCACATGAAAGCGATATTCTACACACATGGTAGACGAATAAATATTTCATTCAATGAACCACAAATATCAACATGACTAACAATAATGTCAAACCATTGATCATGATCCACGTGACATGCTAGTCATGGTACATAAAACATCAATATCAGAAGTTGTAGGAAAAAAAGAAGTCATCTTACCTCTTACAAATTCAGTATCTCCTTACGCGAGTGGCCTCCTTCTATCACTCCCCCTTTGCTCTTACGATTCCACGTACCACGACTTGCACCACCACCAAAAAAACTACTGACCGAGAGAGAGAAGAGAGGACGAGACCCTTGCTGGTTTGCACGACTCCCAAGACGTCAAAAGAATGCCGGCCTCTCTAAAAGTGAGTTTAAATAGCAAAAGACTTATTCCCTTTGGACAAATCTCAACCGTGGAACCTTATTTCATCTAAGGGTCACAATTTAACAAGAATAAGAAGTGATCTCCCATTAGGGACGTGGTCACTCCTCAATCCCAATTCAGTTACAATCCCATTTAGTTAGGGAATTAAGTGAATTTAGTTAGTTTCCATAACTAACCCAAAATCTCCCCTAATTGATTCCCAATTGGCATGGATGATCCTATCCATGCCATTAAAGCGCCACTAAAATAGGGTTAAACCATTCCAAATCCAAGCCTAATTGACGTCCAAAACTTTCATTCCAATTCATCCATCTCCAAAATTTAGAACTTCCCAAAGTTAAATCCAATTTAAACCGGATTGGCAATAAATTCAAAATTCCCACTTCTCCTTAGTTTGGTCCCTTGCCAAAACCAACCAAATCATGTCTCATCACACACGTGCACACGCCCCCAGGCATATGCCCACGTGGCTCTGGGACCCTGCATTGCACTGGCGCCCAACACATCCAGCGACTAAAGCTTCTCTGACTTCTGGTGCGCGCGCAAAACTTACCAAAAATAAATTCTCAAGCTACGAAGGTTCAACTTACAACATCAAAATAATTTGAACAAGTTTCAACACTTCGAACAAGCACCCTGGCGCCTGGCCCTCACCCCTGGCGTCAAGTGCACACAGACCCTGGCGCCAGGCTAGCCTCAGCGCCAGGTTGGGCCCAGCGCCAGGGCTAGTCCTCGCGTCCTGGTAAACTACCTAATCTGGTTTAATGATTCCACACTTTTAAAAGCATCACAATAATAATACAATACACTAGATTATAAGATTTCATAAAAAAATCAAACAGGCAGCAAAACTTTCCTATTTTAGAACAGTTTCCTAAAATAGTAATTTTGGTAATCTTACCGAATTTTCGGGTGTTACAACCATAGACTAATATGATTATGATTGGAATTTGATCTTGATATTCCTGTGTTTAACCAAGAACAGGCGTATGTTAATTTTATGCCCGACCAAGGATAGAATTAATATATTATTTATAGTGGATGAACTTTTCGTGTCCGACCAAATAACGTGTAGTGCATTCACTGGTAATTTGTGTGTCCAACCAGGAACACGAGTTACCGTGTCATATCAATTTGTGCAAAATAATAATTGGGAGTAGTAATTGCATGCTTAGTGGTCGATTCATTGCCTTGGTATTCTCATTCATTTATTTTTTTTGTTAAAGTTTACTTATTTTGTTAATTAAATCATCAAAATTCAAATATTTCATTAGAATTAAATTAATCTTCCAAGTCTTTTGGGTTCGACCTCGTTTCCACTAGCTTATACGTAGTCTCGTGCGATTGTGAGAAAAATAGTTAAAAATCACATCAATCAACAACGCACATGCTACGTAACACCTTGAATTTTCAAAATATAAAATTTCTTATGATGTAAGAAAATTAGAGATGCAACATATCGATTTAATACTACATGCTTAAAAGTGCATCCAGGACATTACTCTGGATTTTGAATTTATCGATTATTAATTAATATATTTACAATGAGTACCAAAATAGAAATCTTGGATCCCGTCCAATTGTGCAGTTGTGTTGTTTATGTTCAAACTACAATAAACACCCACACACAGACTCACACTCATGATTTTTATATTGATTAATATAAGCAAATACAACTAATACCTATTGCATGTTGCCCTTTCCACTTGTACACCTAGTTACTTGCAAAACTGTATAAATAGCATCTAAGTATTTATAATACCCAGTAGGACGACAACAATCATAAGATAGTCTATTCTTGTGATAACGTAGTGTGCAATCAATCATTAATATTGATTACAAACAATCATTAGAACAACATAAACGTCATGTGAGCATTTTACTACCTAGAACATATTCTAGGGTTTATGTGTTGCTATAAGAGTCCTTAAGGTTTGTCCTTTACTTATACTTTCTATTTATGCATTCAACTAGGAATGTACTCTTAATAGATACACTAATTTCCTCTCTATCAGCTCGCTATAGTTCATTACGACAACTAGTAGTCTTGAAGGGACTTCATGGATCTCTCCAGGTTGAGTTATGGGCACCATGAGCTTTACCATAGCCCATGAATGCATATGAAATCTCTTGTGGATTTTAGGCCTCCAAGATGACCAATCATGGCCTTGCCTGATTACCTTGCTCTTGTGACTTGTGATATTCTTTTCATTCTTACTTCTTGGTTCTTGTCTTGGAAACGTATGTACTGATTCTATTGGTCTAACCTTTTCTTTACTTTGGTTTTCCATAGTAACATATTAGTTACTAAAACATTATGCTTGATGATTGTATTTTTTATGCATGATCTACTCTTCCTTTGGACCATACTTGTCCAGAAATCTACCACGCATTCTAGCACATTACTTACATGATTCAATGCTATATTCTACTTGAATTTAGCCACTACCATTCAATATATACAACATATATGATCATATCTCATGGAAATTTACACACTTCATGCATATTCATTTACACATATTCAATACAATTCACATAATAGCATTTATACCATATCTCTTATCTTTATATTCATTATATGCAACAAACACTTGTACTTTAACTCTTCAATTTGAATATGATTTAATCTCTCTGCTTGTTGGTCCATCACCAAACCTTCACCAACACAATATTGAATCAATGGTGGTTTGCCGATGACCTGACAATTCTAATTTTTGTATATTGTCTTTGTTGAGATGTGAATCAAGGCTTATGTGATCAAATATCTATTCAGCTAAAACATGTTCATTATTCAACATGCAACAACAAGAGCCATGTAATCAACATGCATAAAAATCATAGCTTTACTTTTCTAATATGAGAGTACTACTCATAAACATACAAAGAGGATCATTCATCCTATCCCATACTCAATTCTAAGTTCACAACCATGTATCAATTGGAAGCAACCTTTTTCATGTTTCAAAGTTAATTCTCAACGTCAAGGTTAGCTGTCCTACCTTTCTCTTAACCGTGAAGTTTTTTTTCTCCTTTTGCTGTGAAGTTCCTCTCTCCTTTGACATTTAGTGGTTTCTCCACACCCTAGGTCTTCTATGAAGTCTAAAAAGATCGTTCTTAAATGCAAATAATGTATTTATATTAAGGATTTGCGTTTGAAAATAAAATTTTTGACTTAGCACGATTCTGTACTACCATTGACACAGGCAAACTTTATCGATCATTCAAACTTGACACATATCCCATAAATATTTTAGTTTGTTAATGACACTTTGTCCTTGTAACTCTGCATATGTCTTAGATATTCATTTCTCGATGATTTAGTACTAAATCTTAGTTTATTTAGGGTGGTTACATGCTATGACTATGGTTTGTGTGACGTCTATCTCTAAGCTCGACGGCACCCTGGTGCCCTGAGTATTGGGCCAGGTCTGCCCCATCGATCTGGGAGATCGACGGTGTATAAACCTGATGCGGTCGATGGGCACATGCCATATCCGCCTTGGGTAGTTTACCTAGAAACGTGGGGGTTGTACGGAGCGGAGGCTATATGTCGACTGCATAGAGCATCCTGACTTGGCTGTGTCCCGAGGTTGCAGCTGCGCTTCGTTCCTCCTAATTATCGGCCTCCTGCTTTCAGAGTTCCGATTTCTCGCATCCTATGGCGTGTTCGAGTCCTTTGAGTTGCCAATTCCCCAATCTTTATGCAGCGAACCGCCGCCAGTATCTCATTCCCTCTTCGGTTTCTATCTGTACACCTCTTTTCCCCTTTTCTCTCTGCTTTTGCCCTTCATTGTGCCTGTGACTTTGTATGCTGCGACTATTTCTGCTTGGTTTAGATAATCCATTATTCGTTTTATAAATCAGACGTGAGCTGAATTCTTTATTTGTTCACTTCACAATGGCTGGGCCAGGTTATGAGTTTTTTTGGATTTAGATGGGGATATGAGTTTTTTTTCGTCTTTGTGATGAAGTTATTTGAATAGGATCTGGTTTTGTTTTTCTATATAGAAGTTAAGGGCTTGGGCTCTGTGAGTCTTTGGGATGTTTTTGTGGCTTTGCTTAAAGCGGCGAACTTATCTAGAGCTCAAATAGTGAACTGTGTTTTTTTAAAACAATTTTTACTGCAAGTAGTTGAATTATATATTCTTCATCTGAATCGCAGAAATTTATTAAATTTACAGTACTGTTTATTTTTTAAAGAGGATGGTAGATAACGCGGTGAGGTTGCATATGTAAGTGAAAATTCGAGGTGGAGCAAAAAATGTGCTTGAACTTTTTAGTTGTTTTCCTAGATATGTTTGCTTATTCGGAAAAAAATGAGCAATGTGTGAACTCACGTGGCGATAATTATGAACTTTAGACTCCTAGAAATTTTCAACTTTCCAGTGCACTATATCTTCTTTTTTGTTTTGTTTTTTTTCTGAGGAGGATGTTAGATACACGAGGTGATGTTATCTGTTCCATGTAACCACGTTTGAACTTTTTGAAAATGCTGGTAGCTACAAGTGACCAACCAGTGCTCGAACATGCATTTAGCAACAGCCATATCTGAAGCCAATTAGAAACCTAAGGAAAAAAATGGGATCTGTGGCTAGTAGTTATCTTCTTGACGATAAAATACACACATTAAATAGGTTGCTTTTGGATTTTTTTTAACACCTCCTATTCATAAATCATCCAATATCTAACTCAATATATCCTGCCCGAGAGCATATAACGTAAACACATGCATGGTTTACTCTCTTCCATGTAGTACTTTATGTCTTTCCATATAAACATCATCGCTGTTGACCATAGACTATTTGTGCCTTTTCTTTTGTCTCTTTGACCTTATCAAACTCTCACGAAAAGTAATTGTGGTGACACAATATTGACATTGTATAAGTTTCCATCCTTGCTCTTTCTCCTAGATGCGATGATGTATTTCATCATTTAAGCACATTTTCCCCAAGGGCTTCATCTGTTCATCCTATTGTTCATAAGTTTTTGCCTCTAATCTTTTCCTTGTGGCAAGACATTAGAGATATGTGTTTTTTTTATGTATTACTGACTAATGATCCTTTGAGGGAATTTATAGCTGACTTTTCGTGGTCATGCATGCTTGACAGGTGGCCGACATTGTATATCATGGCAATGGAGAAAATGTTCTCAGCGAAGGAAAGCATTCCAAGTTAATGGTTTATTTGGAGGAAAGAAGGACAATAACGAGAAGAGTGAGGACACACCTTCCAAGGTGAAGTAAGTGAACCTTTCTTTGCAAACTAAGTGGTACGCTTTTCTGTAGACAAACAAAGAAAAGTGCCATTCAGTTGCTCATGGGAGTTAGAAATTTCTATATGCAATTAAAATACTCCAAAAGTGTGAGGGCTTGGGCCTTTTTATCATCATCGATATATAAGGGTTGAGGAACTTATGTTGATTTTTATATGCCCTATTTCTTTTACTACAGGCAGGAATATTTGGAAACATGCAAAACCTGTATGAGACAGTCAAGAAGGCACAAATGGTAGTCCAGGTTGAAGCAGTACGTGTACAGAAAGAACTTGCCGAGTATGTGATAAATGAGTTAAGCTTCTTCTCCATTTGTTGATATGAAAGTTTTCTAGCTTCAGCGAAGATATTTTTGGTGGTATTGCAGGGCAGAATTTGACGGTTATTGTGAAGGTGAACTAGTCAAGGTACTCGATATAAATATCATATTTTATTTAAGAAAGAAAGCTTAAGTTGTTTTATGCAGTATGTAATATCTTATCGTTTGCATTAACATATTTGCCAGTGTTTCGCCCTTTTTAAAAGCCATTGTTAAGTGACATTAAATCCTACATTCAGGAATTTTATATGGCTACTGTTTTGGATAGTTTAGGCCTATGTTTTCACTTGTTTTTATGGACCTGACCATTACTGGTGACTAATTTACATTTGTCAGTGTCGTTTTTCCTCATTGAATGATAACTTACGTTGTTTTTTCATGTTCTGTTCAAGTGTTTTAACAGTTAATATGGAGATTTTTTTTCCTTTAATGACCTTTCAAATTCTTTCTAGGTTACACTTTCTGGAAACCAACAGCCTTTAAGGACTGAAATCACCGAGGCTGCAATGGAACTAGGTGCTGATGTAAGTAACATGGATCTTTTTGTGGCACTTAATGATTTTACATGTATATATAGCTTGTTCCTGTTATGGTTTGTACTCATGTTTTTTTCTCCTTTCAGAAGCTGTCGCTGTTGATCACTGAGGCATACAAGGATGCACACCAGAAGAGTGTTCAGGTACAACTAGAAATTGTTGAGAGAAGTAGAGTCAGATGCTGAAATGCAAAATTATGGAAAAATGAAAATGAATGAATGCCACATCTTTCATTGAAATGAAAATTGGGAATTTTGTTGTCTCAGGCAATGAAGGAAAGAATGAGTAATCTTGCACAGAGTTTAGGGATGCCACCAGGTCTTAGCGAGGGACTGAAATAGTGGTAGTAAATTTTTTAAGCTGCTGGTGGCGACAAGCTTCAATTTTGTATACGATCAGCAGTAATGCCCTCTCGAGTCAGTTTTCCATCTTCTCTCCAGTTTTTTGGATTTCTAAACAAAAGAAGGGACTATATATCTTTGTGATTTAGTAAGAAAATAATGTTTTAAATTAGTTGATGTTTGTCCAATCTTTTCAGTGCATTATTGTTGCAAAGCTAATGTATTAAAGCCAGCAGTTTTGTTCTAATGTTATGACCATAGACGTCATTTATCTATCTACATTCAGGCAAAAAGGTGAGGATGAATTGTGCTACTTTCTTCTTCCGTCACAATTGTTTTTTATATTACTGTGTGAAATGTTAACACAATGAAAACTTAAGCATGTTGGTTATGCCTGTCCCCGAGGATAATAACGCACAAGGTAAGGATCTTGTTTTTAGCTCACTCTGGACACTTACGGACAGAAAATATGTTAGATCGCCATAAGTACGTGTTCATTTGCACCCCTAGCTTCATGTATTTTTTTATCACGTACAATTTTTTTTTTCGGTTTAATATAGCTATTGGCTGGAAGGTGGGTTTCCTAACATTTTGAAATTTATCCTCATTGTTTGTTGGACTCTGGGTTTACTGCAATTAGAGAGAGTAGCCACATCTAACGTGAAGCTGGTCGCTCTTCTGTGCTTAATTACAAGAAAATTCCAGGTTTAGTCTTTAAGACAAAATATTTTAGCTGGGTTTCACCAAGACTGTAGCGGCAATAATTATAAAAAAAAAGACCGTAGCGGCAATAAGAGCATTTTTCCACCTAATGGAGCTGAACCAAAAAGGCATTTGGCCACTAAATGGAGCTAAAAAATGTAATGGAGTTAATTTGCCATTATAAATTTTATTTTTATGAACGCTGTTTCGAAATCTGTGGTGGTGGTAAATATTTAATGACGTTACCGGAAAACAAGAACAAATAGACTTTGGATGGAAGAATCAGGCAAAAAGGCATACGGGGTCAGTTACCTTCCATCTGTCCAATATTAATAGTTTCATTTGGAAAAAGAACTGATCTAATTGAATGGTATATTTTGAGTGGGCTATGACAGTTCACCCAGACACTCAAAATTGAGCCAAACGGAACAATTACTATGAGGAAATTAATTTCCCAAGTGCAGCTCGTAATATGGAACAGAGGGAGTAGTTAACTAGTAATTAGTAAAATTTAATTAACCGTGTTGGTGTGATGGCTAGGGCACATTTCCGAAACTTATGAGGTCATGAGTTTGAACCCTCACTCCGTTGGCCACCCAGCCTGTGCATATGATAGGTGGGCCTTGTAAGCAGGATACGCTACTCTAAAAACCTCTTTTATTTGGGTGTCGTTATAAGAAAAAATTAGTAAATGCAGTTGTAATCATTTCATGTAAGTCTAATGGAGATTGCCAAGCTGGGGCTTATAGATAGAGCGCTTAGAAATTTTAGCGCTAGCAGGTCATGTGTTTCATCATTTACTAGATAATTGGACGATTTATTTCACAAAAAGTATGCATGTGATAAAGTTGATGTTATTGATATCAGACGATGAGTAGATGCTGATTTTTAGGACCTGCTTGGTTACACCTAGGGGCGGACCTACTTGAAATGTACGGGGGTTTCATCCATTTCATTACATATATAATTCATCTATTTTTTTATAAATTGGTTTAATTCCCTTATCTGACGCATCTCAAAATGACTGGACCTCATCCCTAAAATTTTTGCGTCCGCCGCTCGTTGCACCACTGATAAAGGGGCTATAAATAGGTATAAATGATCTTTTGTTTAAAAAGTGTTTGGATGACACTTTTTTTTAAAAAAAAATTCTGCCGGGAAAGAGTCCCTTTTCAAAAAAAAAAAGGTACATGGATGGCACTTTTTTAATTTTATTTTTATAGTAGAAAGGGGAAAAAGGGACCTTTTCCTTTTTGCAAGAAACGTTTATGGCGGAAGGTCCCTTTCTACTCAAATACAAGCTGCTTCCAAGGAATTCTATATCGGCGAAATTTCGCCGATATATCGATTTCGGGCCCCACCCGAGAAATCGAAATGACAAAATATCGGTTTTTAAAAAAATTTATAATATCGGCGAAATTTCGCCGATATTTCAAAAAAAAAAGCATTTTCAAAAAAAAAAAAAATTTGGAAAAAAAATTTTTTTTTAAAAAAAAGGGAAAAAATAACAACTTTTCCCTTGTTTCCAATCCTAATATGCATTTTTATGCATATTTTGAAATCTATGCTTTATCTAAATTAATATAACTCATTTTATAAGCCAAATTATGAAAATATATGACAAAAATTAATTTTTAACTACCGATATTTTTTTACAAATATCTCCGAAATTTTATCTCTTAGGCCGACCGATATTTTACCGAAATCCGATACGGAATTCCTTGCTGCTTACCGATTAATGCATGATGCTCTCCATAACGAGCTGCGAGGTGGTCGACGAGGCGAGGGTAAAGGGGCTTCCAGAGAGGACAGCTCCATCCTCACACTCGCCACTGGCATCCTCCGAGATGGGCTCCACACCAAGGGGCTTGTGGTGATGCTCGAGGCCTGTGGAGACCTCCAGAGCAGAGACGCTCCAAGAGCGGGAGAGGAACTCCATGGGCTCCAGGAGAGTCTCCGGGACGCCAGCTTCTGTGAAGAGCGTTCCAAGGCACTTGGTGACCGCAGGCGATGACTTCCCGTTGTCGGGGGAGTACGAATACGCGTATTTCTTAGGGTTGGGGTTTGCTGTATTGATGAGGCAGAGGTGGATGCCGGGGACGCCAGTGTGGTGCTTGGCAAAGTCTTGGCGAATGAGGGAGTCGACAGCGGAGAAGGGGACATTGTAGAGGGCAGAGCGAAAGGCAGTGAGGGAGGCGTCAAGTTGGGAGCAAAGGGTGTTAGCGATCTGGGGCACGAAGGAGGGCGGGGAGGCTTGGACGTAGATTTGAGGGGAGTGGCGAAGCAAGAGGTTGTGTTGCACGGCAGGTGCGGCGATGAGGTGGAAGCGGGTGGGAAAGACTGTTAGAAGTGGGTGTTAGTCATAACCCATAATTGGGTATTAATGAGAGAGAACTAACCCATGTTTAAAACCCACTTACTATGAGATGAATGAGTGAATTGGGGTGAAGGATGAATAGTCCCACATCCACACCAAAGATGAGTTGTGGATGGTATATAAGGTCCAAGGTTGGCCTTATAAGTTAGGCCCAAGGGCCACCCCACTTTTGTGGGGGAGAGAGATGTTGGACCCATGCACCTAGGTGGGCTAACCCACACGCGCGCGCCGCCGCCGTCCGTCCGGCCGGTTCGGTTCGGTTCGCACGAGCGGCCGGCCGAGCCGGGTCGGGTCGGGTTGGGTTGGGTTATGGAAAGGTCGAAAGCCTTCCTACAACTTCTTAAAAGTGTGGGGGTGTCTAGCAAAAGTGGCGGTCCCTAATCCCAAGAGGATTAAAATTGGACCAAAGACCATTGATTGCGTATTTATTGGTTATGCCAATAATAGCAGTGCATATCGATTTCTTTTTCATAAATCAGATATTCCTGATATAAATGTCAATACGGTGATTGAATCAAGGAATGCTTCGTTTTTTGAACATATTTTTCCGTGGAATTCTACACAAAATGAAAGTTCTCTTAAAAGAACTTTGGATGTTGCAAAAGACATTAGTGATGACCAAGAGGGAGAAGATGATGAACCTAGTGATGTAAATTTTAATATAATACTCGCAAGCGCACGAATCTATAGCAGAATAGTGGCTACGAGGTCGATCCCTCAGAGACTTAGTAAGATATTAAACCTAATTCTAGAGTACGTAGCAGGTAATAATGAAATGTAAAGTTCTAATTTTTATTTTCTTTTTAAGCAATCAATTGTTCAACTAAACTAAAAACACAGAAATTAACTAAACAAAAGATAAAATAATAAAGAAAAATCCTGTGTTCTGCTTTCAGTCTGTTTGTAATCCCGTCCTGCTTTGCTCTTTCCTCCACCTTCAGCAACAATCTCTCGATTGCACGCCTCAACCGTTCTACTCTTTCTCTCGAACAGAGTAGATAGTCCCCAATTCCAGCCAAAGCAAAACAGCCCTATCAATCTCGACCAGCAATTCTGCCTTTGCTTGAAAACAATCCTGCTTCCCTCTCTCGAGCAAAAGCAGATCTGATTGCAGTGAATTTCAGCCCTCTCTCTCTCGTTCTTCCGTTTGCCCAGCAAAAGCAAGTCTCTTCCCTCCACAGCACAGCTGGCCCTTCTCCAATCCACCACAACAGCACAGAGCCCCCTTCACAGCCTTCTTGATGCACGGCCGGAACAGTACCCAGCCGGCCTCCCTCCTTTCCAGCCAACCTCTCTTCCTCTACAGCACGACACAGAACAACCAAAACCACCCCATGTCTCCCCCTTCCGTCTGCCACAGTTCCTAAAGCCTCCTCGACAGAACCGCCACAGTAGCTTCCTCACTCTCCCGACTCCCGCCGCCTCCTCGACAAAGCCTCCACCACCCACGAGCAGAATACAGAACCGTCTTTTCTTTCCCCCTTTCTCAACAGCCGGCCCTCTCTCGAGCAGCCCAGCCGTCCAAAAGCCACCGTCTGCACAACCGCCAGAACCTCCCCCTCGACAAAGCCGCCACCAAAACCTTTTCTCCTTTCCGTTCGAATTCTCCTCCAATTGCAGCCAAAATTCCAACTTTATACCTCCTCGATACAGAGCCAAATCGTGCCAAATATAGCTTCCAAATCAGAGCCAAAATTCGCCCTCTTTTCTTCCCCAATCAAAACAACATTTGGCAACTCACCATTCTGAGACAAATCCAAAACTCTTCTTTCCCGATTTAGCTTTGTCACACGCATCTTTCCAAGTCGAACAGTTTTTTTTTTTTCCTTTCGGTTCTGCTGTTCACACCGGAGTTCTCCCGTCGCCGGCTTCTTTTCCACCGCCGTCATCCGCCATGCTCGTCAGCCTCTCCGCCGTGATCGCCGGCGCATGACCCACCGCCTCTGGCCGCCACATTTCCACCCCCCGGTGCTCGAACAGAGCCTCCCAGCGAGGCTCTGTTTTCCTCTTTTCTGTTCCAGGCGCCCGAGCCATCGGGCTCGGGTTGCTTTCGGTTTTCTTTTTCTTTCTTTTTTTTTTAATTTTCTGAACCGAACCAGAACCGGTCGGTTCAATTCTCTTTTTTTTTTTCTTAATTAGAACCCGTCGTACCGATCTCGCGCGTCCAATCTCCGATCTCTTCATATGAGCTGATTGACGCGTATTTGTTAATCTGAAACATGGAGCTCTAAGACCTGTATGAATAAAATAAATCGTAATTAGACGCATAATAAAACATGAATCTATTAAAACCAATTAATGCATCTAAATAACTCAATTAAACGCGTTTATTCATTAAACTCCAAATTATTCACTTAACACAGATAAACATTAATTATCCTTATTTTAACTAAAAATACGACTAACAAATAGGTAGAAAGGCATATAAAAATGTGTATATTTTGCATATATCAAATATCCCCAAACCTACATTTTGCTAGTCCTCGAGCAAAACAAAACAAAACAAAGAAATCTAACTAATCCACTTTCGCAGGAAATCGCAATTGCATTTAGCGCATGCAACAAGCCTTTTAAACCCCCAGGTGTCCCTCGCTGGACGAGTGAAGTCTCGTGAGGGTTTGCAGCCATGCTACCCACAAACATGTGTTTATGAAATCAACTTATTTAATCTAAGTGTAAAAAGAAATAGAAAATCACTACAAAACAAACAATCCTAATATCCCTTCGAATGCAAACTGCAATGTTTAAGAAAATCAACCACATGTACTTGGATTTATAATCAACTGGAATATAGAAGCCCTCAAGTAAGTGGTTTTATTCTACACCTTCATCTTGGAAGTTTCTGCTCAATATGATATAGCATGATACTTTATATGGTAAAAGTGTAGAACATTGTAGCAATACATTCTAAATCTCTGTTTATACAGATCCAGTGTGACCCATTAACCAAAGAACATCAGAATCAACACAGTCGTCGTAATCTTTAGGTTCATGATAGCACAAATCTGCGCGCCTCCTTCGGGTCCAACATTCTAGATTTGAGAGGATAATACACCATAGACTTTTTTTTTTTTTGTTTTTTTTTTTTTTTTTCGCTAGGACTGTGTAAGGCCTGACTTCAAGATGCTTAGGTTTAGCAATGACTCAGGCCAATGACTCCCAGCCAGTTGGCTTAGGGCATTAGGTTTTAAGTAGACCGCTTCGGGCCCGAGCATCAGCCTAAGTTAATCCTATAAAGTCAAGCAGCCCCTTTCTTTCATTCATTTTGTTTTCATTTTTTCATTTTTATTTTCATCATTCATATTTTTCAGCACATCTTTATTCCGTCCAGGCTGTATTATACTCTCAACCTATTTCCGGTTCCAATCCCTTGCCATAGCCAAGTAAATGGTCTATCATGATCTTTTAAGCTCAACAGACAACCACATATCATCCAATGACTCTGACTAAAGATATCCCACTATAAATTAGCATTCAACAAATCTCTAGACTGTATTACTTTATGTAACTAGTGTGTGTGAGTGAGTTTTATTAGCTCAAGCACATGTTCCAAGAGGACTGTAACAGAAAGATACTGCTCAGTTAAGTTCTCTATCCTCCAGTATACTTACTCACACTTCCAATGCAAATTAATCTCTTAAAAATTGAAGTATGCATCATAAAGGGATAAACTATCAAAACCTAAGAAAAATACTAACAAACAACCTAAAACTAAGTAAATTTTTATGTGTTTTTTTTTATTATTATTATTATTATTATTTTTTTATTATTTTTTTTATTTTAAATAAAAACCAAAGGAATACTATTTTTCTTTTCTACACCCCCAAACCTAAACAAAACATTGCCCTCAATGTTTACCAAAATAAATATCACAATGACGAATAAAAGAAAAGGAGTGTAAGGAAAGAAGTCACCTGAATGGAGATGCCTCATGGTAGATGTAAAGCATTGAAACACACAAACTAAGAATGAGGAGTAAGTACAAAATATGGAAAAAGAAAATACACCCCCAAACCTAGATTGTAGCATCCCCACACATGTATCAACAACCTAAATATTAAACAAATAAAAAGTTATCAAAAACCAAAAATTTGGGTTGCCTCCCAAGAGCGCTAAGTTTCACGTCTTCAGCCAGACGTAACCAAAAATCATGTAGGAGCATTAGGTTCATCCAAATCTTGAACAATCTCCTCTCTTTCAGTAAGACCCTCTAAATATGGTTTCAATCTTTGCCCATTAACTTTGAAAATAGTTCCATCTTTAGGGTTTTGAATGTCGACCGCTCCATGGGAAAATACTTTGTGCACAATGAAAGGTCCAGACCATCGGGAACGGAGCTTGCCTGGGAAGAGATGTAACCTGGAGTTATAGAGCAAAACTTTTTGACCGGGCTCAAATGACTTTCTCATGATTGACTGATCATGAAAAACTTTGGTCCTAGCTTTGTAAATCTTCGCATTCTCATAAGCCTCATTACGAATTTCGTCTAATTCATTGAGTTGCAATTTGCGAAGTGTTCCAGCCTTGTCCATATCAAAATTAAAAGTTTTGATGGCCCAATAAGCACGATGTTCTAATTCCACAGGTAAATGACAAGGTTTTCCAAATACAAGTCTATAGGGAGACATTCCAATTGGTGTCTTAAAAGCAGTACGGTAAGCCCACAATGCATCATTTAATCTGTCAGACCAATCCTTTCGGTCGGGACGAACCGTTTTCTCAAGAATGCGTTTAATTTCCCTATTTGAAACTTCGACTTGTCCACAAGTCTGCAGATGATATGGAGTTGCAATTTTATGAGTAATGGAGTACTTTTTCAGAAGTGATTCAAAAGCTCTATTACAAAAATGTGTACCACCATCACTGATAATTGCTCGAGGGGTTCCAAAACGAGAAAATATGTTTTCTTTCAAGAACCGAACCACCACTTTGTGATCATTTGTTTTGCAGGGAATGGCCTCTACCCATTTGGAAACATAATCTACAGCAACAAGGATGTAGAGATAACCAAACGATGGAGGAAATGGGCCCATGAAATCAATACCCCAAACATCAAAAAGTTCAACAATCAGAATGTTAGTAAGGGGCATCATGGACCTACGTGATAATGTACCCATACGTTGGCATCTGTCACATTTTGTGCAAAATTCATGAGTATCTTTGAATAAAGTAGGCCAATAGAAACCACTCTGCAAAATTTTTGCAGCAGTCTTTTTCGCACCGAAATGGCCACCACATGCATAAGCATGGCAAAAAGAAATGATACTATCAACTTCATGCTCCGGCACACATCTCCTAATGATTTGATCTGGGCAATACTTGAACAGGTATGGATCATCCCAGAAGAAATGCTTAACCTCGGCGAAGAATTTGGATTTATCTTGTTTTGTCCAATGTTCAGGAAGTTGAGTTGTGACAAGATAATTAACAATATCAGCATACCAAGGCAATTGAGAGACAACAAAAAGTTGTTCATCAGGGAATGACTCATTCAAAGGTAAGTGTACATCAGCAGACTCGTCAATAAGTCTAGACAAGTGATCAGCAACAACATTTTCAGAACCTTTCTTGTCTCTTATCTCAATATCAAATTCTTGAAGTAATAGGACAAGTCGCTCAAGCATTTGATCAATAAATGGCAAAGGAAAGTGGTCTTTCCTTGTGACCGAGTTCAATTTTCTGTAGTCAATACAAACCCGCCACCCAGTAGTCATTCGGGTGGGGACTAATTCATTATTATCATTTTTGACTACTGTGATTCCTGACTTCTTAGGAACAACCTGAACTGGGCTGACCCAAGTACTATCTGATATGGGGTAAATGATGCCAACATCTAACAATTTTAGCACCTCGGTTCTGACGACCTCCTTCATATTAGGGTTAAGTCTGCGTTGCATTTCACGGGAAGATTTTGCATGCTCCTCAAGGTAAATGTGATGCATACACAGAGCAGGACTTATACCCTTAATGTCTGCTATTGTCCATCCCAAAGCTGTCTTATGTTCGCGAAGAACATCAAGCAACTTGCCTTCCTGTTCTGAATCAAGGTCTGAAGAGATGATAACAGGCAAGGTATCAGAAGAACCTAAAAACGCATATTTAAGTGTATCTGGTAATGGCTTTAGGTCAAGTTGGGGTGGTTTTTCAATAGATGGGACAAGTTTAGACTCGGGAACTGGAAGAGGTTCCACCCTGGCTGTCCATTTGGTCGGGTCCAAAATAGGGGTAGAGTCAAGCAATGCATTGACGTCTCTAATGGACCCTTCGATGTCAAAGTCTAAGCCAAAATGAGTTAAACATCTTTGGAGGGGATCATCATTTAAAACAGTTTGCAGAGATTCCTCTACTAAACTCTCAATCATGTTCACTGCAAAAGAATCATCCGTCTCCGGGGGTTGTTGTCTAACATTAAAGACATTGAGTTTGACCTTTAAATTGCCAAAAGACAACTTCATAACCCCATTTCTACAATTTATTATGGCATTGGATGTGGCTAAAAATGGCCTTCCCAAAATCACAGGAATCTGACTACCAGGATTCTGCACAGGTTGGGTATCTAAGACAATAAAGTCTACTGGGAAGTAAAATTTATCCACCTGAACCAGAACATCCTCAATAACACCGCGTGGGACTTTAACTGATCTGTCTGCAAGTTGCAGTGTTATGGTAGTCGGTTTCAACTCTCCTAACCCAAGTTGCTCATAAATAGAGAATGGTAGCAAATTTACACTAGCTCCTAAGTCCAACAATGCCCTCTCCACTTTATGGTCTCCTATAATGCATGAAATTGTGGGGCATCCTGGATCTTTAAACTTAGGAGGAGTGTTATATTTAAGAATTGAGCTAACTTGTTCTGTGAGAAACACTTTCTTGTGTGCATTCAATTTTCTTTTCTGGGTGCACATGTCTTTTAAGAATCTTGCATAAGCGGGAACTTCCTTAATAGCATCGAGCAATGGAATATTGATTTGCACTTTCTTAAAAATTTCCATTGTCTCATCAAGTTTGTTCCCTTGAGATGTTTTTGCAAGTCTTTGAGGAAAAGGTGCCTTGGGTATATAGGGTGGCATATGGCTAGACTCAGGACACGAAGAAGCTTCTAGGCTCTTCTTCGATGTATTAGGACTCACGTCTGGTCTAGTGCTGCTCTCTTGGTCCTCACCCTTTCTAGCAGTTGTGTCTATGGCAGTCTTAGGTAGTTCAACATTATTGTCAATTTGTTTTCCACTCCTAAGTGTAGTTATGGCTTTAACTTGCGCTGGAGGGTGTTCTTGACACAAATTAGATCCCACTTCAAATTGCCCTTTGGGATTTGCTACAGGTTGACTAGGAAACCTACCTTTTTCCCTCTCATTCAGTGCAGAAGCCAATTGACCCATTTGAAGTTCCAGCTTCGCAATTGCTTGCGAGTTGGCATGTAAAGAATGTTGGGTATCTTTTTGAAATTGTAGAGAGCTTTGCATGAACAAATTCAAAGTATCCTCAAGAGATGGTTTCTTGGGTTGTGTAGGGAATGTTTGAACTTGTTGAGGGTAAGATTGATTGGGAGGGTACCTTGGTGGTCCTCCTTGATGTGGTCCTTTGGACCATGAAAAATTGGGATGCCTAGCCCAACCTGGGTTATAAGTTTCCGAATATGGGTTATTGCCAGGTCGAGGAAAGGCATTTATAGCATTAGCCTGATCACTATTGTATTCCACTCCAGAGGTGTTAGAGGGACAGTTTTGTGTGACATGGGAGGGGTTAGAGCAAACAGCACACACATTGACATGTGATGGCATTTGGGGCCCACCAGCAGACATCAACGCATCAAAACGTTGTGTCAGGCTGTCTATCTTGGAGATTAAATGTGCATTATTGTCTACCTCATATACGCCTCCTTTCTTTTGAAAGGGAAACGTTCTGTCAACTCTACTTGAGCAATCCCATTGCTGAGAATTCTCGCATAGAGTCTCAATAAAATCCCATGCCTCTTCGGCACTCTTCATCATAACTGACCCACCACTAGCGGCATCAACCATTTGACGGTTCTGAGGTGTTAAACCGTCATAGAAAAATTGAACTTGTTGCCACTTTAAAAATCCATGGTGTGGACACTTAAGGAGCAAATTCTTCCATCTTTCCCAACACTCATAAAAGTGTTCACCCTCCTTCTGCATGAAATTTGTAATTTCTCTACGAAGGGCATGAGTTTTATGAACAGGGAAGAATTTGTTCAAAAATTTTTCAGCTAATTGATCCCAACTCCTAATTGTTCCAACTTCTAAAGAGTTCAACCATGCTTTCGCTTTTTCTTTCAAAGAAAAGGGAAAGAGGCGCAACCTAACAGATTCATCAGAGAAATTTTGGAATTTAAATGTAGCACAAATGTCAAGGAACTCTTTAACATGATTGTAGGGATCTTCTTTATTAGAACCATAGAATGTGGGCAACAATTGCATCACCCCTGGTTTCAACTCAAAGTGGTGTGCCGTGGTGAGCGGCAACACTATGCAGGAAGGTGAATTGAATTGAATGGGGGATGAATAATCTTTTAGTGTCTTCCTCACATTCTCATTTTCCATGTTACCTAATTGATTTGTAACATCCATTGTATGTTTTAATCTTGCTTTGAAAGTTCTTTCAATTTCTAGGTCAAGGGGTGCAAGCTTTTCACCCAGTGACCGACGACCAAGCATACACTAATTAACGACACTAAAAATGAAATATCTAGAACAAACCTAAAAATTGCAACTAACACAAGCAAGCAATCACAGAAAGAAATATAAAAATACTAAGCACCTAGAAAAATTAAAAGAGAAGGTAAAAGAATGCAAACGAGGGGAAGGGGTGGCCCTTCCAACGTTGGCGAGAATTCCGCGTTTTCTCTTACTCCTACAAAAAGACAAAACACTAATAAGCAACAAAAAATTAAACTAAATTAAACTGAAACTAAACTACTCTAAGAATTTGGTAAATTATCCTACGTAGTCCCCGGCAACGGCGCCAAAAACTTGATGTAAATTTTAATATAATACTCGCAAGCGCACGAATCTATAGCAGAATAGTGGCTACGAGGTCGATCCCTCAGAGACTTAGTAAGATATTAAACCTAATTCTAGAGTACGTAGCAGGTAATAATGAAATGTAAAGTTCTAATTTTTATTTTCTTTTTAAGCAATCAATTGTTCAACTAAACTAAAAACACAGAAATTAACTAAACAAAAGATAAAATAATAAAGAAAAATCCTATGTTCTGCTTTCAGTCTGTTTGTAATCCCGTCCTGCTTTGCTCTTTCCTCCACCTTCAGCAACAATCTCTCGATTGCACGCCTCAACCGTTCTACTCTTTCTCTCGAACAGAGTAGATAGTCCCCAATTCCAGCCAAAGCAAAACAGCCCTATCAATTTCGACCAGCAATTCTGCCTTTGCTTGAAAACAATCCTGCTTCCCTCTCTCGAGCAAAAGCAGATCTGATTGCAGTGAATTTCAGCCCTCTCTCTCTCGTTCTTCCGTTTGCCCAGCAAAAGCAAGTCTCTTCCCTCCACAGCACAGCTGGCCCTTCTCCAATCCACCACAACAGCACAGAGCCCCCTTCACAGCCTTCTTGATGCACGGCCGGAACAGTACCCAGCCGGCCTCCCTCCTTTCCAGCCAACCTCTCTTCCTCTACAGCACGACACAGAACAACCAAAACCACCCCATGTCTCCCCCTTCCGTCTGCCACAGTTCCTAAAGCCTCCTCGACAGAACCGCCACAGTAGCTTCCTCACTCTCCCGACTCCCGCCGCCTCCTCGACAAAGCCTCCACCACCCACGAGCAGAATACAGAACCGTCTTTTCTTTCCCCCTTTCTCAACAGCCGGCCCTCTCTCGAGCAGCCCAGCCGTCCAAAAGCCACCGTCAGCACAACCGCCAGAACCTCCCCCTCGACAAAGCCGCCACCAAAACCTTTTCTCCTTTCCGTTCGAATTCTCCTCCAATTGCAGCCAAAATTCCAACTTTATACCTCCTCGATACAGAGCCAAATCGTGCCAAATAAAGCTTCCAAATCAGAGCCAAAATCCGCCCTCTTTTCTTCCCCAATCAAAACAACATTTGGCAACTCACCATTCTGAGACAAATCCAAAACTCTTCTTTCCCGATTTAGCTTTGTCACACGCATCTTTCCAAGTCGAACAGTTTTTTTTTCCTTTCGGTTCTGCTGTTCACACCGGAGTTCTCCCGTCGCCGGCTTCTTTTCCACCGCCGTCATCCGCCATGCTCGTCAGCCTCGCCGCCGTGATCGCCGGCGCATGACCCACCGCCTCTGGCCGCCACATTTCCACCCCCCGGTGCTCGAATAGAGCCTCCCAGCGAGGCTCTGTTTTCCTCTTTTCTGTTCCAGGCGCCCGAGCCATCGGGCTCGGGTTGCTTTCGGTTTTCTTTTTCTTTCTTTTTTTTTTTAATTTTCTGAACCGAACCAGAACCGGTCGGTTCAATTCTCTCTTCTTTTTTTTTTCTTAATTAGAACCCGTCGTACCGATCTCGCGCGTCCAATCTCCGATCTCTTCATATGAGCTGATTGACGCGTATTTGTTAATCTGAAACATGGAGCTCTAAGACCTGTATGAATAAAATAAATCGTAATTAGACGCATAATAAAACATGAATC
Source organism: Houttuynia cordata (assembly GCA_039654745.1). Taxonomy (NCBI): domain Eukaryota; kingdom Viridiplantae; phylum Streptophyta; class Magnoliopsida; order Piperales; family Saururaceae; genus Houttuynia; species Houttuynia cordata. The sequence continues at coordinate 7,309,463 of CM077513.1, read as the reverse complement.
TATTAAGACCAATTAATGCATCTAAATAACTCAATTAAACGCGTTTATTCATTAAACTCCAAATTATTCACTTAACACAGATAAACATTAATTATCCTTATTTTAACTAAAAATACGACTAACAAATAGGTAGAAAGGCATATAAAAATGTGTATATTTTGCATGTGTATAATCTTGAAATACATCAAATGGATGTAAAAACAGCATTCTTGAATGGTGACTTGAATGAGGAAATATATATGGAACAACTTGAAGGGTTTGTTGTACCGGGTAAAGAAAACAAAGTGTGCAGACTTGTTAAGTCTCTTTATGGGCTTAAACAAGCACCTAAGCAATGGCATGAAAAATTTGACAAAATGATGATGTCAAATGGATTCAAAATCAATGAATGTGACAAATGTGTTTATGTCAAAGCTAGACCTGAAGGCTATGTTATAGTATGCCTATATGTGGATGATATGCTCATTATTGGTAGCAATGATAATATCATTAAAGCTACTAAGAGGATGTTAAACAAACAGTTTGACATGAAGGATATGGGTGTTGCAGATGTTATACTAGGGATGAAAATCACTAGAACATCTGATGGATATGTATTATCTCAATCTCATTACATTACAAAAATCCTAGACAAGTTTAATGGGAATGATAATCCTCCAGCGAGAACACCTGTGGATGTGACATTGCATTTAAGCAAAAATATGAGTGAGAGCATATCACAACTCCAATATTCACAAATTATTGGAAGTCTCATGTACCTCATGAATTGTACGAGACCGAACATTGCGTACTCAGTAAGTAAACTGAGTAGATATAATAGCAATCCAGGGGAAGACCACTGGAAGGCTCTAGTCAGGGTTCTTAGATATCTAAGATATACCTTGGACTATGGACTGCACTATACGAGAAATCCAGCAGTACTAGAGGGGTACTGTGATGCAAATTGGATATCTGATACAAGAGACTCCAAATCCACAAGTGGATATGTCTTTACTATTGGAGGTGCAGCAGTGTCTTGGAAATCTTCTAAACAAACGTGCATTGCAAGATCCACAATGGAATCAAAATTCATTGCACTTGAAAAAGCAGGCGAAGAAGCTGAGTGGCTTCGTCATTTTTTAGAAGATATTCCAATGTGGGGGAAACCTGTGCCACCTATATGTATCTATTGTGATAGTCAATCTGCTATAGGAAGAGCACAAAGTAACTTGTATAATGGTAAGTCTTGACATATACGTCGGAGGCATAATACCATAAAACAATTGCTCTGTAGTGGAATAATTTCCATTGAGTATGTTCGGTCAAAAGAAAATATTGCGGATCCGCTTACAAAGGGTTTGACCAAAGAACAAGTGAGCAATTCATCGAGGGGAATGGGCTTGAAGCCTATACATTAAGAATCACCATAATGGCAACCCAACCTAGTTGACTGTAGATCCCAAGATCTAGGTTCAAAAGGGACAACCGAATTGTGGGAGATTCAAGGGGAATCACTATGGAGATAAAATCTCGTTCCCATTCCTATGATGAGATAGTGATGCCTGCTGAATGAATCAGGATAAGCATTGCTTTTAATGGTTCTCATAGCTTGACTTAGATTAAGTGGGGTATTGCAGGATGCTCCTAATGAGAATCACCTATATGAGTGGGAAAGGGCCACTTCTATGAAGATTTTAAGGCTAAATCTTCTAGAGCACTCATGAAAACCAGGTTTGTTCGGGGCCAAAATGAACAAAGTCATGAGAACCACAGTGTGTCTGAGAAGTGATTGTGTGACTTCTATTGTATTGGTTTACATCAAAGGCTGAACAGTTCAAGACATCACGTTCACTGATTAGCCAGTAACCCGATAGTCTTCACAAGGGAAGGTTCAAAGCCAAAAGCTACCTCTCCCCCATGCATGATCTTCTCAATATTTGCTTTCACAAGTTTTCTGCATAGTTTTTGCATAATTATCTAGCCAATTCTCATTCATGTGGGGGATTGTTAGAAGTGGGTGTTAGTCATAACCCATAATTGGGTATTAATGAGAGAGAACTAACCCATGTTTAAAACCCACTTACTATGAGATGAATGAGTGAATTGGGTGAAGGATGAATAGTCCCACATCCACACCAAAGATGGGTTGTGGATGGTATATAAGGTCCAAGGTTGGCCTTATAAGTTAGGCCCAAGGGCAACCCCACTTTTGTGGGGGAGAGAGATGTTGGACCCATGCACCTAGGTGGGCTAACCCACACGCGCGCGCGCCGCCGCCGTCCGGCCGGCCGGCTCGGCTCGGTTCGGTTCGCACGCGCGGCCGGCCGGGCTGGGTCGGGTCGGGTTGGGTCAACAAGAAAATATTATTTTGGGACAAATTTAATGGTTTGGTTTTCTAATTTATTTTGGTTCAACCAAAACGGGTCCGTTTTATTATGACCGTTAACGGACGGACGCGTCCGTTTAACGGGAAAGGGTTTCAACGGGCTTTAACGGGAAACGGTGTGTTTTCAACGGGGTTTAACGGGATTTCTATAAATCTTGTAAAAATGGATTTTTCTGTACGGAATTTTTCCTGCATCTTCTTCTTCCTCCTGTCTTCTTTCTGTGAAAGCATTGCACACTGTGGTTCGCTGCGCGTGCTGTTTGGAGTGCTCCTACAGTACGTGGTTGATCGTCTTATCCTGGGAGGCAGACGCCCAAGAGTCCTAAGCACCGTAGGGAGGGCGAATTCTGTCTTAAGGACAAAGTGTTTCGCTTGATTCGATCATAAACTCTTCTCCTTTATTATCATCTTTGCAAAAGGTACACACAGTTCATCTTTAATACAGTAGCAGTAAGTAATTTAAATAACAAAGACGACGGAGGAGAGGAATGTGTGGAGGAGGTGAGGGGAGACGACGAGGAATGTGGTTGTGGGTCCGCATTAAACCGGGCTGGACCGCAGGTGTACCCGATATGAACCGTTCTGACCCGATTATGATGCCTAATCCTCTCCCCCGTTTCCCGTTTCCCTCCTCTCCTCTCGAACCATTCTTCTCCTTCAGCAGCTCAACCATGAACCACCCCCTTTTTTTTCATTCTCTCTGCACCCTGATGGCCGCTACTCCAGTCTCCGCACCAACAAAACACGACCTTGGCCATGACTCATGCCGCTCACCTCGACCCGAGCCAGATTGCATGCGGCTGGCTACATCGGAGTCAGAGGGCTGTGGTGGAGAAGAGTGAGGAGGCCGGGAGGGCGGTCGGGGGGAAAGGGAAATGGGCTTTTGGGTTTTATTCTAATAGCCGGTTGAACCACTGCGGTCCGGGTTATCGGTTCACATTGTTATAACTTATAAGACGGCCGTGAGCGCAGCTTGTAGTCGGACATCCGATACCTTCTAGTAGGCAAAATGCGAAAATTGACCAAACTTTTTTTCCTTTATCACTTGGGGCACATGTCCTACTCCTGTGGAGCTGAGCCAGCCTTCCTTTCACTCTTCGGTATGCAAACCGCGAGCCAGGACGATCCAGTCTTTACCAACAGGAATTCTTGCCTTTGCGTGCTCATCTACTCTGTTCTAGTTTATTACTAGTCTTGTTCTTGTTGTTATCTTTATTATTATTGTAATAATTGTCATTACTAGTATAAATATTGTTCATTTCGAAGACGTTTTCTAGCTTTGGATCCTTGCAATTTGCGAAGGGAGGTGCAAACCATCCAATGGGCCACAGGTAGGGGTGTTCCCGGACCGGACGCGGGCCGGACAAAGGTTGTCCGCGTCCGTGAAAATATGTCCGACAGAGTGATGTCCGTGTCCGGTTGTCCGGAAGACACGGACACGGACACGGACATCACTCACCCTCACCTCCTCCCCCCCCCCCCCCCCCCCCCCCCTCCCCCACCTGTCCCTAACACCCCCCCACCTGTCCTAACCCCCCCTCCCCCACCTAGCCCCCACCTGTCCCTAACCCACCCCACCTGTCCCTATCCTATCCCCCCCTCCCCCACCCAGCCCCCACCTGTCCCTAACCCCCCCCCCCCCTCTCTGCAACTCACCCCCCACCTTACCCTCCGGTCGTCCCTCCCCCTCACCCTCCGTCCTCCGCCACCCCCTCGACCCGGCTGGCCGCGACCGCCCACCTCGACAGCCCCCCTCGACCTCCCCGCGACCCCGCCCCCCTCGATCCCGCTCGCCGCGACCACCACCTCGACAGCCCCCCTCGACCCTGCTCGCCGCGACCGCCCTCCTCAAAAACCCCCCACGACCCCGCTCCCCGCGACCGCCTCCCTCGACCCCGCTCGACGCGACCGCCCTCCTCGATAGCCCCCCTCGACCCTGCTCGCCGCGACCGCCCACCTCGACAGCCCCCCTCGACCCCGCCGGAAGCCACAGCTCGCCGGAAGAAAGGTAAAAAACCGAATTTTTTTTTTGATCCATCGCCCCCCTCCTCCTCCCCCCACCCGCCGCCCTCCTCCTCCACCCCGCCGGCCGCCGCCCCTCCTCCACTCCTCCTCCTCGGACTTCGGACAGACGGCTGTCCGAGGTCCCTTGGCCGTGTCCGTGGCCGAAATCTACGGACAATTTTTTTCGGCGCAGACACGGCCACGGACACCTCGGACGCGGCCGGCCGCAAACACCCCTAGCCACAGGAGTAGAGCGGGTGGGTTAATTTTTTTTTTTTAACAAGTGTGGAGTGGGTGTGGATCGTACTAATATGATCATCATGCTGGGCAGTGAAAATCTTTGAAGGAAGCACGTTGCTTGATGTTGACCGCTGAAAATCATGCACCTGATCCCACAGAATAATGAGGTGTTCGATTGAACGGTGGTCAATTCAACATGTGTAATGCTACCTCCTACGGTACGGTTGGGTCACCTGCAGTTCACCAAGTTTTTATAATCGGACCGGCCATCGACTCCCGGTCCGGTTGAACCCTGATCAAATTGAAATTAAACTGATTTGACCGGTATGGGATGTGAAGAATGAAACTCACTTTACGTATGCGTGATAAATATAAATTTTATGTGATATTAACATAAAATATTTGTAGCTCAAGTGGTTAAAGCTTAAGTAATGCACGAAGGTAAAGTATACGATGTAACATTGTCCTTCTAAGCTTGCCACATCAACTTGTGGGTGAAACTGATAATTATGAGAAACTTTATAGGGTTGCATCTTAGGTCGGGTAGGATCAGGTTTTGCTATACTCGACCCTACCCGAGATAGGACCCGAGCTCTTTAAACCCGACCGTACCCGAGAATTTTAAACCCGACTTTATCCGAGATAAAACCCGCAATACACGAGAACTCGAGATAGGAACTGAGATTTTAATAAAATAATTAATATAATTATAAAAATCTTTAATAAAATAATTTATATAATTATAATAATAAAAAATTATATATATTAAAAAATAAGAGATTGAAATGATATATATTAGATATCTCGGTTCTTGAGTATTTTAAAGCCAAACCCGATCCGACGAGATATAGAACCGGGTTTTTAAATCTTAAAACCGACCCTACCTGAGATAGGAATCTCAGGTTAGTTCCATCCGGGTTGGGTCGGGTCCAGTTTATGGTGCAACCCTAAAACCCACAGTACACGAGAACTCGAGATAGGAACTGAGATTTTAATAAAATAATTAATATAATTATAATTTTTTTAGTAAAATAATTTATATAATTATAATTTTTTTAATAAAATAATTTATATAATTATAATAATAAAAAATTATATATATTAAATAATAAAGAATTTAAATGGTATATATTAGATATCTCGGTTCTTGGGTATTTTAAAGCCAAACCCGATCTGACGCGAGATAGAACCAGGTTTTTAAATCTTGGAACCGCCCTACCTGAGATAGGACCCGACCCAACCTGTCCCGGGTTAATGTGAGGTAGGTTCCATCCGGATTGGGTCGGGTCCGGTTTACGGTGCAGCCATAAAACTCTAACGTAGGAGAAGCATTTTTCATTCAACATTCGTGGATTTTCATTTTTTTCTTTCGCTAAGCCATGTTGTAATTGCTGACTTGTTAAAGTCTACAACTAATAGTCAAGATCACAGCCAATCCCTGGAGCTATAAGTAAGAGGAAGGTTGTAGCTGAACCAGTAACAACTGCAAGACCAAGCAAGGACATGGCGGAATCTGAGGCTCAACAGCTCCTTCACGGCTGCTTGGAGGCGACCATATTCCAAGCAGTTCATCTCCAACATTCTGTCTCCGGCGCCATCTTTCAGGTTTTCACCCCGCACAATTCCTTCCTTCTTGTTAATATCTATATCTATTTTGTGTGGCAAATTGAAACTGCCACAGCCTTGCATGGTGACAATTGACAAAATATTGACAACATTCTGCTGCTCTCTGCATATTTAATCTCCAATTGTAATATCTAATCTCCAATTGTAATTCAGTTTCTTACAATTTCCATCACATAAAGTTTTTGAAGTAATATAGGAATTGTCATATGGTTATTGTTAGTAGTGCATTTTTGGATGCTCACACGTAAGAATTTTAAGACTCTTGTTTGGAATTGGCGCGATCAGGCAGTTCAGGAAGCAGAGAAGACCTTGCACCTCGACAAGCTTCGACACAGCAAGCTCTACGCGACTGTGGACATTGGAATCGCCCGGCTAGCTAGAACGAGAGTGGTCGAATTTCACCCACACGACCCTGTTTGGAACCAGAGTTTCAAATTATACTGCGCACACACCACCTCCTTCGTCACAATCTCCATTAAGAACCAGCTCCCAGTCAGTGCAGAGGTTCTCGGCCGAGCCAAAATCCCTGTCAGCCGCCTTCTCAATTCCGAAGTCATCGACGACTTCTTCGATCTCTACGACGACGAAGGCGAGAAGCGCCACAAGGCCCAAGTTCGCGTCCGCCTCCAGTTCCTCGACGCTAAGACTGAGCCTAGCTGGGGCCGAGGACTAACTCCCAACTTCGCCGGCCTCCGAAACTCCTACTTCTGTCAAAGAACTGGCTGCGAAGTCATCCTCTACCAGAACGCTCACCTCTCCGATGACTACAAGCCGGAGATCATCCTCTCCGACGACGGGCTCTACCGGCCTTCGAGATGCTGGGAAGATCTTTACAATGCCATCTCCGAGGCCAAGCACTTCGTCTATGTGGCTGGTTGGTCTGTCAATACTTCCATCGTCTTGGTTCGAGATCCAGAGCGTATGATTCCAGGAGCCAAAGATGTGACAATTGGAGAGCTCTTGAAGAGAAAAGCAGAGGAGGGTCTTAAGGTTTTGGTCATGGTTTGGCATGACAGGACGTCTCTTTCGTTTCTTGGAAATGCAGGACTTATGCAAACCCACGACGAAGAAACGAGAAAGTATTTCGAGGGATCCAAGGTCCAGTGCTTCTTGTGTCCTCGGAATGCTGATGTCTCCCTCAGCGAATTTCAGAAGGTGGAGACTGGGGTAGAGTTTACCCACCACCAGAAGACTGTAACAGTTGACGCTCCAATTGAGGGAGGTTATGGTCGGCGTAAGATCGTCAGCTTCATCGGAGGAATCGACATCTCCGACGGAAGATACGACTACGAGGATCACCCGATCTTCAGACATTTGGACACTCTTTTCCGCAACGATTTCCAGCAGAAGAACTTTCCGCACGCTGATTTGCAGCATGGTGGCCCAAGGGAGCCATGGCACGATGCGCACTCCAAGCTGGAAGGCCCTGCCGCCTGGGATGTCCTAACCAACTTCGAACAGAGGTGGACGAAGCAGGCGCCAGAACACTTTCCAAATAGCTTGTTGAGTATCAGGGAAAACCCAGAAGTTTTCCCGTTTCCTTCCAGCCATGAAACTGGCGAGTCGTGGAATGTACAAGTGTTTCGATCCATTGATGATGCTTCTGTGGTGGGTTTTCCGGACGACCCATCGGAAGCGTCCAGGATGGGGCTGATGAGCGGGAAAGATGTGACCATCGACCAAAGCATCCATGTGGGTTACATTGAAGCCATTCGAAGGGCCAGGAGGTTCATCTACATTGAGAATCAGTACTTGTTTGGGAGCTGTTTTGCATGGAAGGAATGCCAGGACAGTGGTTGCTTGAATCTAGTCCCTTTGGAAATTGCTTTGAAGATTGCCAGCAAGATCAGAGCCGGAGAGAGATTTGCTGTCTATGTTTTGACTCCCATGTGGCCAGAAGGGGAGCCAGAGGGCGACACTGTGCAGGCTATTCTACACTGGTACCGGCTGACAATGGAGATGATGTATAAGATCATTGCCGAGGCCATTGATGAGGTGGGTCAGACAGGAATAGCTCATCCTACTGATTACTTGAACTTCTTCTGCCTTGGCAACCGAGAGGTCCACCATCATGGAGAGTATGTTCCTCCAGAGAAACCCGAGCCGGAGACTGATTACTGGGAGGCGCAAACTAATCGACGCTTCCTAATCTATATCCATGCAAAACTCATGATTGGTAAGTCTGATCAATTACTTTATTCAATTTAAGAACGTATTAAATATCCTTTAATCTTCATTTTATCAATCAATAGAAATTAAAACACAATTAAAGTTTCGAATGATTTTTTGCTCATTATTTTTGGTTGGTGCAGTGGACGATGAATATGTGATAGTAGGTTCTGCAAATTTGAACCAGAGGTCGCTGGATGGAGGGAGGGACACGGAGATTGCACATGGCTCCTACCAGCCAAGGCACCTTAATGGAGACTCTGGGCAAGCCCGTGGGCAGATACACGGTTTCCGAATGTCACTTTGGTACGAGCACTTTATGAGCATTTCTCACCACCATGAGACATTTAAGGAGCCAGAGAATTTGATGTGTGTGAACGCAGTTAAGGATATGGCAATGGCTCTTTGGCAAATGTATACCGGAGAAGAGGTGCTGGACCTGCCGGGCCATCTGCTGCCATTCCCCTTAAAGGTGGCCGAAGACGGGTCGCTCTCGGCGCTGCCGGAGAACGGCTTCTACCCGGACACCAAGGGTAGTGTCTTGGGGAAGAGGTCCGACGTCCTCCCTCCCATACTTACTACCTAGAGAGTAATCAATGATAGCACTTGTGTTATTATGCGTACTTCTAGTTTCTCTTCGACGTACTCTTTTCATTTGTATAGAATAAGAGGCCTGGGAGTGAGCATTGAATAAGAGGCCTGGGAGAAGTGTCCTTTGTCCATGGGTGAAATTGGGTGGGTCGTTGTGATCATTGTTTTGTGATGTATGAATAATACAGATGGCTTGCATCTAAATAGAGTACTCTCCTTCTGCCGCGTTGTAGCTCATCTTTTCTGAATGTCGACATACCCAATTTGTTCATCCTCCCATTCATTGTCCATTGGCCTACATGTTTCCTGTATGATTGGGCTTTGACACGGACAACTATCTAAAGTTCAACCCACGCAGTCCGGTTGGTCAATAATAAACATAATCAAGTGAAGTGCAGTCTGCCGATCAACTCCATTAAACCACAAAAGGGACCAATTATTTCAAGTCTCATAAAAGTAAAATAGACAATAAAATGGAGGTTGGAGAGCAATTCTGCACTGTTGGAACCAAAACATTCATATCTATAAAGCCTGCATTGAAAGAGTGAGCAGCTCACCCATGTCTTGTATGGGGGCCAATGGTGAACAAGCACTAGATGTAATCAGTAAAAAATCCTCTTATAATATTTTGGAACCTAGTCTAATTCATCGGTAATATAGTGTTCTTTTGATCGATCTTCTGTGTTTGGCAGCTTCCGGTTGAACAGGAAAGATCGGAAGAGCTCAAAAGCTCGTCTGGGTTGGAAAAGCGGGACTTCATGTCCAGCGTCTCTTACGGTAGCAAATGTTAAACCCTCATAAACCTCCGTCCAACCCCCAACCTGAAAAAGAATCAATTGAACATTTATTAATTTATTTTCATTAATGCATGTTACATATCTTGTGCTTAAACTTTTTTTTTTAACAATATAATATATTGTGCTTTAACTTGACGAACATTTTCCTCCACTAAAAAAAAAGATACAATTTGTAAGTACATGGTGGATTGGATACAGCCCACCTAACTGGGTTTCGGTAATTAGGCCCAACAAAGGCCCACGAGACTTGGAAATCCTAGATCGAGTACAAAGAATTAACAGGCCAGTTGGAGGTTATTTTTTATTATGTATGACGACGGTAGAGGAAATATGGTCAGGCCATCTTATATGCAATGAATGGGAGCCATTGAACTCTCTGGTCCTCAATGTCCATTTCATACCCCCATGGCGTTTCCACTCACTCCATCAAGGAGAATGATTTTCTATGCTCCACTAACTAATCCATTAACATATTGCTTGGTACTATCCAAAAACAAAACATATTTCTTGGTGCTGCAAACATGGCGTTGAATTCGTGGGAGATACCGGTTAATGTTGGTCCTACTTTTTTTGTGCATGGCCTACATGACATAATGTGTATTTGCATGAATTAGCCAAAAAAAATCATAATATTTGCATGGCCGTTTGGGGCATGATTAAAAGCAAAACATCCACAGTGGATGTTTTAATGTACTGTAGCATTCATGTTTTTTCCACTTTCAGCTGAAACACCTCAGGTTGTGTTTCACGCTGGATAGTGAAAAAATCGGAATGCTATAGTGGACGTGGAAAATCCACTGGGGATATTTTGGTTTTTTCACGCCCCAAACGGCCCCAATTTGTAATTCCAATTGATCTGCTTAAGTACCCTCTCTAAAGACAGACGAAATGAAAATCAACATCATCTGTCTACGAATGTAAAAAGTATTGACCGAAGTTTAGCATAGCTCCAATGAATAATGCCATATTGCGATATTGTAGTTTGTTCCTTTCTCTAATTAGTTGTATTAGATTTCTAATAATTTGGAATGATAGATTCACCCCCTATTATTACCACTTCCTTTGCCACGACGTAGCAAGTCTACAAATGACAAACTAGGTATCAAAGATGGCGAAATAAAAGTGGTGAAGTCAGGTGGTGTATATGTATAGCATTTTTATTTCCTATATATAAAGACCATCAAAACATGGAAAGTTAGACAGAAGAGCTACGGCACGGAAATGAGGAACACAAACCTGGCCAGCGGAGTACCAAGGGTACCATGGGGTCTTTACCGTGAGGTTTAGATGACTCAACGAAAATCTGGTTGCCGTCACCGGCACCACTGAATCCGTGTCCCCGCTGCAAAACCCCAAATCCAACCCCGCAATCGTGATCAGTTTCCCATTGGACTTAAAACAGAAACCAGGGACACTGGCCACGGGCCCATATAACAGCACTACTAGAAGGCCTAGCTTGCAGTGATGCGACAACACAATACAAGGGCAGTTGGGAATTCAATTGAACTAACCATCTCATGTCAAAAATAGAGAGAGGGAGGCTTCTACCTGTTTGGACCTGATTCGAAGAAGTAGTTTCATTAAAATACCTGAAAACCCATATCCTAAGGCCAGCTGCCATGAGCTCTTGTAGGTTGGCAGCATCGAAAATTCAGAGTCCTTCCAATTCTTTATCAGCACATCGCTGCATGCCATTATAACATCCATCATGAACTTCTGTTGCATTAGAGTCCGTAACAAATATATATCTTTGCGGGCACTGAAATGGAGGAAATGAGAAGCATTTCGATTGACCATACCTGCAAGCTGTCCATTTGTAAGGAATGCCCGTGGAGTTGGCATGCATGGCCTTCTGCACGTCAGGCCGATTGTAGTACTTCTCTGAGGTAGTTCTCCGTGCATGGGTCGTACCCATAAACACGCCTACGCAGAAGCGTCTTGTTGAACCTAAGCATTCTAGTCGTCTTCGTACCCTGCGTGGACGAGCAAGCCGGCGTGTAGATGCTGTACTGGTCTATGTCGCCGAACTCGTGGTTCATGGCGTAGTTGAGAGATTTGTCGCACGAGGGAGAGTTGTCGGTATGGGTGAAGTTGCAGTGTTTGAGGATTGACCTGTAAGTCTTGTCCGAGATCATGGAGTGGCTCCACCAGTAGTTCACCGTGCCCAGATTGTCGTAGTGGTTGTCCGTCACTGCGTTGCCCACCTGTAATGTTCAGCAAACAACATTTGCTATAAGCTATTATGATACATCATTTAACATACTTGTCTATATACTGATCATTAAGCATAACTTACAAGGAAACCCTTGAGGTTGATGAAGGGATCGGACGAAGCTTTGTTATGGTCGTGAATTTTCTTGGCAAGCTGAGGCACGTAATGGCCTAGAGAATAGATGAATTGCCCATGAAGTTATTCTTCAGTTTTAATGCATGATATAGATTCAAGCTGGACATTGATATATTTACCAGCATAGCTCTCCCCAGTTATGTAGAAGTCTCTGTCTTTGTATTGTGGGAATCTCTCCATCCACCTTATTAAAAATATCAGGGCATCTTGTGCTAAATCATACAAGTGAAAATTGTTGGCTTTGCAAAGCATACATAAAATGAATGAAAGCAAAAAGATGGAGAAGGCATTGTACCCGTTCGTTGGTCACCAGAAGTTTTTAGGTCAGAGCTAGTGTTTGTGTAGGAGAAACCAACACCAGCTGGCGACTCAAGAAATAGGATATTTGCCACTGTATGAAGAGGGAATAGGAGACAAAATAGTTAGTAGATCATCGCTTCCATATTAATTTCGCTCAAACGAGTACAGACAGACAAGGGATTTTTGATTACTAGTAAGAAGAGAAGCTTTTACCTTGATTCCATGAGTATTTGTTCACGTAGAGGGATGAACCAGTTCGGTTTGATCCGAAACGGGCCGATCTCCTCTGATGCACCATAGGCGATGGAGGAGCAACCAGGTCCTGCAACACACAAAACTCAGGTCATGTCGGATCACGACGGCAAACTAGCTAGCACTGCCGCTATAGCTATTTGGAAGGGCTCAAAATCGAAGGTCTGTGTACTCCGATGGTGGAGTTTGTACTGCTGGTTTCTTTTGGTACAGAATACTAACTAGTGATCCAATGGCAGTTGACTTTTTGTTTAGCTTTTATTCAAGTAGCAAACTTAAGTGTCATTTATAAGAGTAAACATTTCGAATGTTCTTATTCAAGGATCTGATATTCACTAGCTAGGTTGCTAAAAATTATACAGAATGCGGAGTAATCTCTCCTTTACGTAACAAGGAAGAGACGCAACACCCCCACCTATCCCCCCCAACAAGAAGTCAGCAAACTAAATTGAATCATGAAGCATTTATTCTAGCAGCATTAAAAAAAAAGCAGAGGAAGCAGCCGGAAAAGAACGTTTCGGATGCAGTCGAAGCCTCGTACTAACATTAAAGATTAAACTTATTAAGAGAGAGAAATCACAGAGGCTTTTTGAGGTTCATTTACGTTAACGATGCACGTTGGACGTGACAGCAAGAAAAACAAAAGTTGAGCCCCATAGCCTTTTGGACCACCCCAAATAGTGCAGCTGTGAACCATCGCACGTACACATTGAGAGCAAAATGAAATGGATGGTCCATGAGGGCTATGCACCAAGCTTAACTGACCTCTTTTTTTTTTTTTGACATGGGAACAAATTCAGTTCTGGTCCTTATGTTTTTTTTTGTTAGATACAACTCTTCTGGTTTGGTTATGGTGCCAACAACCATAACGACGGTGGGTCATCCTTTGGTCTTTGTTGCTTGCCACTTTTTTCGAGTGACCAACATTGTAAAGTGCTTGGTGCTTGCACTTTAAACACTATTTGCTCTTAGAAGCTTGGTCAGATCACAGATGGATGGAAGGCGACAAATTTATTGCTTTCCCAAGGTGGCAGGAGATGATTGTAGGGTCAAGAGCCAGTAAGAACACTAGCATTCCCGAAATGACGAGAAGCTTTCACGCTCAAAAGCTGCAGCCACGCTCACACACAACCGTTTTTGTTTAGCTCTGTCACGAGAAAGGAGAGTGACCATGGCCTCTTCTTCTGATGTATTGTAGGTCCCCTCTCCCAAGCCAAGAACACTTTTTTCTTTAAATTTTGGGAATCGTTATTTCCACGACATTTATGCACATTGTCAAGCATATAAGGTACGTAAGAGCCTGCTTATGTTAACTTGATAGATAACTTCAAAGTAGTTTCACTACAATTAATTAATTAAACCCAGCTATTAATATACATCGGACTATTTGGTTGATATTAATTTCATATCTTTCGTTTGAATAGTTATAGTGATATTTTGAAGTCTAATGAACTTTATTTGAGATAGCGGTAGTGATCAGTGATCAACATGATATTAGATGAGAGATTTTGTGGCCAAGGAAAATTATGAAAATGCTACACACTCTTGAAGTACACAGTGACAATATTTTTTTATTATTGCACTACTTGCCGCTTCCGGACCTAAGGTGGGGCTCAAAAGACTTCTTGTCAATGGCTATTTTTGCTTGAAAGTTACAAGGCAGAAGCACTTTCCGTAACTCAGTTGCCTTTGTATCGACTTTTCTGGGATAAAGGGACTTTTCCTGAGTGCAGGGTGTGGGGGCCAAAATAAAACGCATGCTCCAAAGAAGTCAAAGGAAGTGATGGGGTAGATATCGTGGGCACAGGTGCTGTTCGCTAAAAATTCAGCTTCTTTTACCACAGACAAACCGTGATGTTCAGGAATTCCGATAGTGTTGCAGGCACCGCTTTCTGAGCACGGTTGAGCATATCTAAGGGAAGGGCTTCAACCTTTTGGAGATAAGGTTTATTCCCTTTGTCTGCAGACAGGATGACTCTGAAGTCTGAACACATAGATACATATATCCCCAGTTGCACAATCCAATGAACAGGTTCACAGGATGATAATATTAGGATGGATTGTGGTGTGGGTACTACATTGTTCCTAGCAAGAAAAGCATAAGTGGAAAGAAGATGGAAGTCTAGGAAACTCTAAATAGTGCCTAAGAATTAAAAATTAGCCTGACACTGGTTAAAAAGTAGAAAGTAAAATGTGTTGACGTCTGGATGCAATCGGCTTGAAATTGCGTGACACTCTTAATCTATGGATTAGCTGGCTCATGACTTTGTAATCAGTGGCTATCCTCCCCTTCTTAATTTCACAAATTACTTAACAGACCTTAAAGGTTATACATTAAATGCCCGGAGAATTTTGTCATTAGGACTTTAAAGCTTGTGGTATTTGGAACTTGAAAGAGCAATTATATCTCACAAATTCATTTCCAAAAAACAAGTAAAAATGATACCAAGTTTTCAGTGCAAGAAAGCTTCGCGAAAAAACCAAAATATAAAACAAAAGTGCAAGAGGAAAAGGGACAAGAGTCACAAGACAACCAATTTAATAATGTTATTCATTTATTCAACTAAAACCCCTTTAACTAATAATTATTACTAATGTTTGGGATCATGGTATGTTAACGTCTTTTGTTTTTATTACTGTATGCAAGGGATCACGACATTAGTAGACATGTTAAGGCACAACTTAGCACTTCTTAATGCACCTAATTTGATAGTTAAAACAGGAAATAATAGAATCTGTAATGAGTGCCGACCCTTTTAACATATGTAAATAAATAAGCGGATGATTAGAGAAAGAGGAATATGGTTAACTGACCTCCATTGAGCCAAAGCACCAACGGCTTTCTATCAGAATGCGTGGCAGCCTCCGTCAGCCAGTAGAAGAGAGCTCGGCCATGCTGTTCATTCACCGTAACATAGCCGGAAAACTGACTGAAACTTACAGGCGGTTGCCCCGGCAGAGCAGTAAGCTTATCGAGCATTTGCTGATTCACTGTGGCTTTTGCAGAGCCACGTAAACTGCAGAGGAAGAGAAGGAAGAAGAAGATACTCATACTGGACAGGGAAAATCTAGTCTTTCACAGTCTCCTCCCTTTCTTCCTCACTTATTTTAGTGTTTGAAATAGATAGCGAATGGTATATATACACAGGTCTTGCTATCCTAGATGGAACTATTAATGTTAAGAGTTTCTTGCAGTGGGCAGCTAAAAGGACCTCTCCTTGAGAATTTCAGAAAGAGACAGAAAGAAAACACGGTGGGAAGAGGTGCGACTGAGGGGTTGAATGGGATGGAAGAGCTGATTCTGTAAGGCCATTTAAGAAATGGACACCAGAAAAGGTTTAAAAGCAGGCTCATGAATGCATTGCTTTCTCTCTCTCTCCCTCTCTCTCCTGTGGTCCTATAGTTTTCAGCCGGTGAAAGATCCAAATGACCAGAGGCTAGTTCAGGGGATGTGCAAATGGTGTTTTCTTTCTAACCCATACCCACATCCCTCTCAAACTTGAATGTTGAATCTCGGGTGTTAATCTGCATGTGACCCTGATCCAACACTCAAGAGGTGTGTTACTTGTAAGAATCCTCAACATATTGGATTTGACCATGCATTGTTTACTTGCTTTCCAACTTTTCGGTTCCAGGCTTGGTGAGGTCGTGTGCAGGACGCAGGGAGATCATTACACTGGTCCTCATGAAACTTTTCCTTATTTCTCTCGCCCGCTACTAATTAAACCCTGTCCTTATGGGATCATCCACATCCTAGTATAACCGTGCTAGTTTTACACTTCAATTTTTATTTTCTACCAAATTGGTCGTACACTTACATGGTGCAATGTATATTGTATACATATATCTCTAGTCTTAAACTTCCAGACGGAAAAAAACAAGTGAAGATAAATGGGTTTTGATTGATTGGAGAGTTAGATCTGGCCATGACTTTCGTAACTTTGCTTCCATCCTACGTCCACTGGGAGGTCAAGTTTCGAAGATGCGTGTATCATTAAATGTAACAGCTCGTACTAGCCTGTAAATGTGGTGGGAAGCCACCTTTCAAAAACCAAAAACATCTATTCATAGACTCATAGGGTGCGGTGCATTAGGCGGCCCCAGCATAAATGCAAACCATCTAGGATTTAAATGTCCTTTATGATCGAGAGAAATCAACACTAATCCTATGTCGAAGTATTCGCTGCACTCGCAGCTGCAATATTGTCCACGTTGAGCTTGAGTAGAGCTGGGACATGACGTTGAGCTTGAGTTCTTTACGTAGGTGAGTTATCTGCTTACACTGAAACGTATTGGTCTAATTGATGGGATACTTTGACTAATCATCTGGTACATGATTTTCTCCATTGAAGTAGTCGGCCAGCCTTTTGTTGAACGAACATAAATACATTATCATCCAAACACATTTTTATATCGCAAAATTCAATTGAACACATGCATATAGCTAATTAGTGCATTCCCCCTATGTTAATAACGATAAAAAAAGAAGTAAACTGAGAACTGTTGGCTATAGAGACAGTTCCCAAATAAAAACCTATAGAGATAGTTTGCTTTTTGATTGGTCACTACATAGCATTTTAGTTGCCTAATTAGTCCTCCTAACCTAACTGAATAGAGAACTTGGTGATCATTTATGGGATTAGGTAGTGTGCCGATCCAAAAGCTGGTTTGGATCGCTAGACGCTAAAAAAGAGTTTGGGGAAAACATATCCTTTGAATGTAAGTGAAGCCAGTAACAAGAGTAGAAGTACTGCAACCTTATTATATTAGTGATCTTCCTACTCCAAGATGTTGGTAGCCCAACCTATCTCATGATCTCATCCCACCTGGGTAACAAATTGATATAAAGGATGTTTCTCCATTGATAAATAATTCAATATTTGGAAAGTATCATGATCATCAAATTTTTCTCGATTTTGACACTTTCCACACTATATCAAGGTTACTATGGGTGCGTTTGGAAAGCTGAAAAACCTATATTTCAGCCCTTTCAGGGTGAAAAGTGTTTGGAAGCTGAAAGAGTAAAAAATGGTCGGTGATGGTTTCACCTATCACCTGATTTGTGTTTGTTTAGCTGAAAGGGTGAATAGTGGGTCCTAACGGTGAAAAGTGATAAATTTTCACTTT
The DNA here is from genome assembly GCA_039654745.1 of Houttuynia cordata. Classification (NCBI taxonomy): domain Eukaryota; kingdom Viridiplantae; phylum Streptophyta; class Magnoliopsida; order Piperales; family Saururaceae; genus Houttuynia; species Houttuynia cordata. The sequence continues at coordinate 7,291,645 of CM077513.1, read as the reverse complement.
TCAGCCCTGAAAGGCTGATTCTCCCTCGAGTGAAAATCAGCCTGACGAAAAATCACGGGCTGCCCCTCCCTCTCGTTTTTTAGGTTTTTTTCCTTTCTCCTTCTTTTCATCGCTCACTCTCATCCCAGCCGCCATCACTCCCGTCCTCGACCATCTTCCTCCGACCGTCTCTCAAGCGACTCCCCCATCCCCCAATAAACCATTTTCCCTTCCCTCTTGCAACTCTTGTCGCCGCACCGTCGTCGAAGACCGTCCCTTTTCATTGATGTGCCGGTAAGCACACGGCCCTGATTGTTTGAATTTTGAATTTGAATCTGTTGATGCCGTATGCCTTTCTCCCTGTAATTTTTCCCATAACATGTACTCTGAATGAGCATATGTGCGAGCTAATTGGATATTACTAAAGCTCTAAAAAAATATATAAAGGATGCATATTCGTTGACAATTAGACGAATGAATATGATGCGGGTGAATGCATATGTACTGCCTCTTCGTTTAACGATTTTCGGTCGATCTGCTTATTTTTGGCCAATTTTAACAGTTTTTATTTTCTTTTGTTTTTACCTCTTATACGATCTCCTTATTTATTAATCAATACTTCTTCTTTTCGAGCCGATCGGACTGTCTCCCGATAAGCCACCGAGGGAATCGAGTATTCGAGTAATAGAGTACTCGATAGATCCATGTACTGTGTACCCGATTACTCGAACGTCATCCGTGGCTCGAGATCTCGTAATCGGGTTCACGGTACACACATAAATCGACTAATCGAGGACTCGATTACTCGATATATGTGTCTATCGTGTACCCGATTACTCGATTATTCGATTTCCATGTGGTTATCATGAGGTGTATGACAATCGAGTAATCGGGTCCACGGTACATGGATATATCAAGTACTTAATTACTCGATATGTGTCTTTCGTATACCCGATTACTCGATTACTCGATTTCCATGTGGTTATCGTGATTATACGACGTAGATGGCTCGAGATCGAGTTATCGGGTTCACGGTACACACATAAATCGAGTACTCAATTACTCGATATATGTGTCTACCGTGTACCCGATTACTCGATTAATCAATTATTTATGTGGTTATCGTGAGGTGTATGACGATCGAGTAATCGGGTACACGGTACATGGATATATTGAGTACTCGATTACTCGATATGTGTCTTCCGTCTACCCGGTTACTCGATTTCCATGTGGTTATCGCGCTTATACGACGTAGCTGGCTCGAGAACGAGTAATCGGGTAGACGGTAGACACATAAATCGAGTACTCGATTACGTCAACATCTCTCTTCTCATATGCTTCTTCTTGTGTGGTATAGAAGGCAAGCCCAGCCAAGAAATCAAAGTATGTCAAACAGGTTGAGTGGAACAAGGAAGAGCACTATGCATTTATCGCATCGTATGCCGAAGCACTTATGGCGGGATGTCGTAAGGGTAAGGGTCTTCAACCCGGAGGATACGACTATGTAAGCCAAGAGTTGGCGAAGAAGGGTATAATTGTGAATGAAGAAAAAATACGCAGTCACTATGACAAGACTAGGTACCTCTACAATGCATGGAAGTGGATGTCAGATTACACTGGTTGTGGGTATAACGAAGCAACACAAACATATACATCCAGAAATCCTATTTTTAGAAGATTTTTAGACAGATGCGTATCGTCTGACATTTTATTCCGTAACCGTAATTTTGAATTTCTTGGAAACTCTGATATAGATGTTTCCTTGCCAATCTAACTCTCATCTCCTTCTGCCGCAGAGACACCCGAAGGCCATGAGATTGAAGTCTTGGGGATACTCGAGAGAGATGGAGGGTCTATTATCGATAATATTTGATGACAACCATGCTACTAGAAGTCAGGCTTATCATGGACGACCAAAAAATCTGGTGCCCCCCAGTGCACAGCTGCCACCGGATAGTTCACACGGTACCGATGAGGATCACCCTAGGATGCATCCCAATGAATTTGATCAGTACTTGGGAGAGGATATGGGAGATAACACATACCCTCGTTCATTCTCTAACCTCCTTGATAGTGATATCCAAGCAAGCCCGATCGGCCCTGGCCCCTCAGTACGTCCTACTTGCAACCTATCTTAGGTGCACAAACATGAACCCTCGATACTGTGATACCATCATCCGCTTATATCGTGTCATCGATATGTATTTTATCTGTCTTACATTTTTTGTGATAATAACATTATTCATGTTTTGGTTTGTAGGAGCCTCCGAATGCCGACTCTCCTGCTTCCCAAACTCCCCTACAGATGCCTCCACACGCCACCAGTGATCCCCTCAGGCCTACCCCTCCTACCCCTGGTGCCCAGCGTAAGACTTCGAAGAGGAAGACTTACTCCTCTTCTGAAATATCTACCGGCTTCCAGTCGCTGTCTGACGCTATGATGGCAAGAAATGCGCTTGCCGAGAAGCACGATCGTATACTGTCCGAGGCGAAGCTCACAGATAAGCAAGCACAGACTGATGAAATCAACATATGTTTTCATTTACTACGCTGCCTCCCTGGATATGACCCCTCTAACCCAATGTACAGTTTTGCAATAACATTATTCTCATCAGAGACTAATAGAAGCTGTGGCTGCACCTAGAAGACGATGAATATTTTGCTGAGCAGTGGTTGAAGAACTTGTGGAATGGGAAGACACCGCCCATCTAGATGCTTGCATCACTATTGATTTCAAGAAACTTGTGATTTTATGACTGTTGTATAAGATGTTATCCACTTTATGCATTTTTTTTGTCCTGCCTACTATTCTCCATGTGATTATTGTCCTTTATCACATACTGTATGCATGTGACTCCTCTGACCTATATGTAGGCCATGAGTGTGTGGTGAATGATTTTCTCCATGTCAGTATTGCCTTCTCTCGTACTGTTTGCATGTGAGTCCGGGAATGCTTATATATACATCATCTAGGTGCACCTCGTTGCTTACTTATATGTCTTCTACCTTTCCTCCGCCGACCACGGTAATGGAGGCTATCGTGTAATCGCATTGATGATAGACACCCGAAGGCTTATGTACATTTGATTCCACAAGTATCTTTTGATACTTCCTGGTTAGGGAACACATGGACCTTATGGTAAGCAAAGCATTCATGTTCATTTCAGCATTATTAACATTTATTATTTGCCAATCAGTAGTATGTTCATTTCGTTATTCTCACTTTCTAGAGGTGGAAGTATTTTGGCGACGACAATGAGGATGCTGCAATAGTTAATCAGTGTGCTATTGCTATGGAATATTTATCAAATCCTCTATCTCGTAATGTTGTTCACCCACATCGCCACAAGGGAGAGGAGTTGGTACGTGATATGTTATATACTGTTACGAATGATCGAATGTGCAGGGACGTATGTCATATGAACAAACAGACGTTCGTTGAATTATGTAGACAGGCTAGAGCATCCAGTCTGGAAGATAGTCGAGGCACATCTGTTGAAGAACAACTCATGATATTTTGTCAGCTCATGGGTCACGGTACATCTGTTCGTAAGTTGGGGCATGAATTTTCCCACTCAGAAGAGACCATACACCGGTATGTGTATAAGGTGTTCACCACGTTAGAGCAATGGTTCCATGCTAGAATCTCCACCATGGTTCCACTCGAGCACATGCCATCTTACATTCAGAATAATAGAAAATTTTATCTATATTTCAAAGATTGCATTGGGGCAATAGATGGCATGCATGTCATGGCGAAGGTGAAGTCGGATGTGTCAAACACATATAGGGGTAAACAAAAGGTCACTACACAAAATGTCGTGTGTGTGCGATTTCAGCATGCGTTTCACTTATGTCGTCACAGGGTGGGAGGGGTCCGCCCATGATCAACGCATTCTCGACTCAGTATTAGAAGACGAAAATTCTGCTTTCCCACGACCACCGTCGGGCAAGTATTACGCGGTTGACGCAGGATATGCGAACAAGCTAGGTTTCCTCACTCCTTACAAGGGGCATGGTCACAGGTATCATGTTGCTTCTTTCCAACAACGATGGACAACTGGAAGGCATGAGATGTACAACTACATACAAGTGTCTCTCCGGAATATAATTGAGCGTGCGTTTGGGGCATTCAAAAAATGTTGGCACATTATGAAAAACATGCCCCCTTATCCAATTGAGATGCAAGCAAAGTTTGTGTATGCTTGTGCCGCGTTGCACAACTTTATTCACGAACAACACAATAGTGCCACTGATTCTGACATGAGAGATTGGTTGCTGCCCGCGTACGAAACAGATGAAGCTTTTTGAGTGATAGAAGAACCATCTAATGACAATCATCCGTCTAGTAGTCATGCCGGGGAATGGTCGGGGCCAGATGATGGAGTAATGGTTCAGCTACGAGATCAAATCCGGGATGAGATCGGGAACTCCCTTGATATCCCCCCTGATCCACCAACGAGTCAGCCACGTCATCGACGGTAAATGTGTGCCATTTACTACTCCTTGCCATGCATATCGAGCAATCGAGGTCAAGATAAGCACATCAGTCGAGTCATCGACGGCACAAAGTGGTCCTGCCCATGCAAGTCGAGCAATCGAGGTAACGCTAAGCTCTTCAGTCAAGTCATCGACGTGACGATCGTGGTCCTTGCCTGGATCGAGATCGAGCAATCGAGGTCATGATAAGCTCTTTAGTCGAGTCATCTCAGGCACGATAGTGGTCCTTGCCATGCATATCGAGCAATCGTGTTCACGATAAGCTCTTCTGTCTAGTCATCGATTGGTCGATATAGGTGAAGGAATTGCAAATCATGTAAGGGCAAGTATTAATAAATGAATCTATCATTATGTACATGAATCTCTCATTAGGTACATGGCAATGTCTATACGTAAAGTAATGAATATATCCTTAGGGATACTGTAATATCATTATGTACAGTAGTTTCGCTTTTTCTAGTACACTAAGATCTTTTAGCGGCCAAAGCGATGTCCTGTAAACCTTCTGCTGCTACGTCGTCAAATTCCCTCTCCATACTTCCCCTTAACAGGACTGTCGTGATCATTGGCCGATAGAGCATTGTTATGGCCGTCTGATAAAAAAACTGGTTTGACGACCCCCGACGCCAACTGTGCTGCGTACATCATTACATATATTCCGCAGTCTTCGGAATTACATTGGAAGGGTGCATCCCTTATTTGGGACATAAACCAGCCGACAGCTCCCTTCATCTTGAATTGGTTTGCTAGGATCTTACCCAGGCAGGCAACTACACGATCGGCAGCCAGCTTATGGTGTGGATGCGTCGCTGGATGGCCGCTAAGTGGATTGTAGAAGCGCCACCGTAGGGTGGGGAAGTGTAGAATCAGCAAGCAGTAATGGGTATTTATGTGAATTGGGAAGAAGGCATACATCATTTTTCTGTCGATTCCCTTCAGCAGGCTATTTACCAACTTATCTATAAGTTGTTTATTATCAGCGGCAGGCCTGAACTCCTACATAAGAATGAAATATGAGATGAGAAGTATATATATTAGATGCTTGCCGACACCCCCAAACCTAGATTTTGCTAGTCCCTAGCAAAACAAAACAAAATAAAATCAAACAAACAACTAAAGGAACTAATGCATAAAGTAAACACCACTTTCGTAGGGAACACGATTGCATTGAGCGTATACAACAAGCCGTTAAACCTCTAGGTGTCCCTAGTAGGACGAGTGTTGTCTCGTGAGGGTTTGCAGCCATGCTACCCACAAACATGTATTTATGAAACTAATTAACCTAAGTTCAAACAAAACAAGTATAAAATAAAAAAAAATAAAAAAAATAAAAAAAATAGTGCAAAACAAGCAAACCTATTATCCCGACAAATACAAACTACAATGCTTAAGAGAATTAACCACATGTACTTGGTTCATAATCAACAGGAATATAGAAGCCCTCAAGTAAGTGGTTTTATTCCACACTTTCATCTTGGAAATTTCTGCTCAATATGATATAGCATGATAATATAAATAGTAAAAGTGTAGAACATTGTAGCAATACATTCTAAATTTCTGTTTTATACAGATCCAGTGTTACCCATTAACCAAAGAACATCATAATCTACATAGTCATCGTAATCTTTAGGTTCATGATAGCACAGATCTGCGCGCCTCATTCGGGTCCAACATTCTAGATTTGAGAGGATAATACACCACAAACTTTTTTTTTCTTTTTTTTTTTCGCTAGGACTGTGTAAGGCCTGACTTCAAGATGCTTAGGTTTAGCAATGACTCAGGCCAATGACTCCCAGCCACTTGACTTAGGGCATTAGGTTTTAAGAGACCGCTTCGGGCCCGAGCATCAGCCTAAGTTAATCCTATAAAGTCAAGCAGCCCCTTTTCTTTCATTTTGTTTTCATTTTCATCATTCATATTTTCAGCACATCTTTATTTTGTCCAGGCTGTATTATACTCTCAACCTATTTCCGGTTCCAATCCCTTGCCATAGCCAAGTAAATGGTCTATCATGATCTTTTAAGCTCAACAGATAACTACACATCATCCAATGACTATGACTAAAGACATCCCACTGTAAATTAGCATTCAACAAATCTCTAGATGGTATTACTTTATGTAACTAGTGTGTGTAAGTGAATTTTCTTAGTTCAAGCACTTGTTCCAAGAGGACTGTAACAGAAAGATATGCTCAGTTAAGTGTATCTATCCTCCAGTATACTTACTCACACTTCCAATGTAAATTAATCTCCTAAGAATTATAGCATGCATCATTACGGGATAAACTATCAAAACCTAAGAAAAAGTACTAACAAACAACTTAAAACTAATCAAATTTTTTTCAATTTTTTTTTTCTGATTTTTAATTTTTATTTTTATGAAAATAATATTCCCTCCCCCAAACCTATTATGAACATTGTCCTCAATGTGAACAAAATAGAGCATGACAATGAGCATATAAACAAAGAAAATCAAAGAAAGGAGAGAATACACCTGAATACGTAGGTTGCCTCCCACCAAGCGCTAAGTTTAACGTCTTCAGCCAGACGTAGCCACAATCATCCTGTAGGGGCCAGATTATCAAGTCATCAACCTGGATCAATTAAATGATTGCACCACACACTCCTATCCTTGTTGCCTAAGTATGGAGCACATCGTGGAATAAAAGGATGGAGTGGTGGGTAGGGAAGCTTTGGAAAGAGGGGTCCCTGCATTAACCATGAAAGAAGGTCATTAGAGAATTTTAATATAAAGGGAACCTCCTCCCCCACATCAACCATTTTGGCCTTAGGGGCCTCTTCTAGTAATAGAATTGGGAAAGCTTCCTCAACTAGTGAATCAACTAAACTATCTATGAAACAGTCGAAGTTACTGTCAATAAACAAAGAGTTAGATTGATCTAGACAAGATATGAATGGTGCTTCAGGAATATAAGGTTCTGTTGACAGTGTTGTAGACTGCCACTCCTCAGATATAGAAGAAGGTTGACAATTTGGTTCTATCAACACACTCACTTCTTCTTTAATTTCTACACCCTCTTGATCATTGTGTAAAGCCCATTCAAGCTCATTGTCAAACCTTTGGGCATTCTGAAGGGATGTAACATCATAATCAGGGGAAAAACAGATCCCTTCATCAGAAAATTGGCCCTTCGGATATTGGGGCTCAACAGGTAAAATGCATTCGTCGTTCTTATTCATGGCCTGTGTTAGCTGATCTAACTGTATTTCAATGTTGGCAAGAGCCTGTGTGTGAGAATGGACAATCTGGGCATGAGTCCGTATTTCATCTCTCATCTCCTCACATTCAGTTTTAATCTCGGTTAAGTGTGAGAGAAGCATTTGGCTCATTTGACTCATCTGGTCTTCCAAGGTCGGTTGGCCAAACTGAGGAGTAGAGGCTAGTTGGTAAGGTAATTGATGGCTTAGGAAATCTTGTCTAGGGGCCTGATGAAGAGTGGGCCCAGGGTTGGGTTGCTCCCAAGGGTTGTTAGGATGATCCTCCCACCTATGAAGACTTTGGGCCTCATTCACATATTTTCTTATAAAATCAGGGTACTCATGGGCCAAAGGGCACTCCACTGGGGTGTGAATGGGACTTAAACAGAGGGCACATGGTTCCGACATATGATGAGTTGTGTATTGTAGGGAAGATGTGCCACTCCCAAAATTAGAGTGATTATCCCACCCACGGTTGTAAGTATCAGCATATAAGGGATGTGGGTGGTAGGGCACTTCATAGGGAGGGGGATTAGGTATGTGTGAAGAACAATAATCATTAAAGCTCCTATATCTAAATCCATAGAAAGGTGAAGACATTTCTTCACCATGCATTCATCAACTGAACCACAATATCACACATCCACAAATCAAATAAACAACCCTAGATATCCACAACTAGCAATCATCAGTCCTAGATATCGACAACTAACAGTCCTAATAGCCACAACTAGCACAACATGCAGTCACAGAAAGAAAAGAAAAACACCAAACACACAAGTTAATCTAAAAAGGGAAGAATAAGAGAATGCAAACTAGGGGAAGGGGTGGCCCTTCCACGTTGGTGAGAATTCCACGTCTTCTCTTAACCTTGCAAAAAAAGAAAGAAAAGACACAAATTAAGCTACTGATAAATAATCTAAGTTAAGACTCACTAAACTACTCTAACACTAATTATGCTAAGAATCTGGTAAACTATTGTGCCGTCCCCGGCAACGGCGCCAAAAACTTGATCGTTTAAATATAAAACCCTTGCAAGTGCACAAGGCAATTGTACTACGGCGAGTATGGAAAGGGTTGTCGAACCTCAGGGACGGATTAATATTCTACCAAATTTAAGAGAAAAGTAGCAGTTTTTAATTAATCTAGAGAAAAACAATGAACTTTAACTAAACTAAGCTGAGATTAATCAATAGGAGAAGTACCAAGGCTTCGAATCCACCACAATAGACTAGTGTATCGTCTCTCTCTCTCTTTTGAATTCAGATTTCCAGTTGGCTAGTGTATTCCTCTCGGACATACACTTGTCAATTCAACATATAGTGCTCTCCTCTCGGACGTAACACATAAATCAATTAAGCATATGGAATTGTGATCTATCTCTCTCGAGCATAAATCAATGAAACTTTATTGATATATAACAAATCAGAACACTCACATTCCTCTCAGACATGCAAGTAATCTTTCAGATTGAAATTCATAAAATCCACTCTTGTCTCTCTCAAGCACAAAGAATAGACTCAATGAATTAACTTTAATTGCATAACAAAGGTTCATACACCAACTAGAGTAAACACATAATATGAGAGAAAAGAAACAATACTACCAATCAATTGGGCTTCATCTACGCCTTGGAAGAGAGTCTAGCCAAGCATGGGAAGAGAATCCATCATCATGTTGTTCTTCATCTTCTTCTTCTTCCTTTGCTCTAGCCTCCAAGGTCTCAAAACTCTATTCTTGCATACCCAATACGTTCTCCCTTAAGGCATATATATAGGGGTGAAGGAAAGCCCTCAAATCCCCTTCCAAATCCGAGTCAAAATAGGGTTAAATTGCGTTTTCCGTATGCACCGATCGATCGCCCGTATAACCCGATCGATCGCCTTGCGAACGCAGCCGTTTTCCTTTGTTAATTGCTTCCGATCGATCGTATGGCGAACGACGCCGGACGAATCCGATCGATCGTTTTTACTGTTTTCAAAATCTCGCGCAAGACCAAATATTCCAGTAGATACGATCGATCGTTTGGGTGTCCGATCGATCGTTTGCTTCAATGTAGTGTTTTAAGCGGAAGACGCGATCGATCGTTTCTACTGTCCGGAATCTTTAAATGTCTATAACTTTTTGCTCCGAACTCCGAATTGCGTGTGGTTGGTGGCGTTGGAAAGCTGACTTCTTGAAATTTAACATGAGACTTGAATCAGTCCAATCCGATATTTGTACACGGAGTTACGATAATTTGACCATTGAAGTCCGTTTTCACCTCATTTTTGTATATTACTCTTCTTTCCTACAAAAACCAAAAATTATATTAAAGTAGTAGTAATTCTAATCAAACACTAGCATAAATATAAGTTTAGGAGATAATATAACGCATATTTCATGTGTAGATCACTACACCATGTAAAAATAAGAAGAGGTCACACACTTACGAGTTCAATATATTTAGTAGCCATGATTCCTCCGAAGAAGCAGTATGGATACATCAATACATCTCTGTTCATCTATTGCCTCTTCCGGAGCAGTTCAAAGAACGCATCAATGACCTGCATGTATTTGATTAAAACAACCATCGAGTATTCCAATCAAGAAATACCATCGAATAAATTAGCATCATGTGCATGCACCGTGTAGTTTATTTCCTCGGTCCGTAGCAAACTTAAGTAGTCTGCATCGTATAATGAATCTAGTGGATACTTTTGCCTTGGGTGCCTCATCCAGTGCATAATCGCCGTTCGATCTTTATGCGACAACACATCCATTTCGAAGCATATCTTAGTTCCCACGTAGTCGGTGGGAACGTCTGTCGTCTGATGAACTTCTGCTGTTTCAGCCTCCATTACATGCTCCTTCCCCTTTCTGCCAAGGTGCGTATCGTCACCCTTCTCTTCAGACGGCAGGGTCTCATCAGGTCGCACCACTGCTCGAGGGGTCGGTCGATCTGGGAAGGCCTTAACTAATCGCCTTCGTTTTCCTTTCGGCACGGGAGGACCGGGTGGGAAGGTAGAAGTGGGGGCAGGTTTGTCTTCAACCTCATCGTGTAACTTTTGGAGGAAGCTATATACAAGTTGAGCATTCGCGCGCGTAAAATTTGGAATAATTGACGGTGGCGCTGCCTCGGCGCGAGTCATCTTTGCCCTAGATGCTAAAAAGATAAAAAAGGCAATGGCGGACATGAGGATTCCCATTTAGAGGAATGTATAACGTGCAACTACGATAGAGTAGCCATCGTGCAATCGAATACACGACGGGCACCTCTATCGTATAATCGATTACATGATTGACAGATCTATCGTGTCATCAATTGTACGATGGAGACATCTATCGAGTAATTGATTACTTGATTGGCATATATATATGATGAATTATATCACGCGGGTGATAGGGAAATTATCTGCTTTTGTTGTCTTGTGGGCGGGCACCTTGTGCTAGGTAGGAATGGCCGACGATATAGGCGATTCCGTTGGAGGCCGCTCTGCCTTAGGCCAGGGTGACACATCCGGCCGGTCCATTTCGGGCCTCTCAGCTGGCATCGCACGGGGGGACTGACGAACATGTGCTGGCAGCGTAGTTGTTGTTGACGGCATCCGACTCGACTCACCGCGTACAGGGTGTGGCCGCTTTCGGCCGACACGCCCAGGCGTATGAACCTTCTGGGGTGGTTGTCGGGGAGCTTCTGGTACGGCAACTCCCAGTTTGTCAACTAGGCTTCTGACTGAGTGATTCCACTTCTGCATTTTTTGAATACCCTCAATAATATGAGGGACTCTGAAGCCTCGACTTTCCATCATATCGCTCTGTTCGAGGGCGATATTAAGGAGGGAATTAATCCCCTCAAGAACACCCTGCATGGAAGTGACATGATGGTGGACAGTCGACGTCTGTGTCGACCTCGGTGACGTTGGAGGTTGAGGTTGGTGGAGGGGGATGAGAGATGACTCTTTCGATAATGGGGTTATGACATCAACGACGTCGGTTTGGACATCCAACATCTCCAATAGGTGAACGTAATACGGTCGAAATCGGTGATGGAATTGGATTCCCTTATTTGCTTCATCCACCAGCACCCCAGCTCCGGGCCACCTTCTCACTCTTGGACTACATGGACCCATAGTGGAGTGAAACAAATTGGTGTGCTCGAAGAACCATATCTGCAAAATGAGAACAGAAATCATTAGCCACTAATGGATATATACAATGATACCAAGTCATCGAGTACGCGATAGGCAAGACAACCGCGTAATTGACTACACGATAGAGGATCCTACCGCGTTATTGACTACACGATATCCATAACAATCGATTACACGGCATCGAGTAATCGATTACAAGGTATACATGCATGGTCCCATGTCATGATACACAAGCATCGAGTAATCGATTACACGGTAGAGATGCATATCGAGTAATCGAGGGGACGATATCCACTACCATCAAGTACTCGATGTGACGAAATCTACATGAATCGAGTAATCAATTACACTATAAGCTGAATATAAAGACTCACCTGTAATACATACGCAGCTCCTGCTAGAGTCCCGCCACTACTCGTCTCTCCAGAAGATCTAGAGTGCAAACATCTAGATGAATGTGACATTTTCGAGACAAGCATTTTATAGATGTCGCCCGGCCAATTATACTTAGACAGTTGGGAGAGGTCGTCCAGATAGTCGCATAGCTTTGTAGGGACTGATCTTGACGATTGTGTGAAGAGCGTGGTTGAAAACATGTGGAGGACGATAATACGAACCATGTCATCATCTGAAAGATCTGCTACCCCCCGCAGACATTTATCAAGTAGTTCTTCAATGGATTGCCTATCCGGTCTCCGTGTGGAGAACAACTTACGGTAGAATGAGTCTTCCGGGGCCAGAAGTTTACCGTCAGGGGATTTCCAATTAACAATCTCACCAGAGGCCCGCAACCGAGTGATGAGGGCAACATCCTGCTCAGTGAAGGATAACCTTCTACCCTTGATGTTGAACACCATCAGACGCTCATCTCAACAGTCCAACAAAACATCAAGCAAATTTCTAGCCACAACTACATGACGGCCTTCGAATAACAAATGAAAAGCCGTCTCTTTCAATAGGTCCATGCAGTGTGGGTAATGCTCTGCAACTTGTAGAGACTTGGCGAGAGCGCCGGGTGTACACTGGGTTCGAAGGCTTGGCCTCGCGTTATACTTCCTCGGGGACTAGGAAGATCTTTCTCTTGGGTGGGATTTGGCGGTGGATTCATCTATTTTGGGAACGCATCCAGTAGGATTTGAAATTAGGTTACGATATTGACAGCATCGGGATCCAGTGACACGATATGCGAGCGCAATCGTGCCATTGGACACACAAAATAAAAAAAACAAAAAAAATGTCGGATTTTTAAATCTTACCAATAGGTGGATGTGTCTTTGGAGGAATGGTCAGCTCGACGATAACCTGACACCCTGAGGAGGGATACCCTGCAGATCGACCGGCTTTAAATCGACTGGAGGCCTATCTCCGCCGCTGGCAATATGGAACCCCGCTACCACCGGAAAGTGGAATCGCAAAAACCTAACCGAGTAGTCGCAGTTGTGCAGTGGTGATGAAGCTCCAGAAATGGGTATTAATAATTGGGTGAAGGGTGAGAGCATTTTGGGTAAGTAGGCGTCGGGGGTGACGGGTCCGGCATGCACTATGACACGTGCGTTGAGTTACTCGGGCACCCATGCATAATGACACGATGAAGGGTACACAGCACTCAGACATTAATGAGACGTTTGACGTGGCGGTCGCAAAAGCGAATAATAGAAAACCTTCAATAACGAGTAATCGATTACTCGATGAACACCAAATTCGAGTAATCGAAACCACGATAGATGCGGGCGCGATGAGGTGGAGACCGAGTAACCGATTACACGTTGAGCAATTACTTCGACATCCCGATTACACGATAGAGAAGGGTTTTCAAGAGCGGACTAGAATAGACGATGGGCACATAAATCGAGTAATCGAATACTCGATGAGAAACGCAATCGAGTAATTGTACCAATGATAGATGCCCACGGCATGATGTGGATAACGAATAATCAATTATATGATGAGCAAGGCTCCCATCCGGCGTCTCTAGCCGCAGAACCCTACCTCATATTTTGGGGATATGTGTTGGCAATTGATATATTAGCAAGGGATATTTTCGGTAGATTTATGCCCTGACAGGGTGTTTCTCACAGTTCTTCCCAAACGTAAAACAGTCTGATAAATTTTCATGCTCCCAAACAAAAATCAGTTGAGCCAAAACAGAGTGAAACTTGTCGCCTGTCACCCATGTTTTTTTTCAACTTCCAAACATACGTCAACTATCAGCCTTGAAAATTTTCACCCTTGAAAATTTTCACCCTGTTTTATTTTCTGCTTCCAAACGCACCCTATATATATGCAGGACCACCAATTGGCGTGGTGGTAGGGCCTCTCTCAAGAGGGAGAGGTCTCAGGTTCGAGCCTTGCGTGGCTGCATGAGAAGGCGGCCAGGCAGGGCAGATTGGAGACTAATAATATACAATTAAGGGTCCAACTTATCCTCTTGTAAGATTTCCATATTTGGAGAATAATAAAAAAAAATTGGTTTGTTTATTCATTCCACTATCAGAAATTCTAATGGATTTGTAAGTAATTGTGAGAAACTATGAAAATATACCCAACGAGATTTTAAGATTCCGAAACCAATTAAGATATCTTCTACAACATTTTAAGAATACCTCTTATGAATTCTCATAATTGGAGACAAAGTGATAGCATACAAGTATTAGCGCATACATTTTGCATGTGTAGTTTGATAAGTATCTTCAAAAAATGAAAACTCGTGAATTCAATTTTGTACAAGCAAATCAGAGTTCAAATTCAAGCCTTATATAACATATACTACAAGTTTTATACCTTTACCAAAAAAGAATTGAAGCTTAATATGTTGCTTAATGGAACCAAATACAAAATTTGACTGTCCTTTTAGTTGAAGGAAACAACAGGCCATCCCTCGGATCCGGAGTGGTTGGGCAGCGGCCTGAGTTCTATAAAAAATGTTGTGCAAATCCAAAATAAATACCACAAAAGACAAGAAATAAATAGAGAAGCGAGAAACACAGATTTACGTGGAAAACCCTTACGGAAAAAACCACGGACGACGAACTAACTTCCACTAATCAAATCAAAGGAAATACAATTTGTTTCTCCTCTCCAAACCCCTTTCTCAGCCGCCGCTCTTAGGGTATTACATGTATAAAAAAAACAGAACAGAAAATGAAGCCAAAACATAATCCCACAATACGGCGATCGATCGGCAAGCAATTGCGATCGATTGGGCGATCGCACCCATCCGCTGTATTTTTCCTCAAACGAATGTCTAGCAATAGCGATCGATCGGACACATCGCCCCCTCACAAAAACCAACAAATCTCCACCTTGGTGAGCTTTTTGGCCACCAACAAATCTCCACATTGGCCAAAAACACCTCAAACTACCATCGAACGGTGCATTTAGCACCTCAAACTGCCCAAACACCGGGCTTAAAAACGAGATAAATGGATCAAAGACAAACAATGTTGAAATTTGATCCCAGTGATAACTTTGGTAAGCATATCTGCTGGATTATCAGCAGTAGACACCTTCCGAAGAATGACTGTCCCTTCCTCCATGATGTCTCTCACAAAATAGAATCGAACATCAATATGTTTTTTGCGAGAATGATAAGTATGATTCTTTGCCAAATAAATGACACTCTGACTATCACAATGAACAATCACATGCTCTTGTGATACTCCAAAATCTGTCAATAGTTCCTTCAACCATATAGCCTCCTTTATTGCTTATGTGGTAGCCATGTATTCAACTTCGGTTGTAGACAAAGCCATTGTAGACTGCAAAGTGGACCTCTAACGCACAACACCTTTAGCCAACAAAAATAGATATCCTGTAGAAGATTTTCTCTTGTCTGGATCACCTGCAGATTCTGAATCAACAAAGCCATGAACACATGGTGTAAGACTATCATCTCTAGCAAACATCAAACCCAAATTAACTGTCCTATGTATATATCGAAGAATCCAATTAGCAGCAAACCAATGCTCCTTACCAGGATTATGCATGTACCCTAAGTGACCAAGTATGGGTAAAGCAATTATACGGCTCAGGTTAGCGTACGGTTAGATACGGCAGAAAACGGAATATACGAAAAAAACACGCAAAAAGTATGGAGAATTAATAAAATTGAAAATGCAAAAAAACAGATTATGGGTCTTGGAGAACTCACATCCATCCTTGAGATTGATTTGGAAGAATAAAATGAATACAATAAATTGGAGCTTTTACAAGCAAAGCTAAAGAATCTGATCGGAATTAATGGACGAGATAGGTGACAACCAGGGCAATGAGGAGCCGTGGATAAGCTATCCCCTGAGGCCTGATCAAGTGTCTTGCCTGCAATGCATATCACGAACACATGTAAACACCAGTTTTACCCAAAACAGAGCATTGGTAGGGAGAAATAGTAAGTATTAGTTAAAACATACCATCGCTGGATGGGAGAGGGGCAAGAGCAGGAATGTCTTGAGCAGTGGCTAGCCGAAGAAATACTACATCAGCAGGAAGAAGAAAGCCAGAAAGAGCAACTGTCTTCATAGAAGCCATTCTCATTGTGTGAAATGTCACAATTGTCGGGCACACCCCGCAGTTTACCATTGTCTCATAGACTTCTCCTTCCATCAACACCAAACCGGAATCACGTAGTGTCCTCAAAGCTCTGTTACAATTTGTCACATTGGGCAATCACCCACTGTCCACCATTGCCTCAAAAACCTTGAGCGCTTGTTCTGCATTGCGACGCTTTGTGTAAAGTAAAAGCAACTGATCAATAACCTTACCCAACTTCTCCATTCCAATACGACGTGCTCTATGAATCAATTCATCAAACACCCTACTGAGCTTCAATTCTACCACCCTTTCCCAAATCGAATAAGCAGACCGCAAAAGCCAGCTTTCAGCTAAAATCTCCAAAATACACACAAATGCGCCATCCGAGCTGTCTGTCAGCCTTCGCCGGCGGTCAACCCAACAGAAGAACCGCAAAGCAGAAGTGGGCCTATCTCTGAGCGAGTCAAGAACCTCCACAAACAACCCACCATCAATTACCAATGGCAACTACGGTGATTTGTATTGAGCCATTGCAGCCCATGAGTCGGTTTTCAGGGTTCTACAAACCAGCACACTGGCGGAAATCCTCGCTGGAGCGCACAAGTGAAAGCTCTGGCAAACCACAGGAAAGGGCAGATTCCTGACCTCGGTGACTTTCCGGCTCTGGCCGGTGCTCATGTAGAGGAGCTTTTCGTGGAGCCGCCCTCCTTGCAAGAGCATGGCAGAGCTCGGGGTTGCTCCTTGGCGGAGCAAGGGGCACACGGGATGGCGATCTTGTGGGAGACCCACCACGGCGACGGTGGTGGGGGTGGAGCGATGACTTCGATGGCAGAGGAATCACCCCATCAAACACGTTTTAACGCGTCTATACACGTTTTGCGTGTTTAAATGCATTTTTAAAAAATGCGTTTTGAACGCTTTTTTTTCACAAAAATGCATTTTGAACGATGTTTTTTTTTGCAGTGTACCTGAAACGTGTTTTGCGCATTTTAAACCCCTTTTAAACGTGTTTCTGGTCACAGAGCATGTACCTGCTAACCAAGCTCACCGCATGAGAAATATCAGGATGAGTACAAACCATAGCATACATAAGACTACCAACAAGACTAGTATGAGGAAACTTTTCCATATCTGCACGTTCCTCATCTGTCTTTGGGGATAACAAAGCACTCAACTTAATATGAGAAGCCAAAGAGGTACTCACTGACTTTGTATGCTGATCGAGACCAAACTTCCTGCACATTTTAGTCAAATAATTTTGTTGGGTAAGATGAAGTGTACCTGTTGCTCTGTTCCGGGTAATTTCCATACCAAGAATCTTCTTGGCCTCACCAAGATTCTTCATTTCAAATTCTTGACGCAATTGAGTCTTCAATTTTTCGATCTCAACCTTGTGTTTACAAACAATCAACATATAACAATAAATAGATGAAACACTCATTTCCAAGCTGTTTATAATAAGCACAAGGATCATATTGGCTTCTTGTAAATTGGCTACACTTCATAAATTGATCAAATCGCTTATACCATTGGCGGGGGGGGGGGGGGGGGGGGACTGTTTTAAACCATACAATGACTTGTGCAATTTGCAAAATAAATGTTCCTGTTCAACAACTTCAAAACCATTTAGTTGACATATATAAATTTCCTCATCCAAGTTTCCATGCAAAAAGGCTGTTTTAACATCTAATTGAGCTAATTCTAAATCATAGTGTGCAACCAAAGTTAGCAAAATATGAATAGAGGAATGTTTAACAACACGAGAAAATATTTCACTATAGTCAATACCTTCCCATTGTGCATAGCCTTTTGTTACAAGTCTTGCCTTGAACCGAACTCCACTTTGAGCTTGAGGAGCTTCTTTCTTAGCAAATACCCATTTACAGCCAATGGCCTTCCTCCCCTTTGGTAGAGGTACTAACTCCCATGTTTTATTCTTGTGAAGAGATTCCATCTCCTCACCCATATCAACTTTCCAACTGTCTAATTCTGAAGATTTAATAGATTCTATATAATTGGTGGGAATCACATCACTAGTTGCCAAAAGAGCAAAGGCAACCATCTCTACATATTTAAGGTTAGGTTTTGATTCTCTTCTAGGTCTGCTCACTACAATCGAATCAGAATGATCCAAATATTTTGACTTCACATGTTTACTGCCACCATCATCGGATATCATATCATCATAATTTGTTGTGAACTCATGAACTGGTTCCATATGCTCCACCTGCTTGTCTACTCTCTGTTCCACTATCTGTTCAATTTCTACATTTCCTTCTAGAAAGGTTAAATGCTTAATTTTGGTCAACATAAAATTCTCATCAAATGTAACATCCCTGCTTAACACCACCTTCTTTGACTCAGGATCCCATAGTCTATAGCCTTTCACACCTAGATTAAATCCTAAAAAGATTGCTTTCTTAGCCCTGGGATCCAACTTGCTTTCTTCAATGTGATAATATGCAGGACAACAAAAAATATGCAATGAATCATAATCGGTAACAGGTTCACCAGACCATACCTCCAGAGGAGATTTTCCATCATTTGCTGACGTCTGCAGCCTATTCAAAAGATGACAAGCATAAGTGATCGCCTCTGCCCAAAACCTCTTTTCAAGTTCTGCATTTGACAACATGTATATCACATTTTCCAACAAAGTACGATTTAACCGTTCTGCCACACCATTCTGCTGTGGTGTCCCATTTACAGTGAAATGCCTCCTTATTCCTTCCTCTTGACAAAATTTCATAAACTATCTGATTTATATTCTCCACCATTATCAGAATGAAACATCTTAATCTTTTTTCCAGTTTGGTTCTCAACCAACTTCTTCCATCTCATGAACACATTCAAAACTTTGCTTTTGTGACGCATAGTAAAAACCCACACTCGCCTAGAGAAATTATCAACAAAAGTAACAAGCCAATGTTTACCTCTCATAGATGCAGTCTGACTAGGTCCCCAAAAATTTGAATGTATGTACTCCAAAATTCCATTTGCCCAACGAGCATCAACTCCAAATTTATTTCTAACTTGCTTCCCCAATACACAATGCTTACAAAGCTCTAACTTACAAGGTGTTGCAACTTTCAGTAGCCTTTGTTTTATCAAACCATGCAATGCTTTCTCACCAGCATGTCCCAACCATGTAACCTTAACAGATGATGTATCTATTTTGTCTGACACTATTGCTGCTCCACCTTTAACCACACTTCCTTGCAAGTAGTATAAATTATTCATTCGAATACCTTTCATCGCAATATAGGAACCCCAACAAATCTCCATAATTCCCTTATCAAGAATAATCTTGAACCCTTTTGATTCCAATGTTCCAAGAGATATCAATTTCTTTTTCAAATCTGGTACATAACGAACACCTGTCAACACTCTTATTTGTCCATCATGCAATTTCAAACTAATATTACCAATGCCTTTCATCTCACATGTGTTATCATTCCCCATGTACACACATCTACCTTTGATCTCCTCAAAGCTGGAAAACAAATCACGATTCGGGCACATGTGATAAGTGCAACCAGAATCTAATATCCAACCCTCAGATTGACTTACCAATGATAAACTAAGGAGTGCTGGCATAGGAACATCGTCATCCTCATACACCAAATGTGCATTAGAGTTAGAACCATCCCCTTTTAATAATGGACAGTTCTTCTTCCAATGCCCTTTCTGACGGCAATAAGCACATTCATCTTTGGAATAACGGTAAAATTTCTTGTTTTCACTCCTTCTCTTTACCACTAATGCCTCAGACGATGTGTCCTTATGAACTTGTTTGTCCATTTTTTGATACTAATTATTCACTAAAGCATTTGACACATCGTCATACTTAATACGATCCTTTCAATGTATTAAAGTTGTAGCCAGATGTTCATACTCCTCTGGCAATGAATTTAGCAATAATAGAGCTTTATCCTCATAAAAAATTTCAACATCTAAATTTTGTAAATCAGCAAGAATTTTATAATAATCATTTAGATGTGTAGACATGAAAATACCTTAACGATACTGGAATTGAAATAGCTTCCTCTTCAAGTACAACCGATTTTCAATGCTCTTCGTCATATACTTGCCCTTTAATTTTTGCCAAAGTTCCTTGGCCTTATTGTCCTTCGTAACAAAATACTTTTGAACTTTTGCAAGACAAAGACGAATAGTACCATAAGCTTGTCGATTTATTTTCTCCCAATCTTTATCAGACATGTCTTCAGGTTTCTCTTCAAGAGCCACATCCAACTCTTGCTGCACCAAAATATCTAACACCTCACACTGTCACATGCCAAAATTGTTCATACCATCAAACTTTTCGACTTCAAATTTGGCATTAGAGACGGTAGTTAGCACTGTGGATTTTGATTCCTCCGATTTGAAATTGGTCTCCATTGCCTTCAACCTCTGTATTCAATCACCGAGCAGCCAAGAATCACGAACCTGGAGCTCTGATACCACTTGTTGTGCAAATCCAAAACAAATATCACAAAAGACAAGAAACAGATAGAGAAGAGAGAAACATAGATTTACGTGGAAAACCCTTGCCACGGACGACGAACTAACTTCCACTAATTAAATCAAAGAAAATACGATTTATTTCTCCTCCCCAAAGTCCTCTCCAAACCCCTTGCTCAGCCGCCGCTCTTAGGGTATTACCAAAACACAATCCCACAATACGGCGATCGATCGGCAAGCAGCCGCGATCGATCGAGCGATCACACCCTTCCGCGATCGATCGCATCTACTGTATTTTTCCTCAAACGAATGTCCAATAATAGCGATCGATCGCAACCCTTGCAAAAACCAACAAAAAAGAATCCTTAAATGGTGGCCCTGCAATGCACTTATTTGAAAATTTGACTGCATATGTGGGAGGTCTATTAAGAAAATGGAACTTAATTTAGCTAAAAAAAATTGGTCGCACCTAAAAGCATCTCTAATAGGATTAATAGGATATATCTAAAAGACTCGTCGATGATGCTGATCTGGCATATTTCAGAAGCTCATGCATTTGTGGAATTATGAAGATTAAGTGAAGTCCTACTTTTTTTTATTAATATTTTGGGCTACTAAAATGGAATCATTCTATCTAATGAGGAGTGAGTAAAAACAAGAAAAGAATTTCTTAAGAAGGAAATGGTAAACCATTTTCCATCCGCCATTTATAACAGAAGGAAAGGGCTTTGCAATTTCATGTAGGAAATAGAAACCACTGCCTACCTGTTGGAGAGGGTAGAAATGAAACATTTCTTTCTGCTGGGGTGGAGTGGCACCCACCGTGGAGATGCTCTCTAACAGCTTTTTCCACATAATTTCTGTCCTTATCGGCCACTCTCCCTTTCTACCTTGATTTAACAAAGTTAACAGCGACTCACACATGTCCGCATGCGCCAAGGCATCACGCGCCAACTGATCAAGGGGAACATGTGGTTGATTCAATCCCACCTCCGCCCTTTTTTAACTAACACACACCATCAGATCAAAATTCGACAGCCCGCAATGCCTTGGCGTACACTGATTCTCACATTAAAGGTATGCACATTGATTGACAAAGACAAAGAACCTCTCAAGTCCATAAGCAAGTGAATTCACTCGGTTTTCCAGCAAAAAAAGTGATTTCCCTCGGCCCTGCGGCGGGGCTCGCCAGTATTATCGTAGGCGCATTTCATCAAACACCCACCCGTCATATCATATGATCGCCGACCATCTCCACCACAGCCTTGCGCTGGAGAGCGCGAGACTGGCGAAGAAGCATCCCCTCCCATGGCGGACATAAAAGAGCCCCTTCTCCCTCGAAAGCCCTCTTCCTCGTCGTCCGCGCACCCCCCCAACCCTAGAGACGCGCACGCACTCCCCCCTCGACCTTTCCCCTCCGGCCGCCCCCTCTTCCAAGGCCTCGATTTCCTCGGCCTCAAGAAGCGCGGCCAGGGCCTCCGCTCATGGATCCGCGTCGACGCCTCCGGGAACTCCCAACTTGTCGAGGTCGACAAGTTCACCATCATGCGCCGGTGCGACCTCCCTGCCCGTGATCTCCGCCTGCTTGATCCGCTCTTTGTCTATCCTTCCACTATCCTTGGCCGGGAGAAGGCGATTGTGGTGAACCTTGAGCAGATTCGGTGCATTATCACCGCCGACGAGGTGCTGCTGCTGAATTCGCTGGATAATTACGTATTGCAGTACGTTGTGGAGTTGCAGAGGCGACTGACGGTGGGGGAGTCCGGAGAGTCGGCGGATAGAAGGAGAGCAGCGGGGATGACCAACTATGAGGATGTTTATGCGGCAGCGCCCACGTCGCCAGACTACCTGCCGTTTGAATTCAGGGCCTTGGAGGTGGCACTGGAAGCTGCCTGCTCGTTTCTGGATTCGCAAGTGAGTGATCTCCTCTTCCTTTTCAACTTATTGTCATAATTTTTTTGCACACCACATTTAAATTAATTATTTTTAATACAACCACATTCAAATTAAGTTCGTTTGTCTGCACTCATTACGTACTAATATATATTGCAAGATTAGTCTTTCTCTGTTCTTACAGTTATCAACTTATCATGTAATTTAATGTACATTGCAGTGGGTTTGTTGATTATGACTTTATATTATCAGGAATACATGTCTCTCTGCATTAAACTCATGTATTCGAGGTGTCAGAGTGTGTGCTATATTTTTTTTAGTTCATGTAATGTTGCTATATGTAATCCGTTTGTATTATGCAAGCATATTTTTGGAACAAATTTAGCATTGTAAAAAACTGTATCTATTAAAAGTGACCAGAGGGAGTAATTGATAGCAGTGGATGGACCGTGTAAAGGTTTGTGTTTCACGGACAGGCTGAAGAGCAACACATGTCAAATAATGTTGCATTTATGTGTTGCTTTCTTTTTTTTTTCCAGCATTTCATATGTCTAAAATTTAAACATGTAAGTGCGACCATATAATGCGTCTCTATTAGGAGTTAAATTCAGAATGCCTTACGTGGGATTGAATTCAAAAGTAGATTCTTATCCAATTCCATAGCTTTTCTAGAAAATATAAATCGTTAAAAATCAGTCAACAGCTTTGTCCTTCTCTATAATCCCATTGATCTTTCGTTTGATAATGGTGATCAGGCTGCAGAACTTGAAATTGAAGCATATCCTTTATTAGATGAGCTGACATCAAAGATTAGTACTTTGAACTTGGAAAAAGTTCGTCGCTTGAAGAGCAGATTAGTTGCTCTAACTCGAAGAGTACAAAAGGTTTCCTTTTAGTATATTACACATATTATTATACCCTAAATTGTTTTGCGAATTTTAGTGCTCTTATGAAACTGTTGGCTTTTGTAGGTTAGGGATGAGATTGAGCAGCTAATGGACGATGATGGTGATATGGCTGAAATGTATCTTACTGAAAAGAAAAGGCGAATGGAAGCTTCTTTCTATGGTGACCAATCTTTGGGATATAGCTCAAGTGTTGGTGCCGAACTCTCTGTTTCTGCCCCCGTCTCTCCTGTTTCATCGCCCCCTAATTTTAGGAAGCTTGAGAAGAGTTTAAGCCTTGCCCGTAGCAGGCACGATAGTCTAAAAAGTTCTGACAGCATGTCAGACAATATAGAAGAATTAGAGATGTTGTTGGAGGCATATTTTGTCGTCATTGATAGCACCCTCAACAAGCTGACTTCGGTAGATATCCACTTGCATTTTGTTGCTCATATGGTACATCGATACATGGATGTGTTCTTGATTTGTCTTTCTTTGTTTTTCTCAGCTGAAGGAATACATCGATGACACAGAAGACTTCATTAATATTCAGCTGGTACGTGTTCTTTGCATATGTCCTTTGACATCAAGGGTCTGTAATGAACCAAATATGTTCTTCATGTACAGCGTAGATGTATCATTTCGGAAATGACTTATGGGGACGGCTCAGCTCTATATTTATGTCCTATAATTCCGCACTAGACCCTGGAAATTCTAATTTGGATCTGGCTATTTCCATTTATTGATCCTTGTTGTATAGGTGCTGATGTCAATTGGCAGCAATAACAGCAACCATAATTAGTTGTTGCAAGTTCATGCTGTTTAAAGCACCAAACAAAAAAGGTCATGTTTAGCTAGATTTCTATAAACTGAGTGTTTTTTTTGGGTACAATATAGATTGAGTGTATGAAGATGCATAGGAATGCATATAATATTTATAAATTGTGTGGCAACTGACTGAGTTAGTTTAGTTCAAAACTATCTTCTATTTGAATAGATTGATTTATCTTTTCATCTTTTTCTTGTTTTGTCTTTCTATCTGGTTTATATTGGTAAGCTTGGACGTTATTTTGCAGGATAATGTTCGAAATCAGCTGATTCAATTTGAACTGCTGCTTACAACTGCAACATTTGTGGTCGCCATATTTGGTGTGGTGGCAGGAGTTTTTGGGATGAATTTCCCTATATCGTTATTTGACTACTCAAAGGCATTCAAGTGGGTGCTTATTATCACAGCAGTGTGCGGAACAATTATATTTTGTTCCTTTTTATGGTTTTTTAAGCACAGAAGACTGATGCCCCTGTAAGATTGAAGAGATGAAATATAAATGAGTAGAAGCTCGTATCAAATTATTATTTTGTAAATAACATGATTTTGCTTTGTGCACTTTTGTATGACCCAATAAATGTAAAACACCAAATAATTAGTCCGCAAGCAAAAATGGCAAAAAACATAAAGCTAGTGACATCAAGTGGGAGCTGTTGTCAGTAATTTTTTTGTCTAGTTATAGATACAGATTTTTTCTTGGCAACGTTATTAATATAGATCATTCCCTCATTGGAATAGTTCATTATGTTTAAATATTTTTTGTACATATCACCAGTGAAGCAGATATATGAAGCCATAAAATGTCATTGCAAGTTTCAAGTACACATTTGATAAGTAAATAATCATATTAAAATAACTCTAGGGCTGATAGGAAGAGAAGCCCTCAAAAGGTTATGCAAGACTTTTTTATTCAACACTCGAAATTTCTTATATAATTCCTAATGTCTGAATATTTTATTGAAGGCACAAAATGGTTGTTAAGTTTTTGGGTCCAAGACTCGTATACTATCCCACTGTCCAAGAAAACTTGGCTGCATTTAAAAATGTGTTAAATTTATTAGCATGTGGGGCCCATAACATTTCAACCCACGGCTTACCCCTGCCTGTGCGCATTCATGATGATATATTGGCCACCTAATGCTGGAAACGTAATTCTTCGAAATGCACCCAGATTTTTCTGGAAAGGGGGAGAGTATTATATTTGAATTGTATTGTTTAATGTTTTAGGCTTTCTTTTTAGAATAAAATAAAGATAACTGTTAAAAACATGATTATCTTATACCACTTTAAACTTTTCCATAATAAATACTTATCCATAATAACAAGTTTTTTCCCGGTTTGCATTGGGGACCCCAAAGCCCCCTCAGCCCTCTCCCCACGGACCCCTTCTTAGAGAGGGAGGTGTTTTTCACCACACGCCAGAGGGTGGATTGGCAGAATACCAAGTTTGGGACTTCCTTTCTGCCCACTCGTCTAAATGGCGTGATATTCTTTTTGGGGACTTTGTAATCAGGCGGAGAGTGTAAATAAGGTAGAAGATATAAATTTTTTTTTTACCATTTGGGCAGTACGGAGCCATAATTCTACTACTTGAATATACTCACCTTCCAACTTCTATATACCTTCCATGAAGCCGACAGCCATCCTCGATGTACAATTCATTAAAGAACCATGGAAAGAATGACATCTGAAAAATCAATCACCGAGGCTGCAGGGTAAACAACCTCCATGAACTTGTACCCCAAAATAAAATCTCTACGGAGCAGGACCATCATATTCAGCCAAAGCTCCATTCACTATTTGCTGCGGCAACATTTTGGGGGCGAAACACGCAGTCTAGCAAAAGTGAGAAAGCACCAACAAATTTTGCGAGACCCTCTTGTCAACGTGGATTAGCATAATCTATGAGCCATATTATCTGAACTCTCAAACGACAATAAATAAAAATTCATTATACACTGTTAAATTTCTTAAAAATGGTCGCCTAACGTGATACATACCCACTATATACCAAGCAAACAATAAATATATGCAATATATACCATCTACGAGGAATATCAAGGGCCGAAATCAAGACCCACTTAGTTTGAGATCAGTTGTTTCTTAATGACTAATCTCATCCAAAAATAAACCTCATGCAATTAGAAACATTAAGAAACTAAAAAAGTAACCAAAAAGCGGCCCAAAGTGCAACATTTGGATTACAAAAAAAAAACTTATTACTTCCTCGTGTCACAAGGTTGGCAATGTATATATATTTATAAAAAGCAATCCTGCAGCAATTTTAGTGCGTTCCTAAAAAATTGAGACCACAGGAAAATTAAAAAATCCGAGATGCTTTCAAAATAAAATTCCAAACAAATCCGATCTCTTGCAGCCTCCAAGCCTCTTATACGCATCAGTTGCATATTCCAGATTGAGAAAAGCTTTACAGCAATTACTTTACAGATGATGAACCTGATGAGAGCCTCTGGCTCCTAGCTTTATCAGCTTTTTCTAAGTAATCCTGGTGTGATTGCTGCTTTGTTCCTGTAAAAGTAGTTGAACTAAGTATTAGCCAACAGAAGCAAACTATCTGCTAAATACTCTTCAGTACATATCCCGTCCAAACAGACAAATTTAAGCAATTAGCTTCTATGTCCTAATAAACAAATTATGTTCCCGTAGTAACATCAACATGCAGCATCAACTATCAGCGAGTAGAATACAAAAAATGGAACTCATCCCACAACACAGGATGACAATATTTGTCTTCCAAAAGAATGAGAAAGAATAAAAATTTCCAGCATGGAACAATCGCAAACAGATTACTCAGCACATCTTTCCGCACTCTGATTGGAACACAAGTCACACATCTCAGACCATGTTAATGGAAATACCAGAGTGGAACCTACTTTAATCTGCCGCAAAGTGTGCATTGCACTTGTCGTTCAGCTGCAGTTCAGCTTTTCAATTGACTGGCCGCGATTTGCAACCCCCATGTTGTTGCAGAGCAGATGAGGGGTAAGAGATTAGCACACTGAGTGTTTTCAGTTCCATTAAGCGAACACCGTATTGAAAATATTCCCACCATGATCAGTTGCAAGATTGAAGTCACATTTCTCATACAATTAAAAGAAAAGCAATTTTTTCCAAAAACTATACAAAGTTATCTAATTATCAGCAGACTAAGTTTTAGCATCTAGAGAGTTCAGCAAGGAGAACTACATGTCGTACAATGGTATATTATGCTCCTAATTTAAGTTTGAAATGATCATCTAATAAGCATTATTGCAGAAGGACAAGATAAACAACAAAGGGTCTTTGAGGTTTAATGTTGATAAAAAGCACTACTTGATTATGATTTTTAAAAAACGAGTATACACTTCTCTTTGGACTTGTCATATAACTAAAGAGCAAAGGAAGCTGAAATCACTGAATAGAAGAAGCAGATGAAGCCATTGACAAACAAATTAGTATCCACACTAGCTACTAATTAAATGATCATAACTAATCCAACATCTGTGATCTATCTCATTCTCAGATTGATGCGATTAACAGTATCAACGGAACGTAAATCTGGTGCATTTTCTTATACGCTGGGAAGCAGAGATAGAGACGGAAGGAATGAGATAGAGTGGCTTGCCTCGGGTCATAAGGTACCAGGGAACACCGAAGACGACGCTGATGATGGCGATGCCGGCGAAAACGTGCTTCTTCTCGCCGCTATACAAGTAATGCTCCATTCGCGATCGGAAGCCACTGTTTCCGCCTTCGCTCCCCATACCCCCCAATCTTCTGGTTCTTCCTCGTCCCAGAATCAACACAAACTGGCTCTAAACAGAGCTAGCTAGGGTTTAACTTTAGGGTATGTGACTTGATTTGGGCACAAGAGTGTTCAAAGTCTGCAGTTTAAACACCTACCAGTAACTCGCGGGTCTCATGGCTCCCTAAACATCGGTCGACACGAGCCCGGTTCGGGACATATAGGCGGCAACAAAATTAGTCCAAACGACCACTAATAGAAACATATAAACGTAAACATAATCGTCTGAGGTAGTTATCATCTTTGATTTTTAAAATACCTACCAGTAAAATGAAACTGAAATAATCGACACCCCTCACACACAATTCATTGTGGCCTGCATCAGGATAAATTATTGGGTACATACAATTGGTACAATACTTTTGGGTAGAAGGCCGTTGATCTTTGAGATCAATCATGCACAAGCTACAAACGAGCCCTCCAGTAAATTCATGCTAAATAGCTGACATGCACACCGTTTATCTTGAAAATCGATGGCTCTTGTAAAAGTGGCATACATAAAATAAAAAAAATGGCTTTAGCGGTTCGCCACTCATAGGGTGCGTTTGGGAGGCAGATTTTGCCTCCCAAAAGCCGCTTTTTAGGTAGATAAAGCGGCTTTTGTACAAAATCCTGTATGGAAGGCATGTTTTTAGAAAAAGCGATTTTCAGCCGCCAAAAGCGGCTTTTACTCGAAAACTGGTGCTAAAGCCGCTTTTTAGAAAATCTCCTCCTGAGAAGATTTTTTACAAAAGCGGCTTTTATGATCTGAATTATCCTTCAGGGTGAAAAAATGACTGCATTTACCCTCGAGCATCCCGAAATTCCTGTATGTCCTTCGTCTTTTGCTTTTGGCGTGGAGCTTTTTTTTTCTCCACTTCTGTTAGCTCGTCCCCTTCCACATTGTCATTCTGTCCTTAGGTCACGTGACTTTTATATGAAGGTCAAAACCCAATAAAAATAAGGTTTTTGTTAAATATACATAGTAATTTGGATGGAGGGAGTAATAAATATTTTTTATTAGCCGTGTCATATCCTACTTGTTGGAAAAAATGGCGTGTCGCCGTGTCCGTACCATGTCGTTGTTTTGTATCCGTGCTTCTTAGGTCAAGATTCAATCTTTCTCATTAGGGGTAAAAGCGTCACAAGAGCAGTTTATTTTTTTTCTAAAATTTGCCCTATCCAAACAAGATTTAGGGGCGGATTTTGACAAAAGCGCTTTAAGAGTGGGCATTACCATACGAGTTACGATTTAGCTTTTTATTAACAAAAGCGATTTTGTTAAAAAGCCGTTTTTTAAAAAAGCAAAAGCGGTTGCCAAACGCACCCATAGTAGTAGTTACATAAATAGGAGAAGAAAATGCGTTCATCTTTCCCTATTATTACTTCTTAGACGACGTTACACAGGTTTCAGTAGACCCTCATCATATAGACTATAGAATCATAGACCCTAACATACGTTACTTTCCTTGATTGTCTATCGTATCCTTTTGACCGTTTGTCCGTTTCACAGCCCGCAACGCCAACATCTGGCTGGACTCGGTCGTCCTGTCTTCAGTCTTCACATTTCACAACGTCTACTTTTCTCTTCCATATAAGAAGAGCACAGACAGCAGTCCACAGGCCAGTCACTTGGTTCCTCTCTCTCTCTCTCTCTCTCTCCGGCGTCGCCCTCGCCACTGTTTCATTCAAATTGTTTTGGATCTCGATTGTTCAATCGCCAGTTTCTCGACCATGGCTTCTTCAAGGTGTCTCTCTCAGTTCACCATCCTTCTCGCCGTTGTCGTCAGCCTTGCAGAAGCTAAGGACTTCATGGTGGGTGGCAAGGACGACGCCTGGAAAGTTCCGTCGACTTCAGAGGACTCCCTCAACAAATGGGCTGAAGCAAATCGCTTCAGAATCGAGGATTCACTTGGTATTGCTCCTCATCTTTCTGTTTTTTTCCCATTGCAATCTTCTTTGTGATCTTCGTTTTTGTGTCGTTTCCCTATTGCAATCTGCTTAAGAGTTTTTAGACTAACATTTCTACTTGTTTTTTGTTTTTGTTTATGTTGGTTGCAGTCTGGAAAAATGCAGCGGGAAAGGACTCTGTTCTGCAAGTTACAAGAGGAGCCTACCAAGACTGCAACATATCAAATCCGATTGCTGCATTCACTGGAGGGGAAGCTAAGGTGAAACTCAACCGATCCGGACCCTTCTTTTTCATTAGTGGAGATAAACAAAACTGCGAGAACGGTGAAAAGCTGATTGTTGTCGTGTTGTCCGCTAAAAGAAGAGAGATTTCCATTGATTCTCCTGCACCTGCGCCGATAGATTCCGATGCCCCCGCGCTTGCTCCGACAAGCGCCGCCTCCGGTTTGCAGCCTTTCAAGTATGGATTTTTGGGACTTTCAGTGGGAGTGGTCGGACTGCTCTTGTGATGCAAACTGTACACAGGATTCTATACATTGGGATTTTGGGCAACATTTTGGCTGAAGTATTCATGATGCGTTATTTCTTTTTTAGGATTAGCATTCTTTTCCAATGATCGAGCATCATTATTTGTAGTTGATGACCAATATTTTCGTGTTTAATGGAAATGAATACAGACATACTTCTTTTTTGAGACACAAGTATACTTGCCTACGGGCCAAAGCATGCACTTGTGATTGAAAAGAGACTGATTGTCACTTAGAAATTAAGACTGAAAATGCGGTCATTAAGTTGCTAAAACTTCTTTTCTTTAAAAAAACATACTTTATAGCTGCCGCACGAAGCACACATTTTAGGGACAAAATAGACTGACTAGCAGTACCTAGCAAAAAAACAATGGCTTTTTTTCAAAAAAAGGACTAAAATTACACTGCAGTATGTAAACACGAGTGGCGCCACAAAAAAAGAGTTAAATGTTCGGAAGTAATTTAACTCAAAGAAACCTTTGAGAGAATTCATTTGAAAAGAAAAAACGTCATTTTGTCATAGCTTCTTGAAAATTCGCCTAGGTTTTAAAGTCTAAACTTTGGCAACATCTTCGCTAGAGTTTTTAACTCTTATTTTTTCATACTCATATCTCAACGAGAAGCTTAAACGAAATCTGTCTGGACACATGTGAAAAGAACCAAAAAATCCCAATGTATAGAATCCTGTGTACTCAACAACTCATATGTACTCAACAACTCCAAAAAATCATTTCGAAGCCATGACGAACTGTCTGGTGAAGCACAAGTCAAAAGAACAATATGCTCAAATGAACTCAACAAACTCCCTCAAAAATCACTTTCTTCGGATTTTCACTTTGAGAGTCCACTGAAGCTTTCCTTCCGGTAATGGTATCGCCTTGGGAAGAATGAGAGGCACCTCATACTCTCCCACAGAAGACAATGGTGTCGGTAGGTGCAGATTTTCTGGTTGGATGGTCACACAAAGCTGCCTTGACACCTAATCCATCCCAAATAAAATAATTAGAGCTACTCACAAGGATTCCAGTACAAGTTTTGTATTTTCAAGCTCCATTTCTTCATGTGCATATGGCATACCTCAGCAATAAGTTCATCTTTCGTCACAGGTGAACGCAGTTCATTGTCTACTTTGATATGCCTTCTCAGGCCCTGTAATTAAACCAATCAACTCTATTAAATGAGAAGCAGTGCCTAGAAATGCCAACAATACAATCGATGATATATCTCATATTCCAAATATCAAAGTAGTAAATGATGTCTAGGACTTAAGTGAATAATTGATGAAGCTACTAACCAGGCTAGCATTATCTAAACGCTTTGCTGCCGCTTGATACTCTTTCATTTTGTCTTCTTTGGTTTTTGGAACAACTGTTACAGTCTCAGCTTCTTCCCGTTGGTATAGCTGACACAAAAGCATATAAAATGAGACTGGCTGATATGAAAAGTGTAACGAAATAAAAAAAGCTTAGAACCAGACGATTTCCCCTCTTTGAGGGCAGGCCACTTCAAACTTCCACTCTCCTACGGGTCAATGTGCTTGACTCAAAGAAACCAGTTCTCATTGCATTGATGCAATGGCCCAGGCAATATAAGTTCCGTGTTTAAAAGTATCATATCAACAAGCACTTCACCAAATTCATTTAGATTG
This sequence comes from Houttuynia cordata, assembly GCA_039654745.1. Classification (NCBI taxonomy): domain Eukaryota; kingdom Viridiplantae; phylum Streptophyta; class Magnoliopsida; order Piperales; family Saururaceae; genus Houttuynia; species Houttuynia cordata. Next base: position 7,259,345 of record CM077513.1, on the reverse strand, counting down.
TTTACTATAATGTATCTACGATTTTGCCACAAGACAACAAGGGTAACTGTAAGGTGATCTATATCAGTCAATAAGATGATATAGTCCACTAGATATATCAAACTCCTCTAACTAAATTCAAATTATAAGAACGCATAGCTGATAACAGCGTAGGTGCACTTTCTCTCCGGCCGAAATCATCTTCTAAAGTGGTAAGAAGGACATAACCATCAAAATGCCAAACCACCATTTAAATTCTATGGCGAAGCATCATTGGAGATATCCATTGGGTTGATAAATTTGGACAGTGTAAGGGAAAAGCAATATATTGGGCGTGCTACCGTGTGAAATTGAAAAGCCAAAGTCCACAAACTAAAAAGTCCAAAGGTTGGAGTAGCGAAAAGATTATTGATCGACACTAAAAGAAATAAGATAGTAACAAAGTTGGGATGGGGGGAAGGGGTGAGGCAAGCGAACCCCTATTCATTCACAGAGATGAACTTACTAGCAGTTTCAAGTAATAGAAAAAAGTTGAAGCATTTTTTAAGTACATAAATAGCAGTAACATAGCAAGAAAAACCAAACCTTTCTCTGCTCTCTAATTAGATAGGCATATTTCTCAATATTCGGAACAGCAAGCAACTTAGGCATTAGGTGATTCCGGAAATATCCTGGAGCAACCTTCACTGTCTCCCCAGCTTTACCAAGTTTTTCAATGCTCTGCACATTTGTATTGGTTTCATATACACAACATGAAAAGAGGTTTAAGAACGTAGCAGAAGTTAACCTACTCACTGTTGTAAGAATAACTTCCAATTTTCTGAATCTGAGACCTTGACCAGCAAACAATAATGGATGAATCTTTTGACCAGAAGTAGGTGCATTTCTGTCCTTGAGAAACTGACGGAGAATACTTCTACCACACTGAATGTGAGTCATCGTCTAACCACTGAGATGTAAGCTGCCGTGCAGAAAACATAAAAGAGACACGATCAGAAACGAAAAGCGACTCATGAAAAATGCTAATTCCCCATAAGCATTTCACCAAACATTTCGCAGGTTAGACGATCAGAAACAGTCGATCATATCATGTGTCAAAAAAGTTTCCGCTTTTTAATTAAAAACGAGGAAAAAGTCTTGCTCTACATTTCTTAAACTGAAAAAACATGGCAATAATAATGAAAGCTGTGATCTTTCACACTAAAGTATGCCGGCAGTCAGCCCGCCAGGCCAAAGTGAACGAAAAGGAACCTTCACCTCACAACTTGGACGGATGGTGTCCGGCCGGGGAGAATAGAAGCGCCGGCGGCGTGCAATGACGTCAACCTTTGCAGGAGGCTAGGGTTGCTGATCTCCTTCTACATACAACACATGCACCGAAGTCCAAATGTGCTCCAACTTAGCGCCGGAGTACGAGAGCTGGATGCCGGATTTCAGAGCGCCGCCGGAGTTTGGGAGAGGCAGAAGCGAGGGAAGAAGACTGAAGAGGGAGGCCGGAGGCGGAGGAGCGGCTGGGCGAGGAAGACCCCTAAAACCCTCTCTTTTTGGTAAAACCTGACCCGGGCGATCCCAGATGGGTTAGGTTAGCTCAAAAACCCGGGTCTGTCTGGCAGGCTGGTGAGATATCCTCAAGCTGAGCTCAGAGAGGGAACTTGGATGTGGTTGCAGGGGGCGGATGAATCCCAGAGAACGAACTTTGGCATTCGCTTTCCATCCGGAACCCCGGGTATATCAATTGACTGATAAACCTCCTCCATGATTTACTTCATCATTTTCTATAGCCCTTCATCGTTTTTTTGTTCTGTTAGACCATTTATAGCATGGAAAATGGCGGTTTTGCGTCTACAATGCTGATTCTGTGTCTTTCATTAGATGCCCAATTAGAATAACTCCTGTAGTAATGTGGCAGAGTTTCTGATTGTGACATAGTTGCTTTTAAATGTTCAATTACTTTTAGTATGTTCTGTGAAATTTGTTCAATTATTGTATGTTCTTTTATATGATTGTTTTTATGCTTGTACCAGCTCCCACTGCCAACCTCATTGGTGAGATTGGAGTTTACTTGGACTGAGGTATAGCTGCAGTGAGGGGTGCTTGGGATTTTTGCGGCAATGGATTGTTATCCTGCTCAATGTCAAGCCGGGTCAAAGGCTCTCATATTTCGAGCCTCTGGGATTTCAGCACCCAAAGTACAGTGTCTCGTTGTTGCTGATGTTGTAAAGAAGAACAGCAGTCTTCGAATGAAGTTGCGTCCAAGTATTTTCTCTTCCATATATCACAAGGTATGTTTCTTAGTGCCAAAAAAATATACACCATATATGTTTCTGTTATTAACTCACTTGGAGCTTGAAATAAACTTGAAACAAGATGTTTTAGGTCACCTATTGTTGTGACCCCAAGCGTATTGGCATCTTCAATATGTCCTTACCCTGATCATTTTTCCCCAACATCAGCATTTTTGTTTGGTGAACACATATTGCTGTTACTCCACACGCGGGGAAAGTTTCTCACATTTTCGACAGGGGTTCTCAGTAGTCTATGTTTTAGTCATTTGGCCTAGCCAGTGAAATTTTGTGTTCAAAAGTCGAAAATATCTAAAGGGTATTGCTTTAATTAAGTTTGATGTGGGTTTCAGCTGGTTGATTGTATAAATGTAGATTTTCTTCTTGTACGATGTTTTCATGTCATCCGTACTACAAAAAAATGCATGATGCAAACTTCCGGGCATTTGCATCAGACTATACTCCCTCCATCCCACATTAATAATCTCACTTGGATTTTCGAAAAGAATTAAAATAGTGCAGTTGGAAAAACCATCTGTGGCTGATAATCTTAGGACACGGATTTTGCTAAAATTATATGCTAAAGCAGAACTTTTTTAAGCTTTCTGTGATAACTGTATTGCGCATAGTACTCGTAATCTTTTGGTTACTCATTAATATGCAATTGAGGCATCCACAAAATTATCTGCCAATCTCAAATTGCTTTATCTGTAGTATGTATCCTTACATAGTTCAGTCTCTTCGTCAGGCCATCAACATACTCATATTCTTTCTGCTATCGTTTTGTAGCTGGGTTTTTGTGAAGGAAAACTAGATCGGCTGTTCAGAATACCATTGGTGACATCGTATCAACCAAGTTCAAGTTTATCAATCATCAGAAACAGTTATCCTCAAAATGCTGATTTTCCTAGATACTACTCAAAGAAGGAGAAGAAACCATTCCCAATTCCCATTGTAGAGCTTCGTCGTGCTGCAAGAGAGAGACAGAAAAGTCGAAAGGGCCAGCCCAAAAGACCTGTCCCGCCTCCAAGAAATGGTTTGATAGTCCGAAGCTTAATACCTGTGGCTTACGAAGTATTTAATGCAAGAGCTTCTCTGATAAACAATCTCAAGAAGCTTCTGAAAGTGGTTCCTGTACACGCTTGCAAGTAAATGTCTTCTAAACTCTCCAATTTTCGTATAAAACGATTGTTAATATTATAGTCTGCCTTTTTTTATTGTGCTAAGTTGATCCTCGTCATGCTGGTGCTGACTAGCTTTAGACAAGTAAACTCTTTTGTACTTGTCCATGTAAAAAATTGTTGGAACAGTCTATTAAGACCTGTTTATTCTGTGAATTCTTAGAAATCCTAGGTACTAGTCCCAAGTGGAGTTATCACACAATTTAATCATGGATCTTTTTTGTGCTTCTTTGAGTAGAAATGTAATAGTGTAATCTTTCTATGTTCGTAAATTGCCAAGTCCATTTTCGATAATTGAGTTCCTAAATATAACTGAAAAATCTGTTATGCTGCCTGGTGACTCCCTGCAAGGGCAGCAAGAATCTTTTGGGATGGATGAGACCATCGGCTTGGCTTGGTTTTTTTTTTGTGGGTAAATTGGCTTGGCTTTTCTTGCAGTATAGGCCGAAAATGCAATTAACCTTTTTGTCTTACATGTATTTGATTTTTGTTTTTGGTAGACAACATGTTTTTGATATTCATATTTGCAGATGGTGCAATGAAATACATGTTGGACCTGAAGGGCATCCGTTCAAGTCTTGCAGAGGTCCGAGGGTTGAAGTCCGAAAGGGCTCACATGACTGGACGAATGCTACTGTTGAAGATGTGATCGTGCCTATTGATGCCTATCACCTTTTCGATCGACTTGGGAAGCGAATTGCTCATGATGAGCGATTTTCAGTTCCTAGAATTCCAGCTGTTGTTGAACTATGTATCCAAGCTGGAGTCGATCTCCCTGACCTCCCCACAAAACGAAGAAGAAAACCAGTTATTAGAATTGGGAAGAGTGAAATTATCGATGCCAATGAGGATGACTTGCCTGAGCCTCCTCCAGCTATCAATACTACGCCCATTGTAGATGAATTGCCCGATTCAGAGATAGTTCCTCCAAGTGATGCAGAGGAAATAAAATTACTTTCCGAAGCTACACTCGAAGAATGGGAGAAGATGAGACAAGGAGCCAACAAGTTGATGAAGAAGTATTCTGTGAGGGTTTGTGGATATTGCCCTGAGGTGCATATAGGTCCAAGTGGACACAAAGCGCAGAATTGTGGTGCATTTAAGCACCAGCAAAGAAATGGGCAACATGGGTGGCAAGCTGCAGTACTGAATGACTTGATACCGCCAAGATATGTATGGCATGTGCCTGATGTTGCTGGACCACCATTGCAGCGGGAGCTCCGAACTTTTTATGGGCAGGCTCCTGCCGTCGTGGAGATTTGTGTTCAAGGGGGTGCTGCTGCGCCAGAACAATACAAATCAACCATGAGATTGGACGTTGGGATCCCCAAAAACGCTAGGGAAGCTGAAATGGTTGTTTAAACATCCATATCTGTGGCGTAAGAGTTGTCATAGGGCTCTGGATGGACTTTCCAGTTTCCACCACAGTGCAATCAGCTTATTGGTGGTGCTATCTAGTCGTCTCGCTGTGAAGCTGTTCATGTGCACTACGTACTCCGAAAAAAAGATTAAGAAAATTATGAAAGAGCAAATTTGGATCAGGTAGCTTCATACATATTAATCTATCAAGTAGCTACATCATTGGTAAATTTGTGTTCTATACTATTTTTCTAATGTAGAGTCGACTATATATAATGTAGAATCATTATACTCTGCTCTCTTTTTTTGTATTCCAATACCCTATTGATATGATTTACACGCACTCTCCCCCCCTGCGCACAAAGTCTCCAAAATATAAAATAAAAACTTTGTTTCTCCTTGCACCAAGTGTCTTTTCTGGATTAACAATTTTCCCTTCGAATTACTGATCCAAGAAAAAACCATTTCCCTCCGAATTGAGCTCCAAGAACTTTGGCAAAACGTAAGTCAAGACTGCAAACGCGTTGGATGATTGGTATAGGTAGAAGCCAGAGAACAATTCGCGAATGATGGAGATTGTCAGTTGTTGAAGAAATAAAATCAAAAGAGAAGTTTAGTTCAGATTGTTGATTGCTTAATAGTACTCTATAAAGTTTTGTTCTGTGCTCATGCAGCTGCTTCTTTCTCTTTTGTTATTGTTCTTTTTCCTTGACAAATATTTTTTTCTAAAACAAAATGGGGAAACTGGTTTAACTTATTCCGAGGCTCCTATACACTTGCGGATTTAGAGTTTTCGTTTGATCGACTCGTATTACTCAAGCTGTCTCAAACATTTTAGTTAAAATCCGAGGAACATTATAGTTAAATCAAAAGCACAATTATCTTAACGGTTGACAAAGCAGACGACACCTGAGGACCAGGACAAGGGACACGTTTCGAAAGAAAAGGTCTCCACAACGCATGCACGTTACGTGGCTGCATTCATGTGCAGAGTCTTCCTCCCCGACTCTTCTTCTTTACACAGAACGGCCGGGGGTGGCACTGAAGAATTTTGTTTTCTTGAAAGCTGCTGCGTCTTTGTGGAGGAGAGTCTAGTCTCTACTACCGATAGAGGTTATGGCAGACAAAAATGCGGACACGCACAAGAAACATGGGGTGGAAAACGCCAAAGGTGTGCTGCACCAGCGGCGCAACCTGCCTTACAGTCCCACAACCATGGCTATTGTGGGTTTTCTAATCGCGGGCACCATCGGGTATCTGACACTCTATGCCAAGAAGAAACCAGAGGCCAGTGCTCGGGATGTTGCCAAAGCTGCTACGGGGACCTCCGATGTTAGAGATAATCCTGCCTTGCGAACCAATGGTAGGGATGACCGCTCTTCGCGAGACAAGTAGATCAAGGCCTAAGCTGCCTTACACTGCTTCTTCGGGATTTGTGTTTGTCTCTATTTTATTTTCATTATCTTTGGTTTTTTAGGAGCAAAACATCAAGTATATCATGCGTGCCAAGGATTTAGTTGCGTGGATAGAAGATGGTGGTAAAACCTGATGTAAATTCTGTTGAAATTTGACTTGAAATTAAACAAAAATAGTTAAAAAATGAAGCGATCAATCGGCAAAATGACGCGATCGATCATGATGAAACGATCGTTCGTAGTTACTGTGATTTTCTGCAAATTGGTTTTCGTATTGGCACCGATCGATCGGTTTGAAAACGATCAATCGTAGTTACTGAAATTTTAGGATTTGTGCACTGCGATAAAACAATCGATCGTAATTTCAGGCTAAATAACATGATTGATCGGCTAAGCGGTTACAGCGAGAAAATGGTCGTTTCTCTGCGGAAAATTGCGTCTCTTCTTCCAGAAAATGCCTAACAGCGTCCTTCTATATAAATAGAACGTTTTTTCTCATAAAAGGGTTATAGAAAACAAAGAAAAATTTGTTCTTTTTCTCTCTTAATTCATTATCCATCATTGAGCAATAGAATCTTCTCTCATCGAGATTCAGTCAGTTTAATTTGAAGTGCAACTTTAAACTGATGGTGTGGTTCATTGTATCTCAGAACGGAATGCTATTAATTATTTGTGCACGGAGGGCGGTGTATCTGTTTCAAGGACAACGCATAGCGTGCTTCGAACCTGGTTCTAATTCTTATATTCTTTGTAGTATTTCATATGTATATTTGTCAATTGTATGTGCATAATTTGGTAGTATTTTAACCCTCTTTTACGTGACAATCCCAACAATTCTAATGTGTTTTCGGGTTGGAAGCTAAGAACAAACTGAAATCTTAAACGGTTTAAAGATCATGTCATTACCAAATCAGTCAATGTAATGGCTATATAGTCAGATGTTAAAAGAGCTGATAGCTGTTGATGATATATAGACATCTGGAGTTTATATATTTGTTCTGTATTGCCGCTTCCTGCCGTTTCTTGGAACATCTGGTTCAGCTATTCTGCTTGTTCATTTAGTCCGCTGTGGTAATTCAGGCCATGTGTGACTTAGATCGACCGTTCCAGTGGGAAGAAATCTCACGTGGTCTGTCAGGAGTGCTGACTGATCAAACACCCTTATGTGAACTGGGCTAAACAGATCAAAACGTAACATGCGAATGGCCAATTCGTTTATCCGGGTTGCGCAATCTGAACTACGTATATGCGAGGAACTGGCCAAATCCGTTCATTCTTTGTCATTCATCTAGAAATGTACGACTAACAAAGGTAATCTCCCCCTCGGATTAGGGTTGGTACAGTATCCTTGGAAGGGTAATCGAAGAAGCCAATTTTTTCGCTGTTTTTTTCTACTACTGAATAGATTGCCATGGCCCATGTTGCTATTGTAAGAGAAGGATCATTGGGGCTCTGAGTCTCCAGTACGCAAATTCAAAGCGCCATATTTGAGTAATGAGCAGGTTTGGGCGACCGCTACTTCAGAACGTTTCTACCACTGCGTGATGGGCATCTAAGTACTTTCTTTTTGCTACAAAGTGCAAATGCAACTAGCTAGTCTAGTATCCAGTGCGAATCAGCTTTACGATGTCGTGGCAGAAACATTGAGCAATTAAAGCAAAAGAACAGCTCTTCCAGTCAATACATTGCCGCTATCAAAAGTACCAAACCAGATAAAGCTGCGTTCCAGACCGCCACGCCCTTCCGGAAAGCCGCCGCTTCACTGGAATCGTGGTGCTGGGCGGCTTGGGCGAGGACTTAAGAGAGGGCAGTGGGTGAACTACCTCACTCACCTTCATTCCATTGTAGCAGCCGCCAGTCCCACAAATGAAGTAATACCTCTTGGCCTCGTCCAGCAGTATGAAATCCTTGCCGCTGCTCCAGTTTCCCAGCACTTTTTGTATAGTGCAGCTGTCGTAGCCGGTCTCGTTCACCATAAACACGTTGTACTGCGTCTTCTGGTACCTGAAAGCTGTAAAGACAAAAGAGCAGACGAATCCGATCAGATATAGGCCCTGTTTGGTTGCCCAAAAAGAAGCTGGATTCTTAAGGGCAGACGAATCCGATCAGATATAAAGCTCTTGATGGTTTAATCTAAGGGGGAATGAGAAGGCTTACAGATGAAGTCATTGACGTAGAAGATGCGGTTGTTGGCCCAGAGTGTGTAATTGATACCGGGGTTCTAGCCATGGTTGTCGCCGACAATGTGGTGGGTGGCGCGTACGAGTTGGCTGACGGCGAGGAGTAAAGCGGCAAGGAGGAGATGGTGAGAAAGATGGCAACAGTTTGACACCGGGGATGGATGGGGGTCAGGGGGGATTTTTTTCAATGCGGTCATAAGTTAACGCAATTTTAAAGTATTATTTTTTATAACAAAATAATTAGGGGCCGTTTGGGGTGTGATTATTACAAAAATATCCAGACTGGATATTGGATATATACTGTAGCATCCATGTGGATTTTTATATCCAGCTGAAACACCTCAGGAGGATATATAAAATATCCAGATGCTACAGTGTAGCAAAACATCCCATCTGAGGTGTTTCAGCTGGATATATAAAATATCCATATGCTACAGTGTAGCAAAACATCCCATCTGGGATGGATGGGGGTCAGGGGGGATTTTTTGCTTTTAATCACGCCCCAAACGGCCCCTTAGTCTAACAACAAAGGTATACTAAAGTGAAAAATACAGAAAAATTAGACAAATATAGGTAATTGTGATAAATTACTAAAGTGAAGGTTACATGCGTTAAATATAATACTATTTTATATCTTATTGACTTCACCTGTAAAATTTTTCACAAAAGATGTACCTCAACGCCAAAACATCAATTGCCTCCTGTTCAAAAAAAAATTAATAGGAGAAAAGAAAAAAAGATAATAATTCATCAACATATTGAGTAAATTTGTCTTCACAAATAAAAAAACTACATTGATGCAATATAAAATTATAAAATGAATTTATACAACTGAGAATAACAACTAGCAATATAATTTATTTTATGAATGTTGAATCTTTAGACTTGAATTTAAGTAGAATGGAATGATCCCCTAAAATTAATTGCAGGCATTACAACCAATTCTTAAACAACACCAATATTTTCAAGATTTCCACTCAGTTGAGCCTAGTTTGCAGTTTTACACTATACAACTTAAGTGATTGAAAATACAAACAATTTAACGTACTAAAATTTAAACTAATATTCTGTCATACATGTGGACAATATCAAGTCTTCAAAGTCAGCCGACTCACACAAACGAGCGTAAGCTGAAGCATATATAAACTTTTTCCTTATAATAAACTAGAAAGTTACCTCTCTAATCCATAGTCTTGTAAGTTATTACTTCATCTCGATGAAATCAACACATTCTAGAAAGAGAAAAAAAAAATAGAGCCTTCAAGATTCAAATAGAAAACAAAAATTTATAAAACCCTCACCTTTGGAGACTGAAGTACTAACAAGCCTTCGTCAAAAGCTGAATACTGGAGGAGAAAGATAAAGGCTTGGCGAATTTTTCCTCTTCTCCCCCCGATGCGGCAACTCTCTCGACACAGCAGGCAGCGAGGGTGGGGGGGGGGGGGGGAGATTTCGCCGACAAGGGTGCCGTCGGGGGCGACAAGGATGGCGACAGCGGTCTGGCAGGATTGGGCAAGGGCAATGGCTCTGAGGGCGGAGAGGGCAGGTGCGTGGTAGGAGATGGCGAGGATATTAGAGGGGGCGGAGTGGACAATGCCGAGGGATGGCAACGGATGAGGGCGACGGAGTTGAGGAGGAAGTAGCAGGCAGTAACTACCCAACAGAGCTTTTAGACAGGGATGGGTCATTAGGGTTTTTTGAGATGGGTTAGATTGGGGTCAACCCATTTTAACCTAAAACCCATTGTCCAACCCAATGACTATTTTTCCATTGGGGTAGTGGAAAAATCCAAAAGCCACTGGGTCATCTGATCCCGGACCATTACACGTAGATCCGTCCCCTGTTTTTGGAAGATGGCTATCGGGCGTTATTTGGTGGGAGGAGCACTCGAGCAGATTTTACCCAAACGAGGTTGCGTGTCTCTTGATCAGTGATAGATACCACGCTAACATGCCAACTTGGTGTGTATTATATACCAAAATTTTTGTCTCTTTGTCTTGGGCCCCTTCGCAGCGAAGAATTTGACTATGTGGATGTGGATTGATCAATCACTCCAGATCGCATTGTTGGACGAAGCCAAGGACGGAGTCAAACCGTCATTCCAGGATTTGCAGTCTGATACATTTCCATAAGGGCTCCCAACTTGTCATAAGGGCCCACGAGGGACCCACAAATTGGAAGTAGTGTCCACCACCCATTGGTGATGAGCACAACCATACAGGTACGCAGCGCATACCTAATAACTTCTCTCCATTCTGACAGGTTAAAGTTTAATAAATTCGGCTTGGGGATTGAAATGTGACCAACCGGCAAGAATGACAAGGCACATTTAAGTGGGCCACAAGATGAGTTGTCACGCATGCATTAACTTTCAATTACCTACATGATTTTTCAAATGAGCAAATAAATATTTTTCATAAGTAGGGGCTCTTTGCCTGTTTGGGAGGCCATTTCCCATCATTTCCCACTAAAAATTGTTTGGGAGGCCATTTACATTTTCATTTATATTTAGTAAGTGAATGATCATAATTGTCATTTTCATTCTCTAGGTGAATGAGGACATTCACTTGTTAAATATGTTTTTAAATGGGAATCTTGTAACGAATGACCGTAATTACCCTTCCATCATTTATGTCTTCCTTTTGAATCCCCAAAACCCATGCTTCAATTATTGAATGAAAATGAAATTTTTTCATGTCTTACTATCTTCAAATGGCCTACCAAACAGCCCTGTACTTTAATTTCTTTTATACAAGGAACATTCTTTTTGTAATGAGCGCGCAGAGGCTGCCAAATTCCTCATAACTTTATGCCCAAAAAAAAGTTCCTCAAACCTGTTTGGCACATTAGCTTTCAGGTCCCGTATATATGAGCAGACTGGGCTGAACAGTCTCGCCTCAGGCACAAGGGAGATCTTAGCAGTCGCTTTGTGTCACTTGTGTGTGACTTGTCACTGTAGTGAACAGTTGTTGCCCAAAAAATAAATCCAAGCCTATGAGAAATTATTGGGTGCAGATAAGACACCGTGCTAATCACTTGTGCGTGACTTGTCACTGGAGTGAGAAATTATTGGGTGTAAATAGGATACGGAAAACGATATTTGTATAGCAAATTCCTACACATTGTATGAAAATGTGTAGGAATCTGCTCTGCTGTAGGGTTATCACTGCCCATAGGACACCGTGCTGGTGTCGCTCAATGGGTGTTGGTGAGTGACACAACAGACATTGGTGTCCTATCGTGGTGTCTATCACCAATGGATGTTATGTGTCCCCTAATAATTTTTCCAAGCGTACAGCTAAAGTTGTGGCATGGTCACTGATCAGGCCCGCTCTACCCAATAATTTCAGAGTCACGATTTGTGACGTGAAGAAGTTACTTTATCATTTGAAAACCGGTGATCAAGGGGCTTAGAAAAATGGGCCCCAGCAATCAATCGTATTTTAATAATGAAGTAACTTCTTCACGTCACAAATTGACGTACAAAAAGCATTTTCCATAATTTCACAAGCATACATCCTTTTTACTTTTCTAATTTTTTTTGTACGAGCACATGCATCTATTTTTTCTGGCAGCCGATCATGTGGGCCCTTCATAATTTTTCTCTTTTTTGGGCAACTTCATAACCGCTTTTTCACTTCTGTCCACTGAACTTCGTACTTCGCCGTCCGTAACGAACGCTGCTCCCCTTCCGCCGACAATGATACGTCGCCTCTTGTCTCCCCTTAATTGATCGCAGAACGGGAAGACCTACCTCGCTTCCTCTCACCCCGTCCTCTTATTGTGGTAAATTTTTCTTCCTAACTATTTTCGTTTTTTTGATATTTCCTTTTAGGTTTTTGGGTTCCATAATCCTAATTCTAATGCTTGCTCAGTTTCTTTAGTGAGTTATTGATTTGAGGATTTCTAGCGATGGTAAATGTGATGTTTGTTTGAGCTTTGGCTGGAAAAATAAAGCTCAGAAATTACTAATGTGGATTGTCTATTTCCTGTGATTTCTAGTGATGGTAAATGTGATGTTTATTTGAGTTTAATGACCAATATGTTGGTCTTTATTTCCTGTACTATTTAGGTGATTGAGTGATAATGTGAGCTTTTTTCCAAGGAAAAAAACATGCAGATTGTTTGCATCAATTGTGTACTACCTTTTTTTTCGTTCAATGTACATATTGGGTGGCCAAATCTGATAAATTTTTAAGAATTTGTGTTTATTTGTAATGTAAAGATTATGAATTATTATAAAGAACAAATATATGTAGCTTTGTTTTTTATTTTGGTTTATTGAGTACGTTATTTGGGTCTTAGAGCAATAATTCTTTAAACTGAGAAAATGTACTTCCTCTGTAATACGAAGCTTATCTGGATTGCAAATTGAATGCTATTTATTGGACTGTACTGAAAAACAGGGTCCTCAAGGAAGAAATTCAGCCATTTAATGTAGGACCCATATATTTACAACTCCAGATGAGCTTCATTAGACGGAGGGATGAGGACCAAGCTCTAACTAATTAGTAATTACTGCTGAGGAATTCAAATTCTTTGTTCAGATTGTTATATGCAAAACCATATAAACAAGAATTACTGAACTTCAATTCCCTGAGTACAGCTGTTTAGTTCAACGTTTTTTGTCAAATTTGACGGACTCATGTCTCAGTGATGCTGCACGGGTCTTTTTACATCGTCCTACCTATCTATAAACTGCATATTAGAACTAAAAGATTTTCTGCAAAGCTATTGGCGTGCAAGTTCTCTTTGCCCCCAAAATTGATATTTCTGTGTCATGACTTTTGTACATTCTCTTGATTATACAAACGGCTTCTCTGAGGTTCAGAGCAAAAGTCTTGAAGCAAGTTTTTTTTATATTGCAGGTTGAAAGTGGAAACCCGCAGGATCTTCTGAGGGACAAGCAGTCAAAATTTTCTGTGTTTGCTAATGCTTCCTCAATGTAAAAGTCCTGGGAGTAGCATATCATTTGTGATTGGGCTATTTCTTTTATGATTGGGCTATTTCTTTTACAGCATTTTATTTGCATTGAAACTTATGAGTGATGTCCAATATGTATCAGCCGTTTCTTTCAAATTTGCTTCATTCCTATTTTATTTTTGAGAAAGGTTGCTTCAGTTGCAGCTGAACTGTTTGAAATGTAGTAATCAATTATTGCAAATTTTGATCCATACACTTTACACCTTCTCTAGTCGTTATCCAACTCTTCCCCTCACCTCCCCAGTCCCCAGAGTCTGTCCAGATTGAAGTGATGCAAACTATCTGCAACGGGATGATAGAAAATTTGGAAAGAGATTGAAGAAAGTGTTGCCCCTTTTTTCTTCGTTCTTTTTCTACAAGTGAGTGTTGCCCTTGAGATTTGCTATTATATTAAAAATTAAAGCTGTTATGTAAATAGAACGTTTTATGTATGCTGGGCCAACTGGATAATTTTTAAAGCTCATCGCGCATAGCTTCGTTTTTTGAGGGGAATGATAATAAACAAGAGACGTCATAGGCATGACACCATGTACTACCAAACAATGTACCGCAAAAAAGGAGTACCAAACAATATTTCATTCGATCCACATATGGTTCTTGCAAGGTAATGTAATCGGAAGTTCATTAAGGATGCCCAGAGTTACAGATAGGTTATGACAATAGTTACATTCAAGATGTATGTCAATTTCTCATAAATGAATCAAGCAAAGTACTTTAGCTAGTGCTTTCGTGGGTTATACACTCACATAAATGAACATAAGAGAGTACAAGAGCCATTTCCATTCCCAATACAACAAAAAGATGAGGGTGCAAAAATTGTTGTACCCTCGTTTTCCACCAACCATAAAGTACTAAAATGAAATACTACAAGATACGTCATGAAAGGGACATTAGAAAACAAAAAAAAGAGAGAGAGAGCGAGAGAACTAGCCACTATTCAAAGGTGTACCAAAACTATAACAAAATCAAAGGAGCATTAAAATTCAATACGTAAAGCCAGAATCCCAGCCAGCCTGCCAGTGGAAAGGCAACCTCGTACCAAAAGATCTTTTAACTTCATGAGCAGAACCACCCTTCAATATTCATATTCGAACCAATCAATCAATTTTAACTGACGAGTAGATAAGCCTTGTGAACCAGAAACATGCATAGAATCCAATTGTGCCCGTCAGAACAAAGAATGCATAGGAAACCAATCAACATGTAACCAAAATATAAAACCCCGGAAACTGGCTTAGTTATCTCAAGCTTAGTGAAAAAGTAGAATGCTGCATAAAGAAAGAGGTAGAGTGCAGAAGACCCGGACGTCAAGTAGGCTCTCCACCACCATAGGTAGTCTTCACTGCATAATTGAAAATAGCACAGCACGATCGTTATCTCCGCACAGGTGATAAAGAGGATGAGGAAAACAATGAAGAGGAAGCCAAATATGTAGTAGAACTGGTGTAGCCAAATAGAAGTGAGGATGAAGAACAGCTCAATGAAAACTGCACCAAACGGAAGAATGCCTCCAATAAGGATCGAGAATATTGGATTCATGTACCATGCCTGCTCTGGGATTTGCCTAGGAATCTTATTAGTCTTCACAGGGTCTTCTATTGCTGGCTTCTTAAACCCAACATAACTACCCACAAATACGAGTGGTACAGAGATTCCAAACCAGAGGAAAACGAGAGCAAACATAGTCCCAAACGGCACTGCACCAGAAGATTTCTCACCCCAGATGAGAGCATTCAATACAAAGAAGATGGCAAAAACTACACCAGGAAACATGAAGGCAGTTTTCATTGTAATTTTCTTCCATTCTGATCCTTTGAACATCTTGTAGAGTCGAGCTGAAGAGTAGCCAGCAAATAAGCCCATGAAAACCCAAAGCATCAGCATGGCTGTCATAAGTCCACCTCTGTTTGACGGTGAAAGAAACCCAAGGGCTGCAAAAATCATGGTAACAAGCAACATGCCAAAAAACTGAACACCAGTTCCAACATAAACGCAAAGTAAGTCAGAGTTTGCTGGTGGCCTGAAAACATCTCCATGAACCAGTTTCCAGCCCGTCTCTTCCTGGGCTTCTTCTTGAGTCTCAAGTTGGTTGTACTTGGAAATGTCTCGATACAGTGTTCGCAGCATTATCATTGCCACCATGCCAGAAAGGAAAATGACAATCATAAGTGAGTTGACAATCGAGAACCAATGGATTTGGTCATCTGTCATAAGAAGATAAGTGTCCCACCGGGATGCCCACTTCACTTCACTTGGCTGCAAGATGTGTCAGTTAAATAGATCTGTCAGTTAAGAACAAGCATTCTAGATGACAAAACCTTATTTGGTGACAATTAGTGGCTAAATTACCACACCTGAAACTCAACATCATAAGTGAAGATAATTTCTTTCTTATCTTCAATTTCCTGAGGTGAATCCGAATTTATTACTGTTTGTCTTGCATGTGGGTCACATGTCGTCAAGCGAGTTTTCTCATTCCATTCCCCTTCATATTCATGTTTAACACTAAAACAAAAAGAAAATACGCACTTGAACCAAGATTATGCAACTAAGAAATTCTCGATTTAAACCCATTAACAAAGTTTCTGCAGTCAAGAGAATGAACAGTTAGAAATTACCTGAACGGCTTAACCTCAAATCCTACTATCCTTGCTGAATCAGTTTGTACATCCTTGTGGTACTTAACAATGAATGACAGATGATTATGAATAAAATATTTTTCATCCTTGCTCTGCACAACATAAGAAAAATTTGAATTTCAGCAGAACAGTAAATCAGTAAACTCAATCAAAGATCCATTTAGACAAAGGTCGCTATTTAACATTGATCTTACCCCGGTATATTGCCCTTTAAGGCCAACATGAAAGCCATGTTGATAAACCGTAGGACCTTCCTGATCCAGTCTCTTAATAGGAACCACAAGGGGAAGATTGTCCAAAATCCTAGACAACGCCACAATGAGTCAGACAACAATATCATTTATTCAATAAATAAAATGCAGAGGGGAAATAAAACTTTTCTTTTATGAATTCAATTATTCTCTCTTCAAATGCCTACATGTTAACCCGATATTCATCTTCTATTTTCTCTTTGAAGTCCTTCGCAGTTTTTGCATCAAGTATTTTCCTGCACACAATGTTGCACATTTGCGGCTCTCTCATATGAAACTGCAACAAAGAAGCTCGACTAAGGAAAGTCCAATATAAACTCAGGATTGTAGAAATTAAAATATCTACTTAAGCGTTGAGAAAGGCACAAACCAGATAAGGAGAATTCTCAATGCGGTCGCCACGAAGAACTTCGCCAAGATTTTCTGCATTGTCAATGATGCTGTCTGGTCGACAGTAAGGAAGAGAATAGTAAGAGTACGGTAGTTGTGTTTTGGTTGATGACAACTTGTTGACTTTCACTTTCAGCAAGTCCCCCTGGTGCCACAATAACAAGTACTCAAAGGCATCAGCATTGTAATTAAGCAACACAAAAAGATTAAAAAAAATGCAGAAAAGAAAAACAAAATTGGCAACACAAGGAGTCTACACTAACTTGCCATCCTTAACCTACATAAGGGTACAAATTCTATTTGGCTAAATTCATGCTATGATGTCTATGATGTAAACTAAGTGGATCTCAAAAACAAACAAAAAGTTTGTAAACACGATGATTCACTAGTAAACAAATGCGCATGAAAGCAAATGAAAATATACCAGAAGCTTTTACAAAGACAATCCCATTCCAAGGGAAATTATACTCAGCTCTGGTTTCTTTTAATTGAGACAATTAGCAAAAATAGTGTACCAAAATCAGATGATACCGTTCCCTAATTATTTTCCGACCATATCCGGTGGCCTGGCAGCGACCCTAGGTCAAGGACAAGAGGCCTCCGTGATGAAAGGTGACTTGTTCACTCGGAAAGCATAGGCTTTTGCTGTGAACCCCACATCTCAATAAAATTGACCAATTACATGACAGTCTCAATTAAACGTGACCGGAGGGAGTACAAGATAAACCACTTAAATCACATGGCAGATAGTCTTTAATCAAATCAAGATAGGCAGCAAATAGAGCATGCATATAACTCAAAACGGCCTTTGAGATTGAAGTTTCATGGGGGGGACAGTTTTTTGGGCTTTCCAAACGAAATTTTTTTACAAAATGGAAGCCACATTAATCAGAAATACTTGTGAGCTGAGCACGCAATTTTCATTATTGGTCCTTCCAGTCTATAATATACTCCCTACGTCCTGCTTATAATATACTCCTTATGTTTTAGATGCTCCATCTGAAAAAGAGGTATCCTTTTTTCGATGCTCCATATGGTCAACTTGAGTGGATTTTGAACCTCTTCTTCCCCCCATTAGTTGGGGTATCCAGCATCCAATAAATATCAACATATTTTCAGATGGGGCATCTAAAACGGGACGGAAGGAGTATAATTCTATCTGTACTAATCCAATTTTGCAAGCCACAGATCAAAGCACAATAATGCAGCTATCACTGAGACAAGGAGAGATCCATCTCATATAAACAATTTAGAATCTAGAAAAACGCCTTTGGAGTTTAGAGTAGCCACGAAGAAAAAAATTATAAGCAGAGTAAATCACTATAAGAAAACTAGCATTCTACCATTTCTAAATCGCCCAAATCTCAAAGAGCTAACCAAACACCTTTCCACTACTGATTCAACGCGCAAAATAAATTATTGTCCCCAAGTAACGAAAAAACAGAGAAAATTCATCAGATTCACACAAGATCTAGCGTCAAAACAAGACGATAACGCTAAGTGCTTTGTGAAACGATCGATTGATTAAAAAGGCTACAACATGGAAGACAAAACTGACCTTTTCGAAATCCTCGGGAGCGACACCGGGGAGGTAGAAGGAGTTGGCGCCGGAAGAGAGGAGGAGGACGGCGAGGAGGGAGATCCAGAGATGGATCGCCATGGAAGGATTCCTCTAGGGTTTCCCAGAAGATCTGGGGGTTGGGGGGGAAGCAGGAGGACGATGGAATGTGTCGGGAGATACCTAGAAATAGAATTAATAAATAGCAAAGATCAATAAACTCAATTTTTCTTTTTCCTTTTTTAACTCAATTTTTCTTTTTGGGGCCGTTTGGGGCGTGATTAAAAGCAAAACATCCCATCTGAATGTTTTGCTACACTGTAGCAACTGGATGTAAAAATCCACATAGATGCTACAGTAGATATCCAATATCCAGTTTAGATATTTTTGCAATAATCACACCCCAAACGGCCTTTTAAGCTACCTTTGCGGAGCCTAGCATTTAATGGTGCTTGCAGATTATCATTCGGATGGGAGCTTGAGGTCCTCTATTAACAGATGTATCTACCGATGCCATCTGTGAAATCGATTATTTTTGCTCTTGCTATGTGTTTGATGTGCTCTCGATGTATGCGTTTTTTCTTTTACTGTTATGCTATCATGTATACTGCATGTGCTAGTTTGGATTTTCACGGTCATTTTAATGATCCATGTTTGTAATGAGCTTCGGTGGTGATTTTTTTTTTGTACATTTTTATGGATTTTTTCTCCAACGCATGGAGGCTCATCCGCTCGCTCATGCGATCAAAAATAAAAGAAAATGTATTCACTATATTTTCAAGAAAAGTAAAATGTGATTGTTATAATTGAAACAAATAAAATAAAAGAATGTGTTAGTGTTACTAACAATTAGTCTCCTCCTATCGGCTTCGTTGTGTGCAAAGGCGTAATGGGCTCAATCAATGATCATCTCTTGCCAATTTAAGGATGGAGCGCATGAGCTCTAAACAGATGGTGCATAACACCAAGCTTCCCTTCGGCCTTCACGCGCTTCTAACATTTCCGACACAGTTCTGTTAAATGTGTGGTGCGGAGTCTGGTACAGTGCACCAAGTGTCCGTGCGCTCATGCGGAAAAGATAGTTTGAAGAATTTCAAACCCATTTCTGATGGCCGCGCAGAAGGAATATGAATAGTTTGAATGTCTGGCGATGAAAATGGATCTGGCATGTGACCCTCCGAAGACCGGTAGGAGACTTAACATACACTTCAACTCCGGCAAGATGAACGTGTGATCATCCTTGTGTGTCTCCGTAATTAAGCTATATGAACACCTTTACTCAACTTCATTGTTCTAAAGTTGACTTGGGTGGCTTTTGTAACATTTTGTTATTGTAAATAGACTTGTTGAAGTTGCATTTCAACTTCCAAGTTCCGAACCCAGTGCACTGTCTCGAAGCCCGAAATAGGGAATTGATAATTAGGAAGGCCCATGGGCATGGATTCCCAAGAGTCCTGCCCATTAAGACAAATACGTCTTGGGTCGTGTAGATTGGTGAAGCCAGGGAACCGCATACATCAAGTCATGAGTCCATGACCATGAGATGCTGCTTGAGAAAGCTGTTTGATAGTTTAATTAGAGCTTGATTCCAAACAATCTAGATTCAATATATGTGACTTTAAAATGAGTATCTTTCTTGACATTCCAGTGTCATTTGATGGTTACTAGTATCGTCGAAACGTCGACCCTTCCTGCTACTACCTGAAATATTACTCCTACCCGGAAAAAGGTAGGTAAAGTGTGAAGAACTGAAACTTTTAAACCATAGTGAACCTCCAAGTGGGAAAAGACCCCTGTGGCTGAGAATCAGCCTAATTGTACCTATTTTTTCTAGACACAAGAAAAGAGAAAATGTACTTACTAACTTGGGATGGAGGGTGTATTTCTCTTCTTTAGATCTTACAGTAGAGTTTTGTTGTGTGGCAGTGGTTGCTGCCTTTGACTGTTACTGGCCAATATATAACGTTTTTGTGAGTGTATTGTGTTTGGCAGCGGGGATAGGATGCTCTAAGAGGTCGGTTGCCTTATCCCATTTAGTTTGGTCCAAAGTAGTTGACAACTTGACACTCCTCTTTGATGAAAAAAAACTGCCTTAACTTATAGGTGATCCAGATGTTATTAAATTTCATGTGCGTTTTTTTAGATAGTTCATGTTGTTAACATAACAATTTATTGTGTGAATTCTCCAAAGCTATGTTTTTTC
Source organism: Houttuynia cordata (assembly GCA_039654745.1). Lineage (NCBI taxonomy): Eukaryota > Viridiplantae > Streptophyta > Magnoliopsida > Piperales > Saururaceae > Houttuynia > Houttuynia cordata. Next base: position 7,238,925 of record CM077513.1, on the reverse strand, counting down.
TGAAAGAAGCATCCAAACGCCGACGCCTGGAGGTGCATGACAAACTTCTTTTTCGACGTGATAAATCTAATTAAATGAGGGATTCCCCCTATTTTATGGAGCTAGCTGTTCGTTCATACACGTAGTCACCAACATGCCACACCATGTCTGATTGTCTGAAATCTCTTTTGCTTTATGTAGGATTCTTAATTTCCCCGGCAGCCGAAAGGCTACGACCTTTTCTTTTCTTTCGTGCATGAGGCCGGAGATATGGGACATGTAATGACAGGCCAATTGCTGTATGTCTTTGCCTTTGTTGTATTTAACTTTACCTTCCAAGAAGACATGCACAATTTACAGCCTAGCTAAAAACTCATTTCAAGATAGTCAGCCAAACGTCAAAAGGAATTAAAGATGATATTGCAACGAGGCTTTACTCTTTAGTCGCTTAAATTGTCGACATCAGTTTTAGCAAATGTTCACATCTTGGCTATCTTGTGTTCATAATATTGGTTCAAGTGAACAATCCAATCAAACTCTGGCCACAAATTTCTTCTCATTTTTTTATGTTTTAAAATTTTCGTGGTCCATTCCTCATTGTTTTCAAAAAAAGAAGAAGTATTATTAGAAATCCCTGGGATCCACAAACACCACATGAGAGGCCGGCCGGGACCGGACCCAATCACCACGGTCGTCTTCCCCCAGTGAGAGCCTCTTCATGCACCAAATATCCTCTGCCCACGAAAACCTCCTCCAATGTGGAACCCCCTCCTTGACGGAGTCCAAGCTGCCCACCTCGGCCACCAGGGCCCCACAGCCCTCGTCCTCCCTCGCCATGTTATGAACGAACCGACACAATCCCCTCAACAGCGCGGCCCCGCCTTTCCCTTGCATGTGGAGCCCATACAACAAGTAGACGCCAAAGGGCCGGAAGAAGTTCGGCACGGACGGAATTCCCATGAATGGCAGGCACGAGTCCAGCGCACGAGTGCCGGCACACCAGGCATACGTTAGTGCAGATGCCCCTTTCACCTGCAACCCATACCCAACAACAAAATTTGAGCTCATCTATTCCACATTCTGTATCATTCCATAACATTGATTGAATGGCCTCCTAGATATATAAATCCATGTAACATTAATTTAAGGGCCCCTGGCATTTATATCGAATGTCCTACTACTAGAGGATCATGTGCACTATCCACTTAAATTCGTAAGACGTTGATGTTATTACGGACTTACCTGCAGCTTGGAGACGGCCTTGTTGTTCCAGACGCTGAGCAATGCAAAGCTCGGGGGGAGGTGCCCTTCATGGGGTTCCCAACGAGGGAGCCAGGATTTGGAAAATGCCATGAAGGTGCCGAGGTGGAGCTTGTTGGCGAGGACAGCGTCGATGTCTGCAGGGAAGAACTCAGAGGAAGAGAACAGTTGGCGATAGATGGCCTCGGCGAGCGGCGGGGAGAGCTGGACGATCGATTTTCCTCGCCCGATGGGGATGCAGTGGGCGTGAATGGGGTGGACTAGGACGGTGGGCGTGCGGAACTTGGAGTAGTTGCATTTGAGCATGAAGAGGTTGAGGGAGGGTACGTTGCTGCGCTCGGTGGCAGTGTACGAGTATTCCACTCCCTGCCGCTTGCACCACTCTTCCAGCTTCCTCACAAGCTTCGTTCCTATGCCCAGACGTCTGACAAGCAGAACGAAAACATGAACACTACCATTACAATACTATTATTACGTACAAAACAAATTATGAATTCCGCCACGTTATTAGCAAGTTAGATGGTGGATCCAACCGGTCGGTTACAGATTTTATCTAAAAAACAAACAAGTTTTGCTTTGCTCAAAACTTCTTGGATTCCTAGGGTCTTGTGAATGTAACGGCCGACATGTCATTGTAAGCTTCAGGGTTTTGTGACCCGGCAAGGCGCAATTGCGTAGAAAGCAGAAACTAAAGCTCCATAAAAGCTTCGACAAAGAAAATAAATAAATGATGAAAAGAAAGGCAGATTACGGAAGGACAGTTATCTGGGTAAAGATTGGCCAACAAAAAACAAGCACCCATCATTTTCATTCCGGAGTGTCAGTGATCTAGTTCCTTTCATGTGAGCCTAAGCGTCTGTCAATATGCCAGACGACACGGAAGGAACACTTGAAAAGGATTAGGACCTCCCTGGCTCCTTAGCCTTTACCCGTCAAAATGCCTCGTCTTTCCATAAGCGTGCATGAAGTAAAGCAACGAACAAAAATGGTTCTTTTTCCTATACGTTTCAGAAAATCCTACGCGTCGCCCAAAAGAGGGCAGACCTAGTATAAAAGGTGCAACCCTTTACCCACGATTTGATCGTATGCGATAGCTGTGTGCACAAAAAAGAACGAGGCCAAACTTAAACGGTAAACCACTTTCAGAACAGAAACATATCTGTAGCCGGACTATTTGTCGTGAAGGAAAGAAATAGTAAAACATACAGCTAGAACAGCAAAGTGAGACGAATAGAGAAAATTAAGAAGTAGAACATATAAAATTGTTCAGCAAACTGGAAGAAGGTAGGGAGCGGAGATAAATCACCTGTGAGAAGGTGAAACTCGGAGGCCTAGAATGTAAGCGACCTTCACATAAATTGGAATTTCTGTGGATGCTTGTTTCCTCCCAATCGTTACTGTTCTTATGCTGCACCTTATGACACCAACAATTTCCCTCTCTTCCCCGTATTCTGCGACCTGAGCAACCAAAGAAGAAAAGAAGGGTGTAGGCTTTAGTTTGAGTTTGCAGTTAACAGTCTTGTATAGAGCTAGAAACATGGGTAATTTTTCCAACATAGGATAACAGCATGCTGGATAGTGACTTGTACTTAACATACCAGCATGAGATAGGCCGGCGACTGCCGGACTCGGCACATCGGGTCTCCCATGTCATCTGTGAAAATGGAGGTCTTGCTGCTCGACCCCACTTGGCACCGCCTCTCCATCTCCTCCACTGCTTCAGTATCCCTCCCCTCTTCAAACTCTCTCACAGAAATTTTCTCCGCCATTTCGATCTCTTGAGTCTCTCTTTCTTTCTCCGTTGCCTTCCAAGAAGGACCGGAGGAACTACTAACGTTTCTGCTATTTTAGTCTCTCTATAACTAAGTGCTCATATTTCCAACTTCTTTTGATGCATTTGTTGTCTATATATAGATGGGGCATAAGTATGACAATGGATGATGGTACAATCATAGTATATTAATGTATTAGTATATCAACATTCTCATTGTGCCAATCATTTAGCTCTAATAAGGAAAAAGCAAAAAAAAAAAAGAAAACAATTGCCGCTCTGAATGTCAAGTTGTCTGCTGGGTTGATTGGCTTTGTAGTGTTGGGGTCATGGATCATGAGTTACGAATGGTTATCACCTAAACGTGGGCGGGTGATGACACTGCCATGCGGCCATTTGATGCCCCTTCACGAGATGGGTGGCCGACGACCGCTAAAACCAGGTTGTGGGGTCCGATGCTTCGTCTTCTCGGATAAAAACCGGAAAAGCCCTATGGCAGCATCTGAGCCCCTCTGACATTGACCAGTTTTTGTGTCGACGGTGATTGAAATTTGTCGTTTTAATTACACAGAAGACCATGCTGCCATGCCTCCACAGTCTGGTCCTACTCATCCCAATAATCTCAACTTGTGTTTTCTCACTTCGTGATCAAATGGTGTTGCCACACCGATACTTTCGTTTTAGATGAAGGTTTGGTAGTAGGCCTTCAATTCGATACGTGAAACATACCATCTCTAACTAATATTCAGGCAACTAATTAATATTGGGGACAGTGGAATGAGGAGAAGTCCAGGAAAAGAGCTCTTCTACAAAATGGCATCAGACGGATGACTTTTCGAGCCATATTTTATTTCCATGGAAAAAGATTGCCACAAATCTAATGGTATTTCTAAAGAGGGAACCACAAATCTGATGTATTAGATTCAAAGTGACTAGCGTCATTTATCATCCGGCAAATACGATTCGATCTTGATTTCTTTTTGGTTCCTTTAAAAGATTTTGATTTCAGCCTCAAGTTGTTATATCTGGCTTTTGGCCCTTGCAACTTGTAGCTAGTGTGTTATCTGATCTCCGATCTCGGGTGCTAAGCAAAATCCAACTTTTCACTTAATGAACTACGTTTTGAGCTCTAAACCCACACAAAGGACGTGGACCAAATTACTAAAAATTAGAATTCTCGGGCAACTATTTCTTTTGGTAAAAGATGGCTTTGGCATGGGTCCCAAACCCCGGCACCCTCTTTAGAAGTTTGTGGCCTAGCCTACCTAGGGTCCCTTTCCCCAGAAAAGCGTTGTACGCCTATGCCACATACCGCCGTTGGGATAATTCAGATTAGTTACGACTTGCCTTTCAACAAATTGCAGCATAAATTGGTAGGAAAAACTTTATACGGATCCAGTCCCACCAAAAGCATGGTACTAGGAGTTTTGCCCGTGCAAAAATCACTTGCTAATCTATTATAAAACAATAGATAGTCTATTATAAAACAATAGATATGTAATAAATTGAATTTGAACTTAGAGGTAGTGGAGTACATGAATCTTAAATGCTAATATATAGCCATAAATACCCTTTTTTTATGGAGAATGGGTGAAAATAATGCCATTAACTATCCCTAATTAATGTTATAATTATTTGTTTGCCATTACCGAATCTAAGGATATCTTCTGCAAGGGCAGTGATAACCCTACATCAGATTCCTACACATTTCACACATCAGTTCACCCACTCATTTCCATATGTGTATGAAAATGTGTAGAAAATCTGATGTACAAATATCGTTTCTCCTTCTGCAAGTCACATCAAATGGGTCCGACTCTTATCACCGTTTGATTCTGATGCAACACGAATCTATGGGATTGTGAAATTCCTATTACAGGTACGGAGCCCCTAACGCTTTTCACTTCTGTATTCTCCTAATTTGAGGAGACTCTTGTAATGCTGTAACCATCCGCCGTTTTTATCATGACTAGATGTACATAACAAAGCTATGCAAAGTGCTGTTATAGAACATTTGATTCATATCTGCATTCTTTACATTAAATGAAAGGCGTATATGTTATTACTGATCAGTTTCAGACACCGCATTAATCATGGCGTATTTAGGAGTTTTGCCCGTGCAAACGGGCTAGTCTATTATAAAACCATATATTTGTGATAAATGGAATTTGAACATAGAGGCCAGGGTACATGAATCTTAAATGCTAATTTATAGCCATAAATGCCACTTTTTTTTGGAGAATGGGTGGAAATAATGCCATTAATTATCTTTAATTAATGTTATAATTATTTGTTTACCAAATTTACCCTTATAAACCAATAGTTATTACATAAAATTTGCATACTGAAAGTAACAAGGGCATAATTGGCCAAGGGGTGACAAAATATTTGGTCCTGAATAAAATACCATGTCTCTCCCCTAACAAATTAGTTAATTTAATTACAGTTAATACTTACTCACAGTCTTAAATAATTTAGAGGGTCATTAGCTAGAAATTTCGGTCAAAAAATCAAAATACAGGTAAGATATATTATATTAGATATATATTATCAAAGAAATAAGTTCTTTAATCTCCTACTGATCGTTTTGATATCATGCTTAGTTTTCCAATAGTAGCATATAGTATTGATCATCGTCACGGAGTTGACGTGCATGGTGATGTTCAAGTACTTGCCATTATAAACTTTCTCTTTATACTGGGAGTACTTGAGCAAAACTTCAATACGTGTTACAGTCAGAATGGATGTACCATTTGCGCTCTCCGGCATTGAAAGAGGCATGTGTCTTATTGGTTATCCTTCAATGTTAGAACGTCTCCTTCTCTCTACACTTTCATATCATAGTCACGTAAAACTAAGAAAGAAAGTGGCTATGACGCTCATGTTCATGCACATGCTCATTGTCTACTTAGTCTTTGAGCAAGAGCCGACCAATCAAATGCATCCCAAGGCAGAAAGACGGAAAAGAAGGGCAAGTGGCAAAAAACGGCCACATAACTTTGTCTTCTTAATGAAAAGAAACATATAGTAAAATTACAATGTACGGTGCAGAGAAAAGTAGGTTTCATTTTTACATATGTTTATATTTATAGTGAAAAGAAAGATATGGTTAACGATGAAAGACCACGGCATTAGTTGAAGTCGACCAATAAAGTGGAATAATTAGTTGTGATCTCCTCATAAAGATGTTATAGACGAACAAGAAATCTTTATTGACTTGAGTCAAATTTTTTAAATATGTTTATTTAGTTAGGTAAACAATAAACTTGTCTTAATGGTTCATAGTAGAAGAAAACATTGGCTGTAAGCAACTGTACATATTTTTTAATTACTCGATGATCTGCAACCCAAGTGTTACCATCCTAACAATAAAGGGTGATGACCTTTACATAAAGAGTATTCCATATAGACCAATGATATAACTTCCTTGGGGAAGAAAATGCTTGCATTCAAGTAGAACGTGATACTTTAAGTTCTCACAGCCAATGCTCCTTAGGCCTTACGTAAGGCCATACGTAATGCAGAGAGGGCAATTATATTCGTGTTTGTAATGTTAAGCATAATTGTAAGGCTTATTAGCGAAGGTAACACAAATTATCACCCATCAACGATCTGTTTTTATTGTGCTTGCCATGTGTATTCCACAAAAGCTCTTTTTTTTTTTGGATTGACTAAACCATTTCATTTATCTTCCTGGCCAAAAGAAGCTGGAGCACTCAGTATATATATATTCGATATCTGTGCATGTGTAGTCCGAAAGAATGACCAATGAATGCTTGACAGTTTTCCACTTTGCATGTGTAAGCTTGTATATCGCTGTGGTCCTTGCAGGCCATGTGATGCATGTGAATGTACAAACATTTTAGTTAAGAAAAGAGAACCAAAGAAGCTTGATTGACTTATGAAACTGTGAGCCTAAGGTACAGAGCCAAAAAAAAACTGAGCTTGAGATAATAATGGCGTAGAGCGCTGGTGGGTATTGGCGATTGGTAATTACTGCTTCCGTCCCATACTAATAGACCACAAAAGCGATATCTAAGGAAGCCTTGAAATTAATCTTTTTATCCCATACAGAACGCTTATTACTCCATACAGAACGCTTATTACTCCATCCACTAAATGCTACAAAAAGGATAAGATAAGATGGACCAGTCAATACGGGATGGATTTTTCAAATGAGACAATTAACATGAGATATGTTCCAAATCATCTGTAACTGGCTGACTCTTGCCGAAACATGGGTTTGCTTGGTCTATGTTAAAGCCCAAACGGAGCATTTGGGTCTGAGGCAAGGCCCTCGAGATGAGTGACTACTGATATAGAAAAGCAATTTCATACTCCCTCCGTCCCATTGTAAGCCGTCCTATTTGTTTTTCTTTATTACAAGAGAGCCGAAGACCGACCCCAAGGAGAAGGTAACTCCCGCCTGGACAAAAGATGCCCAGTGAGCAGCCCTCATCTACTAAGTACTAACTACCATGGGAAGCATATCATGAAACGAGACCTAGCTAGTAGTTAGTAGTTAGTAGTTAGTAGTTAGTACTGCATGAAGTGATACAACTAAAAAGGGACAATTCTTTTTTACATCGGACAATTTAATTGAATGGAGGGAGTATGTAATTAATTTTGAAAAATCAAATAGGACACTTTTTTTGGGCTTTTTATATATTACCTGGTGCCAACTATGGTATTCTCATATTACCTGGTTTTTCTCGTGACTTCTTATATGGCCTGGAATCGGCACCTAGAGTGCCGAAAATGCCCTTCTGTTACGTTTTTTAGGTATTTTGTACCCGAAATGCTTCATTCTTCCAAAATTAGCGATTTACAAGATCATCAAGTTGGGAAAGAAGACATTTCGGCAAAGATCTGTCCATAATCGAGGTTCAAACAATCGCCGGCGCCGCCCAACCTGAAAAAAAATTCATGCCGAAAAACTGTAAAAACAGCGGGAAAGACGAAAAAAAATCTGTGATGAAGGGATTTTGATGTAAGAGCAGTAGGAAAGCCCTCCCAACTACAAAAATTAAGATTTACATGTAAAGAAACACAAATAAAGATCACCATTAGTGTTCGACCGCTCCTGGACATGAAATAAAATAATAAAAATAGGCAAAAACATGAAATACTCGTCGCCGAGTGACAAGTTCAATTTATATATCTTTTTGTGATCCTAATGAAGTAGAAGATGAGGAAAAATAAGAAAGAACGCAAAAAAAAGGGCAAAAATGGATAAAAAACGAGCAAGTTATGACATTTTGAAAATTGACATTTATCGTGTTGTCGACGACACGACTTGATTCCAAGTCGTGTACTATGTGACACGACTTGGATGTACACGACTTGGATTCAAGCCGTGTCACATAGTACACGATAAATGGGCAATTTTAAAATTGTCATAACTTGCTCATTTTTTATCCGTTTTTGCCCCTTTTTTTCGTTCTTCTTTATTTTTCCCCCTCTTCTACCTCAATAAGATATATTAGGATGGAAAAAGAAAAAAAAAAAGAACAAAGTGAAAGCATTCCGACGTTCGGAGCTTCGCAGCATCGCCCACGCAAAAAAAACTATTATCAAGAGATTTTGACGTAAAAGCAGCGGTGAAGCCCACCCAACTACTAAAATTGAGATCTACATATAAAAAAGCACATATAAAGGCCACCTATTAGTGCTCGAGCGCTCATGGACATCAAATAAAAGGATAAAAATGGGCAAAAGTATAAAATACTCGTCGGTGAGCGACAAGTTTAATTTGTATATCTTTCTGTGATACTAATGAGGTGGAAGAAGAGGAAAAATAAGGAAGAACAAAAAAAATGGGCAAAACGGATGAAAAATGAGCGAGTTATGACATTTTGAAGATTGTCATTTTGTCGTGTTACATGCAACACGATAAATGCTATGTAGTCGACAACACCATAAATAGGCAATTTTTAAAATATCATAAATTGCTCATTTTTTATCCGTTTTTGCCCATTTTTTTCGTTCTTCTTTATTTTTCCTCCTCTTCCACCTCATTAGTATCACAGAAAGATATATAAATTAAACTTGTCGCTCGTCGACGAGTATTTTACGCTTTTGCCCATTCTTATCCTTTTATTTGATGTCCATGAGCGCTCGAGTACTAATGAGTGGCCTTTATATGTATTTTTTTACATGTAGATCTCAATTTTAGTAGTTGGGTGGGCTTCCCCGCTGCTCCTACATCAAAATCTCTTGATAATAGTTTTTTTTTTTTTGCGTGGGCGATGCGGCGAAGCTCCGGATGTCGGAATGCTTTCACTTTCTTCTTATTTTTTCATCTTTTTTCATCCTATATCTTATTGAGGTAGAAGAGGAGGAAAAATAAGGAAGAATGCAAAAAAAGGGCAAAAATGGATAAAAAATGAGCAAGTTATGCCATTTTAAAAATTGCCCATTTATCGTGTTGTCGATGACACAATAAATCGACAATTTTTAAAATGGCATAACTTGCTCATTTTTTATCCATTTTTGCCTTTTTTTTGCGTTCTTCCTTATTTTTCCTCCTCTTCTACTTCATTAGAATCACGGGAAGATATATAAATTGAACTTGTCGCTCGCCGACGAATATTTCACATTTTTGCCCATTTTTATCCTTTTATTTCATGTCTAGGAGCGGTCGAACACTAATTGGTGATCTTTATTTGTGTTTCTTTATATGTAGATCTTAATTTTTGTAGTTGAGAGGGCTTTCCCGCTACTCTTACATCAAAATCCCTTCATCACAAATTTTTTTTCGTCTTTCCCGCTGTTTTTACATTTTTTTGACATGAATTTTTTTTTTTCGGGTTGGACGGCGCCGGCGATTGTTTGAACCTTGATTATGGACAGATCTTTGTCGGAATGTCTTCTTCCCTAACTTGATGATCTTGTAAATCGCTAATTTTGAGAAGAATTAAGCATTTCGGGTACAAAATGCATAGAAAACGTAAGAGAATGGTATTTTTGGTACTCTAGGTGCTGATTCCAGGTCATATGAGAAGTCACGAAAAAAACTAGGTAATATGAGAATACCATAGTTGGCGCCAGGTAATATGTAAAAAGCCCTTTTTTTTGGTACACCACTTAATTTCCCACAAAAGATGTCTTGCAGTCTTGGGATGAAATTCATGTAATCTTATTGTCGAAAGAAAGTGTCATTAACAATAACCTTGGGAAAGCATCAGATATATTCAAACCTATTACAACATCTACAATTATAACTATCCACTTAATTTCCCACAAAAGATGTCTTACCGTCTTGGGATGAAATTCATGTAATCTTATTGTCCACAGAAACTGTCATTAACAATAACCTTGGGAAAGCATCAGATATATTCAAAACTATTACAACATCCTACAATTATAACTATCATGTGGATAGGAATTTTCTCTACCATACGAATGCAGGGAAAATTTGTACAGGAATTATAGCCCATACATAACATACGTTAGTTTTTTTTCTTTTCGAGCCTTAATATATGTTTTTTATTAGTCTAAATTTCTAACAACGTCCTTGTACGTTGGTGTAACCCTTCAAATAAGCGGCAAAGAAAGAGTTTTTTCCATATTACCTAGCACCAACTATCATATTCCCATATTACCTAGTTTTTCCTGTGAAATCTCATATGGCCTGGAATCTGGACTTGAAGTACCGAAAATGCCCTTCTTCTATCTTTTTCGTGCTAATTTCGTGGAAAGAGGCGTGTTGTATACAACACGAAAAACACAAGGGATTCTCTGGCGATTTCCATCAGCGACTCCACCGGCGCACCGGTGTGTTCGAGCGGCGATTCTACCGGTGATCCTTGCGGATTTCAATGATCTTATTCACGTCCCCCAGCTCGATTTAGAGCTGCCCCTTGCTGGATTTCGATAACATGACTGACGGAGAGTGCGCAAATGCGGTGATTTGAAGTGGATACCTCCGAGGATTTTGGAGCATCCTGTTGCTGAGTTTCCCCCGCGGCTCCCAGCTTGTTCATGCAACCGGCAGAGTGACCGATTGAGCTTCGGTTTATGGAGAGGAAGAGTGTGAAAGGCGCCTGCCAGGAAATACACACATACACACGATTAAACCGCGGTAAGTTACAACAATCCTCACTGATTTTAGTTTCAGAAGCTCCGAAATTTAGACTTTTAATTTTTACTATGAACTATAAAGTCGTGTCTTTCACGACTGTATATTTAGTCGTGTACGCGACGACACGACTTTTATATTTTCGTGTTGTACTGACACGACTTTTCTACTAACCACTCTACCTATCTCATTGCAGTTGGATACAAAAAGAGATGAGTCTATGGAGGAAATACCATCAGAAGAGGAGGAGGATCAGGATTTTGTGTTGGCACCTCGACAGCGAAAATAGAGGGGTAGGAAGAGGAAGGCTCCGATGGACCCATCAATAAAGAGAACATATTATGCACGACCAGGGCTAAAGACGTTTTGTCAACCGGGCGCGATGAAAAAGTGTGCAGCCCTCCTACGACGTCACGAAAGATGTGGCCAATTGATCAGAGAAGCTGGTTTCGCTATCATTTTTTAAGGTGAGGATGTAGTTGTTTCTTGGAACCACCTCGACCATTTGGTCAGGTACTGGGATGAGTCGGCGAAGGTCTTCAATATCAAGGGCAGGACGCTACATTTCACAGAGCAAGAAGTTGCTCTTATCACCGGATTGCTCGCAAAGGGCGAAACAGTTGAAGTCGTCCCCTCCTTGCCACGCCGACCAGAAGGTCAATTCTTCAGAAAGTACTTCGCCGTCAGGAGACCGGATATTACACACATTGAGAAAATCATTGACAAGCTTAGCGAGGGCGAAATGAAGATGGCAGAGGAGGCAGATAATCATCCTCTTCTGCCTCCTCTTCTGCACGGTTCTATTTCCACACAGCACTAGAGTGCTGCATCCCAGTTTGTACCGTTACATTGAAGACCTCCCAAGATTGAGCTCATACAATTGGGTTGGGGCTATGCATAACATGTTGGTTTCTTGTATAACCCACACCAGCAGACTAGTGGGTGCGAGATCTCAAGGAGGGTCACGGGGCGATGGATACCTAAACGGCGCCTCATATGTCCTTCTAGGTTTTCAAAGTTCGAAAGGCATGGCACATAGACGCTAAGTGTCGTGTCTTATGCAACATGACTTTATTTATAGTCGTGTATTATGCAACATAGTCGTGTTGCATAAGACACGACCAAATTTCTAGTCGTGTACTATGCAAATTTGGTTTTTTTACCACACGACAATCTTCCATGCTGTCGTGGTCCATACCAGTCCAAGGACAAAAAGGTGGCCAGGATGTGGGGCCCTGACTATAGAGGTCAAGAATGGTGCACAGAAGAAGCACCGTATGGCTGGCTAGTGGAAGGAAGTGTTCCATAATGTCAAAGTAATCACCCTCCTGGCCCAAGAGGCATCTCTCATTGCTTCGTCTCCCTTAGTGGCCCCTCCTCTGCGACGGCAGAAGACGGAGAGGCCGGAAATGAAGAGGACTCCCAAACAACCTTCACACTCGAGGATGGCTACTCAGTCTACTTCAATGGGGTGATTGGAGGGTTCACATCATGGCATACAGTCACTAATTGAGATAGCTCTGTCTTCGTATGAGGAGATGGGAAGGAGTGTCGGACCTATGTGAGAGGTTCTTCACTCTATGAAGGTATCTGCCGCCATAGCATCAATGTTGTTAGAGGGTCAGATCTTTGAGCATCCCAAGGAGGAGAAGACTGAAGAGCCGACGAAGGAGACGAAGGAATCAGAGAAGAAGGAGAGGATAAAGAAGTCATCGATGCATCACATGGAGCCGAAGAAGCGGCCCGATGACAAGGAGCATATGAAGAAAACTCCGATGGGTATGCGGAGAAAGGAGTTGGCACACAAGTCAGCTGTCGATTCATTGAAATGGGGTAAAGGTAAATTGTACACGATTATTTAATTTTTTGTGTCACATAGTACATGACTATTAAATTTTTTGCGCTGCATTGTACACGAATAGTTAATTTTTCGTGTCACATGCAACATGACTATGTTCTTTATCGTACTGCTACTGACACGAATATGTAAAATGTCATTTTAGCTCCCATCAAACGTGCGGATGAGGAAAAGAAGATTCAAAGGGCTATTAAGAGATCCTCCACGAAGTTGTTTTTAAAGAAGCTTCAACCAAAATTCGACAAACATATTGAGCGTGCAGAAGTCGAGGGCCGTCAGAAGTACATACGAGACCTATTCCCCCCTGGTGTAGTGGTAAGGAAGAGAAGGAGGGGTATCTCTGCGATTGAATTGCAGAGGATTAGGGAAGATGAGCATATACGGAGAATGGTAGTGGAGCAGGCAAGGAGGAATAGATCTCGTCAGCCGAATGCCGACTCCGAAGAAACTGTATCCGATCGACAAATGACCTCTATCATCGATGAGGTGATTTCTTCCTTACAGCAGTCGGATATCCAAACGGCCAAGGAGGAGGTTAAGGAGGAGGAGGCGAAGGAGGAGGTGAAGGAAGAGGAGGCGAAGGAGGCCACAGGCTTAACCTCATCCCAGCCTGTTGACGTCAATGCCCTCCAAACCCCTCAAAAGGGTAAGGCTAAAATTGCACTCCCAAAAAACTATGCTGGGTTGGAGTTATGCTTCGACATGGGGGTATTGTTAGAGCGGGATAGAGTGGCAATGGATGGATGGATCGCCAATCCGAGGAAGGCTTATCCAATCCCAACGCTATGTGATGACGACTACGTATCCCTCCTGCAAACTACAGAAATAAACATCAATGTAAGTATACATTATGTTTTTGTTTTCCTCATATGATTTCCTCTTTTCCTCATATGTTTTCCGCTTTTCCTTTTTCAAATATACGACTTTACGCATAGTTGTGTCTTCGACAGACATGACTATACGCATAGTCGTGTCTTCGAGAGAAACAACTATTAGTAATGTCGTATATAAAATACTCGACTTTTCATTAACTCGAGTATATTTGTAGACAACCTAATTACAAGTGGTATCTTGCCTTACTTCGACTGTTCTGACTCCCGTTGCTGTTTTCTATAGGTTATAGATGAGTTTTTAAATCTCTTGCGGCAGTGCAATGAGAAAGACCGGATGAAGTATCTGTGGTGTTTTTTTTGGATGCTACGCATTCAAAGAGATATTCGACAACGTAAGTGTTCCCTGCATTAGTAGCGATAAGTTGACATTCCCGGCATCATTTTCTGACTCTCTTACGGTTTTGCAGGAGCACAAAGAAGGAGGCAATAATGCGAAATTGATAAAAAAGCTCAGGAGGATGCTCGACGGCTTGAACAGGAACATGTTCTATGCATTTTTCCCAATCTGCACCGGCTCCCATTTCTGCCTCGTCTTTGTATACTTCCCGCATTGTGTATGGCGCTTTTACAACCCGCTGTCTGGCAGATCCCAGTTGTACACACATCACAGGAAAGCAGCTGACAAATTCACGCAGTTCATGAATGTGGTGATGGCAAGTAAGCTAGGGTGGATGGGTTTGCTCGACTGGAAGATGACTCAGATCGCCAAAGCGCCCTGGCAAGAGAACTCAAAAGACTATGGCATCTTCATCATGATGTATGTCGCGCATTTTGCGTCCAATGTCAACCCACCCGAGTTTGATCAGTCCAAAATTACACATTTGTGGCACCCACTCATTGTTGCAACTATGATTCGCGGGGTTATTCACATCGAGTTTGACGATGATTCAATTAGAGATAAAAAAATAGGAAGTCACAGTTGCGGGTTTTCTGCGGATGTCGGAAGAAGACTAAATTTCTTTTCTCACATGTATTCTTTGTACATACTTTCTTCTTCTTGTACATACTTTCTTTTTCTCAATATATTCAAATCTACCCACATTCTTTTATTGTACAAAGATTCTTTGATGTACATACAGTAGACTTTCAATAAATTCGAATACATTTTTTTCATGCAACATGACTTCAACACACTACTACATATATAGTCGTCTCTCATGCAACACGACTTTATATATAGTCGAGTACTAAACGACTAAGACACGGCTATATACTTAGTCGTGTACTATAATATTCAACTATTATAGCCGTGTTAAGTCGACGACACGACTATTACGGAGTCTTGTTTTTGTATTTACCAGAGACACGATAACACGACTACAATTGAGATTGACTACTATAATGGAGATACACGTATGATGCATGAAATTTTTTTTTGCATTTCTAATTTTCTTTTTCTGTACAGGCATACATTACGGTATAAGGTAATACTTGCTATACAAGAATTTCACTACAATCTAAGTGAAGAATGGTGGGGGCTTAGGTAAGCCAGAGCGGCATCTCTGCATTGACTCGGTAGTAGTAAGATTGCCTTGTTGCGGGAGTCATTGATTTCTGCACTTCCTTGGTTCTTTCGCAACAGTTGGGTTAGTACACCTTTTACGGTTGTGACTAACTTGTCGACAATTGCCACATTTCAACCTCGACCTTTCTAGCGGGTCGGGCCGTGACTCTCTTCTCTTTGTCTGTCGCCTCCCCTTCTTTGGAGCTTCAAGCCTGGGCGGTTCGCATTTGAATAAAACCTCGTAATCCCCCCACTGACTCCTATCTAAAGTAGGGAAAACTCTTGTATCTAGAGGCATGAGCTTCTGTTTCCAGCCCACGTACGCATCAGAATTTGTAAAAACTCCATCGTAGTGTAAGCACACAAGTATCTTCTCCATAAGTACCTGCCATTAAAATACCAAAATAAGTCAAAAATATATAAGTCATGATATATTGAAAACCATATATGAGTTAAAAGCATCGTCTATGGGTCGTGTTGCATACAACACGACTATTGTTATAGTTGTGTTGTCAAAGACACGATATTGGCGACAGGTTGAAAACTTTGCAAATTTTCAACTTTCTTCTCTGGAACCAACTTTCATTATAAAAATCGTAGTATTTGAATTTGATGTACCGTTTATAAAAATCGTAGGAAAGATACCTAACTACAATGGCAATAGCAACACTTAAATTGGTGATAGCTTCCTGTGCATATTACATACGACTCCAAATGACATACAAGCAACGCTATCAATAAAGCAAAGATGCCAAGTATTAGATACTCAATATATATAGTCTTAGAGAGGGAAACAGAGTAAAGAAATAGAAAAGAAGGAAGCACCACAACATTGTATAAGGATAGTGTGCATTGGATTGACATAGATTCGATACCAGTTCATAAAACGCCTCAAGGATCATGCTTGCCTTCTCCAGCATTGCTCAGCCCATTCTTCCTTGAGACCCTGATAACCGAGTTGCTTTCCTGGCAGCTCCTCCCCATTTTATACTACAATAAGCAGCTTTCCATTATGGCACCAACGACTGAACACCATAGAAGCTATGGATATTCAAATTCAATGACAATAGGAGTCTGCTTAGCCGGGAGAGGTCGCTCATGCCTGTCAAAAGACAGGCATACTGGAGGCGGACTTTTCAATCTGGATTCAGATATCATTCAGAAGAACAAGATAAAGAGGAAAACAACGGAAGATTCCTTCAATAAAATGCAGAAGGTCCGAAACAAGTTCTTTTCACACGCGTAGAGACGGCAAGGTAAATGACCAGGAAATATAGTAAATTGTTCCTCGAATTTGTGCACCATAGATTCCGAAGTCTATGGTTTAGGAGTGTACTGCATAGTGCAGATGAATTGAGTTTTTGTCGCAGTTCAAACAATGAAAGTAGAACAATTCCTTGACATATGATCCCTTGCAGACACTTGATAGGTAATTTTTTATTTCAATCAATAGTACTTTTTAAAAAAAATTCAAAACAAAGCCTACAAATCTTAGATATCCAACAAGTGGATTCGATCATACACATAAGCCAACACTAGAAAAAGGGAGGGTAACCCCTCTTCAAGCCTTCGAAGCTACAAGAGTTTGTGCATGTATTGTGGGACAATGTGCAACTCCATTTGCATCTCAAAAAGGGAACAATAGAACATGCTCTTCTTCAAGTGGAAGTCGTCAGTCGGAACACCCACTCTTGGCGACCCACCCGGCCTAATTAATTAATGCGTATGAAGGGTGGGCTTTGTATGTGTCTAAGGGGATTAGGGATTAGCAGGGGAATAGGATACTCTAGGAGGCCGGTTACCTTGCCCCTTCTAGTCGGGCTAAGACACCCTTGGGCCACACCCATCTTGCACCTCTAAGAGCCCTATATATTTTTTTCTTCTTGATACATTCTCTAAAAACCCAATTAGAACATGCAATTTTAGTAAATTTTCTATCTCATATTTGATTATATATTAAGAAAGTTGCACGTGCAAATGCATGTGTTAGTTAATGAAGAGCCTTATTTCTATTGAAAAGGATGACGTAATGATAAATTTATAATGTACATACTCTTTAAAAACAAAAGATTGAGCATATTCTTTATTGTAATATTTTGGTGCTAAAATCTGGGGAAAATGCTTAAACAAACGTAGTGTAGCGGCGGTATATTTGACAAAAAACACAAGGTATCTGATTCAAAGTTCAACAGGAATTGAAGATATTAAAGACGGTTGAGAAGTTAAAGGAAAACTAGATTTTTTTAGGGTGATACTTTTTAACATGACCCAAAAATTTCTTAGTAACACCCCATCATTACATTTCGATGGTAGATGTTGATAGACTTAAATCTCACTATTTTATAGTGGCATTCCACCACCGGAAATAATAGTTAATGTCGATCGTTTCATTGAGTTCAATCTTTTGGTAGGTATCCATTTAATATATTTGATGGCAAGGTTCGACCATCAAGATTGCTCGTATCCAATAGTGGTGTTCTACCGACAAGATCGTGATCGAGAATATTATAGTGTTACTCAACAATTATAAAAAATCTTTGAGTTCTACTGAACATACAGTGTTACTAACAAAAATTGTGGTGCTAAAGTCTTTCATTTTTTTTTTACTTTGTGTGATTTTATGGTTGACAGGTGGACAGATGTTAACTTTTCCCCATGTAAAACTGTCATATATCAATGAATGCGGAGTATTTTTCTTGCTGTCAACAATTCTACCTTGCATATATATACATATATAAAGATGAAGAGGTATAAGTAGCATTCACACTCGTTCATAGAATAACTCCAAGTAGTATTTTTTGTTTATTTCTACGTGACTATAAGAAAGAGAATAACGTCCATAGTAACAGAATTTGCAAGTAGTTATGAAGTCAGTAGCTTGTCTCAGCCGAAATTAAGAATGACAACTTTAAGTTCACTGAATTTTTTGACATAAGACACACTATGATAGAAATTTCTATTTCTCATCATTGTTTGCAACGGTACCGCAAGTCGTGTCGTCTCCAACATACAGTTGAGTACGTGGTAGTTACTTCCTTGAAGATGGTAGATGCATAAACACAAGCTAATGTATCGTGCTTTATAGATAGACAGGTATAGGTATGGATATAGGAATAAGTATACATATAGATCAATATAGATCTAGATATAGATATATAGTATGGGATTTATAGGCTACCCTACATAATTGGGACGAGAACTTTAGGCCCTGATTATAGCCCTTCCGCTGGGCCACAATCCACCGATCACAGGCGTCCATGCTTTGCTGCTTTCCCTTGTGATCAGAGGGTATGAAATGTTCGGATTTGCTCTCCTTTGCATTGCCCACACTAGAACCAAAGGGCTCTTCCCCCAATCACGTTAGGTGGACGCGCACTGAACAGTGAAATCGAGCCTTTTCTTGAGCTCTTGAGAGATTTTTGTTTTGTGAGGGAAGAAACGGAGAAGTTATTAGCAGTGTGCTCGTCACCCAGTCTCCCCTACTTGTGGGTCTCACATGGCAATCATGACATGCAGGGGAGATGTGCCCATCACCCATTGGTGATGAACACACTGTTCCCCCTGCGCGACGCGTAGCCAATAATTTTTCGAAGAAATGAGCATTCTTGTTTGCGCGGTGTTGTGTTCATCTTTTACTATTTACTTTGGTCATTCCCTCAGTCATGGGTGGATCTATGCGGGAAAGGTGTCGACCCGTCCCCGTAAGATGGCCCAGGTCTCCCATTTTCTCAAACTCCTCCAGTTCCTTGCACTTTTCTCCGTTTGCAGTCTCTCCTGGCCGCCCTGGTACTGCTGGGTCCTCCTCCTTGCCGGGCAATACCTCAACGTCAGGTTATTTGTCTTTTTATGCTATCATTAGTCACTTCTAATCCCAATGCATAAAAAAATGTTTTAATTTTTGTTTTTGTGTTATATGTCTCACTTTACGATCATGTACTTTTATATAATTTCCCTCGGCAAATGGTCTATGTGCCAAATTACTGTGCTGAATAAAACTGTGATTTAGATTTTAGAACTTGAAGTGGGTCTTTGTGAAATTAGATGATTCTTGATAGTACGGAGACCAATTTTTACAAACTTTTATACTGTTTGTTCTACTCGAGTGCATGATTTTTTTAAGATAGTAATGCAGGGTGTCTCTGGTTATATGTATTACTCCCTCCTTTTGGAATTAGTAGATACATTTAATTAGTTTTGGAAAACCGTATGTATTGACTAATTCCGGACGGAGGGAGTATGTTTTTTATCAGGGTGGAGGAAGCCTTGTAGCATTGTCACGATACTTCCGTACTACCTCCTATGGTGATGTGTTTGATTCTGAGTTGTGTTAGTGTTTTAGAGTTTAAATGGAGCATTCAAAGGAAGACTATTTGCAGCTATAACCTGGACCTAATCAGCAAACAAATGCAATTATGAGCTCAGTTATGACTCTGATTGCCCTATTTACAGCATACGTTGAAACCTATTGCAACTGAGAGAACTTGCTGATATTAGCCAGATAACTCTGTAAACTGGAATCTGTACACTGAGTGCTCTTTCGTTTCCAAAAATAAAAGAAGCCAATAGCACATATGTAATTGAATGTGCATGTCTACTTGCCAAAACCATTATCATCATCGTAACATCCCATTTAACTGGCGTCGATTATATTATCACCCCTCATCCCATTCAAATTTTGGGCAGATCTCCTGGCTGGTCTTCTTAGTACGGGTTCAACCCATCTGCAACAGCTCTCCTAAACCTTCTTACTTGTTGGGCCACCTCAAGGGTGTATCATACACTACCATTACAGGAATGGTGTTTTCTTTCCTTTTCACATGTCCGTCTCAACTTGCTTATGCCAAGTATAATCACATCTGTCAAGATTGTTCACTTGATCATAATTCTAGTAAAAGAGAAGGTTTATTTAAATCTATTAAAAGAAATCATGTGATAACACAAGAGTTGGCTCCCATTCTAACATCTCAAGTCCACTGCACCACTGAATGTTGTAGTCTTACAGGGTGTTTAGTATTTCAGCCTTATAGAGCTTCCTTAAATGCTGCTATTTAGTGCTCAACTTACAACCAACTGTAGAGCATACACATGTTCACATTTGGACTTCTGTTGTTGAAACTCTTGATTTTTGTTTTCTGATGACAGGGCCTTTAAAGTTCATTTATTCTACTAATGTTAAATACTTAGTTTGATGCTCTTGAAATTTACAATCAAGAATTATATCATATCTGATTCCGGTAAGGATTTGGATACGTTGCTTACTGTTTGCTGGTTGCTGCCCCCCTTTTGCCACTGAGGTCCTACATATTTGTTCTCCATCTCTCTGAATTTGAGTAAGCTTTAGCTATCAAACTAGATGGTCATATTTGTGTGCTCCAAAATTCTACCATATGTTTCTTGACACCACAACTGGAAACCAAATAAACAAATATGCAAGGGCAAAGCTGAAGAAACTTGTGGCACAAACTTGAATATAGAGGGGATTACATCATTTTCCTTTTCATCTCTTCTTTCTATATACGGAAAATACTATAGAAGACAATGTACAACACGAGTGGGAATTTACAATCTAAATAAGCATATGAACTCTACTCTCCTTTTCATGATTTAGATACTGCATACACTTCTGTCAATGCTTACGGGCAGAGAAATAAAGATTTTATGACTAGTAACTGCCCTTTTGCTAAATAATGGTCAATCAGATATAGCTTCCCTCCATTTATTCCTATTGTGCTACATACGTTCTATATGTTCACTAATAGGTCTTTTTTCCGTACGAATACCAATGTGGCCCTAAGTGGACAATAGACTAATTTATATGTGTAGGATGACCATTTGAAAGTAATTTGTGGGCACCACTGCTTGGTATGTTGAAAGTTGACACGTATATTATCTAATTACTGTATTCTTTTTTGAAAAAGAAGTGCAGTTTTACCTAAGATGTAAAAGCAATATGCTCTCTCTGCCATCTATTCATTCTCTGCTGTCTAAGATTTTCTCTGTATAATTAGTACTCGTTGGTGATATCAGATAAAGCCATGCTCCCATGTAAAAGCAGACTGGGTTTCATTGTTACCGGCTTTGTGATGGAAGATAGCTATATTAATATTTCATGTGCAACCATATGTCATGAAGCCAATCCACATATTTAGAAAGGTATATAATAAATATGATGATGTTAAATCTTCTTATCATTGTCCCCTTTTCGAATGGTTGCGTCAGGAAGGGCATCCGGCGTAAAAACTTGCCACTATGTTTCTTTGTATGGATTTTGTACCATTTTGATTCCGATAAGAGGCAAATGCGGTATATAATCTATGCCGCCAACCCCAGATAACTGGGATAAGGCGTATGATGATGATGGTGATATCAAATACTAAATTCAGATATTATTTCAGGGTGTACCAGCTACTTGGTGAGTCTGGCACGTACTATGGTGTGCGCTTTGGGAAAAATATTCCTTGGGTAACAGAAATCCCCTTCGGATACGTAAAAGACCCACAGTATGTAGGAAGTATGATGAGCCTTCTTGCTTGCTTATGGTGCGTCCCTTTCCAGTACATACTTGCATGGATGCTTGGATATATCTTCATGATGAAAATAGAGTCCATTGAAGACCCCGCAACTCGTGCCAAAACTGTAGTTTAAACTCATCTGCTTTGCACATTGGTTCATAAAATTCTCCTTGATCTTGGAGAAAAAAAAATTCTTGACAATTCTTTATTATCCATGACGTTTGCATTGATGTATAAGACTGTGGAACTGCCAATTCTTTCGTCTACATCATCCGAAGTCTCTCTTTGCATAGAAGAAAAAGAAAATGAAGGGCAGACGGTAATGAATTCCTTCTAACTTTGCAATATGTACAGTGAAATTACATTAATACAATTTTGCAAGGAAATGTATTAAAAAGACTAAAAGTGCGTCTCCATTCTAAGCAAGCACAAGACAACCCGCAAGATTTTCTACAGCAATTTTTACAGCTTCAATGTCAATATCTATTAATTTCCCCATTTTTGATGCAATGGTAGTGCATCGTTTCTGGTCTGCGTCAGGAACAAACAAGCTAGCTTTCTCTGCTGATGAAAATAGTGCGACACTGCAAATAGTAATAACACATACATTAAGTAAGTTACCAAATTTTATACTGTATCGTGAAAGTATCTTTTATGGTAAACGTCGCTGACCTCAAATGGTTATCACTTCTTTTATATTTTTTTAATACACAAATGGTTAGCACTTCTTGATTATGATTAAGATCGGGGAAGTATTTGTTAAAGATGCTACGACAACAGAAGTTTCAATCATATAGATATATGACTAACCTCGGCTTTTCTCGTGCATTTGCAAGTTGAACAGCTGCTGTGTTTGTGCATCTGACTCCAATAGAGTCGTTAATCAGAGCTGCGAGCTGGATAAGGACCAAGAAAAAGAGGTGAAACTAGTTTTCGTTAGCGTAGAACAGAAAGCACCAATATTTATGTGCAATACATTGGTGATCGAATCAAAAAATGAGGGGAAAAGGCCACTATGAACCTTGCCAGGAGTAGTGATGAAGAGAATACTTGCATCAGATCCAACTGCTTCCTCCAAATCTACCCTCTCCTTCTCGTGAAGGATGACAAAAACCGGTTTGACACCTCTGTTCCATAGAATCTAATCACTCAAAATGCAAGAAGAAGAGCGTGCCTAATAAACTGGTATACAAACTATAGACCGCCTAGAGTTCAGACATTTGAACCTTATGGCTTGTGCAATTTCTGCCCACATGTGAATTGGTAACAAGCTTTCTCCATCCCCTCTGGACTACATTGAGGCCACGGAATCAGACTCTATTCCATGAATCACAACATATTCCCCTTCTGCGCACCCGCCTTCTTGTAATTCGCCTCCACATACTCCTGCAGCTTTCTGGAAATGGACACCTTAAGCGGCGGCACAAGATGCCTCGGCACATTCCGCGCCGGCCTCCCAAGCCATTCAAGCATTTGATGGTGCCTGTTACAAGAAGATCATGGTATCTCAAATCATCACAATCATATTCAAAGAGACATAACTGCGAGCAATTTCACAAAGCAAATCCTGCCCACATGTCGTATCAGCCATCGGAGAGATTCGAGCTAGGCGGCGTGAAGGTTTCTGATAGCATGAACCCTGCACCAGCTGAATTCACATTAGGATAGATGTAGCTGACTCTATCTCTGGCTGTTGTCATGAACAAGAAAGCTTCGTCGACAGTATCATATCATAGTATCTTCCCTGTCAAGAAGACATAACAAAAGAACACTCAAATGTCAGTAACTTCAAGCAGCTGAAGCTCTGCTAGAGCATCATCTCGTGCAGTTGCCAACCTTGAGAACGCCAATCATGTCGGTGTACTCAGCCGGCTCGGGGAAATCGTCGTCAGGATTATAGACATTGGCCCATCTCACATTCTTGTTCAATTCGTACGTCTGCTTCCCGCGCTCGGAGGTCACCACATCCACCTGCACGCCCGGGTACCTGCCCTTGATCAGCTGAGTAGCCAGAAAGAAGAGCAGCTCTGTTGGCACTCGCCGACACATCGGGCCTTCACGTGCGGAGGAAATGAGGCTTCTGGTGATCGGCCGGACTAGTGTGGCAGCCGAAGGAGAGAACTGTTTTAGGCAACAGAAAAGTGGTCGTCGCAGCCATGGCTGGATCCCAAGCCGGAAGGAGAAAGGTGACAGCTTTGATGACATTATTGGGAGGATTTTGATTGTATGGAAGCGGATGGGATAAGTCAGCGGGAGGAAATAGAAGGGCGGGAAGTGGCACGTGCGACCTCGTTTCCTTCCCTAGAAAGGCAAAATCTTCCAAAGCAGGTGTCCAGGACTGTAGCGGCTGGGCTGGGTTTCCATTTCTGGCTGCTTTGAATCTTTGATTGATCGAACTCTGCAACTTCCAGTTATTAGATTTGATAAGGTCTATTGCTACTGATCTGAAATCCTGTCAGAAAGTCGGGAGATTTGATTAGAATGGTGACTAGGAAGAGCCGGATGATGTTGGTGCGGCTGGTTGTGGTGATGGCGCTGGGCGGTGTTGCCGGTGGCGTCTTGGCTACTCCCTCCGGCGGCCGATGCAAAGCGTGGTTGGTGCAGTCCGTGCCCACCGATATGCCTCACCTGCCTTTGGTCCCCGGAGTTCTTTCCTCCGGTATTGTTATATACTAGTTACTACACTCTTATTAGCTTTGCTTCTCCTTTCATTGTTGTTGACCCTAATTTTGATTGTTTGAAACGAATATGGTGCTTGGACTGAATGGGTTGACAGCCGATGTTTTCCGGTGGCTGGCGGGGAACTCGACGGAGAAGCTCGACATCATCGCACAGTACTGGCAGCTTGTCGGGCAGCCGCATGATCCGCGCTCTGGGGACTATGGATACTCCGACTCTGACATGAAAAGATTTGGTGCTGATGAAGGTTTCCGAGTTTACAAGTCGTTAGAGGATGCTGCTGATCGCAAAGTGGATATTCGGTATTCGTTTTCAGTTTCTACGTACATTGTTGTTATTTTTCTTCATTTCCATCCATTTTATTGTTTCTTGACTTTTTGTTGATTAGCCGGTCACAAGTTACTGTTTGTAATTTCAAAACCATTGGTAAATGCTTTTAGTTGAGGGGGACTCTTAGGAAATGTAGTTTTTAATATTGATTTAATGAGATCCTTGGTCATGAAGCTAAATATATGGTCTATTTTTTACACCTTTATCACTAGTTTTGATTATATTCAAATGTTCACACAGGATTTTGCAGCACTCTGGTGTATCTCCTGATTATGATAAAGAGTCGGCAGATCTAGCATCTGGAAGGCCAAATGTAAAGAATGTAACTTTAATGCTTGGCGATTGGTGGGGATCAGGCATTGTTCATGCAAAAGTGTGGATCTCAGACGGAAAAGATGTTTACATTGGTTCTGCAAACAATGACTGGAAGTCACTTACCCAGGTAGCTAGGCTTCCGGAGTCCGTCTAGTGCTTTTAAATTACCATTTCTTTTATTTGGTCAATATTGAAACAAGCAATTATTGTTATTTAAACAGTATTGTGTGTTGCCAATGCTATATTTGTATACTAATTGTTTTCCAGGTGAAAGAGGTTGGCATTTATCTTGTTAACTGTTCAAGTATAGCGAAAAAAACAGGGGTCTACTTTGATAACCTGTGGAAGCTTTCTTCTCTCAACTCCTCAGCACATACGAAAGTAGTTTGGGACAAACAATGGCAGGCTCGTCGGACAGTGCCTTGCTGGTCACGTTTTGTTCCTTTTCGCCAGAGATGCAGGTATATTTCTAACGTTGTTATTTTACAAATTGGTTCCATCGACAAAAGTTTCTTGAATAGTTCAAAATTCGAATTTGAGGTGCCGCTCTGAATTTGGATGTATATCTCAACTAGTGTTATTATGTTTACTAAGTATTGTTGTCTTGCTCAACAAGCTGTTTACATGTAATTTAATGATTGGTTAACACTTGCTTTTATACATTGCATTGTTGACCTACTTAGACTTCAAGACTTAACAACTTAGTGCAAAGAGAAACAAAAGCTTTGTATGACTAAATCATAACTCTGTGGAATTGACAGATCACCACTTCCTAGTTATATTGATGTCCCTCACGTCTCAGGCTATCCAATACTATCAGACCCTTATATGTTTTCCGTGGGTATTGAGACTCCTGGTTACAATGGTACCTCTCCCCGGCGTTCAAGCTATTTGTCATTTGCTCCACCAGAGGTGAATTGTCTGCGCCATGCCTTTTGCGCTTGAATAACAATGGTGTTAGTCAAATTTTTTCTAATACATTCTTCTTTGGGTAAAATAACCCCTTATTGACAGTTTATAATACAAGTACATTGCATATCTCTATATTTGAAAGTTTAAAATTTGGCAATCAGAGTTCTTTTACAATCTATGGATGGATTGGTTGTAGAACTTACAACAAACAAGACGTATCCTTAGCTAAATACGTGATATTTTTTAAAACAGAAACCTTTAGCAATATGAGAAATTTAATGCCCAAATAACAGCTAAAATTTCTTTTGAATTTTGGAGTTAATGGTGACTTTATACCTGGAAACAACTACTTAGCCTACCATTTCCCTCTGTAAGATGTAAGGCCATCTCTCAGGGTGATATATGCTAGTAATCAGCAATGCATCACCCATAAAAAGGCTTTTAGGAGTAAGTCATTTTAATGGGATTTCCTTTCTGAAGGAAATAAGGAAATGACTTTTTATGTGTGTATCTTAAAGATGCACGACAACTACATCCGTTGGGAGGATAATGATCTGAGTGGTGTATAAATAGGGTACTATTACGCCAGAATGGGTGAGAAGGAGAGATGGAGGGGTGATGGAAGCAAATGTTTGATTGGTAGTGGCGCTTACCACCAGCAGCAGCAGTAGATGGTTGGCTTCAATTGAGGGAGTTGTCCTCCCCTATTTACTATGCTTACCAACTGCATCTAGGGATCAGGAAATTTAGGTATCAGCCCCTGCATAATTAGAGTCTCCATGAGCCATTAATAAGCATAAGCAGATTTACTTCTGAAAAAGCAATTAGCCAAGTCACTTCTATTACTAATTGCAGAAGTTGAGCAAGTGAAAGATATTTTGAGGTTGTTGACACATCTTTTATTGGGTACTTATATAATTAATAAATTATTATCAGCCCAAAGCATGATTTACTAAAGTATTGTTTCATGCATTTTCTCACTGTTTTCTGGAGTTCTCTTCTCTTCTTCCTGGTTGCCTCTGTTTTTCGTTTAATCGGTTGCCCTCTGTTTATACCTTCACCTATATCACCTTCAGCATTCTCCTCTAGTTGTCAGACTGATAGTTCGTGCTGAAGTAATTGTCTATGCGACCACCTTGCTGGCATCGGCATAGGTCTGTATTAATATTGTCCTCACGTATAATTGCCTTCATTTTCTCTTTTGAGAATTCTTACCCATTTACACCTGGAACACAATGTAATTATGATAACTTAAGATGTTATTTAAAATTCTGTCACTAAACTAAAAAGTTTGTCATTCAGCTTTCATTTGGAAAGTATCAAGCAGATGAACAAGGCTGGGTAGATACAATTAAATCTGTCAAATTTCGCGGCACTTTGAGAATTAGCACCATGGACTGGCTTGGCCAATCTCAGTATCTGAAGCAAACAGTCTACTGGCCGACCCTGACATCCGCAATATCAGAGGTTACACATATGTTCTTCTGTTGAATATGATTAACTGAGAAATTTTAGTGCTCCTTCAGATCCTGCTGGTTTTCACATAGCGTTTGCATTTTGAGTTTCTTTTGGTTTCTGATACATTGCTTGATGACAGGTCATTTTCTCAAAGCATGCAACTGTTAAGATATTGGTGGCATATTGGGCTCACTTCATTAATAGTACTGATCCATATTTGAAGCAGCTTCTCTACTCGAACATCCTTTGTAAGTCCTCCAAATTCAATAGATGTACCGGCAAAGTTGAGATCAAATACTACAAGGTTCCTGGCTACAATTTGACTGGGGCTGCTGTAAGCAAAGGAGTGAATACTGGAAATATTTATCCTGGATATTCTCGAGTCAATCATGGCAAGTATGCGGTAAGTGACGTGCGAGCCCACATTGGGACCAGCAACCTTATATGGGATTACTTTTACACAACTGCAGGTGTGAGTTTCGGGACCTATAATCCCAACATTGTCTCACAGCTTCAAGAGATATTTGATGCTGACTGGAATTCGCCTTATGCTGTCCCAGTTGTGCCTCTGGAGCCAGATCTTAGCCCAAGGGTTTCACTAATTTAACTTTTTGTTTACTCTAGGTATGCATGCTAAATGACAAGCTAAGAGCAGGTCATAAGTGTTTAGATCCGCATTTATGAACAGTTGTATGGTTGCCTTTTCCAATTTACCACAAACACATTAACAAGGTTGGGCTTTTTAGCACAATTTCTAAAGCCATTTTCTATGGATCCACCTGATCACCTTTGCGTCTTCCATGATGTTAAATGTTTGGTTTTAATGTTCTTTCCTGATTTGAAAGGAGTTCTGACAAGTTACTGTGGAGATGCATGGAGTGAAGTGGAGGTTGCATAAAATCACTCGTGTCTAAATCAGACATTAAAGCATCCGAGAATAGGAAACATCTTTTTGTTCACTATAGTCAGCAAGCAGGTTCTATGCGGCAGACTGATCTGTTAGTCTGGCTTTTATATGGGCATGGAGATCCCTTAGCAATCCTCTGTTGATTGAAAACGTGGATCAATAGTTGTAACTCAACGAGCAAGTCAATTGGTACATCGAAAGAGGCCCAAGCGCTTCTCATCTAAAAGAGTAAGTGTATTGTTTTAAAAAAACTGTGCTGCAGATAAAGGAGACACCAGAGTGGAATGAGTGGGGGGGGGGGGGGGGGGGGGGGCATTGTCGTGAAGCAAGATAACTGGTCCTGATTCTATCAATTTGTTCACTCCCGTAGTCCCATGCCCGCTCTTGCGTCTGCAGAATAAAATGACGCCCTTATGTGCTGCACTTAACTGCTGATTTGCGTAGTTTTAAAACCCGGACCGGCCCGGTCGGTTCGACCTGAGCCAATTGCTTTTTTGGGTTGAGTTGGCCAGGCCAGCCGGGTAAATTGACCCGGGTTAGTTTAACTCGGTCGGTCAAACCAGTGACCCAGCCTACTGGTCCCGGCAGGATTTTTACCCACCCCCCGACCTGGCCGGATCAGTGTAACTTGCCGGTCGAACCCCATTCTCGCCCTATGTTGTCCAGTTGTGCCTCTGGAGCCAGATCTTAGCTCAAGAGTTTCAGTAATTTAACTTTTTGCTTACTCTCTGGGTGTGCATGCTAACTGACAAGCTAAGAACAGAACGTAAATGTTAGATATGGTTTTATGAACAGTTTTGTGGTGCCGTTTCCAATTTTATGAACATTTTTGTCCTAAAAAAAATCATGAACAAAGTTGGGCTTTTTGTGCAATTTCTAAAGCACTTTTCTGTCGATCTCTGGACTACCTTTGCATCTTCTGTCGATTCTAAATGTTCAGATCAATGTGCTTGCTGATTTAGATGGAGTTCTGACAAATTACTGACAGTAGAGATGAATGGAATGAAGTGGAGGATGCATAGAATCACTCATGTTTAAATTGGACATGAACCACGGACAACGAATTGGCATGTCTCAGGTGCGAGCCTTGCTCGGATCTGTGGAACCTTGGGGGGTAGGTTAAGGAGGGGGTTGTCATGATGTAGTGGGAAAAGAAAATCAGGCATGAACCCGTCTTCTTAACTCCAAGCCTGATGTATGGGAAGGATCTTCCGAGAATAGGAAACAGGATGGTTTTTGTGTTTAATATACTCAACGGGCAGGTTCTAAGTAATAGAGTGAAGTGCAAGTCTGGCTTTTTTTATAAACATTGAGATCCCTGTGCAACGTTCTGTTGATTTAAAACGTATATCAATCGTTTGATTAACTCTACAGGCAAAACAATTTGTACGACATAAGCCCCAGCGCCACATCCGAGCCAACTTCGTTATCATCTGCACATTTCTTATTGGCAAAAAGCTGTACTGCGAACAAAGGAGACGACACCGGAGTGGAATGAGTGGGGGGTACCCTCATGAAGCACGGTTTGTCCACTCCCCGTATCTGCTCCCGTGTCTGCAGAATAAAATGACTCCCATAAGCTCTGCACTTAACCTGATTTTTACCAGCGTAGGATATTAGTGCCGGCAGCACAATATGTGGACCAGGCAGGCTCTTGTACTTGTCCCACGGTCGAACCCCTGTCCCCATGGCGCATTTCACAGTGCATGAGGTCTTATCACTGGCAAAGGAAACAGGAAATTTGAAGCTTGGCTAACAAAGGAAGGAGTCAATCGTTGTCGCACAAGGGATCAAACATACAGCTGAAACCATCCTGAGACTAGGGATGCCACTTGGGTAGGGTTTTACCCGACCCGACCTGACCCGGTCTTATTGGGCCGGTTCCGAAGAGTCTTACACAATACCCGGTTCCAAGTATGGATTTTAGATTGGACCCGGCCGACCGAGTCAGGGTGGGTTTGGCGCCAAGAAAGACCCGACCCGACCCCGTATATGTATAACCCTAAGGAGCTTTCCTCTTTCACTCACAAGACTCATGACGACACCTCCATCTAGCCCCACCTCCGCCCAGCCCCATTGTGACTCGTCAAGCCCCTCCTCCATCCAAATCTCCAATCGAACCCCTCCTCCGCCACCTCCAGTCCAGCCCTGCCGCCATCATGGCTAGTCGATCCCCTCCACCGCCACTTCTCGTCCAGTCCCTTTTGAGCTGCCCCCTTCACCTCCTCCTGTCCTGGGCGGCGCCACAGCAAGAGATCCCTCTTCTTTGGCTCTTTCAACTACTCAGACGCCCAACCCTCCTTCCCATTCACAGATCCCTCTTCTTTGTGTCGCCTCTCAGTCACTCAAACCTGAGTTCTTCAATCATTTGCAGCTTCGATACAAGTTGCTTTCAGTATGCATTTTCAATTTCAGTATTTTTCCTTCATAAGTGATGAATTTTAGGAAGCTTTGGTCTATGTTTAAAAGGGAAAAATGGTTTATCGCCTGTTTGTATGTATTCTTTTCTTCCCCAAGTCCAAAAACTTCCAATATCATTGATTTACAATCATTGCTGCATATAGGGCCTGTGGTTAAAATAGACTATCAATATGTTGTTTACCATTTTGGATGGCAGAACATTTCAACTTGCATTGCTAGTTTGAAAAAAATCAAAATGGATAGAAATCAAAATGGATAGGTTTTCTTATTAAAAAAAAAAGAATAACCCGGAGCAGGGCAGTTCCGGGTTTTAATTTATGGTACCAGGGCGGTTCCGGGTCCAAAAACTAGACCCGCGGCAGGTCTGGTGTGATCATGGGTTTGAAGATTTAAAATGGTTTTGGGGCAACGTGAGCAATTTGTAACACCATGCTTCCTCCAAAAACTATGAGATAAAACTGACACATTTTGAAATGTCAAGGTAGATCAACTTATAACCAAATTTTAACTCATCCATGTTTTTCTTATTTAATTTAACTTTGTCCAGGAGATGGTAAATTCAACCCTATCATTTGCCATGAATTATCCAGAGCTTAAGATGAATTCTTCACAACCCATTCTACCAAAGTAGAGACACCGAATCCAGTTGCAGTTCGTTTCTTCTCGTTCCACACAGGGCCCGCCATGTCTATATGCATCCATTGAACTTTCTCGTCTACATACTGCAGAAGCAAGATTTAGTTGTTAAGCACTACTGCTTGATATCAAGTGATAGATAATGTTAACTGCACGTGTCAGTTATCAAACTCAAGTTTTTCCACCCCAAAGTTATTAATCAATTGCAAATGCAAGCATTCCATATACTTTCCTAATTTGGACATGCCATAACCAGCTCACTGAGTAAAGTTCCTTGGTAAAAAAACATTTACCAAGCCTTATCCCGCCAAGAGATAAACATGAAGTACCTGTTTCAAAAATAGTGCAGCAGTGATGGCTCCACCTTGACTACCCCCAGTATTGACCATATCAGCTACTCCTGACTTCATAGATTCCCAGTAGCTATCTTCTAATGGCATCCTCCAAAGCTTTTCACCAGTAGTTTCAGAAGCGGTAAGGACCTCCTTTGCAAGCTCGTCACTAGGTGTGAAAATTCCTGCATGACATAAACAGCAGATTGTTCACTTAATGCATTGATTCACTCAGCACTCGCAGGTGGCAACAACATGTCCCATTAAACATTTGAAAGGAATGAGATAGTCTTTGAACAAGTAACATAATGGAATAGACTTTCTAGAACATTCGCTAATTATAGATATGAGCCAACTGTGAAGCAAAATCGAATGCACTATCCTAAGATGAAAAAACATACGTCGCGATCAGAATAAATAAGAATAATCCTTCAAGTAGCAAAAAATCTTCTATTTTCATAACAACAAAGATAATGTACTGCTTATAATTCAGTATTTGGTCTCACACTCGACTCTTAATGAAATCTTTAAAAAGCAAGATCAAGAAATCAAGCAAGTCCTTTTCTCCCTATTTTTGTTTTCTACCGATAATCTGATAATTCTATGAAGGTAATATAAAAACTCTGCCAAAGAGAGAACAGCATAATCTCAGGTATGCAATAGCTATGACCATGCCAACTGGAAAAGTAGGAAGAAAAATAGAAAATAGATCATTCACCAAGTTACCTGCTATATTGGGTCCAAGAGCAACTACACACGCTCCTGTTAGAGTTGCAAGATCAACTATCTGCATAAATTAATTTCAAGATGTGTAAACATAAATCTGGCACATGCCAATGTATGCCTCTGAATAAGTACCAAATATGTACAGTTCCTCTAATTTCGTTATCCCATACCCTATAACAATCGTCCTCAGGTTTACCCCACTGTCAATATTTGCAACCAGACAAGACTGATCGGCTGAGCCTTTTGTGGGATTTTGCTAAATCAAGCATCATACTAAGAAAAATACTCAACTATGTTACATACATTGATCCCATTTTTTTTTCTTTCCATACAGAGAAGTGTATCCATAAAAAATAATATTGTTTCCTTCTTTTCCCATTTATTGACGACAGAGGGAAAAACTATGTTCATAAAACTTAATTTGGCCAAAAACAGAAATTATTTTTTATTTTAAACTATATGCTACTTATCAGTGACTTCCCTATCCATTAAAATATATGTATTTGTAGTCACGCATTTCCACTTTTTCAAGTACTAAAATTTCACGTGAAAACCCTACAATCACGTGATTGATATACATAGGTATGATCCAAGACCACTAAACGTCCTAAAAGTGTTGTTCCTTGTATAGGGGTGATATGACAACTTATAGTCAAATTGTCAACATGAGAATATGATTAGTAAACGAAAGTTACCTTTTCAACACCTTGGTTGCAGGCATAAACCAGAGCATCTGCAAGTGTCAATCTACCTTCTGCATCAGTGTTATTAACCTGCCATATATAAAATAAAGCCAAAGAAGGACAAAGTTTAGGTTCCCTTAGAGGAAAGTCATAGAGGGTTTATGTATTGCTGATTACTAATACCTCAATGGTCTTTCCATTTGATGCAGTAACGATGTCTCCAGGTCTCATGCCTGTACCACTAATCATATTTTCACAAGCAGCAACGATGAAGTGGACCTGCAAATTGCTAACTCATCAGTCATAATGAAACATTTCAACCCTTTTAGTGTATCAAACTCACAATAGAAAAGAACAATAATACATTGATTCCAAACCTACAGCCATCACATCTTTGTTTTGGAATATGAGCAATTAGTTGTTATTAGAGAAACACAGAGCACAAGGTAGGTAGCGGTTGGGAGGTTGGGTGAACTGTGAAAATGAAATCACCAGACGTATTTAGATGATGAGAAACAAAATAAGTAAACATGCCTCAACACCAAGGGGTTTTATTTGACCAATTGCTTTTGCAGCGCCCAGTGCTGCTGCTGAACCTCCCATATCAAATTTCATTAGCTCAATCGAGCAGCCAGGCCCGGTCTTAATGTTGTAGCCCCCACTGACATACAAATTGGCAAATAAAGTGTCAACCTCCCTAATAGCGAAAAGATTTATGAACATACAGCAGATTCCCTGTCAATATCTCATTATTCAAATAGAATAGCTAGATACCTGTCAAAGGTCAATCCTTTCCCAACAATAGCCAACTTCCTGTTCACCTTGCCATTAGGAGGCGTGTAGCAGAGGTGGATAAAATGAGGGGGGTTAGAAGAAGCAGCAGCTACACCGAGATAAGAGCCCATCTTTAACTCTTTGCACTGCTCTGCATTCAATATAGTTGCACTAAGTACATCACTATATAAGGAAGCGATTTTTGAAGCCTCCTCTGCCAGTACAACCTTCAAAAAAAGGAACCAAAATTTGGTCAATTGAGT
Source organism: Houttuynia cordata (assembly GCA_039654745.1). NCBI lineage: Eukaryota > Viridiplantae > Streptophyta > Magnoliopsida > Piperales > Saururaceae > Houttuynia > Houttuynia cordata. The sequence goes on along the minus strand of CM077513.1, from coordinate 7,204,632 downwards.
TTCTTCTTTTGCTTCAAGTGAACATACATATAAAACACACTATATTCCAGTTGTAAAATAACTAAAATAAACAGATAAGCATGATTACAAATACCAAAGCGGTTACATACCAGGAGTAAGTACGTTAGCTGGCGCATTCACAAGCTCCCTTCCAAAGACAACCCCAGAACATACGTCATTAGTGTACTTGAGCTTGTTCTTAATCTCAGGTCCAGTTCCAAGGCCAATAATATCCACTGATTTAAGAGAAGCGGCTTTCGACTCTGACTTAAATCTGTTATCTTCATAAGCCCCTAGTGCAGTTCCTGGAATGATCCAATAGTGATAAGAATACCTACAAAAGCTAGAAACGGTGTGGCTGGTACCAGCATGGTGAACAGAATCACATTAATTTAGTGCTTTCAGTTGATATCATAGGCTCTGTAGAAATATATAGCCATCACCATTGAGAAGCCCAAAATAAGGTTTTCACCATGTAGTCCAGAGAAGTGAGCATTCCGCTACAATCCTTCAATACTTTTATCTAACAGCTCATAAGCAGATATCTTAAAGCAACATCATACACATAAAATGACTCACTTTAACGACAAGTCACGCAACAACTACAGCAGTTGTCGACAAGACATGACTTATAAAACAACTGGAAAGAAATTATTGACTATGTATGAAGTTTACAAAACACCAAAACGATTTATAAGTAAGGAATCACCTGATGCTATGGCAGAAGCAGCATGAAGCTTAATATCTGAAGCAAGTTCCTTGGTCGAAGCGAGAACCACACCAACAGAACTTGCTTGGGTAGTTTTAGCGGCAGAAGCAATTGCTTCTCCGAGGCCCATGAAAGCAGATGTCGAAGAAGGTAAGCATTGACCCAACCCAATCACGGCAAGCCGCCGAAACCCCAGTCCAGGAAGTCTCAATACAGATGCCTGCCCTGTTTTTCCAGTGAAGTCCTCCTCAGCCAAAGTCTCCGCCAAAAGACCATT